>JAGIQG010000012.1:16172528-16772528 GCA_024679065.1 Sphyrna mokarran | reverse complement strand
TCCATTGACCCTGTCTACATTTCCCTTTGTCTTGGAAGATCAGCCAGAATAACCAAAAGCCCCGCATACTCTGAACATACTCGCTTCCACATTCTTTCATCAGGAAAGATATACAAAAGTCTGAAGTCACATCCCAAGAGAATCAAGAACAGTTTGTTGCCTGCTGCCATCAGACTTTTGAATTGATACTGTATATTAAGTTGAAGGCAAAATACTGCAGTGCTGGAATCTGAAACAAAAAAAATCAAAAAACGCTGGGGAACTCAGCATCCATGCAATGAGAATACAGCCAAGTCAAGAATCTGGATGAGTCCCTGGGAAGTGTGTAAATAGATGATTATGTTGATGTACTTGTTTTTATCCTACAGCTGCTTTGGTCCACCTTGTTGTCTAACAAGGGGCATACACGCGATGGGTCGTGAAAGGGCTGCTCTTGGATTTTTTGAGTATCCTTGCTTGACCTGGACCATTTGATGGGCAACATGACAGCTCAGTGACTATCGCTGTGCTGTGCAGATACATGGATTTGGGCCTGTGTCTGTGGGAGTTTGCGCATTCTCCCCGTGCTTACGTGGGTTTCCTCCGGGTGCTCCGGTTTCCTCCCAAAGATGTGCTCTTAGGCTAACTGGCAAAACAAATTCTCCCTAAATTGTCTCAAATTTGGTTTTTAATTCATAGATCTATAAACATAGACAGGGATCACGGGTAGAGGTGGGAACATCAGGGTGGTGGCACGGGCTCGTTGGGCCTGTTTCCCGTGTTGTTTTGTTCTTTGATCCTTCATCAGAACTGGTGAAGGGTCATCCAGACTCAAAATGTTGGCTCAATTCTCTCTCCACAAATGCTGTCAGACCTATGTTTCTCCAATATTTTCTGTTTTTGTTTTACATACTAAGTTAATCTTTCTTGATACCTTATGACTGTAACACTATATTCTGCACCCTCTTTCTCCCCTACATACTTTATGAACAGTAGGTTTTATCTATATACTACATAAGAAACAATACTTTTCACTATATCCCAATACACGTGACAATAAATCAAATGAATCTCATCCTGATATTTCTCAGATACTCAATTATCTTCAACAAGGAGCTGATGAGCAAAGTTACAGTTGCAGCATGCCTAGTGCACCAAGAAAATCTTCTGTACGTCAGGGAAAGATCTAACATCCAGCTAGGGAGAGAAACACCCCAATGGAAGTCTGCCACCTCCAATAACACAGCATAATTCTGAACTAAACGTCAGCCAAGATTATACACACAAAATTAAACATTTTGAAATTAACCTTGCTTTTCTAGCCTATCATAATACTGCTTAGTTCTCCAGAATTTTAAACTTATGCAGGTTAAAATCACAAATCAACTGGACCATCTCAAGAGGTAAAATTTACAGCGCTATAGTAAAAAGACAGGGGGCGTGGCAATCACTGGATGACCTAGTCTACCACTCACTATGACATAGCATACATGGAAGGGTCATAAGCATAATAGATAGGAATTAAGCCACACAGCCTCTCCAGACAGCACCAGCATTTGGCATAATGGGCGATCAGAACTTGGCATCAAATCCCTTTTCCTACCTGCTCCCCAGCGACCCTTGGCGAGTCAAAACGCTTGAAAATGTTCAAGGCAGAGATAAGCCTCCAGAACACCGAGACTGGACTGCTCCCATTGTAGCAGCATACACTGAGTGCTACTGCCGTTGCAATGCACTGCTGGGGATTCATGACTTGACCACTGGCTGCAGTGATCACTTGACCACTGGCTCTTTCACCCAGGCTGGTAAAACTGGCATCCAGGAGAGGATTAGGGCACTGCAGGGATCCACTCCGCCCCGCCCCACCCCACCCCACCCCAGTGCCAGCCAAGCCTCCCTCCCACAGCCTGGCCCGCCCTCAGGGACGGTGGTCAGCCCGACTCGGCCGTGCCACTGCGTGTGGGGAGAGGGTGCAGTCCGTCGGCGATGTGACTGACCGGCTTGGAGCTGTCCCCTGTCCCCCGAGCCCGGGACACTCACTCCGCAGGTTGTTGACCAGCTCTGCCTGGCTGTCGCCTCCACACTTCCAGGCCATCCTCTGACACAGCGCGCGCAGCAGGTACAGGGCCACTGTCAGCAACGCGCCTGCGCAAATCGCTTTACCCACAGTGCCCAGCGCTTCCAACGTCTCCCCGCTCGCCTCCATGACGTTGGCGCGTCGTCGGGCCCGCCCACTTGGCCGTCACCCAAAGAGGAGGAGGAGAGGAGGAGGCGGGGGGGGTGGTGAGTGGAAGCACCAATTTCACACAAATCACAGCCACTCGACCGACGCTTTGAACTGCGGGCACCGGCGCAGGGCTGAGTGTGGCTCCACAGGTTCACCGGACGCTTCGGCTCTGCCACGATGATGAGTTGCCGAGTGCCAGTTCGTGAGCCTATTTCCCCCCCTGTGCTGATTAAAGGGAGATTAAGCAGAAATCCGCTTTGATACAGGCCCCCCCCTTCCCACCCCCACCCCGCCCCACCCCACAATATCACGTGATGTGGAATAATCCTCAGGGCCGCATGGAGAGGGGGAGGAGTCAGTGAAATGCTGCAGCGCTGCAAAAAATAACCTCAGTGCAAGGGATTCGCCTCACATTGGCACAGAGTTGTCCACCCGCGGCATTGCTCCAGGCACATAACTAGGATCAACTGACCTCCCGCGGCATTGCTCCAGGCACACAGTATTAGGATCAGCTGACCATCCATGGTATTGCTCCAGACAGATGCTAGGATGAGTTGCCCTCCTGCTGCATTGCTCCAGGCATTTACTAGGATCAACTGACCTCCCCCAGCATTGCTCTAGGCACACAGTATTAGGATCAGCTGACCACCCATGGCATTGCTCCAGGCACATACTAGGATCAGCTGACCTCCCCCAGCATTGCTCCAGGCACACAGTATTAGGATCAGCTGACCACCCATGGCATTGCTCCAGGCACATACTAGGATCAACTGACCTCCCGCGGCATTGCTCCAGGCACATAACTAGGATCAACTGACCTCCCGCGGCATTGCTCCAGGCATTTACTAGGATCAACTGACCTCCCCCAGCATTGCTCTAGGCACACAGTATTAGGAACAGCTGACCATCCATGGCATTGCTCCAGGCACATACTAGGATCAGCTGACCTCCCCCAGCATTGCTCCAGGCACACAGTATTAGGATCAGCTGACCACCCATGGCATTGCTCCATGCATATACCAGGATCAGCTGACCTCCTGCAGCATTGCTCCAGGCACAGAGTATTAGGATCAGTTGACCACCCATGGCATTCTTCTAGGCATTGCTTTAGGCACATATTAGGATCAGCTGACCTCCCAGAGCATTGCTCCAGGCATACAGTATTAGGATCAGCTGACCACCTGTGGCATTGCTCCAGACGTATACTAGGATCAGCTGGCCTCCCTGGCATTGCTTCAGGCACATGCTAGGATCAGCTGACCAGCATTGCTTCAGGCAGACAGTATTAGGATCAGCTGACCTCCCATGGCATTGCTCCAGGCACATGCTATTAGATTTAGCTGATATCCATGTGTGTTCCTCAACTGGAAACTATGGATGAACAGGAATATCCACTGCTTGTTGAAATCCAGATCTGAGACATTCAAGTCAGGCAACATTGACTTGTACAAGAAAGCCAGATAGAGTCTAAGGAGACCCATCGAGTGTGCCAAAAGACTAAGCAAGAATCCCAGGCTAGCCACACCGACCCCTGCTGACTATGGCAAGATCTGCAAGATATAACATGCTACAAGATGAAGATATGTAAAATCGTCGGCTCCAATGCACCTGTCCCTGATGAATTCAATGTATTCTACGCCCGTTTTGAGCGAGAGGTCAGCGAGAGCATACCCTTCACCCTGAAAGCCCTGGATGAACCTATATGTGGGGTCACCATTGGAGATGCAGAGTAGCTTTTTTGAAGGTCAACCCCTGGAAAGCAATTGGCTTGGATGGGGTACCCAGATGTGCACCTATGTCCTGCACAGATCAGCTGGCAGAGGTACTCACAGACTTCTCTTTACAACAATCTGAGGCCCTTATTTGCTTCAAGAAGACAACTTGTATCCTAAGTACCTAAAAAATATCAAGCGGCGTGCCTTAATGATTATCGGCCCGGTGGTCCTAACATCCATCATTATGAAGTGCTTCAAAAGATTAGTCATGGCACAAATCAATTCCAGTGTCCCAGAGTACGTGTATCCAATACAGTTTGCCTACTGCTGCAACAGATCCACAGCAGACACCATCTCTCTGGCCCTGCACTCAACCCTGGAACATCTAGATAACAAGAACACCTACACCAGACTCTTATTTATTGACTACAGTTCAGCCTTCAACACCATTATTCCCATGAAACTCATCTCCAAACTCTGTGGCTGGGCCTTGGCACCTCCCTCTGTGACTGGATCCTGAACTTCCTAACTTACAGACCACTATCAGTAAGAAAAGGCAACAACACCTCCTCACGATCATCCTCAGTACTGGTATTCCACAAGGCTATTTTCTCAGTCCCCTACTATATTTCTTATACATCTATGACTGTGTGGCCAAATTCCCCTCCAATTCGATTTTCAAATTTGCTGACGACACCGCTGTAGTGGGTCGGATTTCAAACAATGACGAGATAGTGTACAGGAATGAGGTAGAGAATCTGGTGAACTGGTGTGGCAACAATAATCTCTCCCTCAATGTCAACAAAATGAAGGAAATTGCCATCGGCTTCAGAAAGTGTAAGGAGAATATGCCCCTGTCCATATCAATGGGGGTGAAGTAGAAAGGAGCGAGAGCTTCAAGTTTTTAGGTGTCGAGATAGAACATAGAACACTACAACACAAACAGGCCCTTCAGCCCACAAGTTGCGCCGATCACATCTATACCTACCAAGCCATAGACCTATCTATAACCCCCAATCCCATTAGATCCCATATACTCATCCAGAAGTCTTTTAAAAGACTCCAGCGAGTTCGCCTCTACCACCACCGATGGCAGTTGATTCCATTCACTCACCACCCTCTGAGTGAAAAACTTACCCCTAACATCTCCTCTGTACTTGCTTCCCTGCACCTTAAATCTGTGTCCTCTCATAGTGACCATTTCAGCCCGGTGAAATTGCCTCTGAGAATCCACCCTATCTATTCCTCTCAACATTTTATAAACCTCTATCAGGTCGCCTCTAACCTTCATCTCACCAGGGAAAAGAGTCCCAGCTCCCTCAACCTATCTTCATACGGCATGCCTCCCAATCCAGGCAACATCCTTGTAAATCTCCTCTGCACCCTTTCAATAGCTTCCATATCCTTCCTATAGTGAGGTGGCCAGAATTGCGCACAGTACTCCAAGTGGGGTCTGACAAGGGTCTTATAAAGTTGCAGCATTACTTCCCGACTCCTAAACTCAATCCCTCAATTAATGAAGGCCAGTACACCATATGCCTTCTTGACCGCATCCTCCACCTGCGAGGCCGATTTAAGAGTCCTATGGACCCGGACCCCAAGATCCTTGTGCTCTTCAACACAACTAAGACTCCTATCCTTGATATTGTACTCCTTCATTCCAATAGTCCTGCCAAAATGGACCACTACACATTTATCCGCATTGAAGTCCACCTGCCACTTCTCCACCCAATCTTGTATCCTATCTATGTCCCGCTGCAACTTCTGACACCCCTCCAGACCATCCACAACACCACCGACCTTCGTATCATCGGCGAACTTACTAACCCATCCCTCCACTTCCTCATCCAGGTCATTTATGAAAATGACAAACAGCAAGGGTCCCAGAACAGATCCCTGGGGCACTCCAGTGGTGGAGTTGACTCAAGAATAGCTTCTTCCCTGCTGCTGTCAGACTTTTAAATGGACTTATCTTGCATTAAGTTGACCTTTACACCCTAGCTGTGACTGTAACACTACATTCTGCACTCTCTCATTTCCTGCTCTATGAATGTTATGTTTTGTTTGAATAGCCCACAAGAAACAATATTTTTCACTGTAAATATATGTGACAACAATAAATCAAATCAAAAATCCTGCAACATTGTTCCAGCTACATACTATTATTATCAGCTGACCTCTTGAGGCATTGCTGCAGGCACATGGTATTAACATCAGCTGCCCTCCTGTGGCATTGCTCCAATCCAGACATATGGTTTCAATATCAGGTGACCTCTGGAGTGGCACTCCTCCAGTTCAGATACATGGTATTAATATTAGCTGACCTGGGCAATACAGTGGCATATTGGTTAGCATTGCTGCATCACAGCACCAGGGACCTGGGTTCAATTCTGGCATTGGGTGACTGATTGTGTAGAGTTTACACTTTCCTCCAGGTGCTCTGGTTTCCTCCTACACTCCAAAGATGTGTGGGTTAGGTTGATCGGCATGATAGATTGCCCTTTGGTGTCGGGGGATTGGCAGGGTAAATATGTGGGGTTACAAGGATAGCACCAGAGTAGGATTGTTGCTGGTACAGGCTTAGTGGGCTGAATGGCCTAATTCTGTATTGCAGGGGATCTACAATGATTTTTGGAGTAACATTACACGAGACACTTCGTATTAATCTCAGCTGATGTCCAGCAGCATTACACCAGTCCAAGACTATTAATTTCAGCTGAGGTCTTGGGGCATTGCTCCAGGTACATACTATTAATATCAACTGATTCCCTGTAACAATGTCTCAACTATGTGGACTTCCCATGCGACTGCTCCAGACATGTAGTATTATTAACAGCTGACTTCCCATGGCATTGCACCAGATACATATAAGCTGGCCTCAGTATTGTGCCAGACAACTCGCATTAATATCTGCTGTCCTCCCACAATAATGCATCAGTTGCATTAAATTATTGTCAGATAACCACTTGTGGCTTTGCCCATATTAATTTCAGCTGGTCTCTTGTGGCATTGTGCATAATATTAATGCCAGCTCACCTGTCATGGCACACAGTGAGTGATTAACATCAATATACTGCTGCTCGTGCTAGGGTGCCTGAGCAGAATGCCCAAAGTATGTTATGAAGCCCGAGTAGACCCCAACTATTGTTTTTCTTTTTTGAAATGTGGGAAAAAAGTGCTTCACTTTTTCAGTTTGGTGCTCCAGTTTCCTCCCACAGTCTGAAAAACATGCTGATTACGGGCATTGAGGCCCTGAAGTGAGACGACTAAGGCATTTTCACAGTAACTTCATTGCAGTGTTAATGTAAGCCTTACTTGTGATTAATAAATAAACTTTAAGGTTTTATCAAAACAAACTTTATTTAACAATACAGTTTAACTATAACAAATGAATTGGCTTAACTTTTATCAATTGAAATATTTAAACATGACAAGATACAATTCTTAACCATTAACCTCTATTGCAATTATAGACTTAAACTTCTCTTCAAAACCAGCCAGTGACACGCAGACTTAGGTATTTGTACTTGCTAACAATCCTAAAGCCTTTGAACACTTCTGGAGAGAGCGAGATAGGACTGTCTACTGATAGTTCCAAAACAATCTTCAGAGAAAGACGAGACACCTCTTGCTTCTTTCAGACCAAGCAGAAACTGCTTACTTTTCCCTGTAAGCTTAGCTCCTCCCATTAGCATATAACTCTGTCTCTTGTCAATCAATCGAAACAAAACCCTACTGTGAAATACAGGAGAAAAACCAAAATAAACAAAAACGCATTAACTTAGTTTTAAAACAAAAACCCTATTAACTAAGGCTGATTATTAGCCTGCAGTGTTAGTATATGAAACTGCTGCAGACAAATGGGTAGTGTGTACCCAGAGCTGAATTTTAAACATAACCCCCTCACAAGATACATGACATAAATACATTTATGAAAGGAGACACCATATGCTCACATTACTGTTATTTGTTTGTTGGACATGCTCTTATCCATAGTTTACTGAAAGTTGCTGTTATCCAGAGAACACAACACATTTCAAACTTTTAATCACTTAAGTAGTCTAATGAGCACATTTTGGAAAGATAAAGTTTGGCACAGAAATAAATATGAATTTCAAAGCAAACACAAATATGAAAAGAGCAAAGAAAAAGCAATTAATAAATAAAGATGAATAGTAGAGTGTAATATGGTGAGAATGTGTGTTTCTGCACATTTCCAGGCTCAAAGTGTTCACTCAATTACACTCATCCACTGTGAGAACGTTTGAGAGTCCGTGATGGTATGTGTGAGGGGGGGTGAATGAAAATGCTGATATTGGGTGTGAGCCAGACTTATGGATACATTCCGCACCAATTCTTTCACTCCTCGTAAACACTCACCCCCCTCTCACACACTCTCATTCCCCTCTCACACTCTCTAACTGCCTCTAGATCTCTCAGACCTTCTCACCCCCCTCTCACACTTTTTCACCTCCTCACACACTTGTTCATTCCCCTCTCTCACCTCCCTTGCACTCACCAATGCCACTTTCACACTCACCCCCATCACACACTCTCACTCCCTCTCATCCTCTCTCGCCTCCACACTCTCGCTTACCCCCATATCTTCTCTCACCTCCACACCCTCCCTCACCCCATTCTCTCTCACCCCCACACACTCTCTTACCCCCACACTCTCACCCCCAAACTCTCTCACTCTCATATTCTCTCACCTCCATACTCTCATTCTCTCACATCCCCCAGCCCTCATTTTCTCTCTCAATCCCTCATTTTCTCCATTCCCCTCACTGTCTCCATTCACTCACTCATTCACATGCATGTGGGCCCTGTTCCTGTTGCCTAGTGCTCTGCTCCATACACCTGGGCCCTGCCTCAGAACCCCAGGCTTCTTTGTTCACCAGCCTCACTCCTTGGCCCCAGTTCATTAATCATTGGCTGCACAACCCATTCTGAGGGTATTAGCTCCTGGGTTCTGCTCGCTGGCTCTCTGAGCCCTGCTCCTCAGCTGGACTGGCATCACTGCTCTTTCAATCGCTCCCACACTTGCTGCAGAAAGGTTTATTGGTGAAACGTTTAAGCAGCAAACACACGACAGAAATGGTCTGTGACTGGAGGAGCAGCTCCAGGAAGATTCTCCCATTCAAACTTACCTATTTGACTGGCCTTTTGAAAACTGGCTCTGGGGACTGCACAAGAGGAATGTTAAGGGCTACATTTGGCTCTCAGGCCACACGTTGGACAAGCCTGGTATAGTGCATTTCAAATCTTTGGTACACGTCAACAGGTTTTAGCAGCAAATTACATATGTTTGAAGCGTAATTGATTGATGCAGCCATTAATTTTCACACAAAGCCTCACAAAGGTCAATGAAATAAATAACTAGTCTGTTTTGATGATAAGATTAGCAGAAGGAAAGTTGGCCAGGATTCCTGGAGATCTCCCTGCTTCCAAATATATTCTTACCTTAACTGACTTCAATTTAATGTCTCATTGAATAAATAACTTTGTGCTAAGTTACATTGGATATTAATATTCCTATTGAACTATATTTCTATTTCGATTTATATCAGATTTTTATTGTATCCCTGCAATTTTATCACAGTGATCCATATGGCTTCTGTCAGTATCCTACAAAGACTCATAAGAAACCCTCAATCTATTTTCCATCTCTAATATACATCCCAACCTGTTCCTACCCTGTATGCTTTACATTTCCTAAGCTGAAAAAACTTTCACACAGGTTGGGAAGAGATAAACTTAGTATTAATTGCAAAAATATACTTTCATTATGAAATATCTAAAAAAATTACAAAACATTTCAAATGGTCACCAGGGCAAGTGCACTGATGTTCCAGTTTTCTATGTGGATCATTTTGGGCTCTGAGATGCGATTGTGATACATATCATACTTATTATACACATATAATGTGGTTCATACAGCCTGCGGGCAACGCAGCTCCTAGTCTCTGTGTACACTACAGCTGAAAGATCTTAGCGAGCTTTTCTCATTGTGTGTCACTGGTGGCTGGGCCAGGCTTTAGGGCGTGCCTTGGCACATAGTCCTGAGCTTTGGAATGTGTCAGTCTGCAAAACTCTGTCAGGGTCAACTCTTTGCACTGGAAAACTCACAGGTTTCAGGCAAACCAAAGAACATTTTTCACCAAGCTCATGATCCTCCAGCTTTGATCAGTTGTTTGTCTCGGTGTGTGTCTCTGGGTGACTGTATGGAATTTGCACATTCTCCCTGTGTCAGTGTCAGTTACTTCTGGGTACTCCTGTTTTTTCCCATGGTCCAAAATCATGTAAGTTAAGTGGATTGACAATGTTAAATTGCTCCTTAATATCCAAAGTTATGTAAGTTATGTGGATTGACCACGCTAAATTGCCCCTTAGTGTTCCAAGATGTGTAGTTGGATTAGCTATGGTAAATGCATGTTGTTACATGTGAGATAGGGCAGGGGTGAGCATGGGTAAAACACCCTTGGCATTCAACTTACCAGATCCACACTGGTGAAGACCTGCACCAAAGCCCAGTCAGTACAGTTCCTGCTGAGGAGATGGGTGAATGGCAGGAGGACACTGAATCAGGCCTCACGTCTGCTCATGGCAATTCAATCAATATTTTGACATAATAATCATAATGGCCCACTTTGAGTGGAAACTGATCAGGGCTGGCGGGGGAGGATGGGGGGGAGGGGGGTGGGGGGATGGGCAGGTGTTTTGGAAATGCTTTGACACCCTGTAACAATCCTGTTTTAGCCCTGACACCTTACTGACTGCCACTGGGATCCCCGCTAACAGTGAATGAGGCTGGTAGCTACCCCCCTCGTAAGTTCAGATTAAGATAAACTTACCTGGATAGACTGCAAAACTCAGAAATCTTCACAATACATAACTTCTTCTCCACACTGAGAATGTGATGCGTGACCTGGCAATCTCCCATGCTGGGTGGGGGAGGAGGTTTTAAGGAGCTGATCATCACATTGTTCAGGGTCAAGGCCTACAATCTCCGATTCTGGACATCTCACCCTCCATTGCTCTGGATGATATCTGTAACCTGCCCTGGCCGCTGATTGGTGGCCCTTATCACCAGAATGGCAATATTATTGGAGGAGATTACAGCAGGCTCGGTATTTGAAAGGCCACTGACCTCTGGGTACAAAACCTACAGTTGGCACAAGATCCTTTTATTCAGCCTTATAGACCTGGAGGACTCGTTACTTGTCATAAGATCATAAGATATAGGAGCAGAAATAGACCATTCAGCCCATCCAGTCTGCTCAGCCATTCAATCATGATAAATTTTTCAACACCTTTCTCCCGCCTTTTTTCCTGTAGCCTTTGATCCCCTTACCAATCAAGAACCTATCTATCTCTGTCTTAAACACACTCAGTGACCCTCTAGCTGAAGAAATTCTCCTCATCTCAGTTCTAAAAAGTTGGCCCTTTACTCTGAGGCTGTGCCCCAGGATCCTAGTCTCTCCTACTAATGGGAACATTTTCCCCATGTCCATTCTATCCAGGCCTGCTGGTATTCTGTAAGTTTCAATGAGTTCCCCCTTGGTACAATGAGGTATGGTTGTACCCCCCTTGGTACACTGGAGTATGGTCCCAAACATAGACGCAAAGTCATGGTAGGGTGTATTTTCACCAACAGCTTTAGGAATTGAGTTCAGAACTTCGACATGTCAAGCAGGTGATGACTGTCTTGAGTTCAAAGCAGAGTCTGACCCTTGGTTAAAACCTAAAGGCTTGAAGGTAACACAGCCACAGGAGTGGACAGAAATTGCAAACTTGAGGGGAGGTGCAAGGCTGATTCTGGGTAGCAGGTCTTTGGAGAAGCAGCAAGCAAGTTTGTCCATAAGGAACAAACAGTTTGGACAGTATCCTTATTTCCCATTTTACTGATTTTGCCTTCTGGGTGAGGACAGATAGTTCTTTCCGTAGAAGTGAGGAGGAATGAGCCTATAGCTTACGAGTGAGGCACGATGGGGTGGGTTTGGAAACTCTCAGCCGTGTCATAGGGCACCAACTATTGTGGTGTTGTGACTTTTATAAAGGGTGTTTTCCTGAAAGGGTCATGTGATCTGTTGGTCCAATTGGAAGCTGAATTGGGGGCTCATTCAGACTTGCCTGGGCTTATTCCAGGAGTCAGGGTTTTGGGCCTGTTGAGTTTAAGACCTGTTCCCTTGCTCTGTAATGTGCATAGTTGTTCTGTTAATACACTGACCAGAGTTTGAGCATTAATGCATTGCATTACAGACGTGCAGCTTTGACAATGTTAAATGTGCTGCCAGAGAGCCAAGGTGAGGCAGAGCAATGGGGGTCGTAATGCACTAAGATAGGAGTCCCAAACTTGCACTGACCCATATTGTTTCTGGGGCTCATAAAAATAGTCAAAGGTTTCACTTTGCTGGGACTCTTCCATCCCCTCTCAAACTGATTAAGTTGCATTTTGCTGTGTTCATACTTAAGATGACATTCAGAATTCTACTTAATCCTTAAGATCCCAATGTTTTTATTCAAAACTTCTTATTGCCTGAATCAGCCAGAAGATTTAGACATCCAGCAGTAGGTCCCTTTCAAAATGGCTGCCAACTCCATTTTGAGGCCATTGCTGCACTGGTAAGGTCATGCAAAGAAAAATAATCAAAAATCAACCCCAGTGACTCGTCAATCAAGACAAAACCAGGTTCACATTTTTCAAGTTGTTTGTAACCCTCATCTGTGGCCCATTGGAAAAACACATCTAATTGCAAAGAACTAATGACATATTTCCATAGAATATGATTTCCATCGAATACAATAAAGGAATCAGAAAATTCAGTAAGTAAGAAATCAGGAGCAGAAAATCATTAATGTCATGCACAAGAAAGAAAATTGCGCACAAACACAAAATGGTTTATTTGAAAGATGTGAAAAATTATTGAAGAAATCCTCTAGATGGTGCTATTGTATCATCTTCAACCATAAAAGCACTGCACAGTATGGCCATTGGGAAGTTGCAAAGAAAAGCCAATGTCCATAATTTGGAGATTAGGATAGAGGGACAGCACTTTTGAGTATTGAATACAAGAATGGATTGGTAAAATTGAGTACAATAGTTGGGAGATCATTTTGCAGCTCTACAAAACCTTTGTTAGGCCACGTTTGGAGTATTACATACAGTTCTGGTCACCGCACTATCAGAAGAATGTGGTAGCTTTGGAGAGAGTGCAAAGAAGCTTCGCCAGGATGTTTGCCTAGTCTTCAGAGTGTTGGCAATGAGAAGTGGTTGAATAAACTAGGATTGTTTTCACTGGAGAGAGGAAGGATGAGGGGAGATCAGATAGATATAAACAAAACTATGAGAGGCATGGACCGGATGGATAATCGGAGGCTTTTTCCCCAGGGTGGAAGAGTCAACTACAAGGGGGCAGATGTTCAAAGTGAGACGAGGAATGTTTAAAAGAGATGTGCGGGGGATGTTTATCACGTGGAGAGTGGAAGGTGCCTGAAACACACTGCCAGAGTAGTGTTGGAAACAGACACATTAGCAACATTTAAGAGGTCTCTGGAAGGAAGAGAAGTCTGAGTAAGGGCAGAAATTTTTTTTTTTCTTCATTTAGGGATTATGATCGGTACAGTTGGAGGGCCGGAAGGCCTGTTCTTGTGCTGTACTTGTCTTTCTTCCTTGTCCTTTGGAGAAATAAATGAAATGGAAACAAAGAGACAGAGCAGGCAAAATGTCTTCCTTAGTCAAAGAAATGCCTTTAAGTGACATATCCTGTTCTCCCATCTCACAGCCTGTTATATTCTGGCATAGTGCCCTTCTAATAAAACATATCAAATCGCCTACAGAATTCTCTTCAAAATTGATGTGTTAAAGTTCAACAGATTTGGGAATCTATTGATTGACTCGTGACCTTCAGTTCCCTTCATTTGCATAATCTCCTGGCACCAGGGCAGAAGAGAAACAATGAATAAAAATAGAAAGAGTTTGGCAGTCGTACAAAATAGGCTGGGAAACATCCTGGACCAGATGCTTTGAGCCTCTGTGCCAGTCTGCCCAACATTCAAAGTCTTGGAAAAAAGTATCTGAAGGATGACATTGCCCAGTCTCACCATGTTGAATAAAAAAATTGCTAAAGATCCCTTATTCCTATCAAACCGCTTCGATCTTGTTTACAGGATTTCAAAGAAGAAGGGATGTGACAGGTGGTTTACAGTGAACTGTCAATTAGGGTGAGTAGGCAAGAACCTTTCTTCTGAGTACAGGGGATAATAACCAAGGACAATAATAGATATAAGCTAAGGGGCAGGAGATATAGAGGGGATTTGAGGAAAAGCCTTTTCACCCAAAGGGTGGTGGGAATCTGGAACTCACTGCCTGAAAGGGTGGTGGGGGCAGAAACCCTCACGACATTCAAAAAGTATTTAAATGAGCACTTGAAATACCATAGCATACAGGGCTATGTACTGAATGCTGGAAAATGGGATTAGAATAGGTAGGCAATTAATGGTCAGTGTAGGCACAATGGATCAAAGGGCCTCTTTCTATGCTATAAAGCTCTATGGGGGCAATCTTAGCAAAAACATTCTAAGTGTTCAACAAGTACGAAAACGGGAGAAAATCATGCCGAATTTTTGGACGAGCTCGTAGTCGCAACCATACGGCATTTAGTTTTAAAAAACTGCACAGTTGTGATTCTTGCCAGCAGGGGGTGTGGTTGGAGCCTATTTTTGCCAGGAAGCCAGCTGCTGAGCTCTAGGGGTGCCACTGTGCAGGTGCCTGGATCTCCCAATATATTGTGTACACTGGGAGATCTCCTGTCATCACCCGAGCCTCCCGGACATTGCCACCTCCCCAGCCCCCCCAAATGCTACTCTGGATGTTGCAATCCTCCCTCCCCAGATTTCTGTTCCAGCCATCAACCCCCCATGATCTCCAGACATTGTCCCCACTTCCCAACTGCTATCCCAGACATCACTCATCCCCATGCCTCCAATCATAGCCCCAAACACTGCTGAAGTCTACCCACCGATTTCAGGGGTAGAGGTGGGAACATCGGGGTGGCGGCGTGGGCTCGTTGGGCTGAAGGGCCTGTTTCCCATGCTGTTTTGTTCTTTTTGTTCTTTGATCACTGCTCCAGACATCAGTCATCACCCCCCCAATCAAAGCCCCAGACATTACCCCACCTCCCACTGATTGCCATCCATCAATGCCAATTTCCACTCCCCACATCCATCCAAACCTACCCCTGATGCAAATGACCCCCTTCAACTCCCCCCCCTACCTTATGGAGCTCACTCTGCTTCCCTCTTTCATGAAGCTGCCTCTTTCAACTCTCACCCTTTTCAGGCCCTGCCCTGTCAAGTTTCTCCTCAGTTCCCACCCTTTGGCTCTGCCAGAGTGCCAGGCTGGCACTGCCCAGCCTGGTCCTGACTACCCAGAAGCTTCAATGGCCTCTTTCCCACCAGTGAAACCATCACATCTGGTCCTCATTGAGGGGGACCATGTATGATCTCTGCCAGTGAGGACCTTGACTGGTGAGCAGGTAAGGACAAGGTATGGCTGATAGTGTCTTTCTGGGCACAAAACCAATTTTTCCGGCAAATCAGTGCCAGTAACAGTGAGGGAGGGGAGAAACCAAGCACGCTTAACGGCTCACCATGCCAATTGACCGGCAAGAGAGAGGGAGGGATACTATGGGGAGGATACAAGAATACACCCTATTGGTGGGATTTGCCGGCCATTCCCCCGGTGGGATTTTCTGGCCTCGCCACATGTTATAACTGAGCAGCGCTTGAAGGCTCCTGTCCTCTCCTCGGCGCCTCTCCAGTGTCCTCACAGATTCAAGTCCTCTTCCTGCCTACTCATGATGTGTGGCTCTCCAGGTGACTGCCTTGGATGTCCCATTGAGCTGTGCGGGTGTGAATTGGTACAGGGTGCACATGAGTCGTGTGACAGTGTTTCCCCAGAGTGTGCAACCTTATCTCGGGACTCTCCAGCCTCTTCTAGTGCCATGTCCCCCTGTTGCTTGAAGGGGAAGGAGGAGGGAGTGGATGAAAGACATGAATTTGAACTGAAAAGTGCAAAGGGCTGAAAGTCGTCCTTGTGTCAATGACGTATTCCAATTACTGGTGACAGCCCATCAGTATGAGTGAGTTCTGAGTGTATATGGCTATATAGTAATTCTGTTAACAGGTATCCAGGACACCCCATCATTCCATCTCCAACAGCCACGGGCTCCATCAGTTTACTGCTTCCAATAACCTTGGCAATGTGCACCACCTACAAGATTCACCACAGAAACCTATTCAGTATCCTTTGGCAACACCTTGCAAACCTATGATCTTGGCATAGGGGTTAGCACTGCTGCCTCAAATCTCCAGGGACCCAGATTCTATTCCCGGCTTGGGTCACTGTCTGTGTAGAGTCTGCACGTTCTCCCCATGTCTGCATGGATTTCCTCCAGGTACTCTGGTTTTCTTCCACAATCCAAAAGACGTGCTGGTTAGGTGCATTGGCCATGCTAAATTGCCCCTCTGTGTGTCTGAACAGGCGTCAGATGTAGAGACTAGAGGATTTTCACAGCAACTTTATTGAAGTGTTAATATAAGCCTACCTGTGACACTAACAAATAAACTTTAAAATTTTAAACATCTATTAGCTGTTAACCCCATTCTCCCCGTCCCACAACAGCTGTAATTGTCACTCACTGGCTATCTGCACTCTTATTCATTTCCCGTTTTATAATGACCAAAGATGTGATCTTACCAGTCATTCACACCACGCTCCCACTGCAGCGAAGTCATAGAATCTCCTGCACCTAAATCCTTTTTTTTCCCCTTCTCCTCTACCACCCTTGTCTGCTCTCCTTCACTGCTACAGCTGTGGCTCAGTTGTCAGACACCTAAGTCGAAGGCCGTGGGTTCTAATTCCACTTCCGAGACCTAACCGCAAAATCTAGACTGACACCCCATTGTGTTAAAGGAATCACCTTTCAGGTGAGACCTCAAACCAAGACCCTGCCAGCCCTTATGGATGACTGTGAATGGAAGGATGTGATTGCACTGGAGAGGGTACAGAGGAGATTTACAAGAGTGTTGCTAGGTTGGAGGGTCTGAGCTATGAGGAAAGATTGAATAGGCTGGGAGAGGGGACCTGATGGAGATGTATACGATTATGAGAGACGTAGAAAAGACTGGATAGGAAGGCACTTTTCCCATTAGGGTCAATAAACAGAGGGAATAAGTTGAAGATAATAGGCAGGAGGCTAAGGATTAAGTTAAATAGTATCACAAGCAGTTTTATATTAAAACTGCAATGAATTTACTGTGAAAATCCTCTGGTCATCAAACTCAGGCACTTGAGGAAATTTACCATGGCCAATGCATCGAACCTACACATGTTTCACACTGTGGGAGGAAACTGGAGCATCTGAAGAAAATCTACTTAGACATGGGGAGAGCATGCAGATCACACAGATAGTGATTCAAGCTGGGAATCAAACCCGGGTTCCTGGTGCTGTGAGGCAGCAGTACTAATCACAGTACTACCCTGCTATCCCAAGAGGTGAGTTGAGAAGAATATTTTTGTCAGAGGGTGGTGGGAGTCAGGAGCTCACTGTCTGAAAGGATGGATGAGTGAGAAGCTCCTGTAATATTTAAAAAGAATTGTGATATTCACTTTTACTGGGATATCCGCTGGGGTAATGGGCCAAGCACTGGAAAATAGGATAAATGTTGTCAGACCTTGTTGACTGGCATGGAACTGATGGGCTGAATGGCCCCCTTCTGTGCTGTAAGTGTCTGTGAAAGGTCACACAGGGCTATTTTTTAAGTAATTCCCCCCAATTCTCTGGCCGATATTTAACCCCAGAAAAGATCACCACATGCAGATAATTTGGTCATTTGTTGCGTTGCTATTTGTAGGATCTTGCTGGATTCCCTGCATTGTAACAGTGACTACATGCTAGAAGTATTTCAGCGGCAGTAAAGTGCTTCGGGAAGTCCTGAGATCATGGGAGGCGCTGCATGAATCCACGTTCTTTCTTGTTTCTTTTCCGCATGACTTTCTTGCCCCACCCCCCCTTCCCACCCGCCAGCCATATTGTCTGCCCCCATGCCACTTCACTCCCATGATCTCCTCTCTCTTCCCCTCCTTCTCTTCCTTCTTACCCCTTCTCCTATTTACCCACTTTTCATCGCCCTCCCTGCCACATTGTTATCACACCATTTCCCTCAAATCTTACCTGACCTGGAGATTCAACTTGGTCTTGACTACCCGTGTAATAATATCGTGGAGATTATCAAATAACATTATCTCCGAGTGCTCATGCAGTGAGCTTTCTTCATTATCAATTCTATTGCTGGCATTTGAATGGAAATTGTTGACGTAATTTTTACACATTAATTACACTCTTGTCTGCTCAGAGGCAATATACCAAGTGGTAAGCAAGCAAAGGAAACTTTATGGGTAAAATTAAGAAATAGAAAAGGGTTTAAGAGCTTATTTGGACTTGTGTGTAGACCTGTGATATCAACTGTGAAATTGCAGAATATATTAATGCAGAGATTAGACCAGAAGTGCAGTTTTAATGGAGGATTTTAACTTCCATACAAATTGGAATAAGCAGGGGCGCTCTTGCCAAATAAACGGCTGATTTACATGGAGCACTGATTTCCTCACTCTCCCCCAAGTGAAAGGTTGGGGGTGGCGGAATTCAGCCGAGGGGAATGTGGGCTGTCCCGCATCTATTTTAACAATTGATCATTAATAGGTCAGAAGCAAACCCTGCCTCAGACAACCACCAATCAATCAGACACTGTGATTGGCTCTCCAGCACTTTGGGCTTATGGATCATTGAGTTGGGCCTCATTGGGGTCAAGAGGACAGTGAGGGAAGGGGTATTGAGGGAGTGGGGGTGGTTGGGGGCACATGGAGAGGAAGTGTAATGACTTTAATCAGGCAATTGAGGTGGGCCTGTTAGAATATGAATTCCCGAATTAAGGGCCAAATTGATGGGGCATTTGGGGAGCTCTTGCTTTGTACTTAACCAGGCGTGTCAGTTCCTCTGGGACTCCGAGTACAGACTGCTAACTGAAAGCATTCTGTACACTGTTGTCAGACTTGTAAATAAAGAGATTTTGGCAAAGGGACTTCTGCCTCCAAGGACTTATTACAGGAAGGCAATCTGGAGAGGGGTTAGAAAATCCAACGTACACAGGGAAATCTGCAGGACTGGCCACTTTGTGCGGCTCTCTCCTGCCTCCAGTTAAATCCTGGTGTTATCATACACCCTTAAGAGCTAGCAGCATGGCATCAGGAGGAAAGAAATATGTCATGTGTTTTAGTTTCAATTTTATTTTGACCAGAGTACACACACAGCTGTGATGCCACCTATCTTTATAGAAACCAATGATTCTTTTCATAGTTTTAATAAAGGATCCTACATCTTGGTTATAAAATCGTAGATTCCTACAGTGCAAAAGAATCAGCCCATTGAATTGAACCAGCAACAATCCCATCCAGGCCCTATCCCTATAACCCCACATACTTACCCTGCTAGTCCCCCTGACACTAAAGAACAAGTTACCATGTCCAATCCACCTAACCCCCACATCTTTTGGAGTGTGGGAGGAAACTGGAGCACCCGGAGGAAACCCACGCAGACACAAGGAGAATATGTAAGATCCATATAGACAGTCAACTAATGCTGGAATTCAACCCAGGTCCTTGATGCTGCAATGCTAACCATTATGTCACCATACCGCTCTTATGAGCGATTGGTGCCTTGTGTCCTGTATAGTAAAGAAACCTAAGGATTCTATCATCAGAACGACAGGACACTGGGATGATTCCCTTAAGTGGCCATTAATTTCCCACATAACATGATCCCCAGCCCCACCACTGGTATTGCAGTAGTGCAGGGGCAGACAGGTCAGCAACGGAGAGGATATCTGCTGGGTTAAATGAGCCAGCCATCTTCAAGTACATTGGAGAGAGAGAGTTATATCCAGTCTGCAGAACATTTCAGAACATTTCTGAAGTGAGGTATTCGAGAACAAATGAGTTTAAAGTTTATTTATTAGTGACACAAGTAAGTTTACATCAACACTGCAATGGAGTTACTGTGACCCTAATCGTCACACTCTGGCGCACATTCGGCTACATTGAGGGAGAATTTAGCACCTAACCAGCATATCTTTCAGACTGTAGAAGGAAACCAGAGCACTCAGAGGAAACTCACGCAGGCACGGGGAGAGTGGGCAGGTTCTGCGCAGACAGTGACCCATAAACGGGAATCAAACCCATATCCCTAGTGCTGTGAGGCCAGACTTTCTTTTATTTATGGTGCTCCAGCAGAACTGTTGCTGTCTGTAATTTTAGTTTAAGTTTTTGTTCCAATCAAAAGAGTATAAATAGGGAAACCAACTGACTGCCATTCTACATTCATGGCCGGTTGGTATTGGAGAGGGGGACATGTACTGTCCACCAACTGTCCGACAAATGAGCGCTATAGGAGCTAAGGTTATTACACCTGGGGATAACATTTTAGTTTTATTTCATAAGTTTCCTTTCACATGTTTTTGTTGCACTGCCCCTCCAGAGGCTGTTACATCTGTCAATTTTGTTTCATCTATTGATTGTTGTTTTATTAAAGAAGTATAAAGAGTGGATTCTTCCCTTTCTCCATCAGGGTGTGGAGGGTATTGTATAGTGCCACGCAATCATAGATTAAAATGGTCCACAGCCTCCCATGCTCTTTTTTGCAGCCAAGGGGAAAACCGTCTTTATATAGATTGCCTGAGGTTTATAGTCCCTTTTTGATGATCTGAAGGGGCTGCTCCACAATCTTTGCTTTCACTTCAGCCCCACATTCCTCATCTTCCGTCACCCAGGGAGAGAGAGGAGGATCTCCTGCTAAGGCTGGTCCTGGGCATGGGTAAGTTGGCCAGTAACAGGTCCAGGCAGCGGGTAGTTGAGGGAGTGGACCATCCCAACTGTCTGCCTATCTACTGCAGCTACATTCCATGATCAGTGGGCACCATAAGAGCTGAGCTGTAACAATCACCCTCGATTATGACATTTTGATTTAATTAGCTAAGTTTCCTTTTGACGTTTTGTTTTAGTTGCAATGCACCACCGGAGGCTGTTACCCTCCCCCTCTCATTTATTGATCTTTCATTTATTGATCTTTCATTTTATTAAAAAGTAAAAAGTTTCACAACACCAGATTAAAGTCTAACGTGTTTATTTGGAATCATGAACTTTCAGAAGTCTCCTCCTTTATCAGTTGAATGGAGGATGAAGGAGCAGCACTTTGAAAGCTTGTGATTCCAAATAAACCTGTTGGACTTTAATGTGGCGTTGTGAGACTTCTTATTTTGCCCACCCCAGTCCAACACTGGCATCTCTATGTCATCCTTATTAAAAAGAGTATGAATAGATGGGTTGCCCCATCAGGAACTGTCACCACCATTCATTTGTTTATTTTGTTCATCATTTGCTTGGCACAGTGGCCTTACAGCACCAGAAGGTCTAGGTTCGATTCCCAACTTGGGTCATTGTCTGTGCGGTGTCTGCATGTTCTCCCCGTATCTGAATGGGGTTTGCTCCAGTTTCCTCCCAAGTCTGAAAGATGAGCAGGTTAGTTGCATTGGCCAAGCTAAATTCTCCCTCCTTGTACCTGAACAGGCGCCAGAGTATGGGGGATTTTCACAGTAACCTCATTGCAGTGTTAATGTAAGCCCACTTGTGACACTGATAAATCAAATTTAAAACTTAAGTATTTGTTTTATTTAAAAGACACTATAAATTGGGGATAATTGCCACACTGGATGGAATGTGTGCAGAGACTGGGCAGATCAATGCAGTCTCCCAACTAAAAATGTTCTTTGGCTTGGGTGAGGTCACCAACAGCTTTAGATCCTGTTAATAGTATCTATAGAATCCGTACAGTGCAGGAGGAGTCTATCAAGTCTGTAACAACAATAATCCCACCCAGGCCTTATTCCCATAACCCCATTCATTTACCCTCGCTAGTCCCCCTAACACTAAGGGACAATTTTGCACGGCCAATCCACCTAACTTGCACATCATTGGACTGTGGGAGGAAATCAGAACAGCCAGAGGTAACCCACGCAGACACTGCACGGACAGTGACCCAAGCCAGGAATCGAAGCTGGGTTCCTGGTATTGTGAAGCAGCAGCACTAACCACTGTGCCACCATGCCGCCTGTTAATCTTTCTTCTTTGGAATAAGAAGTTGGCTTTGGTAATGATAACCATGAAATGTCATCTAGTTGAGTAATGTCCTTTAGGCATAGAAATTTGCCATCCTTGCCTGCTCTGGCCTATATGTGGCATTAAGACCACAACAATGTGGTCCACTTTTCACTGCTCTTTGGCTAGTCTAGATGCGCGTTCACTTGTACTAAAGCCCCACCGGAAATTCTGGGTGAGATTTTTGATTCCCTTTGCAGTGTGCTTTGGAACGGCAGAGGCAACGCACCATTGGCCGATGGTGGAAACTTCCAGTCCCGCCACTGCCAATGGGTTTTCCCATTCTTTGCACCTTATGCTGCTGGAGAATCTGGGCACGATTTCCAATAGCAGGGTGGAAGGATCTCACTGGCAGGAACATCAGATGGAAAATTTTGGCTACTGGACAGACACTGGATGGCACAAAGGTACCCTTAGTCCAATTTATCACACCAAGTCCTCCCTGCTAACATCAGAGGACTGTGCCAGAATCCCAAAATCTGTCCCATGAGATAATAAAGCATCAGCCTGTCCTAATCTCAGAATCATTCCCTTATTCTACAGTCCAGACCCCATCACTATACCTAACAGCACACATGGGATATGCCAGGAACAATACCAGGGCTGCACGGTAGCACAGTAGTTAGCACTGCTGCTTCACAGCTCCAGGGACCTGGGTTCAATTCCTGGCTTGGCTCACTGAGTGGAATTTGCACATTTTCGTCATGTTTGCATGGGTTTCCTCCCACAGTCCAAAGGTGTGCAGGTTAGGTTGATTAGCCATGCTAAAATTGGCTCTTAGTGTCCTGAGAGGTGTAGGTTAGAGGGATTAGTAGATAAACATGTAGGTTCATGGAGGTAGGCCTGGGTGGGATTGTGGTCGGTGCAGACTCAATAGGTCATATGGCTTCTTTCTGCACTTTAGGGATTCTATGATTATACGATTATATAAATATAAGGCTTCAACCTTGTTATAGGTTTGTTATAGACAAAGCAAAGTGATCCCATAGCCATTGAATCAGATAAAGATTCTGCAGTAAAAATAGTAAAGGCTGGAAAAATCTCAGCAGGTTAGGCAGCATCTGTGTAGATAAAAAACAGAGCTAATGTTTCAGTCTGTGACCTATCTTTAGAACTCTGCTGTCCTCCTTCATCCAGTCATGAGCAGAGGTAGACAATTAAATAACTAACAAGAGGAGAGATTCCATGAATTTCCCCCATTCTCAATGATGATGAAACCTGGCATCTCATAGAGTCACAGAGGATTATAGCTTGAAAACAGGCCCTTCGGCTCAACTTGTCCATGCTGCCCTTTTTTTAAACCCCATAAGATAATCCCAATTGCCTGCATTTGGCTCATATCTCTCTATACCCATCTTACTCATGTAATTGTCTAAATGCTTTATAAAAGATAAAATTGTACATGCCTCTACTACTACCTCTGGCAGCTCGTTCCAGACACTCACCACTATCTGTGCGAAAAAAGTGCCCCTCTAAACTCTTTTGTATCTCTTCCCTCCCACCTTAAACCTATGCCCTCTAGTTTTGCCTTTGGGAAAAGATGTTGATCTATTTAGCTGATCTATCCTTATTATTTTATAGACTTCCATCTGATAACAAATAACAAGCCGGAAGGATTCACAACCATCTTGCAGCCAGAAGCACCATGGTGATCCATCAAAGGCTTTTTCTGAGATCTCCAACATCATACTCCTCATGAAGTGCCTGAGTGCATTGGATACACCAAAAACCACATCCTGACTGCAGTACTGAAGGTTTATGCCTCACAACTACCTGTGCCTTTAGCCACCAGTTCCAGGACAGCTACAACTTTGCCATCCACCTGCTAAATCAGCTTACTCTATTCACTTCTCCAGAGCAACACATAATCTTTAATTGAGTTGGAAATACTACTTAACTAACCTTGATTTCAACTCCTTTACATCTTCAAAATAAATGGAAAATGTACAGCACAATTCCATGGGAGAGGTCTTTGGGAAGCTCGGTTTCACAGTCGTGAGCACTGCTGCCCCACAGCACCAGGAACCCAAGTTCGTCTCTGGCCTTGGGGTCACTGTCTGTATACAGTCTGCATGTTCTAGCCGTGTCTGCGTGGGTTTCCTCCTGGTGCTCCAGTTTCCCCCCACATGCCAAAGATATGCATGTTAGGTTGATTAGCTATACAACAATGACTACTGTCAGGGGGATTAGCAGGGTAAATACATGGGTTTATGGGAATAATAACTCTGGGTGGGATTGCAGTCGATGCAGACTCACTGGGCTGAATGGCTCCTCCTGCACTGTAGGGATTCTAACCTTTGAAATAGTTTCCAACCCGATACCTACAACACCTTTCTGTAATTTTGGGAGACTGAAGGTCAAATTAAAGTCAATGGGGATCAGAGAGGAACCAATCTGCTGGTTGGAGTCATACCTGGCATAAATGAGGATGCTTATGCTTGTTGGAGATCTATTAGCCCAGCCCCGGGACACCACTGCCGGAGTCCCTCAGTGTAATGTCCTCGGCCCAACTATCTTCAACTGCTACATCAATGACCTTCCTTCCATCATAAAGTCAGAAGTAGAGATGCTTGCTGATCACTGCAGTGTTCAAGACCATTTACAACTCCTCAGATACTGAAGCAATCTGGGTCCACATTCAGCAAGACATGGGCCATATTCATGCTTCTGCTGATAAATGACGACTGACACATTAAAGTACAAGGCAATTACTGCCTCCAACAAGAGAGAGCTTCATGACCTCTGCTTAACTCCTGCCATCTTGACCCTGGGAGTCATTGTTGACCAGAAGGACAATTAGCAGTTTCATGGAAAAACAACTATTTGCAAGCTCCCCTGATGCTCACATACCATCCTGACTTTGAAATATATAATTATTCCTTCATTGTTGCTGGTTCCTACGCCACTTTAATTGCTGTGCTACAGGAAGGAAGCTCACCATCACCTTCACAAAAACAATTCATAACGAGGAAGAAACATAGAAAATGAAGAAAGAGTAGGCCATCTGGCCCTTCGAGCCTGCTCCTCCATTCATCTTGATCATCGTTGATTATCAAATTCACTATACTTTCCTTTTCTTACCTTTCCCTCATATCCCTTTAGCCTCAAGAGCTAAATCTAATTTCTTCTTAAAATCACACAATGTTTTGGTCTCAACTACTTTCCGAGGTAGTGAATTCCACACATTCCCCACTCTATGGGGTCTTACTTATGATGCTTGATCTGAGGTTGGTTGATTTCTGTTAGCCAAACATACTAAAGGTTATGGAGAAAAGGCCTATGGAATTAGGTTATAGATAAGCCATGATCTCATTGAATGGTTGCACAGACTCATGTTCATATATTTCTATCCTAAGGCTCACTGACCTACCATAACCTCCATTTTTCCTCAATTGTGACATTCTGATTCTCATTTTCAAAACTCTCTATGGGTTCTGATATCATATCCAATCCTACAACCTGGGTAAAACCCATGGTACAACCCACAGAAAGTAGTTGACGCTAAAACATTGTGTGATTCCAAGAAGAAATTAGATATAGCTCTTGCCACTAGAGGAATCAAGGGATGTGGGGAGGAAGGTGGGATCAGGATGTGGAACTTGATGATCAGCCATGATCAAAATGAAAGGTTTGAAGGACTGAATAGCCTACTTATATTTTTAGTTTTTATGTTCCTGTGTTTCATTCTGAATTGTCCTTGAGAAGATGGTGGTGATTTGCCTTCCTGTAGCAAGGCAGTCCATATGGTGTGAGGACTGGCAACAATGAAGAATTAATTATATATTTCAAAGGGCCAGGCATTCCATCAAATCTTGCGCCTTGCTGCATTTCCTTCCTCCAACTGTGCCAGTTGTCACCTTGCTTTTGGCAATTTCTTTCCAATTTCTGTCTCCACTTCTCATCTTTCCAGACTCTGCTTAAAACGTAACTCTTCAACTAACCATTTGCTCACCTATCTTAAAATGGCCTTTGTCGGCATGGAGTAAATTTTTATCTCCTGTGACTTGCTTTGGGACATTTTACCAAGTTTAATAATGTTATATAAATGCAGATCATTCGTGTTGATGTTGTATCTCAGGCCTCTCACATTAATGCTCTTTCTTCATTTATTTAGATGAGTACTGCTTATTTCTTGCAACTTAGAAATAAAAATGACAACTTATATTTTGTGTTCTCAAATGCACTACAGTCCAAAAGACATGTTGGTTAGGTGTTTTGGCTATGCTAAATTCTCCTTCAGTGAATCCGAACAAATGCCAGAGTGTGGCGACTAAAGGATTTTCACAATAACTTCATTGCAGTGTTAATGTAAGCCTACTTGTGACACTAATTACAAAGGGTGGCACAGTGGCACTGTGGTAGGCACTGCTGCCTCACAATGCCAGGGACATGGGGTCAATTTCAGATTCAGGTCACTGCCTGTGTGGTGTTTGCACATTCTTCCCGTGTCTGCGTGTGTTTCCTCCGGGTGCTCTGGTTTACTCCCACACTTCAAAAGTGTGCGGGTGAGGTTGATTGGCCAAGCTAAATTGCTCCTTAGTGTCAGGGGTACTAGCAGTGTAAATTTGTGGGATTGCAGGGATAGGGCCTGAGGTGGGATTATTGTCAATGAAGGCTCGACAAGCCAAATGGCCTCCTTCTACTACTGTAGGGGGCTCTGTGGTAATAAATAAATTTTATTTAAAAATATATTGCAGTAGGAAACACCTTAGAGGCACCCAAAATTGGTTCAGCATTCGACATTGTGGCTACTATCACTTTCCTATTAAACTAATATTTGTACATTGGAGCAAAGTTATTGATTGGCAAGTCTCATACAAATGTTCTTATTTATGCCCAAGGCCTTCTAGCAGTCAGTCTGATTTAATATACAGAAAACAATTAAAAAGAAATAGATGCAAAATATATTCTTCAGAGATAATTATTACAGATAGATAGATCCCCTGGGGTGTCGCATACAGGCATTCAGCAGATGGACTGGTTTAAAATGTCAGTCACCTGCTGCTGGTCACTGCTTAACAGATTGCAATCAGTGTACTCAACTCGAACCACGCAGCATGAATGGAATAGTTCATCACACACGCACTCACTCACACTCATACACACACACACACACACACACACACACACACACACACACACACACACACACGTGCGCACCACACACACACACACACACACACACAAGTAAACACGCGCACACAACAGACACACGCACACACACTCACACACATGTGAGCACACACACACACGTGCGCACGCACACACACACTCACACACATGTGGGCACACACACACGTGCACACGCACACACACACTCACACACGCACGCATACATGCACATACTCACACACACTCTCACTCAACATACACACACTCACTCACACACACACACACTCACACACTCACTCTCACATACTCACTGACAGACACACACACGCACACACACACACTCACTCACACACTCACTCACACACTCACACATACTCACACACACATACTCACACTCACACACACACATACACACTGACACACTCACACACACAGACTACTCACACACACATTTACACAAACACATACATGCACACACACGCACACATACATGCACACATACACTCACACACACACTCACTCATACACACTCATATACACACACACAGACTCTCACACACACACACTTACACAAACACACACACACACATACAGTCACACACTCACACATACACTCATACATACACACACACCCTCACACTCACTCATGCACACTCACTCACTCTCACACACATACATACTCGCACACACACATACTCATACACACACACTCCCATACACACACTCACACACATATTCACACACTCACACACACACACACTCACACACACTCATATGCACACACACTCTCACTCTCTCTCTCTCTCGCTCTCTCGCTCTCTCTCTCTCTCTCACACACACACACACACACACACACACACACACACACACACACACACACACACACACACACACACACACACACATTCTCACTCTCAGTCACACACACTTGCCCACACACTCACTCATACACATTCATACTCACACACTCAAACTCACACTCTCTCACAGATATCACACTCACACTCACATCACACGCATACATACATGCACGCACACTCATTCACACACACATATCACACACACATGCGTACACATACACACACTCACACACACATACATATATATACACACACATACACACACTCACATACATATACACACATACAGACACACAAACACTCAGGCTCACTCACACACACATACTCACACACACACATATCATACACACACATCACATGCACAAACACACACACACACATCATACACATTCAACCACACACATACATATTCACACAACAACACATACCCAAACACATACACCTCCACACATCCATATACTTACAAATACATACACACGTGCAAAGACATGCACTCACACATACATACACACACACGTGAACACACACACATATATTCATTCATACACACACACACAAGCACACAACACGCGCACACACACATATATATTCATTCATACACACACACACACACACACACACACATCACAAACACACATGCATGCACATATACGCATGCACACACATAGACATACACACTCATACACCTGCACATGCACCACACACAAATACACACACACACAAAACACACAAGCACGCACAAACATGCATGCACACAGATACATACATGTACATAGATGAGCACACACATACAGACACACATGCACACACAAACACACATACATGCACACACACACATAGACACACATGCATACACACACACATAGATATAGAAGCTTCCATCCATGGATTCACTTGTCTGAGTTAAGTCTGACCTTGAGCTACCCTAGATTCTGAGGCTGGCCTGGATCCTTTGGCAGAATGGTGCAGCAAGCTGGCATGGAACAATAAGGTCAGGGAGCTCTGGTGAGGGAGGTTTAATCAGAGATGCAATGGAGATGTTGCTGGATGTAATGCAGGGAAATCCAGCAAAACAATGTCATGGGGACCTGAAAAGATGTTTTCCATAAGTCAGCCTGTGAAAAATGGATTTGTATGCTCTAGTGTATTCTCTTACCTGTGAAATGAAAATAACCTGGAAACAGAGCTTTCTTTCCTTTAAAAGAAAATGTTAGTTTATTCTGAACTACTGCTCTGGAAGTTACACAAGAAAAGATAAAGTTACTGACACGCCTACAGACAAAGCTTAATTACAAATGAAGATAAAGTGAAGATATAAACTTACAAATATAAATCAAGATTTGTCAATATTCATTGCAACCCTAATGTTTTGAAGTCTGCATTGTCTGAAATGGATATATTGGAGAGTTAGTTCTGCAGCCATGATGGCTTCTGCCATTGATTTGCCAGAAATTGCTAGGTTTCTTTTATTGATTTGAGGGACATAGGCAGCGCTGGCTGGCCGACATTTAATTGCCCATCCTTAGTTGCTTTTGGAGGGCAGTTGAGAGTCAGTCACATTGCCATGGCTCTGGAATCACATGTAGGACATATGGGCAATTGGGATTAGCTTAGTGGTTAAAAAAAAGGCGGCACAGACAGGTTGGGCTGAAGGGCAAGTTTCCATGCTGTAAACCTTTATGACTATGACCAGATAGGGGCAGCAGATTTCCTTCCCTGAAGGACATTAGTGAACCAAATGGGTTTTCCTGACAATTAACAATGGTAATCATTATATTCTTAATTCCTGGTCATTTTTATTGAATTCAAATTCCATCATCTACTGTAGTGGGTTTAGAACCTGGGTCCCCAGAACATTAGCTGAGTTTCTGAATTAATAGTCTAGCAATAATACCACTACACCATTGCCTCTCCTGAGCTTAGGAGAACGGATCAGTGTTTACAGGGAGGACAGAATGTTTCTTGCTCCTTCAAACTGCCTAGTTACTAACAGCAGAAGCTTCAGCTGTTTCTAACTGCCTCTCTCAGTCTCTTTCTGGTCCTTTGTGTGTCTGCCCGCTTCCTGCCCTTTCCACGTTTTTTCAAATAAGGCAAGATGACCATCTCTACTGGCTGGCCTGCACAAGTCTGCCGGGTCACTTTTCATATAAGGCATGTGGCAATTCCATTACAGTTATCCAAAACCTCCTTACCCACCAGTGTGGAGCAGAAGTATTCAACTGGTTGATATTCAACTGAACACTGCAATCAAAAGCAACATTGAAACCCTCAAGTACACTGACATCCAGACCACGTGGGTACACATCCACATTGGTACACACCATGGCAGAGTGGAAAATTAAAAGCTCTCCTGTCTTTGACTGTGGTGACCCAGAACAGGCCATGAAACACAAAATGGCTCAACGGCTGATTCATAAATAAGAAGGAGATTTTTTTTATTCATGGGTGTCTCTGGCTAGCCCAGCATTTGTTGCCCATCCCTATCTGCCCTTGGAATGCAGTTGAGAGTCAATGACATTGCTGTGGCTCCGGCGTCACATGTAAGCCAGGACGTCAGATTTCCTTCCCTAAAGGAAAGCCAAGTGAACCAATGGCTTTTTTCCGACAATCAACAATGGCTTCTTGGTTACCAGTAGATTTTTAATCCTAGATATTTTTTATTGAATTCAAATTCTGTCATCTGCCATGGCAGGATTTGAACCTGGGTCCCCAGAATATTTGCTGAGTTTCTGGATTAATAAACTAGTGATTTTACCGCTAGGCCATTGCCTCCTCTAATACACCACCAGTCCTGATGCAGAACATACTGCCACTCCTGAAGTAATAGCTTGGCTTGTCCACCTTGGTATAAGATTATTGTTGTTGCTCTGTACCCAACCATCCAGAAGAAGAAAAAGAAATGGCTTATCAGTTGGTGTCTTTGTGTTTGTAGGAACCAATGTCAAGTCAATGAGTTTCTGTTTAATATTTTTAACTATAATATAGTTAAAATTTATTTTAACTATATATATATCTGAGGGTGTTGTTTCTTTGTCTGGATGAAGGGGTTCCAGCCTAATCCATAGGGGGAAAGACCCTCTGTTGGACAGAATAAACAAACTGAGTCTTTTGAGACCATATTGAACTTCAGCAAAAATGGATTTTATTCAACGTTCATGAGGGACAGCAGATCTCAGAGCTGTAAGTCCAGCTTGTTTCCAAGCTAATCTGCTAATCATAGGTTCTTACAGATTCTTATACTTTTTCACATTCCAAAGCACTACATTTTGATTAGGTCGTCATATTGTTATTTTAAATTTGTTAAAGTTCAGTTTTGATCACATTATGTTGATCCATTGTCCTGTGTGTTTTAACTTTAATCATTTTCTGACCACGTCCTATCTACCAGTTTACAATATCAAAGCATTGTTTTTGTGAAGCTGATATCAATGGTGTGTTAATTGACCCCATTTCCCTAATACTAGATTAGTTTCAAGAGGCACAATATCTTCTCTAGATATTGTGGAGTTTCATTAAAATCATAGAATCATAGAAATCCTATAGTGTAGGAAGAGGCCATTTGGCCAATTGAGCACCAACCACAATCCCATCCAGGCTCTTCCCCCATATCCCTACATATTTTACCTGCTAATCCCTCTAATCAATGCATCCTAGGACACTAAAGAGCAGTTTAGCATGGCCAATCAACGTAACTCGCACATCATTGGACTCTGGGAGGAAACTGGAGCACTCAGAGGAAACCAATGCAGACACGAGGAGAATGTGCAAACTCCACAAAGTCACGACCCAAGCCTGGAATCAAACCCAGGCCCTTGGTACTGTGAAGCAACAGTGCTAACCACTGCGCTACTGTGCCCCCCACTAAGTAGTATCGATTCTCTTATTGTTGGGGTAGCCTCAGAAACGTCTCAAATGGGGTGAAACTGTATTAATGCTGTCTGGGATGTGGTAATTTTTCATGTCTGTCATGGTGAATGTGAATACTACAGTCAGACTATCCATTTAACTCTTTCCATACATTTCTCTCCTGCTGCAGCCCACAGTCCCTGAGTTTGCTCTAGAATGCCCTCAGAATTATTTTAGAAACAATCTTTAAACTCAGTTCAAGATGTACAAATTGTGACCTTCAAAACTATTTTTTCTTAACGTTTATAATATCTGCCTCCTCTACCAACACAGCTAGGTGAAACAATACTGCAAAGCACCTGGGAGGAGTTGTCAGAGTGAATGCCAGCAGCCCAGAACTGAGGTCATGGGAGTCAGAGCAACAAAGAATTCAACAACCCAGTCAGGAATAGCAATCCAGATAGATGTCACAGTCCTCTTCATTGTGTTGTTCACACTCGGTACCAACATCATGGGGGATGTCCACATTCATTTTCATATGAAATGGGTCCTCATCAATTTTATTGTCATTATGAGTATGATGTGTTATGTTTTATAAAGGAAATCATCTAATATAGGGGATGGGATTTTGCGGTCTTATTTGGGGTGAACGGAAATTTCTGTTGTTTACCCCTCACTTATGCCGATTCCTTGGCAGGCAAGGTGGTAGACTTCCAGCCTTGATGATAAAGTGTGGCTGATGGTAAATGCTGAGCTGTCCAAATCCCAAAGAGAAAATTGAAATAGCTGCCAATTTACTTTTTTGCAATTTGTGCATTATGAGGAGGCTTTTAAAAATCAGGCAAATAATGTCTTCTACCAATTGTGATGATCATATATGAAAGTAAACATTTATTAAAATAAAGACATTTTTAAAAATCAGATTTAAACACAAGTACATGCAAACAGTTCCAAAAGATCTTAGCTTAAAACAGACCTCCTCTTTTCTGATGGCAACAATCCATATATTTTTAAAAATCTAAATAATTCCCCAATAACTTTGCCACACAATGCCCTATTGCTCTTGGGGTTCTCTGAAGCTGACAGTAACTAGTTCTCCGGGTCTGGCCTTGTCCTCACTGTCCTCTGAGTGACCTTACCCTATCATTCTTTCTTTTGGGAGATCGAAGCAGATATTCGCCTCACACAGGCTTCAAGTTTGCTTAAATACATTCCATCATCATTGATCTCTGTATCCTCTATTGTTTCACACTGTTTCTCAGAAATTCCCTTTTTCCGGAACTGATCAAACTCTTTCTTTACTTTATAATTCTTATAATTAAAAAGAAAACTGACCCTATCTTTGCTTTACTTACTTATTTATTTTTTATTCATTCTTGGGACATGGGCATCGCTGGCTGGCCAGCATTTATTGCCCACCCTGAGTTGCCCGAGGCAGTTGAGAGTCAGCTTCATTGCTGTGGCACCTTCTAATCCCCTGGTGCAACAGGGCAATTTAGCATGGCCAATCGACCTAATCTGCTGTGGATCTGGAGTCACATGTAGGCCATACCAGGTAAGAACAGCAGTTTTCCTTCCCTAAAGAACATTAGTGAACTAGATGGGTTTTTGGATAATCGACAACAGTTTCACGGTCATCAGTAGATTCTTAATTCCAGATTTTTTTAGTGAGTTCAGTTTCCATCATCTGCCATCACAGGATTCAAACCCAGGACCCCAGAACATTAGCTGTGTTCCCTGATTAATAGCCTCATGATAATACCACTAGGCCATCGCCTCCGTACAACTTGTAGATGTTCCCCTTTCAACTAAAACAGCCCACTTTAAAACTACATCTTTTATTGCCTTAAATAGAATAATAGAATCACTATTGTGCTGCAGAAGGAGGCTATTTGGCCCATCACGTCTGCACCGTCAACAATCCCATGCACCCCTATGCCTGTAATCCCATATATATTCTAATTCCATGATGGTAAGGGGCAATTTAGCACGGCCAATCCACAAAACTTGCACGTATTTGGAAATGTAAATTCTTATTGAAATTACTCTTGATTCATTAACATATCATTTCTTATTGATGTTTAAACCCATGTAGTCTCACTGTCTCTTTATCCAATTATACCAATCACACTCCCACTCACCTGTTTTTCAGTATGTGATAATTATGACAGTGATATTACCCAAAGCCAAATATTACAGGGTTATGGGAATTGGGCTTGGTTGGGATTGTTGTTGGTGCAGACCCGATGGGCTGAATGGCCTCTGTTTGCACTGTAGGGATTCTATGATTATCATTCCTCATTTGCCTGACAATGATATCAAAAATAGCACAATAATAAGCATTTTAAATCTGTCATGCCATAATTCCTGTGTAACAAGTTGGTGTCACATTTCTTTGACCTGCTTAGATAAAAAAACAAGAATTTTGTAGCAATAAAAAGGAACAAAATTCAAATAAATGTTAAAATGTCCATGTAAAGTTCCAGAGAATGAACATTTATCTCAAAGATGCATAATGGCAAAAACAGAGAGGGACTGACAAAAGATAGCAATTAAACATCTGTGATTTCATTTTATGTGCTTAGAATCCTCAAACAATCACTGAAATATTTACAACCTGCAATGTTCTTCGCAAATCCAGAGCATGTCATATTATTCATCATTACAATGACACAAACCATCTCAGCTCACCGGATGCTTTCCCTCAGAGTAGTAATCATTCTCTGATTATGCAATTTTATGATTCTGAGAAGTGAAAAATTAAACAGATGTTTCATTTTTATGTACGAACTTATATAATTAAATTTGCGAGTTATGTCTTGTTTAGGAAGAACATTTTGCTTTCCCTCAGTCTTCTTACCAAAATGAATTCCTTCACACTTCTTCATATTAAATTTCATCTATCATGTGTCGGCCATGCTTTCAATCTGTCTGCGTCTTCCTGGAATCTGTTGCTATCCGTCTTACATTTACTGCATTTCTAAGTTTTGTGTCCTCTGAAAACTTTAAATATGTGTCCTGTATGCCATGTTATATCAAGAAGATCATGTGTCCTAATATCAACCTACTATGGGGGATATTCATTCATTTGTGGGACTTACTGCTAACTGACCTGCCCATCCCCATTTGCCCTTAGAGGACAGTTGAGAGTCATCCATATTGCTGTGACTCTGGAGTCACATGTAGGCTAGCTCAGGTAAGGATGGCAGATTTCCTTCCCTAAGGACATTGATGAACCAGATGGGTTTTCCCAACAATTGATAATTCATGACCATCATTCGATTCTTAATTCCGGAAATTTATTATTGAATTCAAATGCCACTAGTTGCCATGGTGGCGGGATTGGAACCCAGGTCCCCATAACATTAGTTGAGTTTCTGGATTAATGGTTCAATGATAATGCCACTAGACTCTCTCCTCCCCATTACCACTGTATATTTCCCCTCAATTTGTAAAACGGCCCTTTATCACTACATTTTGTCCCTTTGCTAATTTCACACCCATAGTATCAAAGAGGTTTATTCTGTAATTCTCCCCAGTACCCTACCATTAACTGAGTAAGTCCTACCCCGGTTCAATCTACCAAAATGCATCACTTTGCATTTATCTAAATTAAACTCCATCTGCCATTCGTCAACCCACTGGCCCAATTGATCAAGACCCTGTTGTAATCCAAGATAACTTTCTTCACTGTCCACTAAGACATCAATCTTGATGTCATCTGCAAATTTATTAATCATGCCTTCTATATTCTCATCCAAATCATTAATATAAATGCCACTGTTCCTTTGAAACTATGGACTTCAATTTTGTTAATGGATACTTTAACATCTTGGTACTTTAACATCTTTTGAATATCCATATACACCACATCAACTACACTACCTATATCAACTCTCCCCATTATATTATCAAAGAACGATTTTCTTCAACAAATCCATGCTGGCTTTCATTTGTTAACTCTTTTTTTTCGCTAATGACAATTAGTTGTTTTCCACATCATTATTTCTAAAAATTTTTTCACTGGCAGCCTGAATAAGCAGTTCCCAATGTACTTGAAAAAGGAATGGGGCTTATCCCTTCACCCTGTTAAACCCCATCACCACTACTGAAACAGCAGGTAGAAGCCATACTAGTAAACCCCAGCAAAGGAAGGACAGTGCATCCGAGTATGTACCTAAGATGGAACTGAATGAGAGCCAAAAAGAAGTACAATCTTGACAAGCTCAATCTTCCATGCCAAAACCATCATCAAAAATCACAGTACCAGGACCCGGTTCAATTCCAGCCTCAGGTCACTGTTTGTGTGGAGTTTGCACATTCTCCCTGTGTTTGCATGGGTTTCCTTTCGGTGCTTCAGTTATCTCACAAAGATGTGCAGGTCTGGTGGATTGACCGTGCTAAAATTGTTCCTTTGCGTCCCAAGATGTGTAGGTTAGGGGGGAATTAGGGGACTAAATATGTGGGTTTCAGAGAGTGGGCCCGGGTGGGATGATCCATCGAAGGGTTGGTGCAGACATGATGGGACAAATGGTCTGCTTCTGTAATGTATGGTTTCTATTAAAAAAGAATGTCTAATTCTTCCATTGTGGAAAGATGTCTCAAATGCTGCAAGGGATGAGAACCTACTGACCATGTGGCATAAACAGGTTTCTCCTCATATCATATTGGCTTTTTTGCAAATCATTTCAAATCAATGTCCTTTGATTCTTGACTTTTCTGTTGATGGAAATTACTTCTCTCTTGAGGACACCTTGTGATTATGAACACGCTGATCAAATCTCTTCCAAAGGGTAGAAAACCCCAGTTTCTCCAATCTAGCCACATAGCTGAAGCCCCTCATCATTATTTTCTGCATCCCCTTCCTGAGCTCTGTTATTCAGGATTTGACATAATATTGGGGCTGAACTTTTTTTTACATAAAGTTTCATCCTAGCTTCCTTGTTTTTGAACTCTGTATCTCTATTTATAAAACTTAGTATCTGGTAAGCCTTATTAACCCTTTTCTCAACTTTCCCTGCTCACTTGTACATACATTTTCCCCATGTTTCTCACGTCAAACTTGTACACTTAATGTACATTGCTTCTCCTCATTCTTTCCACCACAATCTACCACTTTGCACTTCCTTTCATTTCAGTTTCATTTGCCACAATTAAGCCCATTGTACCAGCCTATCTATGCCCAGTCCATCATTATCCTCCTCACAGTTCACCACCTACCCAAGTTTGGTGCCATCTGCAAATTGTGAAATTGTGTCTTGTGTGCCAGGTGTTGGGGGAATTTTTCCCATCCTGCCGACCACAGAAATCATAACAGGCTTTGCGAGGGTGGTGCGGTGGGGTGGGGGGGGGCAGTTATAGACCATGCAAAGCCTGTTGACTGCCAGTTTCGGAGTAGGTGCAGACAGAAATTGCCACCTTAAATCTTTTAACACACATCAAGAAAAACAGTCTTCCAGTACTGACCCTCGGCGACCACTATTCCTGCAAAGGAACACTCACCACTACTCTCTGCTATGTGCCACTAAGCTAACTTCATTCATATTCTGCTATCAAATTTTCTGATTTGATTTTGGTTTGATTATTGTCACATGTATACTGTGAAAAGTATTCTTTCTTACGCACTATACAGACAAAACACACTGTTCATTTTAGTTTATTTTTATTAGTGTTGCAAATAGGCTTACAGTAACACTGCAATGAAGTTACTGTGAAAATCCCTTACCCTAGCACCTGTTCAGGTACACTGAGGGAGAATTTGCATGGCCATTGCACCTAACCAGCACATCTTTCAGACTGTGGGAGGAAACTGGAGTGCCTGAAGGAAACTCACTCAGACACGAGGTGAACAGAATATTCTGTACAGATAGTGACCCAAGCCAGGAATCAAGGCTGGGGCCCTGGCGCTGTAAGGCAGCAGTGCTAGCTGCTGTGCCACCCTGCTGCACAGAGTTCATAGAGTAAATAGAGGACAAGGAAAGGAGAGGGTGCAGAATATAGTGTTACAGTTACAGCTAGGGTGTAGATAAAGAGCAGCTTACTGCCATAACTTCCCTTGTGGTTAGGAGAACATTTCCAGCATAACTAGTGTTACAGCACAATTGAAGTTTCCTATTCCTAGCCCATTCTCATAACCCTCCTCCTCATCCTATCCATCCTTGACATCCTTCCCAGAATGTGATGCCCAGATCTGGACATAATACTCCAGCTGTGGCCTAACCAATCATTTGTAAAAGGTTTTAGAATCTCTAAATGGTGGGTTTCCTTTAGTTTTATTCAACCTACACTTTAGTCTCAATGCAATGCCCTCCTCCCCCCTCCCAGAGGAACCATTTCAGATTGTTTCTCCTTCTTTGTGGTTGAGGCAATATAATTTATTTTTGTCCCACAAAATAAGGACATTCAGCTTTCTGGCCAGCTCCCTTTGGACAACCTTCTGAGCTGACTCCACTCAGTTCCAGTTATAGTCGCACTGAAAGAAAAAAAACTCGGACATTCCTGGAGCTCTGAGAACGGTTGCTATGTGAAACCAGCCAGAGTCTTAAGATCTTATTCTTCGACTAGAATGGTCATTCTAGTACCTCGGTGTAAAGCAATGTCTTCCGGCGCAAGTTTGCGGGGAAAGGATACTTTACGAAGAGGGGGGCGAAAGTTTAACTTGAGCGGGTCACAGACATGTTCTGTTGAAAAATAAGAGTGGCCATTTCGCCCAGTAGATTGGCCCTTTCTGGTACACGGTTTTCTGGTCTAAAGCGGTCTCTTTCGCCCCTTGGTTCCGTTTAATTCGCTAACAGACGGGGGGTGGGGGCGGCGGATGATGTCCTGATTTCAAGCTCTGTAGTAAAATGGTGTGGAAGAGAGAGGGCAGGAGTGTTCAGTCAAGGCAGCTTCTAGAGCGAGAAACCAACCCGACTGCGAAGGAGAGAGAACACAGAAAGACTGGATCAGCCTGGCTATTAAGGCGTGTGACCATTGCAATGATCGCAGGTAAGTCTGAAATCTCACCTGCTCACTCTGATCTGCAACCGGGGACGGAGGGAATGATAGAAATACTTAAAAATGCTTAACATGCATCCACACCACCCATCTCTGTCTTGTTAGGTTCGTTTGACTTGAGTGCAAGTATATCTCCCCAGTGTGTCTCTGTGCAACACGCATGTAAGGGCTCTTTGACTGTACCTCCAGCGATTTTAGCCCCCTCCCCCTTCCCCCAGAACCCCGCTGCTGTGATCTGCGGACCTGGTAACATCTTGAGCATCCCACTGTGAACTTAAGTTAAAAGGAGTTAGCAAAACGCTCCAGTGGAAAGCTCTTGAGAGCTAAGAGTTGGATGGATGTGCGCTGACCGTGGTGCTGAAAGCTATCCCGGGAAAGATGTCCAGCCAGTAACCAGGTATTCAATTGCACATGTTGACTGAGTGATCAGGGGATAGCGGATAAATTTAACCGGGAAGTGTGTGTGTTGTGGGGGGGGGGGGGGGGCGGAATAAAGATTAAAAACTGCGTGTTATATGGAAATTTTGTAAATGCTGCAGACGGGCTGAAGGGATTTGCAATAAGAACCTGGATCTTGCCTTAGTCATTGACTGCACCCGAGCTGGAGTGATGTACAGTTCACATGTGTTGAATGGTACCCCAGATATAAGGACTTATTTATGAGTCTTTAAGCGGAGCCCGGGGTGAATTCCACCCCCCCCCCATCCCATCCCTCCCCCTATTTGAATTCAGGAAAGAGTTTAGTTTTCCAGACGCAGGTTTTATTCCAATTGTCACCATTGACTGGCTGATAGTCAGTCTCCTGCTCTGGCTACACTGAGAGTGAAATCCGAGATTGGTGTTTCTGGGACCTACGGGTTACAGAGAAGCTTTGGGGTACCGAGGGGCTATGTTCTCATTCTCAATTAAGCTGCATAGGGTAGTTACAGGGTCTGCAAGTTTGACGAGACCACATTCCTAAAAAAAAATGACTTTCTACAACCCCGTGCACTCTGTTTTAAAGTTTATTTACTAGTGGCACATGTAGGCTTATATTAATACTGCAATGAAGTTACTGTGAAGATCTCCTCTAATATCTGGATACATTGAGAAACAATTTAACATTATCAATGTTCTAATTGCCAAAGCCTAGTTCCTGGTGCTCACAGTTCACACTAACCTCAATACAGTGATTTGTCTCTGGTGAGGGATTCACACTCCACACTAACCTCAATAAGTGATCCGTCTCTTGTGAGGGACTCACAATTACACTAACCTCAACACAGTGATCTGTCTGGATTGAGGGATTCACAGCTATACTAACCTCAATCCAGTGATCTGTCTCTAGTGAGAACCTTACCCCGCACTAACCTCAATCCAGTGATCTGTCTCTAGTGTGAACCTTACCCCGCACTAACCTCAATCCAGTGATCTGTCTCTGGTGCGAAACTCACCCCACACTAACCTCAGTACAGTGATCTGTCTCTAGTGTGGGACTATACCCCACACTAACCTCAATACAGTGACCTGTGTGGAGTGAGGGATTCACAGTTACACTAACTCAATACAGTGATCTCTCTCTATAATGAAGTTCCTACAGCCACTCTAACCCCAATACAGTGACCTGCCTTGAGTGAGGGATTCATACCCCACACTAATCCCAGTACAGTGACCTGTCTCTAGTGAGTGTCTCACAGCCCACACTAATCTCAATAGAGTGACCTGTTTATAGTGAGGGTCTCACAGCTACACTAACCTCAATACAGTGATCTGCCTCTAGTGAGGGACACACAGCCACATTAACCCCAGTACGGTGACCTGTATCTGGTGCAGAATTCACCCCCCATTAACCTCAATATAGTGATCCGTCTCTAGTGAGGGACACATACCTCACACTAATCCCAGTACAGTGATCTGCCTCTAGTGTGGGACTCACCTCAAACTAACATCAGTACAGTGACTTGTCTCTAGTGAGGGACTCATACCCCACACTAACCTCAATACAGTGATCTGTCACTACTGAGGGACTCACAGCCACACTAACTCGAAGACAGTGATGTGCCTCCAGTGAGGGACTCACACCACACATGAATCCCAATACATGACTTCTGCCTGGTAAGAGACTCTCAGCTACACTAACCTCAATACAGTGATTTGTCTCTAGTGTGGAACTCACCCTACACTAATCTCAATACAGTGACCTGTCTGGAGTGAGGGATTCACAGCCACATTAACCCCAATACAGTGCTCTGTCTCTAGTGTGGGACTCACCCCACACCAACCTCATTACAGTGACCTGTCTTTAGTGAGGGTCTCACAGCCACACTAACCTCGTTACAGTGACCTGTCTCTAGTGAGGGTCTCACAGCCACACTAACCTCAATACAGTGACCTGTCTCTAGTGAGGGTCTCACAGCCACACTAACCTCATTACAGTGACCTGTCTCTAGTGAGGGTCTCACAGCCACACTAACCTCAGTACAGTGATCTGTCTCTAATGCACCCAGGTATGTGTTTAATTGTTTTTGATGTCCCTTCTATCTGTTTTCTAGGTGCAGTTGTATGTTTGGTCAGATTGGACTTCCTATACGCCTCATAGAAAGGTTGGTCTCAGTATGCCCAGTGAGAGGATGGCCAGAAAGGGAAGGGTGGGCAGCTGCCAATATCCTTGCACTGAAATCGTGACCCTGTGGCTACTCTTCATTCCGGTGACTCTGGGCGCCCAGGAGCCAGAGGCGGGGAAGAGGGTGCTCCTGTCTATGAACTCTGTCCAGCGCTCGGTGGCACGCATGGATGGCGATGTGATCATTGGGGCTCTCTTCTCGGTTCATCACCAGCCGCCGGCAGAGAAGGTGCCTGAGAGGAAATGTGGAGAGATTCGAGAGCAGTATGGGATCCAGAGGGTGGAAGCCATGTTCCACACTCTGGACAAGATCAATGCCAATCGCAACCTCCTGCCCAACATCACCTTGGGCTGCGAGATCCGAGACTCTTGCTGGCACTCGTCAGTAGCCCTGGAGCAAAGTATCGAGTTTATTCGAGATTCCCTGATCTCCATGAGGAATGAAAGGGACGGACTGACCCAGTGTCTGGAAGGACCCGGCTCAGAAGCCAAGACTCCCATAGCAGGGGTGATTGGGCCTGGCTCCAGTTCCGTGGCGATCCAGGTACAGAATCTTCTGCAACTCTTCAACATCCCCCAGATTGCCTACTCTGCCACAAGCATTGACCTGAGTGACAAGACATTATTCCAATACTTTCTTCGCGTGGTCCCTTCAGACACTCTCCAAGCTAGAGCGATGCTGGACATTGTACGGAGATACAACTGGACCTATGTGTCTGCTGTACACACTGAAGGTACACAGGAGGCTTACTCTGTGTATGTGTGGTTCTGTGTGTGTGTGTGTGTGTGTGTGTGTGTATATATATACACACGGTTCTATGTGTGAGCATGTTGAGAGTGTGTTTGTGTGTGTGAGTATGTGTGTGTTTGTGTGTGTGGTTCTGTGTGTGAGTGTGAGAATGTGTAATGCTGTGTATATTTGTGTGGTTCTGTGTGTGTGTGGTTAGATTGGTTGTGTGTATGTAATTATGTGTGTGTAATGTGTGTGTAAGTTGTGTGTGTGTTTGTGTGATTGTGTGTGGCTGTGTGTGTTGGTGTGGTTGAATATGTGTGGTTGTGTGTGGTTGTATATGAGTGTGTGTGTGTGAGTAAGTGTGCACGTGAGTGCATGTGTGTGAGTGTGTGTGTGTGTGATGTGTGTGAGTGTGTGTGTATGTGTGAGTGTGTGAGTGTGTGTATGCATGAGTGTGTTGAGTGCAAGTGTGTGTATGTGTGTGTGTATGAGAATGAGTGTATGTGAGTGCATGGGTGTGAGTGTGTGAATGTGTGAGTATGTGTACGTGGTTGAGTATGTGTGTGTATGTAAATGAGTGTGTGTTTGAGTGAGTGTGTTGAGTGCATATGTGCAAATGTGTGTATATGAGTGAGTGCGCGTGCGTGTGTGTGTGTGAGTGTATGTGTGAGCATGTAAATGTATGAGTATGTGCATGTGGGTGAGTGTATATGTGTGTGTGAGTATGTAAGTATGCGTGTGTGTATGTGTGTGTAAGAGAGGGAGTGTATGTGTGTGAGAGAGAGTATGTGTGAGTGTGTAAGAGAGGGAGTGTATGTGTGTGAGAGAGAGTATGTGTGAGTGTGTGAGTGTGTAAGAGAGGGAGTGTATGTGTGTGAGAGAGAGTATGTGTGAGTGTGTGAGTGTGTAAGAGAGGGAGTGTATGTGTGTGAGAGAGAGTATGTGTGAGTGTGTGAGTGTGTAAGAGAGGGAGTGTATGTGTGTGAGAGAGAGTATGTGTGAGTGTGTGAGTGTGTAAGAGAGAGTGTGTATTTGGTTCTATATATGTGTGCATGTGGGTGTGGTTTTGTGTGTATGTATGTGTGTCTGTGTCTGTGTCTATGTGTGGGTAAGTGTACATCTATGTGTGGGGGCGGGGGGACTGGGGAGTGGCGGGGAGTGGTTAGTTGCTGCTTTTCACCCTTTTTTTTGTCCATTTCTAAGTATCCCACGGGCAGCAGAATTATAGTGAACGGTGAGAGGAGGGCAACTGAAACCCACTCCCCATTTCTGTTCCAAAACTGGTGAAAGAGCTGAAGTTCCTTTCTCCGCAGAAACTGCCAGACTTGCTGAGTATCTCCAACATACTTTGGTCTCGTATTTCCCGGTCATTACAATATAAATGGAAGCTGTAAAAACTTTATTTCTTTTAAGAAAAAAAGGACATTTGGTAAAGAGAAAGAATTAATTGCCTCAATTCTGTTAACTTAAAGATTGCAACTGTGTATTTGGGCATGTGTAGTTCTCAGCATTACGCATTCCATTTGTCCTGATCAGGCAGCAATAAGGAGCCCAGGCTCAGTATCACTGGGTACTATTGACTTCCATCTGTTTTGAAGTCAGTCCCAGCCTCTGCAGTGTATGGAGCTCACTCCCAGCTTTCTAATTCCCACCTTGATTCAGAATTCACGCAGTCACAATCACAAAGCTGGGGATTCAAGCCCATTTCGGGTCATCTACAGTCACACGTCAGTAATGTTGGAAGGTTTGTTCCTTTCAGATGAGATGCTTATCTGAGGCTCCTGTGTCATTTGACCTGAGCCTCAGGATGTGCCCTTCCTCCTGCCACTAGCTGAATTTTCTAAACGATGTGAGGGACACAATCCGATTCCTCTGGAAACTATACAAAGGACCAGCAACTGACCCCAAGTACATCTCCTGGGAAGGGATGGTGGAGTCCTTGCAATGTGGTTGGACTAGTGATCTGGATATGCAAGTCAATAGACAGTTGGTAGCATTGAGATGGAGTTAACAAATCTTTAAAAACAGCCCAGTCTCAGTCTTGGAGACCATGACACTATCATTAATTGTTGTAAAAACCCGTCTGATTCGCTAATGTTTTAGGGATGAAAATCTGCTGCTGTTAACTGGTTTGGCTGACATGTGACTCCAGAGCCCCAGCAATGTGGTTAACTCTCAACTTCCCCCTCTGAAATGGCCTAACAAGATCAGTTCAAGGACAATTTTCATTATTCATTAATGGGATATTGGCATTGCAGGCTGGCCAGCACTTATTGCCCAACCCTGGTTGCCCTTGGAGGGCAGTTAAGAGTCAACCACATTGCTGTGGCTCTGGAGTCACATATAGGCCAGACCAGGAAAGGATGGCAGATTTCCTTCCCTAAAGGATATTAGTGAACCAGATGGGTTTTCACGACAATCAACAATGGTTTCACGGTCCGTCATAGATTCTTAATTCCAGATATTTTCCATTGAATTCATATTTCACCATGTGCCATGATGGGATTTGAATCCTGGTTCCAGAACAATACCTGATTTTGTGGATTAATAGTCCAGTAATAATACCACTAGGCCATCACCTTCCCACAATAAGGGATGGGAAACAAACTTTGACCTTGCCAGCAATGCCCACAACCCATGAGAATATATGTCTGTGACCTATGTTCTGGCAATGATAGACAGGGGGAAGACAAGTTTGTTGTCAGCATCCAGCATTGCTATATTCAGTAGAATATGAGAGCTTGGGTTAATTAGTCTGAACATTTCAAGTCCTGCAAAAATCTAATTTCATGTCAGTTTTAGAAATATAATTGCTGACAATCTGTGCAGCCAGCTTTGATGATGCTGTAACATCCCAGGCTTAGTGCATCTTTTCTTTAAAAAATGTCAGTTCTTAGAACGTGAGCAGGATCAGTATTAATTGCTAATCCCTAGCTGCCTCTCAGAAGGTAGTGGTGAGACTTCTGTTGGAACCACAGCAGCCTGCGAAGTGAAGGTGAGGCTACAATGTTATTCAGCACAGTTAGCGTGGTTAGGTATGGTTAAGGCAGCACAGTGACACAGTAGTTAGCACTGCTGCCTCACAGCACCAAGGATCTGAGTTCAATTCTGGGCTTGGGTGACTGTGTGAAATTTGTACATTCTCCCCATATCTGTGTAGATTTCCTCCAGGTGCTCTAGTTTCCTGCCACAGTCCAAAGATATGCAAGTTAGGTGCATTAGCCATACTAAATTACCCCTTAGCATCCCAAGATTAGATAGACTAGTCCTGATAAATGTGTGGAGTTACAGAGATAGGGTGGGGGCAAGGGCCTGGCTAAGATACTCTGTCAGAGAGTGGGTGTAGACTGGATGGGCAGATCTTATATCCTCGCTCGAGCAAGATCGGAAAATCCCACCTGGGGTCAATGGACAATTCCATTGTCCATCCTTTGCCCACTCCAATTTCATGGCAGGCAGGGTAGTAGGATTCTGGTGGTTGACCAATTAAGGATGGTATGTGTCTTGGAGGGAAACTTAGAACTGATGAAATAATAAGCACAATTCTGTATCAGGTCAATTAGTGTTGCTCCTCTATTGTTGCTGCTTTCACTTTTCCTTCCAAGTAGTAGAGGCTTTATGTTTATAAAGTGCTTTCTGCATGAGCTGCAAGGCTGGAAATCAAGTCAAGTGCCACCCAAGCAAAACACATAATATAGAACAAAGAACAAAGAAAGTTAAAGCCCAGGAACACTTTGGCCCTCCAAGCCTGCCCCGACCATACCGCCCACCAGAACTAAAACTTCCTACCCTTCTGGGTACCATATCCCTCTATTCCCATCCTATTCATGTATTTGTCAAGGTGCCCCTTAGAAGTTACTATTGTATTTGCTTCCACTGCCTCTTCTGGCAACAAGTTCCAGGCACCCACCATAAAAAACTTGCCCTGTACATCTCCTTTAAATCTTGCATCTTAAACCTATGCCCCCTAGTAATTGACTCTTCCACCATGGGAAAAAGCTTTTGAATATCCATTCCATCCATACCCTTCATAATTTTGTAGACTTCATCTCAGACATAGTTACCAAATATAACCCTAATCCAACATTTTCCAACTAGTCTCCCAATGTCACCCCTTTTAACAATTAAAAAGAGAAAATGATGCCAGATGCCAACAAAAGCAGAACAGCAATCCAGCAGCATACCCACTGCCTGATCAGAGTGGGGGTATCCAACTCCATATTCTGCCTTAGCAGGAGCCTACATAGACAGCTGGATTGGCCTCATTCAGTAACCCAAAACTTTATCCTGCTTCACAACGAATAACCTTGTCAATTCCATCATGTACGCTGGAGAATAAATGTTGATTTGGAAGTTGTAAAATTCAGATTTTTACTTAATTGGCCAGAGGGGGATTTTTGATTTAATTCATACTTTATTTGCCACAGAAATAAAACCAAGAATTAGAATATATTCATTAGATGTTGTTAATATCCTCTTGAGGTTAATTGGGTTAAAATTGCAGGAAAACAGTTTTGGATTCATAGAATCTCTACAGTGCAGAAGGAGGTCATTCAGCCCATCGAGTCTGCACTGGCTCTCAGACAGAGTTGATTTCCATTTTCAGATAGCATGGGGGTAAGGGATTGAGACATGGTGAATTTAGTTCATTCCGGAAACATTTGGAATATTTTGCATGAGGGGATTTTTCACAGTACCTTCATTGCAGTGTAAATGTAAGCCTACTTGTGATTAATAAATAAACTTTTGTAATACAATGATGGGGATTAGTGAGGCAGGCAATAGTTGCTCTGTTTCTACACCAAAAGCAAATCTCAATTGTGGCAGTGCTGCAAATGATGGCAATGGGGGAACAGAGGTTAACATTGCTGCTTCACAGTCCCGGGTTCGGTTCGTGGCTTGAGTTACTGCCTGTGTGAAGTTTGCACATTCTCCCTGTGTCTGCATGAGTTTCCTCCAGGTGGTCTGGTTTCCTCCCACTGTTTGAAAAATGTGCTGGTTACGTGCAGCCACCATGCTAAATTCTCCCTCAGTAACCCAAAACTTGACTCTGTTTCACGCCGTATAACCTTGTCAATTGTACATTGGAGGATAAAATGTTGATCTTAGATCAGGTGCCGGAGTGTGGTGACTAAGGGATTTTCACAGTAACTATATTGCAGCGTTAATGTTAACCTACTTGTGACATTATTAAATAAGCTTAAACTTAAAACCTAGCTTGGCAAGGCATTCTTTTGATGGAGGGTGGAGGAAGGTGTCAATAGTTCAACATTTGCTTTGACTTTGCTTGCATAATAAAATATATTTTATTGGATCTGCAAGAATCGAGATGTGATATGGAAGACTCTGTTTTCAATTTCGGTCAGAGATTCTGCATGTTGAATAGAGTGAAAACCAATGTGAATGTGTGAAATTGCATATTATAGCTTTTGAGCAGACAAGTGATAAGAGATTGGGTTGCATTTTACTAAAAACTGTTTCCTACTCAGGCATGTAATTCATACAAAGTAATCCAGTTTGCTAGATTCTCGTCAGCCTCCACTTACATGATTGCTTTTCAATCCTCTTCCTGAAAGAATAGAAAATCAGGAATAGGAGCAGAAGCCGTAGAAACATAGAAACGTAGAAAGATAAGAGCAGGAAAAGGCTATTTGGCCCTTCGAGCTTGCTCTGCCATTCACTGAAATCATTGCTGATAGCCCAACTCAATAACCTAATCCTGCTTTTTCCCCATAACCTTTGATCCCATTCATTCCAAGTGCTATATCATGCCACCTATTGAATACATTCAATGTTTTAGCATTAACTATTTCCTGTGGTAATGAATTCCATAGGCTCACCATTCTTCAGGTGAAAAAAATGTCTCCTCATCTCCATCCTAAATGTTCTATCCCGAATCCTCAGACAGTGACCCCTGGTTCTGGACTCCGCCACCATCAGGAACATCCTCTTTGCATCTACCCTGTCTAATCCTGTTAGAATTTTATAAGTCTCTCTGAAATCCCTCCTCATTCATCTGAACTCCAGCAAAAACAATTCTAACCTAGTCAATCTCTCCTCATACATCAGTCCTGCCATCCCCAGAATCAGCCTGGTAAACATTCGCTGCACTCCCTCGAGAGCAAGAATGCCCTTCCTCAGAAAAGAAAACTAAAACTGCACGCAATACTCTAGGTGTGGCCTCACAATGGCCCTGGATAATTGCAACAACACATCCCTGCTCTGTACTCAAAAACCTCTTGCAACAAATGCTAACGTATCATTCCTTTCTTTACCATCTGTTGCACCTGCATGCTTACCTTCAGTGACTGGTGCACTAGGACACCCAGGTCCAACTGCACACTCCCCTCTCCGAATTTACGGCCATTCAGGTAGTAACCTGCCTTCTTGTTTTTGCGTCCAAAGTGAATAGTTTCACATTTATCCAAATTATACTGCATCTGCCATCGATTAGCCACTCAATAACCTATCCAGATCATGCTGAAGGATCTCTGCATCCTCATAACGGTTCACCCTCTCATCCAACTTGGTATCACCTGCAAACTTAGAGATTGGATTTTGGAGCTTGCCGGCTTTTGAGAAAAAATTAGAAGCTTTTAATTTAGTAAATAGGAGACACAATAGAGATCTCTCTGAATCAGGTAGCGATCAACGTTCACTAAGTTATTCAAAACATGGGTCATATCCGATGTAACAACTTCCAGAAGTTTTCCCAGCTGGATTGGGAGGATGGGTTCAAGCTTTATTAAATATGGAAAACAGATGTCTGGTTTTTTTGGGCACTCCCAGTTTTTAGGCATCCAGATTTAAGTTGAAGTTTATGTATTCGTGTCACAAGTTGGCTTATATGAACACAGCAATGAACTTACTGTGAAAATCCCCCAGTCGCCACACTCCAGTACCTGTTTGGGTACACTGAGTGAGAATTTAGCATGGCCAATGCACCTAACCAGTATGTTTTTCAGACTGTAGGAGGAAACTGAGCATGGGGAGAACATACAGATTGCACATAGACAGTGACCCAACCTGAGAATTAAACCCGGGTTCCTGACAGCAGTGTTAAGTTATTCTTCCTGTAATATATCAGCTCCAATCTTCTGAGTCCTAATTTTGGACAATAATCTTTTGAGTGGCACCTTACCTTACATTTTAGAAAGCCAAATACACCATGGCTAAAATTTTCCCATCCCACCCATCATGGCAATTGGAGTGGGTGAAGATCGAACAATGGAAAGATCCATTTACCTTGGGCGGATTTTAGGGTTTTGGGACCAGCGAGGCTGTAAAATCCAAACTTGCATCTGCTGGTTCTCCCTTATATATTTTACTAGTTACATTCTCAAAAACTCTAATAGATTTGTCAAACATGATTTCCCTTTTATAAATCCATCCTGATGCACTTAATTATATTACACATTTTTAAATGCCCTGTTACTATTTCCCCAGTGATAGATTCTCGCATTCAACCTCTACTGAGGAACATGCTAATTGGCTTTGTACTCCCTTGTTTCCTCTCTTCTTTCTTTAACTAACTGGGTTTACATTTGTTCCCTTCCAATCCTTCAGAACTGTTCTCAAATCCAAGGGGTTCTGAAAGATCAAAATGAATGCATTCACTATTCCTGCAGCTAGATTTTAAAACTTCAGATTTTATGTCCTGGGAATTATCGCCACTTAGTATCACTCACTTCTCCAGTTCTATTTTCTTTATTCGTACAAATTGTTTTAAATTCCTCATTCCATTGGCTCTCACTTATTCCCAGAATGGCTTTGTAACTTATATTATGAAGACAGATACATATCCTGAAATTTTCCCAACCTGCTCGCCGCAGGAATCTGAGCAGGCGAGGGGTGAACAATGGAATGATATATTGACCTCAGGCAGGATTTTATGGTTTCAGGATAAATGAGGCCATAAAATCTCATTCTACATAATATTTGTTTAATGTCTTTATCATTTCTCATTCTTCATTATAATTTCACTTCCTTGTCTTTAGTAGACCCATGTTTCCTTACACTGATCTCTTCTCATTTACATATCCCTATGAAAATGTCTACAATTTGCTTTTGTGTCTTTAGCTAATCTACTTGCACATTCTCTTTTCTTTATCAATTTCTTGGCCCTTTTTTGCTGAATTCTAAAATCCTTATGGTCCTTTACTAATCTTTCCAGCAACATTATAAGTCTCTTCCTTTGATCTATCACTTCTAACTTCTCTTGTTTGCTGTGATAGGAAATACTAGCTATTATTTGCCGACTATCATATATTTTAATGTCTACCTTAGCCAATTTATTCTTTACGCCTATGTAGCTTGCCTTGCTTAGAGTCAAAGCCTTACTTTAAACTTGACAAAATCACTTTCAAACTCACTTTAAAATTCTTTGCTATTATGGTTACTCTTTCATAGAGATCCTTGAGTACAAAGTTATGAATTAACTCTTCTCGTTGCACAATGCTAGATTGAAAATAGCCTATTCCTGAGTTGATCCTTTGAGGTACTGATCCCCACACTATTACTGCAAAGTCGGTTTGCCCAGTATATTTAAGGGTGTTCAAATGGTCGGTGGGTAGGCATATGGATAGCATTAGAATAGTTTAGGTTAGAGGGTCATAAAATTGATTCCATTGGTCGGCACAACATCGAGGGCTGAAAGGTCTATACTGCGCTGTAATGTTCTATGTTCTATTTGACAAATAAAGTCTCTCATGATAACTTAGCAAATGTGAGATTATCCACTTTGGTAGAAATAATAGTAGGAGCAATTATGACTTAAAGGGTGAAAAGCTGCAGCATGCTACAGTGCAGAGGGTCTTGGGGGTCCTTGTTCACGAATCGCAAAAACCCAGTCTGCAGGTGCACAGGTGATCAAGAAGGTGATTGGAATGTTGGCCTTTATAGCGAGGGGGATAGAATATAAAAGCAGGGAGGTCTTGCTGCAATTGTACAGGGCACTGGTGAGGTCTCAACTGGAGTACTATTCTGTTTTGGTCCCCACATTTGTGAAAGGATATGTTAGCCTTGGAGGGAGTACAGAGAAGGTTCACCAGGCTGATACCGGAGATGAGGGGGTTAGCTCATGAAGACAGATTGAATAGACTAAGTCTGTACTTGTTAAGTTTAGAAGGCTGAGGGGGGATCTTATAGAGATGTACAAGATAATGAAGGGGCTAGATAGGGTAGAGGTAGGGAGATTCTTCCCGCTTGGAAAGGATAGCAGAACTAGAGGGCACAGCCTCAAAATAATGAGGGTGGGGGGGTGGGGTGCAAGTTAGAACAGAGTTGAGGAGGAACTTCTTCACTCAAAGGGTATTGAATCTCTGGAATTCTCAGCCCATTGAAGTAGTGGAGGTTACCTCACTGAATATATTTAGGTCACAGGTAGTTAGATATCTGATAGACAAAGAAATTAAGGATTGTGGGGAGAAAACAGGAAAGTGAAACTATTCACTTCAGATCAGCCATGATCTTATTGAATGGCAGGGCAGGCTCAAAGGGCTAGATGACCTACTCTTGCTCCTATTTCTTATGTTCTTACGTAACCCCATTGTCCTTGTGGCACACACTTCCATTTTTCTGATTTATGCCTAACCCATCACAGAATTGGGAGGCAAGGGGCAGACGATGGAACTGCCTGTTGACCTTGGGTGGGATTTTCTGATCTCGCTCGAGCAAGACTGTGGAATTCTGTCCAATTCTGCTCTGGATTACAACTGCTGTTAGTTGACCTATAAACAACTCCTGCCAACATTTTTGCCCCTTGATTCTGTTATTGATTTGTTGAGCTCGGATCCTTTCTTTCCGCTGTCTCGCATGTTTTATTGTCAGGTCTACCACACTTTCCTGTTTGAAGGCAGCTTCTTGTCTACATTTTTGTTAAACAAAGCTATTAAGGTTATGGAAATGAGGTGGGCAGAGAGAATCAAAATGCAGATTGACCATGATCTAATTAAATTGCAGAACATGCTCAAGGGGCTGAATGGCCTACTTTCATACTTATCTCCCTATGAAATCAAAGAGTAAGGTACCACCGAGTTCATTTCGTTGTAAGGTTCGTGTAGCTGTGATGTTGAGCCTGCAGGAGTATCTAATGTAATGTTCAAATTAATTATCTGTCAATTAAGTTTCACGCCAAAGCCTGACAGGCTATTTTACTGGAAGTCATGAATATGCGATTCAAGTGATAGAAATATTTTAGCAGTGCGAAACTTCTTTTGGGAACTGTCCTTGAATGCAACAAGGTTTTTATTTGAAATCGCAAAAACATCTTAATTGGTTCACAACAATGATCTTGTTTCATTTCCATGTGTCGTTTTTGAAGTTAAGATCCGGTACCATTAGAGGGAAATCAAAATATGGGTGGGGAAATGTCTGCTATAATGATTTGTAGGAAATATATATCCCAGACGCAGTGCTTGAGAATCAGATGAACAATTAGTAAGTGCCTTCAAATATCATTTCCATAAGCATTTTGAATGTCCAATGTTTGCATTCTAAAGAGAAGTAATGATTAGGAATCTGTTAATGGACTTTCAGCAAAATAATCTTCCGTAATGTAAAGTTAAAACTGTATTCAATTTGTGAATCAGATTTGCATTAACAACTAATTTTAATTGGTTCTGAAGTTAAATGCTGGAATATGGAGTAGGCTTCATGAATGTGGTAAATGGCTTGAGTCATTATCCACCTTTTGAATTCTAGACAGTTCACTGTGAATGCTCATTACTTATAAGCCAACTGCAGCCGAGGGCACATAGAGAGTCCGCTTTTTCAGCCGTTTGTTAATAAGTTCAGCAGGAATTAAGTTGCTCTGTGTGAAATTTACTCAGCGCTTGGCTGTAATTGCAGAGTTGACAGGATCCAATAATCAGACTTTGCCTAAGCTGCAGTGAGAGCCAGTGGACAGAAGGAAACATAGAAACAAGCATTCCAATTTCCAACATGGGCAGAACAACAAGCTTCACTGTGTTGAATTAGCTACATAAATGAAGGTCTAGGAAGGTTTGATGTCAATGGAAGCATGCCTTTGGAAATGGGGACTGCTGTTTTTGGGCCTCACTGGAATATCGTTAGAGACTCTACATGGGATTTTCCAACTGAGCCCACTCCAAAACCTAAAAATCCCATCTGAGGTCAATGGACTTTTGCAAGGTCTGCCCGTCGCCTCCCCCCACTCCCCCTCCCACGCTGCCCCCCCTCCCCCTCCCCTCCCCCCACCCACCCACCCACTACGATTCCCATGGCAGGCAGGAAAGGAAAATTCCCCAGTGTATATTGGAGACTATCTTACTGGGAATAGTGCAGACATAGAGCTGAAGAGTTAAAATCTCCTGTGATAAATTTGGTAGGAAGATAGGAGGAAATGATGGGAAAATTCAGTTAGTGTGGCCTATTATTGTCTGACGTTCCTTCTCATTCCACTCCAGCTTTGCTAGGCTTGCTGCTGGCTGCCTCTTCTTGTGTAAATGGCAGCAGTGCTTGCATCGCCAGTGGGTTTTCCCCTTGTTCTCCCCTATTATTACTTATCAGGTCTATCATATGGAAGGTAGCGCTAAACCCCAAGTAGCAGTAGAGGAAAAAGTCCTGAGACCTCTTCAACAAAACAGATGCTGTGCAAGTCTTCAAGACCTTTCTGTCCTCTTCAATCATGTGGCAGTCCCACCAGACCAGGCCATGATACACTCCTTCTAAGTACTGAGTATCCTGTCAGGACTCTGCCAGGTTGAGAAGTCTCAACCCAGGTAGCTGGGTTACCATGGCAGCATTATCAAGAGCATTATATAGATCTCTCATCCTGCCGCTGGGGGAAAGTTCTGGCCACAGCGTCAATTCCCAGAGCCAGATCTGGGGCCAGGAACAACAACAACGCTGTGCCAATATTATTTGCAAAATTTGGAAATATCACTCAACTTCAATGCACATCCTCCAGCGAAATATCAGCTGGAATTTGCCAGCTATTCACCCACCGCCTGCCAGTGAGAATGGAGAATTTGGCACTCAGCCAAGTCTCCATTCACTGCAGCCAGAGAAGAGAATCCCAGTGCAAGCAAGGTCGGAGAATCCAGCTCATCTTGTGAATCACTGTACGCTCACACCAAGATGAGAGATCACACGACACCAGGTTATAGTCCAACAGATTTATTTTGAAATCACAAGCTTTCAGAGCGCTGCTCCTTCATCAGGTGAAGTGGAACAAGGTGTCCAGGGACAGAATATATGGACAGAGTGACGATAGCCTGACACTAACATGTAATCAAACATGTCAATGGATCAGTACAGATGGTGCAGTGCAGTGCAGGCTGACTGAATAACCTTTCATCTTGCCCACCCCAGTCCAATGCTGGCATCTCCACGTCAAAGTCACATCAAGCCACCTGAGAGCTATTGGCATCCCTTGGGAAAGATAAAAAAGTACACCTAAGCCAAATAGCGGGAAATTTCTCCATAACCAGAGGACACAGGTTTTAAGGTGAGATACAAAAAAGCCAGGGAGAGATAAGGAGAAGTATTTGACTCAGTTAAATGCAATGATCCAGAAGGCACTGCCTGAAAAAGGGTCAGATGGACTCAAAACAGGAACTCTGTTTCTCTCTCCAAAGATGCTGCCTGAATATTCCCAAGGTTTTCTACTTTTTATTTTCAGATTCCCAGTATCCGTATTATTTTGCTTTTTTATATATTGCCTGACTAAGTGATGGCATGGCCCAAAAATTCTACCCTCTGTGTTAGACCATTTTCCCTCCAATTACCACTGCTTGTTTTGTCAATGACCTCAAATCTGTGCTCTCTGCTTCTCAGTCTTTCCATCAATGGAAACAATTTCTGTCTATCTACTCTGTCTAAACCCTTCATGATTTTGAATGCCTCGATCAAATCTCTTCTCGGCCATTTCTTTTGCAAATTTCTCCACTCTATCTAGTTAATGGAAGTCTCTTCATTCCTGTAACCAGTCTTTGTGAATCTTTCTGCATCCTCTTCAATGCCTGTGTCCTAAAGTCAGATACCCTGAACTGCATGCAGAAATCTAGTTAAGGCTTATTCAATGTTTTTGTCCAAAGTTTAACATAACTTCTTCACTTTTATGTACAAACAGTCAATTGACATGATGGTACAGTGGATGGAACAGCACTGCACACTCATACTGCCAGGATCCCAGGTTAGATATCGGCCTCAGTCACTGTCTGTGTGGAGTTTGCGCACTCTTACCGTGTCTGCATGGGTTTCCTCTAGTGCTCCAGTTTCCTCCCACAGTCAAAAGACGTGCAGATTAGGTTGATTGTCCATGCCAAATTGACCTTAGTGTCAGAGGTGGATGCATAGCACCTGGGTAAGATTGTGGCCTGTACAGACTTAATGGGCCAAATGGCCTCCTTTTGTACTATGATAAGTTTAAGTTTATTTATTAGTCACAAGTAGTCTTACGTTAACACTGCAATGAAGCTACCGTGAAAATTCCCTAATAGTACAGAATTAAATATTGTGGAAAAAAGAGACATGTTGCTGAATTTGTTCATTTTGCACTTGACAGGACAAATGCAAGAATGCTGTATTTCAAACAATCTGGTATAAATAAGGAGAGTTGATTAGTAGCAAGTCAATTCTGATTGGCTGAGGTGTTGCCATGGAGAAAGCAACTGGGAATTAGAAGCTTTTAGGTAATTCAAAAAAATGCCACAAGACTAGAATGTATTCCTTTTGTTATCAGAGAATGGATCCCTCTGTACGAATGTTTGTCACTGCCAGCAATCTTAAATTGATTGTTAATGTAGCTACGAGCATAATCATAATTGTTCACAAAATGCTGCCCAATTGTGGAATCATATCTGACTACAGGCATTTATGCAAGCACAGACTGGTTGCATTTTTTGCATTATCTAAAGAACTTAAAGTTCCCTGTTGCTTTTCCCATGGCAATATTTCAGGCAACTTGTCAATCAATCAGCATTCCCTTTCCCCTGTAGTATAAATTGTTGTTTGACATTTGGCATTCTTGCATTTTTTTCAGATGAGTACAAGACAAAAAGCTTCAGCAACATGTTTCTCTTTTCAGCAATAATTTCTAGCTTTTCCAATCATTGGGCAAAATTTTACTGGCATTTCTGCTGGAGATTAGTACAATCCTGCTTGAGGCCAATGAAGAATGCTGGTCTCCGAGCCTTGTTCGCCCCCAGATCAGGGTAGGCGTGCCAGTAAAATTCCAGCCTATGCCTCTATTTAGAAATCTATGCTGTGTGCTTTATTAACTATTCTCTCAACCTCTTGTGCCACCTTCAATGATTGGCATACTTATACACCTAGGTCCCTCTGTTTCTGCATTCCCTTTTTCTGTGTTCTTGCCACCAAAATGATACTTGGCTGGAATGTGAGTGGTGAGGAGGATGTTAAGATGACTCAAGATGGTTTAGACAAGTTGAGTGAATGGTCAAACACATGGAAGATGCAGAATAATGTTGATAAGTGTGAAGGTATCCACTCTGGACGGAGAAACAGAATGGCAGACTATTATTTAAATAGTGATAGATTTGGAAATGTTGATGTCAAAGTTCCTAGTACAATATTCACTGAAAACACGTATGCAGGTACAATAAGCAATTAGGAAGGCAAATTGTATGTTGTTTTTTATTGTAAGTGGATGTGAATACAAGTAAGGATGTCTTAGTACAGCTGTCTAGAGCCCTTGTGAGACAACACCTAGAATATTATGTGCAGCTTCGGTCTCCTTATCTAAGAAAGGTATTATTTGCCATAGAGGGAGTGCAGCAAAAGTTCACCATTGATTCCTGGGATGGCAGGATATTTATATGAGGAGAGATTGGGTTAATTAGGCCTGTATTCACTAGAGTTTAAAATATTGAGAGGGGATTTAATTGAAATGTACAAATTCTGACAGGGCTGGACGGACTGGATATGGGGATAATGTTTCCTCTGGGTGAAAGGGGGGGACGGGGTGGGACGGATGGGAGAGGAGAGATGTCTCATAATACAGAGGTAGGTGAACTAAGCCAATGTCTTCATTCAGAGGGTGGTGAACATGTGGAATTCTCAACTACAGGATTGGCTGTGGAGGCGAAATTGTTTGAATGTATTTAAGAAGGAAATAGACTTTTAGATTCTAAAAGCATAAAGGAGTTGTGGAGAGAGTGAACACAAGAACATAAGAAATAGGAGCAGCAGTAGGCCATCCAGCCCTATGAGCCTGCCCTTCCATTCAATAAGATCATGGCTGATCTGAAGTGGATTGGTTCCACTTTCCCGCTTTCTCCCCAAACCTTTAATTCCTTGTCTATCAGAAATCTACTACTCATGATTTAAATATATTCAACGAGGTAGCCTCCACCACTTCAATGGGCAGAGAATTCCAGAGATTCATTATCCTTTGAGTGAAGAAGTTCCTTCTCAACTCCGTTCTAAACTCCCCACCTTATTGTGAGGCTGCGCCCTCTTATTCTGCTATTCTTTCTAAGCCGGAAGAATCTCTCTACCTCTATCCTATCTAGCCCCTCCATTATCTTGTAAGTCTCTGTAAGATCCTCTATAAGATGAGTGGGAGTGCGATACTGAGATAGAATTTCAAGTCATTATCTCTGAATGGAAGAACAGTCTCAAAAGGTCAAATGACTTACCCCTGCTCCTATTATCTTTGTTTATATAATTCTCCGAATCACTTCACACTTCTTTGCATTAAATAACATCTGTCATGTATCCCCTAACCTGTCCATGCCCTTTTGAAGTTCTACACGATCCTCTTAAAAGTTCCAGGCTTCATGTCATCCGGGGACGGTGATCCAGTGGTATTACTGCTAGACTATTAATTCAGAAACTCAACTAATATTCTGGGGACCTGGGTTTCAAATCCCATAGATGGTGAAATTTGAATTCAATAAAAAAAATCTGGAATTAAAAATCTACTGATGATCACAAAAGTATTGTCGGAAAAACCCATCTGTTTCATTAATGTCCTTCAGAGAGTAAATCAGCTGTCTTTATCTGGTTTAGCCTACATGCGGTTCCAGAGCCACAGCAATGTGGTTGACTCTCAATTGTTCTCTGAAATGGCCTGGCAAGCCACTCAGTTCAAGGGCAACTAGGGATGGGCAATAACTGCTGGCCCAGCCAGTGATGTGTCCCATGAATAGATATATAAAAAAAGCATGTACAAGAATGTCTAGGTCATTGATATATATAACTATATAATACTAGAGCATTAACATGGACATAATTACTGTAGTTCAAGCCATTAATATCTACAAGGCCGTTTGGGTATCTCATTCCTGTTCTTAGAAAGTGACTTGGGAGATTGGCAAGTTTAATAATTTTTTTTGCTAAATTAAGATTGAGCTGATTAATGGCTTACCGTCTAGTGCATCAACATGCATTCCAGTGGTGAGTTTTCCACCTTCTAGAAATAGAGCTTTGTGTGAGATGTACTTTGCACTCACAGCTTTTGGAGTTCATTACTGCTTTATCAAAAAATCTCCAGCAGTGAGCAGAAATTGCGTTGCCCACAATAGTAAGAAATGTTCCAGTGAATAATTGATGTAAATGCGATACATTTTGCAGTAGCTATAATAAAGCCAGTGAGAGTTTTCACACATGCTTTGAAAGAGCACTACCTTTAACATTCAATCTTGCCAGGAAATTGCTCTGAATGCAAGGCTGTAATAGCACGGAAGGTACTAGAACCAAATAAGCATAACATCAATGAATCATAGAACAGTTACACACTGAAAGAGGCCACTTGGTCTCTCGAGCGCAAGCTAACTCTGTGCAAGATGAATTTAGCTTGGCCCACTCACCTCTCCACCCCTATTTACAAACCTTTTCCCTTCAGATGCTATCCAGTTTCCTTTGGAAAGCTCTGAACAAATCTGCCTCCCTTCAGCCAATATATTCTAAATCCTGAGGATTTCTTGCGTAAAAACGTTTTTCTCATTTTGCATTTAGTTTTTGATCACTATCAATCTGGATCCACAGTTTTCCAATTTTCCACCATATATTCATAGAATCTTAAGTGCAGAAGGAGGCCATTCAACCCATTGAGTCTGCACCGACCACAATCCTACCCAAGCCCTATCCCCATAACGCAATGTATTTACCCGAGTTAATCCTCCTGAAACTAAGGGGCAATTTAACATGGCCAATCCGCTTAACCTGCACTTCTCTGGACTGTGGGAGGAAACCGGAACATCCAGAAGAAACCCACACAGACACGTGGAGAAGGTGCAAACTCCACACAGACGGAGACCGAAGCTGGGAATCAAACCCAGGTCCCTGGTGTTGTGAGGTGGCAGTACTAACCACTGTGCCACCATGCCACCAATGGAAACAATTCCTCTTTATCTACCTGATATAGGCCCTTCGTAATTTTGAATATCTCCATCAAACTTCCCCAAAATTCTCTTGTATAAGAAAAATGGGTATATCTTCTCAATGTAACTGAAGTTCCTGACTACTCAATCCATTCTTGTAAATCTTTTCTGTACCTCTCTAAAGTTTTCATATTGTTCGTAAAATGTGTTGGTACAGTGGTTAGCACTGCTGCCTCATAGCACCAGGAACCCAAGTTCAATTCCGGTTTTGGGTGATTGTCTGTGTGGAGCCTGCACTTTTCCCTATGTCTATGTGCGATTCCTCTGGGTGCTCCTGTTTCATCTCACAGTCCAAAAGACGTGCCAGTTAGGTGCATTGGCCATGCTAAATTCCCCCTCAGTGTATCAGAACAGGTGCCGGAGTGTGGCAATTAGGGGAGTTCACAGTAACTTCACTGTAGTGTTAATGTAAGCCTACTTGTGACACCAATAAATAAACTTCAAAAAGAATTAGACACAATATTGTAATTGAGGCTGAACCAGTGTTTTATAAAGTTCATTATAACCTCTTTCTTTTGTATTCTATTCATTTATTTATAAAACTGAAGATTCTTTATAGCTTTGTAATATATCTCTCAACCTTACCTGATACCTTCATCGGTTTATAAGCATAAGCATCCAGCTTTCTTAGTTCCTGCAATCCCTTTAGCATTAGTTATGAGGAAAGGTTGAAGAAACCTGGTTTGTTCTCACTGGAGCGATGGAGGTTGAAGGGTACCTGAAAGAAGTCTACATGATTATGAGTAGCATGGACAGAGTGGGGAGTTAGAAGCTTTTTTCCGAGGTGGAAGAGTCAATTACTAGAGGGGCATAGGTTTAAGATGTGAGGAGCAAGTTTAAAGGAGATGTACAGGGCAAGTTTTTTACACAGAGCGTGGTGGTGCCTGGAACTCGTGCCAGAGGAGGTAGTGGAAGCACATACGAAGTGACTTTTAAGGGATGTCTTGACAAATACACGAATAGGATGGGAATAGAGGGATACGGTCCCAGGAAGGCTAAGAGGTTTTAGTTCAGTCGGGCAGCATGGTAGGTGCAGACTTGGAGAGCCAAAGGGCTTGTTCGTGTGCCGTAATTTTCTTTGTTCTTTAGAAGTGTACCTTGTAGTTTCCATTTCCTCTCTTCATTCTTCTCACAAAATCTATCACAAATCACTTTTGTGAAACTTCCAGAAACTTGTCTATGTTCTCTTGAAGTCTGTCTTCTCATAGTTCACCATTCATACAAAGTTTTGCATCATTTATAAATTTTGAAATTGTGCTTGGCAAGTCTAAACAAGGAATGCCGTGGTATATTTGATCCAGTATAAAACACAATTCCTCACCACCACTCCCATTTCTTTTAACCCACTCAATTTTGTAAACATGTTGCCACTCTGATTTTTATTCAGTGCGTTTCAGCTTTCCTGACAGAAACTATTATATGGCACTCTACCCCTTTGTCAGTCTATATACACATCAACTCTCTCATCAAAAAACTGAATCAAATTAATTAAACATAATTTGCCTTTAACAAATCCACATTGACTCTCCTTAACTAATCCACTGTAGTTAGTACTGTTGCCTCTCAGCACCAGGGACTCAGGTTCAATTCTGCCCTTGGGTCACTGTCTATATGGAGTTTGCACATTCTCCCTGTGTCTGTGTGGGTTTTCTCTGGGTGCTCCAGTTCCCTCCTACACTCCAAAGATGTGCAGTTTAGGTTGAATGGCTAAATTGTCAGTAACTGTCGGGAACTAGCAGGGTAAATACAGGGGGTTATGAGGATAAGGTCTGGGTGGGATTGTTGTCAGTGCAGGCTGGATGGGTCAAATGGTCTCCTTTTGCACTATAGATATTCTATGTTTCTATGAAGTGTCTGTTATTTTTCTTCTGGATAATTGTTTCATAAAGCTTTCCTTAAACTCAGGTTAAATTGATTCGCCTGTGGCTTCTGGATTTATATTTACACCTTTTTTTGAACAAGACAAAATATTTGTAATTTTCCAGCCCTTTGACACCTTGCACTTCCCCCACCCCTGACCTCCACCCCTATATCTGCAGAGGGTGGGAAGGTCATGACCTCCTTAACTTTCCTCTTTGTTTCCTTCTTTGGAAACATCTCATTGACTCAAAGTGAGTTAGTAAGTTCATCTAACTGTGTCCTCTATCATTGTTTAGCCCATCAACTTTTTCAACCACCTCTTTCACTATGATTCTAATGGCATCTTCTTCCTTGGTGAAGTTTGTTTAATTTATTTATTATTGTCACAAGTTGGTTTACATTAACACTGCAATGAAATTATTATGAAAATCCCCTCGTTGCCAACTTTGGCATATGTTCAAGTGCACTGAGAGAGAATTTAGCAGTCAATGCATCTAACCAGCACCTCTTTCTGACTGTGGGAGGAAATCGGAGAAACCCATGCAGACATGGGGAGAACATGCACACTCAGTGCAGAGAGTGACCCAAGCCAGGGATCGAACTTGGGTCCCTGGTTCTGTGAGATAGCAGTGCAGGAGTAAGAGGACATCAAGGCTGCACCCAGTCTGGATCAGCTTGTGACAATGGAGTTTCTACTGTGGTTAAATTTGATCTTAGCAATTTTTAGTCAGAGGAAATTGTAGGTCAGCAAGAACTGGATGTTGAATAATAATCTGACAATATGGAGGGAATAGAAAGGTCAGGGAAAGGGCAGGATGGCACGCCGGCAATTGACCCAGGTTCAATTCTAGTTTTGGGTGACTCTCTGAGTGGAGTTTGTATGTTCTCCCTGTGTCTGCGTAGGTTTCCTCTGGGTGCTCCAGTTTCCTTCCAAAGATGTGCAGGTCATGCGGGTTGATCATGCTAAATTTCCCCTCAGTGTCAGGGGAATTAGCAGGGTAAATACATGAGATTACAGGGATAGAGACTGGGTGGGATTGTCATTGGTTCAGGCTCAATGGGCCGAATGGTCTTCATCAGCACTGTAAGGAATCTATGATTCTATGAAAGTGGTGGAGAAGTCATGTTGGGAGTCATTGCTATGTATGTATTTCCTCCACTAGTGTCACTCAGGGGAGGTTGTCGAGGATAGGTTCAAATGTAGATATTTGGGGATAATCCACAGATATATAACATGGGAGTATATGTTAATCAGGTTCTCACTGAACAAGCATTAGGAGTGCAAGTGCTTTACACCTTTCAGTCTATGAAAGGGCAATCTACTACACCATCTGCCTAAGGAAACCCCTGAAAAGTATACAATGCAGTTCAATACCCTTCATTTCAGTGTGCAATTTTGACATTAGCCTTGAATGAGCCCTTTTAAATAGTAGCTTCCATTTTTATATTGCTGTTAATGCAGTAAGCTATCTCAAGGACTTTCACAGGAATGTTATTAAAGAAGCTTTGACATCAAGTTGAATAATAACATCAGGAAAGGTGACAAAGGGCTTGGTCAAAAAGGTTTAAGGAATTTCATCAAGGGTATTTTCCTCCGGGTGCTCTGGTTTCCTCCCACAGTCCAAAGATGTGCCAGTTGGGTGCATTTGCCATGCTAAATTGTCCCTTAATGCCCAAAGCTCTGCAGGTTAGGTGGATTGGGCATAGTAAATTGTCCCTTAGTGTCCAAAGGTCTGTAGGCTAGTTGGATTGGCCATGGTAAATGTATGGGGTTACGGAGTTAGGGTGGGGAGTGTGGGTCTGGGTAAGATGCTCTTTGGGGCAGCTGGTGTAGACTTGGCGGGCCAAATGGCCTCTTTCTGCACTGTTGTGATTCTATGATTCGATGAACTCAGGCTCCCAAGCAACTGAAAGCACGAGAAAGGAGTAAAGAGAGCAGATTTGAAAGAGCACAGTGATCTCAGAGAGCTGTAAGGCTGGAGCAGGTCATCAAGATAGGAAGGAGGCAAGCCAGAAAAAAGAGATTTGAAAACCAGGGCGAGAAGTTTTAAAATCACGGCTAATGCCAGAGCAGAAGCCAGTGAAAGTCAGTGAGCAGAGGAGTGATGGAGAAATTGGGCTGTGTGTGTGTTCGGATGTGAACCATGGGAGAGGATGTAGCTAATGAAAGGTTGCAGCGGAATCAAGGCGAACTCAAGATTAGGAGAATCGGGGCGGGGGGGGTGTTGGAGTAGGGGGGTTGTTGTGGGTGTTACATTTGGTGCAAATTAAAACTATAATATGATGTCAAAATCTGTCCAAATTCATACCTTGTGCAAGTATGTATGCATGTGTGTGTGTGTGTGTGTGTGTGTGTGTGTGTGTGTGTACATGCATGTGTATGTGCATACATGTGACCAGGTATATGCATACATTTATGTGTGTGGGTCTGTGCATATATGTATGCGAGCCTATGCATACTGCATGTGTGTGAGTGCGTATGTGTGTATGTGTGCATGTATGTGTGCGAGCTTATATGTGCTGCATGTGTGTTAGTATGTGTGTGTGTGTGTGTGTGTGTGTACTTGTGTCACACACATAACTATTTGTATGAAAGATGCCTAAATGCAAGGAGTTGAATCAACCAGATCTCTTTTCAGTCATCTCCACAGACACCGGAATAAAACTGACTGTTCCATAATACTTTTCAGTGGGTCAGCTGTTACTTCAGAAGCTGCTGAGCTTCAAAGACAGATCCTGTTGTTTGAAATGGAGCAACTTTGAATTATTATAAACTTGCGTCACGGGTTTTTTAATCAATATTTAAGGTGGTGCAAATAGAGCTTCATTTTACCTCTCGAATCAGGTGAAAACTGCTTTTATAGAACAATCCCAGCACTGATCCGGGTTTGTTGATGAAATGTTTGCATTGGGTTAGAATTGGGAAAGCATAGAGATCTTGTAGATCTTTCTGGAGGAGGCTAATTAAACACAAACATGGGAATTTTAAAATTAAGGCATTGGAAGACTGATAATGGACAGACAAACGTGATGTATGAAGGGGACCAGAGGTGCCATCCATTTTATTTATTATTGAAGTGGAGGTGCCCGTGTTAGACTGAGGTGGGTACAGTAGGAAGTCTCACAACACCAGGTTAAAGCCCAACAGGTTTATTTGGAATCACAAGCTTTCAAAGCTTTTCTCCTTCAGGTGACTCAACCTGAGTCAGACCAAGAGTCAGACTCACCAGAGAAAGGAGCAGTGCTTCCAAATAAACATGTTGGACTTTAACCTGGTGTTGCGAGAGCTCTTATTTATTTATTGTTGTCACAAACATGCTTGCATTAACATCGCAGTGAAAATCCCCTCGTCATCACACTCCAGCACCTGATTAGGTACACTGAGCAAGAACTTAGCATGGCCAATACACCTAACCAGCCATGGGAGGAAATCAAAGCGCCCTGAGGAAACCCAGGCAGACACAGGGACAACTTGCAGGCACTGCACAGACAGTGATCTAAGCCAGGAATCGAACCCAGGACCCTGGTTCTATAAGGCAGCAGTGTTAACCACTGTGCCACAGTGCCACCTCAAGTAGAGTATTGGAATCATCAAGGCAAAGATATAAATGAAGGCTTCAGCAGTAGTTGTGCTGAGGCAGAGTCCAGAATGAGGCAATGTAATGGAATTGGAAGTGATTAGTCTTGGCGATGAATGAATACATGATTTCATTTCAAAATCAAAACTGACAACAAGATTGTGAAAAATCTGTTTTTCCACTGTTAGTTGTCAATAAGAGGGATTGCATCTATGCCTAGGGATGCTTCACAATGGATGGGACCTTCCCGATAATTAGTTGAAGAAAGTTTCATCAATTGCTGGAAGTTGGACAAGGTGCATGAGAGGCAGTGGGAGGGTGAAGGGATGGGGAGGGGGGGTGGTCACAGGATTGAATGAGATATTTAAGCACACGCTTGGAACTTGTTGTATTTTCCAATGATGTTTCCAAAGAACAACAAACAGGAAGGGTGCCAAGGATATATCCTTTTGAGACTTCAAAGATAACAACTCAGGAGTGGCAAGAGAAATCCTTGGGGGCTATTCGTAGAATCCTACAGTGCAGAAGGATGCCATTCAGCCCATCAAGCCTGCACTGACAACAATCCCACCCAGGCCCTATCCCTATATTTCCCTATATCTCTACTCAGCTAATCCGCCTGATATTAAGGGGGAAATTTAATACAGCCAATCTTCTAACCTGCACACCTTTGGAATGTGGAAGGAAACTAGAACAAACGCACATTCACATATGGGGAATGTGCTAACTCCAAACAGACAGCCACCCAAGGTTCAAAATGAGCCCGGGTCCCTGGCACTGTGAGGCAGCAGTGCTAACCACTGCACCATCATTCTCTGAATACAACAGGATAAATGAGAATAGAGTGAAGAGAGTGCAATTGGATGACAGAGGAGGGGTGTTGAGGGAGGATGGTGTGATCAATCATATGGATGACAGCAAAGCTAGGTCCAGAAGAATGGAGAGTTTGCAGAGTCACACACTCGAACAGAACACCATTCTAACTTTAAAAAGTTTGGAAAACACGTGAAGCTTTAAGAAACCATTGATATGAATTTATCGCAGTCAGAAACCATCCCCAGCCTGAACAAATAAAAGGGAAGGAAATTTTCCAATCATTCGAAGTTTGGAAAGGAAGGAACTGAATGTGAGAAAGTTCAGGCTGGAACTTATACTGTTTATTGCCTTGTTAACCACTACATTTAAAGACACAACTGCTGTGTGTGAATGAACTCATTTATTTTAATTTTAGTCAGCCATGGCTAATTGATCACTGGATGTTGGGCTTGCTCCAACTTGCTAACATCTAAAAATCATCAGGAAGAGATCATTTCAAGTCAGCACTTCTATTTGATAAGATTGTGTGTGATCTGATTGTGGCTTTAATTTCAATATCTCCTCCATCCTCCTCCCCTACCCAATCCCCAATACCAATAACCCTGAACCCTCTTATTGATCAAAAGCCTGTTTAGCTAAGCCCGGGATATATTCAATGACAAAGATCCCCTGTTTCATTTAGTCAGCTGCACTCTCTTTCCAATGGCGTAACTGGAAATTTGCACCAATTTCACTCTCTTGCTTTTTGCTGGTTCCCACATGATTCTTATTAAAATTTAATGTGCTGGTGACCTACATGGGAGACACAAGTGATGATGCAGTGGAGGAAGCTTTCCCTGGAGGAACAGCAGTAACTCTGAGTGGGCAACGAAAGTGCCTCTTGTACAAATGGGGAGGTAGCCATTAATATCACGGCTACTTTCCTGCTCAACGCTACTGCCATTGACATGAGACTTATTGAGAGCACAAAAGTGGCACAGGTATTTTTCAATTTAAAACTTTACTTGTGAATGTTCCACATTATATTGGTTTCAATTTACTCATGTGTGTATCATCATTATTTGTTGAGACCAGCTCAGTCAGAGAGCTAAGTGTACTGACATGGTTGGCACTCATTGATGGTTATATGGGGATTTGGATTATTTCTTTCTGTGGAAGAAACAGATGTTGCTTCTTGTTCGCTCTTTATTGAATTTCATCTCCGTCTCCAGAGCTGTACTTGCTGCTCTGTTGGACTTGGCTGAACTTGTAGGTTCAGCAGGTTCTCCCTTCTATATTGTAAGGGACATTGTCCAAGATCACTCTCAGTGGGTATAATTGCAACATTGTTGGTAAACTCAAAGCCCTGCAAGGACTCTGCCAGCCAACAGTCTGAGATGGATGCACTTCTGGACAGCACCAGTGCTACACTTTATGCCCCTCACTTTTTTTATCTTGACTGACGGTTCCCAATCACACTTTTCTTATCACACTCAGGACACCAAGTCCTTTCTACTTCATTCCTCCATCGCCCCAACCTCTTTCCAGATATCAGCAACTCCCCCATCCTCACCTTCACTCATCCTCGTTGGCCCTTAGTTTCCTTGCAAGCCCCCATTCTTCTTTTCCCCTTCCCATTGCTGCAGAATTCAACACACAAAAAAAAATCACAGACCTTGCCCTCAGAGAGCCAACTGTTACATGTTACTTTAAAATAAGTATGATCCAAGTGTCACAAGATTCTGGTGTGCCGCTGACTTTATCATAATTAGAGGATATCATTTTAACAAAACTTTATACTAATGAGCATGCATGGAGTGCATATGTATTACAAGTATGAATAGACTGGCGTGAAACCTAGAATGTTACGAACTAATCATCTCTGCATGATAACTCACCCTCAGGAAATCAGAATTTCGCATCCTGCCTGATCAAACCACCTCAGACACCATGGGGACAATTTTACCAAAAAGATTCCAAAAGCTGAACGAGCATGAAAACAGGAGAGAATCATGCCGATTTTTTTGGATGAGTTAAAAATCCAATCTCACATCGCTCTGAAGCAAGATCTGTTTCCCGCCAGCAGTGGGAGGGGGTGGGGTCAGAGCATAAGCTCACCGGAAAGCTGACAGATTACAGCAGAAGGTGCCATTGTGCATGTGCAGATCTCTCTGTTATGTGCAGCAGCACAGAACTGTCACTGCCTCCCACTAGCTACTGCTGGCCTCTGTGGTCGATCTTCGCCCCATCCACATGGGCTGACCGATAACACCCCCATCCCACCCTGCACAGACAGGCCCAGTCGATTCATTTCCCCGTCCCATCAATTGCAGAATGCACAATGCCTCTCCATCTGATCCTAGATTGCACAACATCCCCCTGCCCGCTTCCAATAGGCCCTGACTCTTTCTGGCCCCAGCTCTCCCAACAGGCCCCACACCCCTCAGGCTCTACCCCCTTAGCGCTGCTTTCCTACCTATCCTAGTACAATCAACTACAAAACAATCTGCCTTATCTTGTAAGTCATTAACATGGATCATAAACACTTGACACTGCAGCATTGATCCCTGTGACACTCCACCTGAAAATGACCCATTTATCCTAACTCTATTTCCTGTTAGTTAGCCAATCCTCCATCCATGCTAACGTATCATGCCCTACTCTTACCTTGCATTAACTTTTTATGTGGCAGCTTATCAGATGCCTTTCGTAAATCCAAATACACCACATCTACTGGTGCCCTTTATTGACCCTGCTTATTACAACCTCAAAGAGGCGTAATAAAATGTGTCAAACATCATGTGATCGCTCAATGACTATCCCTAATGTACGATCCCCGCCCCTTCCTTCCCACCCTTTAATCACTTAAGTTTAAGAATTGGACTTCCCACTTCCGCGCTACTACCTGAATGTTTTATGATGTGGGCAGTGTATTATCAGAATCAATTGGCTCAGTAACGAGCCTAATTGACCTTTAATTATGAATTTAAATAAGATGGCAGAGCTGCCAATTGTGGTGCCCACTCATCTCACATATCATAGAGCTTGCAGGTGATTGGGAAGGTGATAGGATTAGTGCCCAACTCATTTTAATTGCCCTTCTCCCTCCCCATAATCTTAGCCCCAGGACTTTCTGAGTTCCTTCCTGAAGATAGGTACTGAGTTATTATTCACCAAATCATGGACAAATATAATTTCTTTTTGTAATGTCCTAATTACGTTAGGGAGTCATGGGTTGTAAACAAAAAGAAAAAGATGTGGGTTCCACACGTAGATTGAAACTAACAACAACAGTTCAATTCTAGAAATTAAAACAGTAGGCTATGCAACATCCTACTGACATCACCGTCAAATCATGTGATCAGCTCTTAAAGCAATCATACAACTTAAATATATGACACTTTATTACAAATAAGATGAGGAGGCAAGCCCCAAGTCTACCTCAACCTGAACAGGGATTGAACCCTGTGCTGTAAGTGTCAATCTAATCTATTCACTATCTAGCCCTTCCCAGGCCCATGTAAATATGGCAAATCCTTCCTGAAAAAAAAGCCTCAGTGATCTGGTGGTGATCTACAACAAAGATAGTTCCATATCACCATACTGAGATAGATTTTAATTCAATTTGTTAATTAGATTTCACAAGTTGGGATTTGAACATACATGCTCCAGATTATTTGGATAAAAACTCCTATGATATTACCACTAGGTCACCACAGCCCTGCCAATACTAATGTATTCTGTTTGAATGCTCTCAGAATTTCCTCCATCTAGTGAGTCTTAGTCTTTACAGAGCAAAAGATTTCCGCTTTTGACATGATGTGAAATGGATAAGACTGTGGACCTGCAGCAATAGCAATTAGACCTGCAGATGAGATATTAAAACAAGTGAAATGTATTCACCATGCATTGTTTTTTTAAGTACTGCAACAAACATCTGCACCCTGTTCACAGAATAGAATGGTGGCACAGTGATTAGCACTGCTGCCTCAGGGGACAAGGACCTGGAGTCAATTCCTAGCTGGGGTCCCTGTCTATGTGGAGTTTGCAAGTTCTCCCTATGTCCGCATGGGTTTCCTCTGGTTTTCTCCCACAGTGCGAAAGACGTGCTGGTTCGGTGCGTTGGCTGTGCTAAATTCTCCCTCAGTGTACCAGAGCAGACACCAGAGTGACTAGGGAATTTTCACAGCAACTTCATTGCAGTATGAATGTAAGCCTACTAGTGACATCGATAAACTTTAACCTTAAAAGAACTCTTCCCCTGCCATTTACAGGCTATAGATCATTCCTGGCTAAAGGTAACCAAAGTTAACATTTTTTTAAAACTCTGGGACACTTTATCTAAGTTCCTAAAGTGCTATCCTGATCTTACATTATCTCAAGCTCCTGTTACTCACATATCATCATGCCTTCATTCTATTGCAGTGGAATTTAATTTCAATGTTCATAATTTCAAGGGTTTTGACTCCTTAAATGGGTAGAAATTGTTTTCACTAGAAAGAAGTTTGGAAATAGGTTTAAGATAACTGGTTATAAAGCAAGAGGAGAAATTTTTTTATGTGGTAAGTTTTTACAGTCTGGAACCCAGAGTCCTTACAGATGGTGGAAGTACATTCAATAATGACTTTCGATGGCGTATTGGATAATTAGTCAGAAAAGGAGAGATAGGGCATGAAGGGCTCTTAGGGAAAATTAGGGGAGTGAGCATACTTCAATAGCTCTTTCAAACAGACAGCACAGGTACAATAGAAGGAATGGTTTTTCTGTGTGAAGTATAGTTCCATTATTCTATGGTTAGCTTGGATATGAGCTGCTAGTATGAGAATGCAATAGAAAATTCTGTCGAATTTCTGCACAGTGCTGAACCTTAAACCTCATACTCCCCCGGTCAAATATCATCTATCTGTACATTCGACAACAAAGCACACGAAAAACCAAGTTTTTTTCTCAATGACACTGCAATTAATTTCGATGTGAATAAAGCAGTGTAATGTCATATTGAACTAAATGTTGACAGGTAAGAAGTCAGGTGTATGAGAGTTGGTAAGTGGAGAAATAACCCAGTTTGTGAACTGCAGCTAGATTTGATTTATTATTTTCACATGTGTTGGGATACAGTGAAAAGTATTATTTCTTACGATCTATACAGACAAAGCATACCATTCGTAGAGTACATAGGGGAGAAGGAAAGGACAGGGTGCAGCATGTAGTGTCACTGTCATAGCTAGTGCAAAGAGATAGATCAACTTAATAAATTGTAGGTGCAATTCAAAAGACTGATAACAGCAGGGAAAAAGCTGTCCTCAAGTCAGGTGATATGTGATCTCAAGTTTTTGTATAATTTTCCCAATGGGAGAAAGTGGAAGAGAAAATGTCCGGGATGCATGGGGCCCTTGATAATGCTGGCTGCTTTTCCAACGCAGCAGGAAGTATAGACAGATCGATGGATGGGAGGCTGCTTTGTGTGATGGACTGTTATATTTACAATGCTTTGTACTTTTTTGAGACCTTGGTCAGGATTGGAGCCTCAACAAGCTGTGACACATCCGGAAAGGATGCTTTCTATGGTACATTGTAAAAATTAGTGAGAGTGGCAGTGGGCCTGCTGAGTTTCCTTCGCCTCCTGAGGAAGTAGAAGCATTGATGTAAGTAGGTCAAGTCCTACAAAATATACGGTAGATCTGAAAATCAATGTTAGCTGGAAACCGAAAGTCAATCAGTCCCAAGGGTTTCAGATAAAGAATACTTGACTTCTACGTGAAGTTGATTAAGTCCAAGCACAAATCAACAAGGTCTTCCAAATTCAAATGATAGGTAATTGTGAGGCTAAAACCATATCATTTTCTCCTTGTGAGCTGCAAATTCAGCTGGACAGATTGATTTAGCGCAATTTAGATTCATTTAGAACTGAACCCTTTCAACAGCTACTGCCTGATGAGCAGGGATTTCTCTTATGATTGTCCAGCATTTCCTTTGTGTCATGATGATCTTCTATATGCAAATGTTGTAATAACGCAAAATTAATTTAGTGTGCACTATAATTGAATCCCAAAATTTCTGTCGATCTAGCCAATTTTTAGAAGTGCATCAGCATACACTTCTTGTTAACTTTTGCCGTTATAAATTTCCATTTCCGCATTTATAATGAAAGTATGTAATGCTATAATTGCACACTTTTACCATTGGAGGCATTATCGTGCTTGTCTTGACAAAAGAATGCAATTACAGTGTGACTGTGTTACATTAACAATCCATTATTAATGTTGACGTGGGCAATTAACATGGAAATATAAGAATAGAATGCATCATTTTAAAATGGGGACCTTTGCATTTGTTAATGAGATACGAGCAACACGAGCAATGCCAACATTTAGCACCCAGCCTAGCTGCCTATGAGAAGGTGGTGATGGGCTGCCACCTTGAACTCTCGCAGCCCATGCTGGGCTGAATTGCAACTGCAAACATTGGTCTGCTCTCAAAGCCGGTCACCTGAAATCTGCTCGATCTGTTGTCTGTTCCTGGGATTGGATCACTGGCAATGCCGCATTGATTGCCCATCCCTGATTATCTTGAGACTGTGGTGGTCAAGCTCCTTGAATTGTTGTCATCCTTGTTTAAATGATATGTTGGCCTTCACTGTGAGAGGATTTGAATACAGGGTTAGAGATGTTTTACTGATTTTGTACAGGGCATTGGTGAGGCCATACCTGGAGCATTGTGTGCAATTTTGTTGTCCTTATCTGAGGAAGGATGTCCTTGCTATAGAGGGAGTGCAGTGAGGGTTTACCATTTGATTTGATTTATTATTGTCACATGTATTAGTATACAGCATTGTTTCTTGCACACTATGCAGACAAAGCATACCATACATAGAAAAGGAAGGAAAAAGTGCAGAATGTAGTGTTACAGTCATAACTAAGGTGTAGAGAAAGATTAACTTAACGCGAGATTGGTCAATTCAAAAATCTGTTGACAGCAGAGAAGATGTTTGCTGGGATGGCAAGTCTGTCATATAAGGAGAGACTAAGTCAGTTAGGATTATATTCGCTGGAGTTTAGAAAAGTGAGAGGGGATCTTATAGAAACTTTTAAAATTCTAAGAGGATTAGACAGGGCAGATTCAGAAAGAATGTTTCCAATTGTGGGGGAGTCCAGAACTAGGGGTCATAGTTTGAGGATTAGAGGTAAATCTTTTAACACTGAGGTGAGGAAACATTTCATCACTCAAAGAGTGTTAAAACTGTAGAATTCACGACCATTGTCAGATTTTAAGTATAAATTCAATATTGCTCTTGGAACTAAAGGGATCGAGGGATATGTGGGGTGATCAGGATATTGAATTTGATAATCGGGCGATCATAATGAATGGCAGAGCAGGATCGAAGGGCCAAATAGCCTACTCTGGTTTCTAGTTTCTGTTCTATGTTAAGTGCTGCTCCACTCAGATTGGCCCTTTTCACATTTTAACCCAGTGATGATAAAAGAACAGTAATTAAACGCAGCGATGTTTCTACAATGTTGCTGCTTTTGTCCTCCAGTTTATAGCTATTGAAATAATCCTTTGGAGTTACTGTTGTACATCTTGTGAATTATTCATAGTATAATCAAAGTGTGCCAGTGGTTCAGTGATGAGCCTCGTACCTGATGTTATAGTGGGTGATGTTACAGTGGCATCCATCCAAGCAATGGAGCGAATTTTAGTGTCGCACCTGACACAAATCAAAGCGGGCGAGGGTCTGACCATGGAAAGGTCTGTTTGACCAAATTTTCTGATTTCGGGGCGAGCGGGATTGGAAAATTCCACATAACATGTGAGTATTCCATTACTTGAGCCTCGTAGATAGTGGAGAGGTTTTGAGAGGTCTTGTAGCCACAATGTTAATGTAGCCAGACTAGGTAAACAGTTGGAAATTAGTAATACTTGCTCTTGATGGTGGGGCCTTAGTGACGTAATACCATTGAAGGTCAAGGAAGATGGTTGGACCTTGGTGGCAATCGCCTAGTAATTCTCTGCTTATAGTTATGATCCCAGCTGGTGTTACGACTGAACAAGTCGGATCCCAGGATGCAATCTGACTTGATAAATTCTAACTTCTGTTTGTTCAGATTGTTAATTGGTGGTACGGTGGCACCGTGGTTAGCATTGCTGCTCTTACAGCATTAGGGAATCAGGTTTAATTCCAGCATCAGGTGACTGTCCATGTGAAGTGTGCACATTCTCCCTGTTACTGCATGGATTTCCTCTGGGTGCTCCAGTTTCCTCCCATAGTCCAAAGATGGGCAGGTTAAATGGATTGGCCATGCCAAACTGCCCCTTAATGTTGGTTACGTGAATTAGTGGGATAACTGCATGGGGTTATAGGAATGGAATGGGGTTGGCCTGGGTAAGATCATCAGTGCAGGTTCAAAAATGTGGAGGCAAAATTACTGAACGTATTTAAGAAGGAAATAGATAGATTTCTAGACTCTGAAGTTGTCGAGGAGTATGAGGAGAGCTGCGAAGTATGGTATTGAATGATGGAGCAGGCTCAAAGAACTGAATGGTCTACTCTTGCTCCTAATTTCTAAGCTTTGACGCTTCTAGCACTTATTCAAGTATATTTCATTCTCTGGAGCGTGCTTAAACCTCAGACCTTTTCACTCAGAGATGAGTTGGGCAAAGTTTAAAGTTTATTTATTATCACACATAGATTTACTTGAAGTTACGGTGAAAAAACCCTATTTGCCATGCTTTGGTGACTGTTGGGTACACCAAGAGTGAATTTAACATGGCCAAGGCACTTAACCAACATCTCTTTCAGACTGTATGAGGAAACTGGAGCACCCAGAGGAAACTCATGCAGACATGGGGAGAATGTGCAGACTCTGCACAGAAAGTGACACAAGGCCAGAATCAAACCCAGGCCCTTGGCGCTGGAATAGTACCAACTGCTGTGCTACCATGGAATAGAATAGAACTGAACTGAACTTTATTGTCCAGTCATGAAAAGAAATTTGTCTTTGGCTTCACTTCCAGTATGACAATAATCATACAGTCATTAATTTAAAAACTGTAAATATTTTATACCTACATTCATACATTTATGTACATATAATGTACACCCATATCACACAAACATAACACATTGCACTCTGCCATGATAACACTCGCTGTCGTTGAATAAAATAAATATGAAAAATGGATTGAGCTGACATTACTATTTAGTAAGCTTATGGCATTGGGAACAAAAGATCACATAAATATGTCTTCCTGGAATTGCCATTCTAAAGCAATGGCCTGAAGGAAGGTTTTTAAATGGAAAATATAAAGAGTGAAGGATCACTGACATGATGATGTGAACTTTCCCCTTAACTCCCTTGTTAAATAGGTTATCGAGTTGTGTCTTATGTCTACCAATGATTTTCCCTGCAGTGTTGACAATTCTAGCCAGCTTACTTTTGCATTTCATTCTCAGGTTATTAGACTGTCGTGTTGAATGTTAGGATGCTCCCTACCAGATTTTTGTATACCCTCTGGAAAACATCTTGGAGGCGATCAACAAACAAGAGTGAAAAGAGGAGAGGACAGTGCCCATTTTTTGGGCGAACTCGCAGACTCAATCATACAGGACTTTCGAGAAAGAAATGAGACAAACAGTGATTCTCACCAGTAAACTCCTGGATGGAGTCTATTCCCACTGTGATTCCGGCTGCATTCTGCGAGAGGAAACTATTGCGTGCACTCTGACCTTTTAGTGCACTGTGTACAAGTGTTATCACTCCTCCCAGTCTCACAGACCTTGCATCCCCAGTCAACATCCCCCCACCGATTGAGCAGTGTGACGAACTTGTAAGATCACCCCACTTTACTCACTCCAAACCTTTTCAGATTTCTGATAAGAAACAGACCCTGGCTAGCCTTCCGAAAAATACAGTAGATGTTCGGGCCAATGTGTACTCCCAGATACACTTCATGATCTCTGTCAGTTGATCGTTAAGATAGAGGTTCACTCAGATGCAGGCCATAAAAGTAGCTCTTTGGTTTTACCTATATTGATCTGCAGTGCAGTCAATTGACACCATTTCTGAAGGGTGGCAAAGTAATTGTCATTGTCAGTTGTAATTTTACCTTTTAAAAATAGACCCACCAAAGCCACATCATCTGCATACTCAAATAAGTAAGTATTACTTCCCTTCATTCTCGTCTCATTAGGGAAATAACAGGACACTGACCTGAGGGGCTCTGGTGTTTCAGATCATCAGATAAAAAGCCATTCACAAAAAAACATGCTAAGGGCGATTGGTAAGAAAATCCCTGATCCAATGAATTGGGCCCCCACTCACATTCATTGTAAGCAGTCTTTGTGACAGGATGTGAGTTTGTATTGTGTTAAATGCTAAATGAATATCATTAAATAAAAGACACCAAAAGATTTTGGCTGTGGGAGGCAATTAAGTATCAGGTTCACTAGAAAAAGGGTAGCATCTTCACTTCCCCTGTGTGCTTTATCAGCAAAGAACAGAGGATTAAGATAATGTGAAACAAAAGGGATGAAGTGGCTGTTAATGACCCTATCTGCACATTTAGCCAATAAGGAAGTGAAAGCCACCAGTCTAAAACCATTATGTAATTTAGCCCCTGGCTTCTTTGGAAGAGGGTGGCACGGTGGCACAGCAGTTAGCACAGTGCCAAGGACTCAGATTCGATTCCCAGCTTGCGTCACTGTCTGTGCCGAGTCTGCACAATCTTCCCATCCCTTCATAGATTTCCTCTGGGTGCTCCGGTTTCCTCCCATAGTCTGAAAAACTTGCTGATTAGGTGCATTGGCCATGCTAAATTCTCCCTCAGTGTATCCAAACAGATGCCAGATTGTGGCAATTAGGGGATTTTCACAGTAACATCTTTGCTGTGTTAATGCAAGCCTATGATAAATAAACTTTATTTGGAACAGTACAAACATCCAGTAAAAATGTAAATAACTGTATAAAAATGCTTTTGAGCTGATGAGCACATTCTTTCAATACTCCATAGCCCATCAACACGTCAACTCAAAATCTTAGAATCCCTACATTGCAGAAGAGAAGAACATTTAGCACATCAAGCCTGCTCTAATCCCACTCAGATTCTAGCCCAAAACCCCACATATTTACCCCACTAAGGGTCAATTTAGCATGGCCAATTGACCTAATCCTCACATCTTTGGAGTGTGGGAGGAAACCAGAGCACCCAGAGGAAACCCACACAGACACTGGGCGAATATGCTAATTCCACACCGATAGTCACCCAAGGATTGAATCCAAATCTCTGACACTGTGAGGCAACAGTGCTAACTCTGTGCCATCATGCCACATTAGGAAGTCTAAAACTAGAGAGCATAGGTTTAGGGTGAGGAGAGAGGGATACAAAAGGGTCCAGAGGGGCAGTTTTTTCACACAGAGGATTGTGAGTATCTAGAACAAGCTGCTAGAGGTAGAAGTAGAAGCAGGTACAATTTTGTCTTTTAAAAAGCATTTAGATAGTTAAATGGGTACAATGGGTATTCAGGGATATGGGTCAAATACAGGCAATTGGGATTAGCTTAGGCGTTTTAATAAAGAAAGAGCAGCATGGACAAGTTGAGCCGAAGGGCCTGATTCCATGCTGTAAATTTCTATGACCCTATCTATGACTCTTAGTAGAGGAGTCATGAATTTAGAGTGGCATGTAGGCACATGGTTAGCACTGCTGCCTCACAGTGCCAGGGACCTGGGTTCAATTCTGGCTTTGGGTGACTGACTATGTGGAGTTTGCACATTCTCCCAGTGTCTGCATGGATTTCCTCCAGGTGCTCTGGTTTCCTCCCACAGTCCAAAGATATGCAGGTTAGATGGATTGGCCATGTTAAGTTGACTCTAATGTCAGAAGGGCTAGCAGGATAAATATGTAGGGTTACAGGAATAAGACCTGGATGTGATTGTGGTTAGTGCAGACTCAATGGGCTGAACGGCTTCCTTCTACACTGTAGTGATTCTATGAAGATAAAGGACAGGATAGGTAAGGAGGAGGGGAGTTGAGGAAAAGAGTTTTTCGCCCAGAGGTGATGGGAATCTGGAACTCATTGTCTGATAGGGTAGTAGAAGTGGGAACCCTCTTTGGGGTTCCCACAGAAATGGGTGGGAACCCATTTAAGGAACATTTAGATTAGCTCTTGAAATGCCATAACGTACAAGGCTATGGACCAAATGCTGGAAAGTGGGATTAGAATAGAAAGATGTTTGACAGCTGGCACAGACACAATGGATCAAAGGGCTGTTTCTTTGTTGTAAAACTCTAAGGGGAGGTAATCTTACTGTTGTGCTCTGCTGGTAAATGGACAAGGCAAGCCGGTAAGATTGTGAGAGAGTCAAGAAATGATGTTCATGCTCAATTTCTCACCACTCGCGATCTTACCAGCACCGAGTATCCAGCACAATCGGCCACCCAGCCATTTCCAGCACGAAGCTGAGTAGTTTATTTAAATATATTTAAATCTGATTTTACATTGAATTAATGAGCCTAGGCAATTATTATCCAGGCTCACTTCCCTGAATGACCTCGTCAGGAGAGATTCCCTCTGACAGCAATCACAACTGGTTCCCAATAGGATGGCCTTGCCAGTTAAACCAGTGTCAGCCTTATACCCTGCAAGTGCCCAGTGACCACTCTGGCACTGCCGACCAGACATCCTGGCACTGCTCACCAGGCTCAGGATAATGCCAAATGGTCAGGGCCAGAGTGAAAGGCTTACTGAGGGAGGGATGCCAGGCTGAGGGACGGCCAGTCAGTGGAGATGAAGGGGAAATTTGCTGCCACACAGCATAAGGGATGTGTTGGAGGGATGAGGGAGAGTGGGACAATCAGAACTGACAATAGGAGTAAGGTATCAAGTTGCTGATTACGGCGTGTGAGGGGGAAGGCTGCCCACCATGGAGGGGGAGTCAGATTGCCAATCACAAGGGGATCGTGGGGGTCAAACAGTTCAGGTAGTAGGGGGTCACAACAGACCGCAGGCCCCCACTGAGGGGATGGTGCTTTGTTTGAGGCTAGCTGAGAGCAGTAGAGTTTGAGTGATAGGCCTCTGCTACTAGAGATCTGCACATGCGCAATGGCACCCTCTGCTGTTATCAGCCAGCATTTGGGTGATTTAAGCCCCACTCTTTCCTCTACAAGTAAGAAACTATTTCTGATTTTTTTTACTATAAGTAGATAATATCTGAATTTGCCCAAAAACGGATTGAAACTCTCTCAGTTTCATGCCTACCCGGGACTTAGAATTATTTTGTTGCGATCATCCCCTACGGCTTTATGACTACATTATATGGCTCAGTAAATAATGTAGTTGGAACATAAAGTTGCAAGGAGATATTGATAGATTAAGTGAGTGGATATAACTAGGGTAGATATCATTCACTTTAATACCCATGAAAGATCAGTCAAGGTATTTGCTACAGAGTGAAAAGTTAGGAACTCTGGGGGAACGGAGAAACTTAGCGGTCTAGTAGAGAAAAAAACACTGAAATATATAAATACATAAATGAGTTAAAAGGCGAGTGGAATATAATTCTTTAACAGAAGAGCTTTGGAGTACGAAGGAACATTATGTTCAGGTTATATAAATTTCTGCCAATTTTTAATTTTAATACAGCTTTCAGTCCTGGGTACTTCATTTCAGAAAGAATAAATTGTCCTTCAAGGGAATGTAGCAGAATTGCACCAAATGATACCTGAGCTAAGGGAGTTATTTTGTAAGGAGAGGTTGCTTGGATAAGACTTCTTTTTGCCTGCGTATAGGAGGCTAATGGACTGACATGGGTGACATCTGAAAGAATATTTAAGAATTTTTAACGTATTTAGAAATGATTTCTTGAGTGGAGAAGTTCAGAATAGGGGGACATTATTTTAAAATCCAAGCTTGGTCAGTGGTGATCTTACCTCTTCACAGAAAGGGTAATTAAAAGCCTGGAACTCTCTCCATTAAAGAGTTGTTGGGACTGGGTTCATTAGGCTGAGACTAATAGACTGCTGTTAGACAAGGACATTAGTATAGAATAGATGAATAGAATTCTACAATGCAGAATGAGGCCATTCGGCCCATCAAGTTTGCACAGACCACAATCCCATACAAGCCTTATTTCCATAACCTCACATATTTACCCTACTAATCCCCCTGACACTAAGGGGCAATTTAGATGGCGAATCAGCCTGGCTCGCACATCTTTGGAGCATGGGACAAAACTGGAGCACTAAGAGGAAACGCATGCAGACTCCAATCTGTGATCCGAGACTGGAATTGAACCTGAGTCCCTGGTGCTGTGAGACAGCAGTGTTAACCACTGTGCCACTGTAGTTACAGAACCAAGGCGAGCAGATGGCATTAAGAAACAGGTGAACCATTATTTAACTCTGGGAAAGCAGGGGGAGCCGCTGGTACAGTGATGTCAGTGTGCTGACAATCATCAGGTCCCAGTTAGTAATTTAGGGTGTTGGTTCAAATCCCACCATGGTGACCGGTGGGATTTAATTTTTAAGTGGGGAATGATTAGGTTGTATAAGATTATGAGGGGTATGGACAGGGTGAGTAGAGCTGGTTAAGGGGTCAATCACATAGTTTTAGGGTAAGGGGCAGAAAGTACAGAATGAATTTGAGAAAAAGAAACCTTTTTTACTCAGAGGGTGGGGGGAATCAGGAATGCACTGTCTGAGAAGGTAGTTGAAGCCTTACAACCTTTTCAAAAATATTTGGATGAACACATGAAATATAATATTCAAGGATATGGAAAAAGTACAGCAAAATGAGATTTGTGTACCTTTTGCGGTTAATATTGTCAGGCTGAAGGGTCTTTCTTGAACTGCATGATTTGATGGACGAGATTTTCTAGCCACGCTCACCCCAAGATTGGTAAATCCCATCCAAGGTCATCAAACCTTTTCATGGATCGCATCCCGCCTGCTACAATCCCCATGGCGGGCGGGACTGGAAGATTCTGGCCTATGGCTCTATAACTGAAAGGGGAAGCAGGTTCAAGGGGCTGAATAGCCATCTTCTCTTCCAATGTTCCTATAAAGGCAGTCTTGCGCGTTCAGGCTTACTGATTCAGTGGCTGATTTTGACATATCATTGGATTATGCATGAAAGACTGACAGAGAGACGTGTTTGTGTGTTTGTGTGTGTGTATGTGTGTGTGCGTGCATTTAGCAAATTATTATTTCCCCTGTTGCTTGGATAGAAATAAAAACTGAATTACATCAGCAGGATTTTGCATTACTCAGGAGGGTTGCATTTTCCCGATGTCAGGTTTTTTAAAAATGTATAGCTGAGATGAAAGAGCTACATGACTAATGGAGGCGTGTCAAATCTCAATTCTTCCTCCTCTGAGCCATGTCTTTGAATCAAAACAATCAGTAATATAAGGATACCGTGCGCATTAAAATTCATCAGTGAACTGAGTGTGGACATCTAAATGTTGCTTCGAGTGTACACGAATCAACAGCATGAATCAGCCCACATACAGGACGCCAACTGGCATTTCAGAATATAAACCTTGCAACGCCTGTTGCTGATCTTACCAAGCCAATGCTTCACATGTTTGCATCCGATTAGTTCCTATTTATATTTTAGCAGCGACATTTGCCAGCTCAAAGCAATAAATGGGTGAAGGACTGCAAATAGATTTTTGAGCCATCTCTAAACTCCTCACCTAGGGTTCTGCTTCCTCTGTATCTTGGATGAATTATAGAAGGGATTCCCAACTTCCCATATCTTCAGGAGCATCTCTGCTTGCTTGAGATTTAAGTGAAGCAAACTCTTGTCTGATAATTGATTTCAATCAATGTATTTTATCTTTGACTTTCAAATGTCAAATTCATTTGTTTAATTAAAGATAAACAAGCTTTTGCGTGATCGTGCTAAACATTCATCCTTGCCTTCATTCTGCCTAACCCACCAAATGGTCAAAAAAAGGGCAGGATTTTCTGGTACTTTCCATGGTGGCACAATGGTTAGCACTGATTCCTCACGACGCCAGGGACCCAGGTTCGATGCATGATTCGGGTCACTCCCTGTCCGGAGTCTGCACGTTCTCCCCATGTCTGCGTGGGTTTCCTCCCACAGCCTGAAAGACATGCTGGCCATGCCAAATTCCCCCTCAGTGTCCCCGAACAGGCGCTGGAGTGTGGCGATTCAGCAATTTTCACAGTAATTTCATTGCAATGTTAACGTAAACCGACATGTGACAAATGAATACACTTTTAAAATATTTTAAACCGGCAGAATCTTCCAATACTGTCAAAGGCCATCCCATTGCAGTGAATTTTCCGGTGATAGGGCAGATAAGCCATGCCAATGCCCATAGACTTTGGCAAGATATCACCAGCAGCTAATGGCTTGCCGCATCCACCATTTGGGAAATACCGGCACGGAGGGGTAGAGGGCGTAGTTCAATTGCAAAGGGGTCTATCACAGTCGTATTAAACTTGTGCCCAAAGCAATGCTATACAAAACCCTCATATGCTGGCAGTTTTTATTTTCAATATTTGATAAATCAGCATCTGGCTATTAAAAATGTGTTAAACATGGAGATAGTTTGCACTCCTGAAATTGTGGAATTTTAACCCAATTACTTAATAAGTAAAGACATAATATGTGTTATATCGCACCATTCACAAACACAAGTGCCACCTGCCCCATCCAAAATATGTGCCAATAAAACACTTCCAGAGTATGATTGCTGTTGTAATGTAGGAAACATGGCAAATTGTCCATAACAAAGTCCCACACATAAAAATGGAAAAAATAAGCAGATTTTTCTTCATTTTAAGTGTATTTATTGTCACAGGTAGGCTTACATTAACACTGCAATAAAGTTACTGTGATAATCCCCTAGTCGCCACACTCCAATACCTGTCTGGGCACACTGAGGGAGAATGCATCTAACCAGCAAGTCTTTTGGACTATGGGAGGAAACCGGAGCACCCGGAGGAAACTCACGCATATGCAGGGAGGACGCACAGACAGTGATCCGAGTCGGCAATCGAACCTGGGTCCGCAGTGCTAATCACTGTGCCACCATGAATGTGGGTATCGCTAGCTAGGTATTATTTATTGCCCATTCCTAATTGCCCATGAGAAGGATACGGTGAGCTGCCTTCTTGAACCATTGCAACATATGTAGTGTTCTAGACCCATCTATAGGTATAGCCATTGTTCTGTTGGGGAGGGAGCTCCAGGATATTGACCCAGAAACAGTGGAGGAATGGCGATATATTTTCAAGTTAGGATAGTGAATAACTTAGAAGGAAACCTCCAGGTGGTGGTGCTCCCAGAAACCTAATGCACTTGCCCTTCTAGATGGCAGTGGTCATAGATTTGGAAAGTGATGCTTAAGGGATCTTGTGAGATCCTGCAGTGCATCTTATCAAGGCTACACAGGCTGTCCCTATCCATTGGTAGTGGAGAAATTGAATGTTTGTGGAAGGGATAGCAATCAAGTGGGTTGCTTTGTCCTGGATGACATTGAACTTCTAGAATGTTGTTGGGTACCTTCTCATCCAGGCAAATGGAGAGCGTTTCATTACACTCCCAATTTGTGCCTTGCAGATGGTAAACAGGCTTTGGGAAGTCAGGAGGTGAATTTATCACCACAGTGTTCCTAGTTTTTGACCTGCTCTGGTAGCCACAGTATTTATATGGCTAGTCCAGTTCAGTTTCTAGTCAATGGTAATCCACAGGGTGTTGAAGTGGGGGGGTTCAGCAATGGCAATGCCATTAGTTATCAAGATGGTGGTGATCATTGTTTGGTATTTGTTGGCATAAATGTTACTTGGCATTTGTCAACCTAAACCTGGATATTGTTCAGGTCTTGTTGCATCTTGATTTGAACTATTCCAGTATCTAGGGAATTACAAATGGTACTGAACATTGTGCAGCCATCAGTGAACATGCCCACTTCTGACCTTATGATGATAGATAAGTCATTAAAGAATCAGTTGAAGATGGTTGGGCCTAGGACACCACTTTGAGGAACTCTTGCAGTGATGTCCTGGAGGTGAATTGACCTCCAACCATCTTTCTTTGTGCCAGTCATAACTCCAACCAATGGCGAGTTTTCCTCCTGATTCCCAGTTTTGCCAGGGCTCCTTGATGCCAAATTCGGTCAAATGCTGCCTTGATATGAAGGGCAACGACTCCCATTTTGTCCCTGATATGATTATCTGTTCCTTAGCGATGTTGATTGAAGGAAAAATGTTGGCCAATACACTGGGGGACCTCTCCTGGTCTTCAAAATAATACTCAGTCAAAGGAAGATAGGGCCTCAGGTTAATATCTCTCCCGGAAAAATGCCACTCCTGAAAATGCAGCATTCCTTCAGTGCTCCAGACTGAAGTGTCAGGTGAAATGATGTGCTTTTTTTTGGAGTGGGACTTAAAATCTTCTGGCTGTAAGATGTGAGTGCTACGTCGGAACTAGAGTTGTCACTGTCCATAATGCTGTCGTGATGGTCATTGTCCAGGCCAACTCTTAATCAAAGGCATCTCCTCTCTGTTCCAGGAAACTACGGGGAGAGTGGAATGGACGCCTTCAAGGAGTTAGCCGCACAGGAGGGACTATGCATTGCTCACTCAGGTAAAATCTACAGCAATGCCGGCGAGAAGGTCTTCGACAGACTGCTGAGAAAGCTGAGGGAGAGGCTGCCGAAAGCGAGAGTTGTCGTCTGTTTCTGTGAAGGGATGACGGTGCGAGGTCTGCTGATGGCGATGAGGAGGCTGGGCGTCCTGGGAGAGTTTCTGCTGATTGGCAGGTAAGGGTGTTTTCAGTGTGCTTCTGAGACCAATACATCACCCTGGTGTTACTGTGTGAAGAAACCACTAAGTATCCCTGTATCACAATGTGATAATTTGCTTCTATCTGTCTGCTTAGTATTATGTGATGATATCCCCTTATTATAGAATAGGAGGGATTTTAAAAATCAGTCCCTGCACCACTACATGCCCCGTGAGGAAAGCTCACGATTTAAGGATGAGGTATTTGTGTCCTACATTGTTTTCTGTTCATTTTGCTGTCTTACAGCAATACCTGCACGCTACGAGCAGTGCCATTTCCTTTTTCTTCTGCGTTCCGTGGCCCACTTAAGATTCCCGCCTGATCCATGCAAGTGCACATCTCGAAACGGCTGCGCAGGGCAGCCTGATTGCTATGTGGTCATACCCCCTGTGCAGTTTAGAGGCAACATTACTTGCCAGTTCACGCTATGGCTGCCAATGCTTTGCGACACTCATGGGATATGCCATTTGAGTGCAATTTTTTTTCTTCTTCCCTTCCATAGAAAGGAAGGATTATGGGGGCAGAAGCAGGCCATTCAGTCCCTTGAGCCCGCTCCGCCGTTAAATAAGATCATGCCTCATCTCTGGCCTAACTCCATGTACCTGCCCTAGGCCCATATCCCTTCATACTCCTGCTCAAAAAGAATGTATCTATCTCACCAGGCCCACCAGTTCCCTCTCTTCAATCCCGTTGTGTGAAGCTCTGCCCCAGATGTATCAGTATGTAAATGTCACTCTCAGGAGAGGTGGGAATAGGTATGGAGAATAAAACTACAGTAACAGTGGGTCTGAAAATGGACTTGGGCATTCCAACAATCTACTCAACACTAAGAGGTGCGGGGCTGAAAACTGGACCTATGGACTCATAAAAATCTTCCATGAGGAAGCTAAAAATATAGAAAACTCACAAGGATTCAGTACTGAATTATCTTTTATTTTAACAACACACAGAACTGGCTGATAGTTTGGAACAATTATACCAGAACTCAGTAATATTTCAGCAGGACACAGAACTATGCACTTAGTGTTGCTACTAATGTTGTGCGAGCATGACTCCAAATTAAATTAATTTCTTCTGCCTGCCCTTGGTCCATATCCCTCTATTCTTTGCATTTTCATGTGCTTATCTAAAGGCCCCTTAAATGCCCCTATTTTACCTGCTTCCACCATCATCCCTGGCAGCAGGTTTCCAGACACCTACCATTCTCTATGTAAAAAAACTTGGTCCTCATAACTCTTTTGAACTTTACCCCTCTCAACTTCAGTGCATGTCCCCTAGTATTCAACAATTCAGAATTGGAATTCTTCCCAGTATTCCAAGTTGATCATCCACAAGCCCAGAGGAAGCTCAGTTAGATACATGTCAAATCTGTTTTCATATCTGGAATTCAGTGGTCATTCAGTGGCAGGAACTGAGGAGCAGTGCCAGGCAATACAACAGGACATAGATAGGCTGGTAGATTGGGCAGATAGATGGCAAATGGAATTTAATCCAGATAAATGCGAGGTGATGCATTTTGGCCGGAAAAATGTAGCGGGGAGTTATAGGATAAAAGATAAAACTATCCGGAGTATAGAGATGCAGAGAGACCTGGGGGTGCAGGTTCACAAGTCTCTAAAGGTGTCAGTACAGGTGGAGAATGTGATAAAGAAAGCGTATGGTATGTTAGCCTTCATAGGAAGAGGTATAGAATACAAGAGTGGGAGTCTAATGTTGCAAGTGTATAGAACGTTGGTTAGGCCTCACTTGGGGTACTGCGTCCAGTTCTGGTCGCCTTACTACCGGAAGGATATGGAGGCCCTGGAGAGAGTGCAGAGGAGATTTACCAGGATGCTGCCTGGTATGGAAAGGCTGTCTTACGAGGAAAGATTGAATGCACTGGGGTTGTTTTCCCTTGAAAGACGTCGGCTGAGAGGGGATCTATTAGAGGTATATAAGATTATGAGGGGTATAGATAGAGTAAATGGTGGTAAGCTTTTTCCACCATTAGAATCGGATAGAACGAGGGGTCACGGCCTTAGGGTGAGGGGGGCTATGTATAAGACGAATATTAGAGGGCATTTTTTCACACAAAGGGTAGTGGGGGTGTGGAATGCACTACCGAGTAAGGTGGTGGGAGCAGGCATGCTAGGGTTGTTTAAGGGTCTCTTGGACAGCCACATGAGCGGTCTGCAGATAGAGGGATATAGTAGGACTGTTTAAATATCCTATTTGTTTCCACAGGATGTTCGGTCCACCTTGTTGACCAACAAGGTGCATGCATTCGGCAGGTCGTGCGAGAGCTGCTCTTGGATGTTGCTTCAGGAGTGGCCTAGTGCTTCACGTCGTTAGTGTATGCTTAAACTGGACCATCAGATGGGCAACATGACAGCTCAGGGACTATCGCTGTTGCTGTGCAGACACATGGATTTGGGCCTGTGTCTGCGGGAGTTTGCGCGTTCTCCCCGTGGTTGCGTGGGTTTTCTCCGGGTGCTCCGGTTTCCTCCCACATCCCAAAAATGTGCTCTTAGGCTGATTGGGTAACAAATTGTCCCTATATTGGTCTCTATATGTCATTAAGACGTTAGGACGGCGGCGCGGGCTCGTTGGGCCGAAGGGCCTGTTTCCGGTGCTGTGTTGTTCTTTGTTCTTTGTTTATTTGTTTTGAGTTTGACATTTTTTTAATATGATTTTGCTTCCTGTGGATGTTTTGCCCCTTCTGTTAGCAGTATGAGTGGATTATTCTCATTGGATGATCACTGACTTCTGCCTAATACTTTTGAACCAGTTTAGAAGTCTCTGAGTTGGTTCTCCCAGATCAGATTTTCTAAAACCACACTTGGGAACATGCTTTGTGAAATCATGGCTGAGTTTCACCTCCAAGCTTTCCTCCTGAGGGGCTCCTGGCAGGTGAGACCCTTAGTGCATTTATTGGCCAAACTCTCTGGGCGTTCCCACCAGAATAAACTTTTGGATTCACAGATGGCAAAAACCTCGTCCGAGGTTTATCAGCTGCAAAAGGTGCAAACTGGAAAATAAATTGACAGTGGTGGGATCAGAAAATAGCAGACCACATCCACTACCACAAAGCATGCCACGATGGGGGTGGAAAATCCCACTATTGGGCTGGATTTTCCCACTCAGCTCAGTGGTGGGATTCTCCAGTCCTGCCTCTATGAATGGTGATTTGGCTGAACATCAAATTGTCCATTCTCGCTGGCAGTGGGGGCTGGGCATCCGACATCAGAGAATTTCAGCCGTTGTGTTTTGTGCCTTGGAGTTACGCAGCAATGAGACCAGTCTGCTAGTAGGAGCTTACAGTTCCTTAAAATATCTGCTCTTCCATACTTCCAGCTGTTGCTTTGAGGTTTAGTTTCTCTTTCTTTGTGACCACATTCAGCCTTAACAAATACCACGAGGAACAGAAAATAATTAACAGATGCAAACAATCAAACACTAAACAATTGTACACTACAACATTCAGTGTTGTAAGTTGATCATAGGTTAGAATTGTTTTTGCTGGAGTTCAGACGAATGAGGGGGAATATCATAGAGACTGATAAAATTCTAACAGGACTAAACAGGGTAGATGCAGGGAGGATGTTCCTGATGGTGGGGGGAGTCCAAAACCAGGGGTCACTGACTGAGGATTCAGGGTAGACCGTTTAGGATGGAGATGAGGGGACATTTCTTCACCCAAAGAGTGGTGAGCCTGTGGAATTCATTCCCGCAGGAAGTAGTTGATGCCAAAACATTGAATGCATTTAAGAAATGGTGAGATATAGCTCTTGGAGCGAATGGAATCAAAGTTTATGGGAAGAAAGCAGGATTAAGCTATTGAGTTGAATGATCAGCCATAATCGTGATTAATGGTGGAGCAGGCTCGAAGGGCTGAATGGCCTTCCCCTGCTTCTATCTTCTATGTTTCTATAAGACAATGCCCATTGAAGACTGAGGGGATTTTAATTATTGAGATAATTGATTAATTTTGGCTTCTAAAACAAAAATAAAGCTAAGGGACATTTTTTCTGACTGCGATCTAGTCGGAATAAGCAATTCCATCTTAAGCACCACAAATGCTGCAGTCCAATATCAGCACAACGCTTTGTCATGAATCAAGGGCAGAATTTTACCATTCCCCACAATGGCAACTATTTTGGCTGAAAAGTCTATAAAGTTTCCAGAATAATCTTCCTGCTGCCTTGCCACCGGACTCTGGCCTGGCTGAAATGCGACAGGTTGCTGGCCAGGCCTAAGCTGCCTCACCCACCCTCACCCTAGCTTAAATGGACCTTTACAGGCCACTTCACACCTGGCTGCGATACTTCAGCTCTTGTAGTTCCAGCAGTTGCCACTGCTCCCAGTGGCAGTGTTGGGCTGACAGTGCTGCTGGCTAATCCAGATTGGCCGGCAAGACTGACACAGGGCGTGCTCCCAAGTGATTGAGAAGCATTTAAGGGGCGATGAAGGCCGAATGATCTTATCGTTACACTATTAATTCAGAAACTCATGTTCTGGGAGCGTGGGTTCTAATCCTGTCACAACAGATAGTGAAATTTGAATTTAATTTAAAAAATCTGGAATTAAGAATCTATTAAATAAAATTAAATAATTGTTGATTGTTGAAAAATCCCATCTGGTTCACTAATGTCCTTTAGGGAAGGAAATCTACTGTCCTTAACTGGTTTGGCCTACATGTGACTCCAGAGCCACAGCAATGTGGGTGACTCTCAACTACCCTTTTAGCTTTTATTGGTAGAGGGATTGAGTTTCAGAGCCATGCAATCATGTTGCAGCTGTACAAAATTCTGGTGCACACTTGGAGTATGGCATACAGTTCTGGTTGCCGCATTGTAAGAAAGATGTGGAAGCATTGGAAAGGGTGCAGAAGAGATTTACCAGGATGTTGCCTGGTATGATGGGAAGGTCTCATGAGGAAAGGCTAAGGAACTTGAGGTTGTTTCATTAGAGAGAAGGAGGTTAAGAGGTGACTTAATTGAGGCATAGAAGATGATCAGAGGATTAGATAGGGTGGACAGTGTGAACCCTTTTCCTCGGATGGTGATGGCTAACATGAGGGGACATAGCTTTAAATTGAGGGCTAATAGATATAGGACAGATGTCAGAGGTAGGTTCTTTACGCGTAGGGTAGTAAGAGTATGGAATGCCCTGCCTGCAACAGTAGTAGACTCGCCAACTTTAAGGGCATTTAAATGGTCATTGGATAGGCATATGGATAAGATTGGAATAGTTTAGGTTAGAGGGTCATTAGATTGGTTCCACTGGTTGGCGCAACATCGAGGACCGAAGGGCCTGTACTGCACTGTAATGTTTTATGTCCTATGTTCTACCCTCCAAGGGCAACTAGCTATGGGCAATAAATGCTGGCCAGCCAGTGAAGCCAATAAGCCACAAATTCTCTTTCTATACTCCAACTGAGCGATTTACTAAACTTCCCTTATCTATCTGAGTCACTGGGATTGACGGATAAATTATGTCATTATAAATCCTTAATTGCTTCGGAAAGTTCCTGGTACAGAACAACCACTTCAGTTAAATTGCCCTTGTTGGATTATTTACAAGCATTCTGCAGCATTCAAAACAACATTAGTCATTTTTATTATGGTTTAAGTTACTGTGCTTAGATATAGAGGATACATAATTCAAATACTGCGATTAAAGTGTCAGCGTGGCCCAGAGTTACATCTGAATCAGAAGTGGTGGGTTCCGATCACAGAAGAACAGTCCAGCTCTTCTGATATATGAACGTGGTATGAGGGAATTCTCCGCTGGTTGCCTGATGAGGTATTAAGCTGAGGTCCTGTCTATCTGTCAACCTTTTTGGCTCAACTGAATAATCTAAATCAAATTGATTATGGACAAATTAAAAGGGGCAGCACCCAAAGGGAGGGGAACCACCCAAAACAAAAAAACAAAGAGAAAATGATGCTTAAAACGTCAAATTAATATGTAATTAAAGGAGTTGATAATGCGCACCACTCCCTGTGATGCCTAGGCTGATATTCGGTGACACCACTAGAAAAGCAACAATACATTCTGGACAATTGTTTAATCGATTGTCTGTTTGATCTGCTGTTTGCTGGAGCTTCAGGGGTTGAAATTACACCTCAGAGCTCAGTGTTCCTCTACCTTTACTTAAAAACTCAACTCTAATCCTGAGAGTGTTTTTGGTACAAAGTCAGATTCGGAATAGTCAGTAGACCTCTTTATATGCACAGGTGAGACTCCCTGACTGGATAAGCAATCATTACTTCAATCAGGGAGCTCATACTCCTCCTGGGCCTTGTTGAGATGATCACAAGAGGTGATGGAGACTTCTTGCTATTTGCTGTGCCCTGGATAGTTTTGCCTTAAGAGAAGGTCTTAGAATGGAAACCCCAATAAGAAGACTAGTAGAGGGCATCACAGGATCCAGTCTGGCAGCGGCTGCAGGAAGCTGTGTTTTATTATATCACCTTTTGTATCTTCAGGGTGTCTGAAGTCAGGGTGTCCCAAAGCATTGCGTAGCTCCTGGAGAACTTTTGTAGCGTTGTAATTAGGGAATGCTTAAAAAGATCCTGCGCACATCAACGAGGTGGTGGCCATGCTGTCTATTTGATGTTCATTCTCAGCTATAACCATTGCCAAAGAGGGCAGAATTTGACCTCTCCTCATGCAGAGTGTGGCAACGGGGCAGGAGAAGCAGCTTTGAAAATGCAGCACCAAGCATAGTGTTCTCCACCACATTGCTCAGAACTCAGTGCTTAAAATTGAGGAGGGGGGTCGGGGGAAATGCCACTGGGTCTGATCAAGCCCACTCTGCCAGACACATGGTTTCTTAAAGATTGTGGCTGCCTCTAAATAGGGCACCCCATGCATAGATGGAACCCCTTCTGCACATGGAAATGCTCCCCCTGGCACTTTCCCCTGACACTTCCCCAGTGCCCTGCCCCCCAACACTGCCTGAGAACTGCCCCCCTCAGATTATGACCCTCCCCACCCTGAGCGATGCTCTAACCTGAGTTCCTCCAGTGGGTCTGCCTGCCAGGTACAGGCTGGGGGAAACCAATCATAGTTGTGCTGGAGTGCCTGCACACCAAGCTCAGTGTCGTGGGGAGACTGATCAGGTGTAGAGGCCAGATAATGACATGCAAGTTTATTATAATGGGGTTCCCAATGTTGAAAGTTGGTATTGCCAATATGACCGGTGAGGGCGTGGCAGAGAGCATGGAGACAATCGTGGCGAGACTTCCAGCTGACATAAAACACAGTTTGGGCCTCTCTCCTCCAGTCACTAAACCTGCCTGAAAGGAATGGGAGCAGAAATCCTCGGCCTTAGACAGAGGGATTACTGCAATGGGGGAGGGGTGCTGTCTTCAGCAGGAGATTCAAACTGAGGCCCTTGGCCAGCCTTTCCAGTTGACGCAAATTAGGTCCTGTGGCACTCTTCAAAAAAGAACTGGAGATTCGCCCGGCAAATAATCACCCTCTCAGCCAGCACCAGAAAATTCGAACTGTCTGACCCATATCACAATGTCATTTGTGAGATCTTCCTGTGCACAAATTGGCTGTGATGATTTACTAACATAACAGCAGCTGTGAGGATAGTTTGAAGAGACAAGAACTGCACTATTCTGAGTTTTAAAGTGGTTTTCTTTTATTGTGCAGAACTGAAAGAATTAACATGGCAGAAACAAGAAAGCTAACATGGAGGCTGGCTTCTTAGCCAAGCCCCGAATTGAGCTCAAACAGGACCCTGAAAGCAAAATCTATTTCAACACTTATCTCATTATTAGAAGTGTTTTTTTACATATCTCCATCTAGAGAAACAATGCTTACAGCTGCTGTTATGGAAACTTGTTTGCCTGCATTATGTACCCTTCAGGAATGCAGTCAATCATGCTTTCTGATTCTATATATAATGAAGCTATATTAAGCTTAGTAAAGTTAGTTAACCCCTACAGTCTAGCATTTAAATGTAATTATGCATCAGCAGAAATATCTTAAAATGCATAGACTAAAGCAAACTGGACAAAGCATACACAGGATCCCTCACACAATAAGACTGCTTAAAGTTTCAAAGCCCTTTGGGATGCTGTGATATATACTTGCTGTATACTTGCAACTCTTTTAGTGTCCTGACTATAACCAATTGATTAGTAATGCCCAGTTCAATCATAAAAGATTTCACCAATCCTATACAAGAACAAAATACATGGAACGACTTCACAATGACTAATGTATCACAGTGGTTACCTCATACAGATATGACTGATAACCTCCTTACCTGTCTCTGCAAATATTTGAATCATATCATCATATAACATATGAACAACCTGAATGGGACATGCTCAAGGAACTGAATGGTCTATTTCTGTCCCTATGATCCCCTACTGAGCACTTTGTGTTAGTGCCCACACACACCACCATGGACATTTGCTCACTGTTTCCTTCCCTTGTGATCCCAACAGATCATGAGTTTGATGTAGTCCTGAAACCGAGTACCCTCCTGTTTGTAGTCTCCATCAAAGGATTCGAAGTTTGACAGAGCAAGTATTCTAGTCAGTCCATTTGCAAGGAGCAATTATGTCCAGAACTGCTTTTACCTTCCCTTTGCTAATTTTTTTCCAATTACCACGGCCTCTTTGTGGAGTCATTGGGGCGAATTTCACTGTCCCGCCTGCCACGGGAATCAGTAAAGATTTGTTAACCTCACGCAGGATTTTCCGCTTTTGAGAAAAGTAAGGCCAGAAAATCCCGCCCACTGAGTTCAATAGGCAATGTTAACCTCAGGTGTTATTCCCTCCCATGCCGGTTATGCCAAGCTCCTCCAGGAAGAGTGAGTGTCCCTCTGATATAATTTCCTGGGTCTTGCAGATCCAGTCATGTGGGAAGATCTCCGTGTTAGCAGCAACATTGCTCCTCATCGGAGCTCCAACATGAGACAACTTCTCAGAGGCCAACGTCACTTCACTAGATTCCCTTTATTTACAAACACAATTTCATTCCCAGAGTATAAAATCAGAATTCGGAGCGCCAGTAGTCCTGTGATCCCCATATTTAGACACTTGAGACCCCCTGATTGGACAGGAAATTTATGAGCTCAGTTAAGGAGCTCATACTCAAAGAGGCCCACTACCTGGGTCTCATTGAAGTCATTACACAACATCTCAGTGACATTGGTGCTATCCATTGGACGGTTCCCCTATGGTCATCCTTGCTTTGTGATGAATTCATTAGCTTTAGATCATAATCACTGCTCCTTTTTTTGGACTAATCCTTTGTCAATCGTAACTGCTTAAACTGTTTAACCAATAACTCGGGGTTGGAAAGAAAGCCAGGAATAACATGGACACTCAAAATTACTTGACAGCCAATGAAATACTTTCAGAAGTGCAATTGCTGCTGTGATGTGGGAGAGTCATTTTGAGCACAGTAATGCACAACAAACTGCAGTTAAACTCTTGGCCAGATGATCTGTCTGTCAATGATATTGGTTGAGGACTAAATATTAGCAAGGGTACAAGGCACACAATAACCCTTCTTCAAAAAAGTATCAAAAGATCTTTTACATTCACCCCACTTAGAATCATTGAATCCCTACAGTGCAGAAGAAGGCCATTCAGCCCATTGAGTCTGCACCAACTCTTACCCAGGCTTACCCTGTAATCCCATATATTTACCCCGTTGAATTATACATCTTATGTGGAACTGCCGTCTTTGGACTGGGTTGGGCATAGTAAGTAGTCTCACAACACCAGGTTAAAGTCCAATAGGTTTATTTGGAAACACAAGCTTTAGGAGTGCTCACCTGATGAAGGAGCAGCGCTCTGAAATCTTGTGATCCCAAATAAACCTGTTGGACTTTAACCTGGTACTGTGAGATTTCTTATTATATGTCTTAGGACACGAAGAGGTGATTTAAAACAAAGAACAAGGAAAATTACAGCATACGAACAGGGCCTTCAGCTCTCCAAGCCCGCACTGACCATACTGCCTGACTTAACTAAAACCCCAAAGAACAAACAAAGATTTAGCATGGCCAAAAAAGCCTAAGTTGCATATCTTTGGATAGTGGGAGGAAGCCAAAGCATCTGGAGGCACCCACACAGACACGGGGAGAACGTGCAGACTCCACACAGACAGTCACCTAAAGTTGGAATTGAACCTGGGTCCTTGATGCCGCGAGGCAGCAGTGCTAACCATTGTGCCACCATGTTGCCCAATTGGTTTAATATCTGCAACATTTCCAATAGCTGGGATAATGTACTCAAGGCTCTGGATTGAGACTTGAACCTACTGATTAAGAAGATACTGAATATACATTGAACCTTGAAAAGCCTCATAACAATTAGGAGGCTATAGATATTTCAACCAACCAACCCCCAATCATCAGCTACTATGAGTGGGCTGAGTGCAGAGTGAGGAAGCTCGGGTGCAGCCCTGAATAACAATTAGGTATTTAATGATCTCCATTGCAAGCAAAAGTGACAACGCTGTCAGTCTGAGGTCAGCTTTTCATTCTCCTGTGACACATTAGCATACCACAGTGTCACTTTCCACTCGACAGATTCCCATCACAGCAAGTCAGAAAGGAGATGAGGAGAACTGATCTAAGGCTGTGAGCTGTTACTATCTGAGACAAGCTGATGGTGGGAGCAGATTCAGTAGCAACTTCCAAAGAACAAGGGAAAGTACTGCGCAGGAACAGGCCCTTTGGCCCTCCAAGCCCATGCCAATCATTATGCTTTAACTAAATTAGAAATAATCTTCTGCCCTTATTTGATTCATAAACCTCTAGTCAGGTAAAGTTTAAAGTTTATTTATTTTGGCCCAAATAGGCATACATTAACAATTCAATGGAGTTACTATGAAAATTCCCTAGTAGCCACATTCCAGCGCCTGGTCACTGATGGCCAACACACCTAACCAGCACATCTTTCAGACTGTGGGAGGAAACTGGAGCACACAGAGTAAACCCATGCAGACACAAGAAGAACATGCAGACAATGACCCAAGCGGGTTTTCGTACCCAGGCCCCTGGCACAGTGCTAACTATTGTGCCACCCTCCCTCTCTACCCATCTAGATGCTTCTTAAATGTTGCTAATGTGCCTCCTTCTATCGTCTCCTTTGGCAGCATGTTCCAGGCACTCACCATTCTCTGCATGGAAAAACTTCCCCCACACATTTCTCTTAAACTTTCCCCCTCTCCCCTTGAATCTGTTCTCTCCTTGTAATTGACACTTTTAACCTGGGAAAAAGCCTCCAAATGAGAATTCCGTAAGTACTTGTAACGGAAATCCGTACAACACAAAGAGAGGGGAAGTTGGAATAATTGGGTAATTCTGCCAAAGAACTCACAGCAGGGGCAACTGGTTGAATGCTGTATAATTCTGTGTTCAGTTCCCCTGCATTCAGAAGTGCAAATATAAATGAGCTGATCTGCAGAGTTCCATGATGAGAATATAAACTGTAAAATGAGTTACTCTCTCCTACTAAATAGACACAGAGGGCATCTTTTGTTAGTGGTGCAGTTCTAATCAGTGTTTGAGTGTTAGCTACTATGTAGCACCAGATATAGACACCTAGCACCTATCTCTTTCCCTTACAACGTCTGGCTGTGTGGGATTGTAGGAAGCATTCTTTCCAGGTGTGTCACAGCTTGGTATGGCTCCTGTTCTGCCCAAGACCTCAAGAAACTACAAAAGGGACGTGAACGTAGCCCAATCCACCATGTAAACTGGCCTCAGATCCATTGACATTTTCTGCTGCCTCAAGGATCCATGCATTCCGGCATTCTCTCTTCCACCTTCTTCCATCGGGAAAGAGATACAAAAGTCTGAGGTCATGTACCAACCGATTCAAGAACGGCTTCTTTCCTGCTGCCATCAGACTTTGAATAGATCTCTCTTATGTCAAGTTGACCTTTCTCCACATCCTAGCTATGATTACATTCTGCATCTTCTCCTTCCCTTCTCCCCATGTACTCTATGAACAGTGTGCTTAGTCTGTACAGAGCACAAGAAAAAGTACTTTTTCACTGTATCCCAATACATGGGACAGTAATAAATCAAATCAAATCAGATCAGTTATCAACTTCGAGTCTGGTTGTTTGGCTAAAATCTTATGCCACGTTCACTGATTACTACATGGCTCATTTCACCAAGTCCATTACTGAAAGAAGCTGCCACAACCATGACGATGATGTTCATGTTTTCACACATGCATTATTTTGAACTCACCATTGAAAAATTTCCTTCCATTGTTAGTCGTAAATTGTGCTGGTTTCCCCAGTCCAATCCCCAAGAATTTTGCCATGATTTTGTCTATAATCACTCTTTTTATGTATGGAACAAAGAAGAAAATTACAGTACAGGAACAGGTCCTTTGGCCCCCAAGTCTGCATTGACCATGCTGCCAATTGAACAAAAACCTTCTATCCTTTCTGGGACCATATCCATCTATTCCCATCCTATTTATGTATTTGTCAAGATGTCCCTTAAAAGTCAGTATTGTATCTGCTTCCACTATCCCCTCTGGCAGTGAGTTCCAGGCACTCACTACCTTCTGTGTAAAAAGTTTGCTTGTAGGTAGACTGAATCTGGTGCAGCACTATATAACATGAAAATATTTAGTTTCTCAGTCAATACCTCTGCTTATCTGACAAGTGCGATAGTCAACTGTTCACTTGTTTGGTGTTTGGTTACATGCATCTGTTGACTGCTCTCTGGGTGGTACAGTGGTTAGTACAGCTGTTTCACAGCACTAGCGACCTGGGTTCGATTCCCAGCTTGGGTCACTGTGTGGAATTTGCACATTCGCCCATTGTCTGCATGGGTTTCCTCTGGATGCTCCGATTTCCTCTCACACTCCAAAGATGTACGGGTTAGGTGGATTGTGCTAAAATTGCTCCTTAGTATCAGGGATACTAGCTAGGGTAAATGCATGAGGTTATGGGAATAGATCCTAGGTGGAATTATGGTCAGTGTAGGCTTGATGAGTCGGATAGCCTCCTTCTGCACTGAGGGGATTCTATGATGTGTGGGTTAGGTGGATTGGCCAAGCTAAATTGACACTCAGTGTCTGGGGTTTGAGCAGGGTAAATATGTAGGGTTACAGGAATAGGGCCTTGGTGGGATTATTGTGGGTGCAGAGTCGATGGGCCAACTGGTCTCCTTCTGCAGTACAGGGATTCTATGGTAATCTGTGAACTGCCAGTAAAGCAAGGGTGTGGTTAGAAGAAAAAGAAATGGAAACAATAATCTTGTGACTGCAGATATTGTAAAGTACTATAAATAAAGCTCCTGATGTCATCTCTGCATATCTACAAGGCACAAATCACGTTGGTAATGGGATAGCGAAGGGTTTAAATATACCGGCTCCAGCATCTTTCTTTCCTCACTGCGAGATTCCACCATGGTGTGGGATTGATGGATTATGAGAATTCAAGACCTAATTGCTGACTATGGTGATGGATATTATTAATGTAGCAATGACCCACAAAAACGGTGATATACATTGTCTCAACTGGAGTTGAGATGGTTGGCTTATGAGGGGAGATTGAGTAGACTGGGGCTAAACTTATTGGAATTTAGAAGAATGGGAAAGGATTTTTGTAGAAACATATAATATTATAAAAGGAATAGATAAAATGGAAGCAGGGAGATTATTTCCACTGGTAGGTGAAGCTAAAACTTGGAGTCATAACCTCAAAATAAGTGAGACCAGATTTAGGACTAAGTTAAGGAAAAATTTCTTCACCCAAAGGGTTGTGAATCTGTGGAATTCCCTGCTCAGTGAAGGAGTTAAAGCTACCTCATTGAATGTTTGTAAGGCAAAGATAGATTTTTGAACGGTAAAGGAATTAAGGATTATGATGAGTGGGCGGGTAAGTGGAGCTGAGTCCACAAAAAAAATCATCTTATTGAATGGTGGAGCAGGTCAAGGGGCCAGATGGCCTACTCCTGCTCCTAGCTCTTATGTTCTTATATCTCAGGACAGAAGGCCATCAAGCATTTGAGCCGCAAACAGAAGGCACATCTATGTTTGATAGTTTGGCAAGAGCTCTGAGAAAATAATTCAGGTCAAAAAAAAATGTGTAGACATTTTCCCAGATGGGCCAGGAAGCCCAGGGAATGATACACTCAAATATGTGCCCAATTGTGGTGAAAATCATCAGATCACAATACCATGTCCAGCTCAAAGGGAAAAAGTGTAACTCATGCATAAAATGGAATTGCTTCACAAGGAAGGAATATGCCTGCTGGTATTATTGGTAGTCTAATAATCCAGTAATTCAGCCACAGAAGGTGGTGGAATTTGAATTCAAGAAAAAAATATCTGGAATTAAGAGCCTACTGATGACCATGAAACCATTGTCGATGTTGAAAAAGCCCATCTGGTGCCCTTTAGGGAATGAAATCTGCCAATCCTTAATTAGCCTGACCTACACATGACTCCAGAGCCACAGCAATGTGATTGACTCTCAACTGTTCCCTGAACAAGGGCAATAATGAACTATGGGAGGAAAACCAGAACACCCTGAAGGAAACCCACACAGACACAAGAAGAAACTCCATACAGACAGTGACCTAAGCCGGGAATCGAATTCAGGTCCCTGGTACTGTGCCAACATGCCACCCACATGAAAGAGACTTCTGAAGAATAAATAATGGTAGAAAATAGATACTTTTGCACCAACATTGATGAGAAGTGAAGCGAGTATTCCGTAAAATGACGTGGTGCTTTATCATGTCTGATGATTCATACATGCCATAGCTCGCTCTCAAGGGAGAGACTTGCCCATATGACAAACTGACAAGATCCTCTCCAATAACCTGCACATCTTTGTTTTTCTTCATTTGTGGGACATGGTTGTCGCTGGCTGGGCCAGCATTTATGCCCATTACCTAGTTGCCCTTGTTCAGAGAGCAATTAAAAGTCAACCACATTGCTGTGGCTCTAAGTTACACGTAGGCCAGACAGGGTAAGGATGGCAGATTTCCTTCCCTAAAGACCATTAGTGAACCAGATAGATTTTTACAACAATTGACAATAAGGTGTCATTCAGAAGACATAAGAATCCTATGAAGCAGTTTTGTAGCAGTCTGATGTTCATCTTTGGACTTTTGTTTCCAGATTTATTTTTACTGAATTCAGGTTTCACCATAGCTTACCACTAAGCTACTATCTCCCTGTAGTTAGTGACAAAATAATCTATCATCACAGACAACGGATTGCAGAGAGTTTCCAGTCAGTTACAAAATTAGCCACCATCAGACACCGTGATAGACATCATCAAATGAACAATGTGGAACTACTCAATGGACAGTCTGAGAGCTCGTGTTTCAGAAGGGAAAACCATTGAACATGAATGGCACGGTGGCACAAAGGTTAGCACTGCTGTTCATAGCACCCTGGACCTGGGTTCAATCCCGGCCTCGGGTGTCTGTCTCGTGTAGAATTTAAACGTTCTCCCTGTGGCTGTGTGGGTTTCGTCCGAGTTCTCCAGTTTCCTCTCACAGTCCAAAGACGTGCAGGTTACGTGTATTAGAACATAGAACATAGAACATAGAACAATACAGCACAGAACAGGCCCTTCGGCCTTCGATGTTGTGCCGACCAAAATAAAAAGCAATGCCCCTCCTAACTAAACCATTCCCTTCTCATCCATATACTTATCAACTAACCTCTTAAACGCCACCAAACTTGGCGCATCTACAACAGCTGCAGGCAGGGCATTCCACTCCCTAATCACTCTTTGAGTAAAGAACCTACCTCTGATATCCGTCCTATAACTCATACCCCTTAATTTAAAGTTGTGTCCCCTCGTGCTAGCTTTCTCCATCCTAGGAAAAAGGCTATCACTGTCCACCCTATCCAAACCTCTAATCATCTTATATGCTTCAATAAGATCCCCCCTTAGCCGCCTCCTTTCTAACGAAAACAAAAATTGGCCATGTTAAATTGCCCCTTAGTGTCAGAGGCATTAGCAGGGTAAATACATGGGGTTACAGGGATGGGGCCTAGGTGGATTTGTTGTCAGTGCAGGCTCAATGGGCCAAATGGCCTCCTCCTGTACTTAGCAATACTTTGATTCTATGAATCCATTTATAACACACTTCGTACATGTTGATCCAACTCACTCTGACCAGAAAGATAGTGGCCAGATTTTTATTGGGCCATAACTTTCATGTGCTGTTGAGCAATCTTAAGTCACCACTGCTAAACAATGAGAATAGGCAGAGCGAGAGTGGAAGAAACTGCAAACAAATGAACATGAGCAAGCAGACCACAATATGAAGCTGATGATTGTATTTGCATTCTACAATCAAACTTGCATTATCTCTGTCTGGAATCAACATCTGCCAACATCCTTGGGATTACCATTGACCATAAACTCAACTGGACTCACCACACAGATAAATTGGATACAAGAGCAGGTCAAAGGCTAGGAATACTGTGGTGAGTAACTCAACTCCTAACTCCCCAGAGACACTCCAACATCTACAGGGAACAAGTCAGGAGTGTGATGGAATACTGTCCACTTGCCTGGATGGATGCAGCTCAAATAACACTTGAGAAGTTTAACACCATCAGAACGAAGCACCCTGCTTGATTGGCATCACATCTACAAACACCCACTGCCTCCATCACCAACACTCAGTAGCTGCACTGAATACTATCTACAAGATGCACTGCAGCAATTCACCAAAGATTGTTGGACAGCATCTTCCAAACTCATGGCCACTTCCATCTAGAAGAACAAGATACATCAGAACACCACCATCTGCAAGTTCCCTTCCAAACTAGTCACTATCCTAATTTGAAAATATATAGCCATTCCTTCGCAACTGCTGAGTTAAAATCCTGAAATTCCTCCCCAACGCCATTGTGGGTCAACCCACAGCATGTGGACTGCGACGATTCAAGAAGGCACCCCTCCGCCACCTTTTCAAGGGCAACTAGGGATGGGTAATAAATACTGGCCCATCCATGTCCCATGAAATGAATAAATAAAAAGGCAGATTAAACATTTGCTTGGGAACAGCACTTATTCATTGGATGATAAAGTGGAATGCAAGAGCAGGATGACCTGAGGATACTGATTCTGAGGATATATTTCCAGTTCCAGAGAGTGACTGTAATGTTCACCATTTCCTTCACTGAGCTGAAAGCACAGAACCACAACCTCGAGTTTGTAGATCTGAATGATATCATCAATAAAGTATAAAGTTTATTTATTAGTGTCACAAATAGGCTTACATTAACACTGCAATGAAGTCACTGTGAAAATTTTAGTCCGATGCTTGTTCAGGTACATTGAGGGGAAGTTAGCAAGGCCAGTGCACCTAACCAGCATGTCTTTCAGACTCGGGGAGGAAACCAGAGCACCCGGAGGAAACCCACGCAGACTCGGGGAGAACGTGCAAACTCTGCACAAACGGTGACCCAAGTTTAGAATCGAACCCAGCTCTCTGGCGCCATGAGGCAGCAGTGAGGCAGCAGTGCTAACCACTGGGCCACCATGTCGCCCCCAAATTTCAACTTTCATAGCTCAAAAGCTATTTGTGCTTGAAGAAAATGAACAGCAGCCCAGACTGTTTGACTGACTGGCAACAGTGGAGTGGCAGAGTTGGGAGAGAACGTGCTGTGGCATTGAGAAAGGTCAATAGGTTTGTATTGCATGGAGCCATTGACACTCCCTCGGACCTGCACCTCAGTAGTCTCAGTAACCTGCCTTACAACACTGGAAGCCCCTTTGGACTCCGACATCCACGGTTGTGGTGGCAGCAGTCAACAAGTAGCATCCGCGTGAGATTAGTCTGATCTTCCAATGCGGCACTCAGACACTGAGTTGGTTCCACTTGTGTTACAATGGAAATGGAGATGCTGCATTCTGGTTCACTTTTACAAGTTGTTGCCTGGGGTTTGTGGCCCCTTCCACACTGGCTCCAGGCACAAAATCCTGTGCTAGGTTGGTGCTGGACCCTTTCCTTCTCCTTGACTGTGAAACCAGGCTTTCTGTCAGGTCTTCCTACATACCTTTTCTTGTCAGCTACTCCGTCGATGAGCCCATCTGTGCCCTCTGCAGCAAAATGGGAGGGCATGGTGATTGGCACTGCTGCCTCACAGCACCAGGGATACAAGCTCATTCCAGGTGTTGGGTGACTGTCTGTGTGGAGTTCCCACACTCTCACCCAGTCTGCATGGGTTCCCTCCGGATACTCCGCTTTGCTCTCATAGTTCAAAGATGTGCAGATTAGGTTGATTGGCCATGCAAAATTTCTACTAAAGGGGGAATAACAGGGTAAACGCGTGGAGTTATGGGCTTAGGGCCTGGATCAAATTGCCTCCTTCTGCACTGTAAGGATTCTGTGATTCTATAACTGATGCGTGTCCTGACTTTCTATGGATCTGGGATCTATGTTACCCTTTTCCCCATGCCCTGACTACAGGCTGCTCATGTCTGACATCTCAGCACATACAGATCCCGCATTGAAGCTGGTACACACAGTGTCAGTAACTGAGGCAACGTCACAGGGACTGATGCTGATTTTCCATCATCAGTCTCTTCTTTACCACTTCTTGCCCCATTGCCACAGGGTGGTCAAGTTGCACTTCCTTTAACCATCTGAAAGGGCAGAAGGGTAGAGATGCTGTGAGAGAGGGAAGGAAAGCAACAGTTGCAATCTTGAACCATCTGCAGCTTGTAATTCATACAAGTGATCCGAGGGAGTATTGGGATGTGAGGAGGGGTTTTCAGGGTGGGCATCTGTCAATGGATTGAGCCCTCAATGCCAGTCACAGCCTCAGTCAGAGCAGCTTTAATAATGGGCATTGCCCCATCTCCTCTGTCAGGGTAACATTCAGTTTGTCTCTCCGCCTCACTAAAGAGGTATTGCTGCTTTCCGGTATGGGCTACCTTGTCGAATCATAGAATCCCTACAGTACAGAAGGAGGCCATTCAGCTCATCAAGTTTGCACTGACGACAATCCTACGCAGGCCTATCCCCATAACCCCACACATTTACCCTGCTAGTCCCTTGACACTAAGGGGAAATTTAACATGGCCAATCCACCTAACCTGCATACCTTTGGACTGTGGGAGGAAATTGGAGCATCTGGAGGAAACCCACGCAGACATGGGGAGAATGTGCAAAGTCTACACAGTTACCCGAGGCTGGAATCAAACCCAGGTCCCTGGCACTGGGCCATCGTACCATCCTGAAAAGTAGGAAGTTTGTGCTGGAAAAGTAGAAAGTTGTTACTGAGGGCACTGCAATATTTGAGGGGGAGGTGCCTGTCATGGTTGACAGTGTGTACAGGCAGTAAGCTGTGGGTTTGTGAATTGGAACAATGCCCAATGAGTGAGGGTGAGGTGAAGCTATGAATATTAGACATGAGTCATGCTTGGAGGTGAGTGGTGAACTGAGGCTCAAGGTTCAGCTGTCAGGAAACAACCTTTGAAGATTAATTGACCACTTGTACAAGATCACTAAACATGTCCAAATTCCAAAGATGTGTGTGTTAGGTGGATTGGCCATGCTGGGGGAGTCTTGACACATGAATAGGGTGGGAATAGATGGATATGGTCTCCGAAAGGTGAGGGGATCTTAGTTCAGTTTGGCAGCACAGTTGGTATAGATCATGAGGGTTGAAGGCCTATTCTTGTGCTGTAATTTTCATTGTTCTTGTTCTAAATTGCCCCTTAGTGTCAAGGGGACTAGGTAGGGTAAATGCATGGGGTTATACGGATATGGCCTGGATGGGATTGTTGTCAGTATGGGCTTGATGGGCTGAATAGCCTCCGTCTGCACTGTAGGGTTCTATGTTCCTGTAACCTACTGGGTTCCCAAGGCTGCACTATTTGAAAATATCGATGGCTATCTGCTCCCACAGCTGGAGGGCCTACTGTTCCCCTATGGAAAGAAAGCCACTTACCTCCTATCCACCTCCAGCACTGAGGCATGTAGTGCTGTATTGAAGGACATTGGAGCACAATCCTCTGCTCCGTTACGCCAGGCCTAACCCTCCCTCAGAATGCCTTCTTGGAGACGCTTCCAGTTGTGCAGCTGTTGCAGCCAAGACGTAAGCTCCCCTTTAAGAGGTGCCGTCAGTCTGACAGGCCAGCTTTAAGTGGTGCTGATCTCTTACAAATGTGGACCCCCTGTGGTGAAGTACGCCCACTCAGCAGCACATTTAGCACACTGCCATTATTTAAATTGGCAGTCATCAAGAAGCTTTTGAGGTGCCAGCTTTGGAAGGAAGAAACGGACGTGGGTTAATCCTGCAGAAAGATTCTCACACCCATTTTTCCCGGGGACAGGGTTGGGGTGGGAAGGCTAACAAATTTGGGCCCCAAATTCCTTCTGCATCTCTTCCTTTCTGATATACAAAGCATCCCTGTTCATTTTTTTTGCTCTCTCGTCTCTGTTTCTAATGTGGGTGATTTCTGACAGTCGTACCTGAGCTGCTTAATTGTTTCTCTTTCATTCTGAGCTGTTCCTTCAGTGTGTTGAGCTGCAAAGCAGGCGAGTTGGATTTGCTTTGCACAGAACATGCAGTCAATTCTTTGACATGTAGCCTGTTTCCATTTATTCCCCAGTGAATTGAAGTCAGAATGAGAAGCCTTCCAAAAATTAATGGCCTATTTCTATATGTCATAGCTTGAATATAGGTCAGGGATCGTTACTAAACTGATCTTAACTCTTTTTGTTAATCTTTTAAATCAGAATCAAACACGGATGCTGCTGTTGTATGTATTTTTTCAGTGAAATTTTAAGAATATACTTTGTGTTGAGTTGCTGCCTATCAGCTTGGTGCGTGCATCAGGTTTAGTGTCACAAGTAGGTTTACATTAACATTACAATGAGGTTACTGTGAAAATACCCTAGACGCCGCACTCCCACGCCTGTTCGGGTTCACTAAGGGAGAATTTAGCATGGCCAATGCACCCTAACCAGCACATCTTTTGGACTGTGGGGGAAAAATAGAGAACTTGGAGGAAATCCATGCGGACAAAGAGAGAATGTGCAGACCTTACACAGACAGTGACCCAATCCTGGACTCGAACCTGGGTCCATGGCGCTGTGAGGCAGCAGTGCTAACCATTATGCCACTGTGCTGCCCGATGTGATCAGCTGGTCACCTCCGAGAATGGATTTGGCCTCCACCCTGGAGATTTGAGCACAAAGAGGCTGACGGTCCAATGGAAAACTGAGTGGACCACACATCAAACATTCTTCATATGCTGAAAAGTGCTTTAGGAGCCGAGAGGTCTTCTTTCTGTAGAGGAAAATTAGGCCTTCTAGCAGGGGGATAGATAGCAATTGATATCTTCAAATAATGCAGCCCTGGGAACCCAGGTAGGCCGCAGGGTCATAGGATCATAGAATCCTGCAAGGGGCCCAAGTGGGGGATGGAGAATGCTGGAAATATTGCCAGCCTGTTGCACAGTGGTTAGCACTGCTGTTCCACAAAACCAGGGAGCTGGGTTCAATTCCCTGTTGGGTCACTGTGCAAAATCTGCACATTCTACCTGTGTCTGTGTGAGTTTCCTCCGGATACTCCAGTTTCCTCCCGCAGTTAGAAAGACATGCTGGTTAGGTGCTAAATTCTCTCTCAATGTACCCAAACAGGCACTGGAGTGTAGCGACAAGGGGATTTTCACAGTAACTTAATTGCAGTGTTAATGTAAGTTTATTTGTGACTAATAAACAAAATAAGTTTAAAACCCTTTATTCCTACGCAGCAGAGTGAGTAAGCGAAGGATTATAGCAGGGTTCAGACACAGACTGGAATTCTCCAGTCTCGCACACCCTGCTACTGCTGCCAGCGGGAATGGAGAATTTGGCACTTAGCCAAATCACAGCAGCGAGACCGGAGAATCCCAGCTGCAGGCATGGCTGGAGAATTCCAGTCTTTGTGCCTTTGGCTATTCTTAGAGCATTGCTTGAATCTATCTCCAGCCCTGTATCTGCTTCAGATTCTGTTCGAATATTTCACTGAAGTATGCAGTGGTCGCTGCCTCGCTTGCTGTCTCTGGATCAGCTTTTTATTTTCCCTGAGCCTTTGTGTACACATCTAAGTAAGTGCACACATGACTTGTAACATCTCTCGTTGCCCCAGCAACCGAGTGATTTAAGATTCAGCCAGATAAGTATGGGTTTGGAGTCATATGGAGGCCTGATTGAGCAGAGGTGATGATTGTCCACAAGGACCTGAACAACATGGCTTGTTAACTCTTGGTAGTATGGAGACATTGTGGTTATCACTTCGAGCCAGATCAAAGATTTACTGAGTCCAATTGTGGGATTTAGTATGCCCGGGATTGCACAACTTCAGGGTTGTGAGTCTAGTAGATCAGAACCAGCATGTCCCCTGGCTGTGTTTATCTGGCCAAACAAATTTCCTGGTAATTTTTACACTTCAACATTGTCTTCCATCTATTTGCAAGCGTCTTGCCTCAATTTCAAAGGTGGCACAGTGGTTAGCACTGCTGCCTCACAGTGCCAGGGTTCAATTCCTGGCTTGTGTCACTGTCTGTGTAAAGTTGCATGCTCTCTGAATGGGTTTCCTCCGGATTTCTCCCACATTCCGAAGCTGTGTGGGGTTAGGTTGATTGACCATTCATTTTAGATTCAAAAAGTGGCTAAATGTCTGGGGGCTTAGCAGGATAAATATGTGGGATTACAGGGATAGGTGGGATTGGTGCAGGCTTGATGGGCTCATTCTGCACTAAAGGGATTTTATTTTAACATGGAATGCCGATAATTGGCCTTTCCATCTTGATCCTAACACAGGAACTATGTCATATAGCCTCAAATTTGTAAATCTGCTAATGGAGAGTCAAAGCAGCTCTTGCAGTAAAATATTCAGCCTTGCTAATGAATCCACTGCACCACTTTTGTATAATTGATTGTATTCCATGAATAGAATAAAAGAACTTGCGTTATCGAGTGTCTTTTTGACAACTCCAGGATATCCCAAAGCACTTAAGGACCAATTAAACATGTTGCTAGTGTAGTCAGGGACCATGATAGCCAATCTCCAGGCAGGAGAAGCTGCAAGCTGCAGCAGCACTGTGATAATGTCACTGTGGTAATGTCAGGACATTGGTAGCTACAGGGAACAGTCCAAATGGCAGGCTGAAGACTTTGGAGTATTCAAGCCCCCAATCCATTGAAAGGGTGAGGGTTGCCAGACCTGCCTGAATGGGTAAGAGTCTGCTGGAAATGGCATCAATCTCCAAGCGGCCAACGAAAGCTCCCCTCCATTACTAAATCAAGGGGTCAGCACCACACTCCTTACACTATGCACACATGTGGATGGCCCAAGCACCTCTCCCCCACCCCCACAAGTTAGAGGCTTCATTCCCCTCCAGCCCTGCAATTCCCCACTCCCCCACTTCGCTACAAGAGAGATACTCAAATATGGGGTACCCAAGGTCCCACCCTCTTGTTACACCTTTTCTGTACTCACTCTATAAGCAAGGACATCCTTCCTCGGATAAGGACACCAAAACTGCATCCAATATTCAACATGTGGTCTCACCAACGCCCTATACAGTTGCAGCAAAACATCCCCATCTCTGCACTCAAATCCTCTCGCGATGGAGGCCATGATACCATTTGACTTCTTTACTGCCTGCTGTACCTGCACACTTACTTTCAGCATCAAGGGCACCAAGGACTTGCCTGAGTATCTTCTTCACTCAGTTTACACTAGTTCAAATAATAATCTGCCTTCCCATTTTTACTACCGAAGTGGATAATCTCACATTTATCCCCACTATGCTGCATCTGCCATGCACATGCCCAGTCAGCCTGTCTAAATCATATGGAAGCATCTCTGTATTCTCCTCACAGCTCAACCACCCACCCACCTTTGCAAATTTGGTGATACTTAATTCCCACTTCCAGATCATTTATATGTAATGTGCACAGTTGGGGTCCTAACATAGTTCCCTGTGGCATCCCACTAACCTCTGCCTGCTAGTCAGAAAAATATCCATTCATGCCAACTCTGCTTCCTATCTGCTAAACAGCTTTCTATCAATCTCAAGACACTACCTTGCATCCCATGTGCTTTAACTTTACATAGTAGCTTGCTATGTGAGACTTTGTTGAAAGCCTTCTGAAAGTCTAAATAAACCACATCCACTGGTTCTCCTTGGTCAACTCTACTAGTTACATCCTCAAAGAATTCCAATAGATTTGTCAAGCATGATTTCCCCTTTGTAAATCCATGTTGACTTTGCTTCATTATATACTGCTTTCCAAATTCTGAGATATGAAATCCTTGATAACAAATTCTAACAACTTCCCCAGCCCTGACTTTAGGCTCATTGGTCTATAGATCTCTGTTTTCTCTCTACGTCCCATTCTGAATACTGGGCTTATATTAGCAACCCTCCAATCTGTTTGGAACCAGTCCAGAGTTAAAAGAATTTTGGAAGATGACTACCAATGGCCTATTATTTCCAGGGCCACTTCCTTAAATACTCTGAGACGAAGATTATCAGACCCTGGAGGTTTATTCATCTTCAATCCTATCAATTTCTCTAAAACCATTTCTCAACTAATACTGATCTCTTTCAGCTCCTCATGAACACTTATTTCTCTCAGAACTTCTGGTACATTATTCGTATCTTCCTTTATGAAGATAGAAGCAAAATAAGAATTTAGTTCCTCAGTCATTTCTTTGTTCCCCATTATGAATTCTCCTGTTTCTGTTGGTAAGGGATTACATTAGTTTGTGTCAGTTCTTTTCTTATTGTATACCAGTAGAAGCTTTTACAATCAGTTTTTATATTCTCTGCTAGCTTACTTTCCTACTCTATTTTCCCCTTCTTAATCCTTTTTAATTAATCCTTCTTAATCCCCTTCTGTCCTCCTTTGCTGAATTTTAAACTGTTCCCAATCCTCAGGTCTATTGGTTTTTCTTGCCAATTTGTAAGCTTGTTCTTTGCATGTTTTGATGACATGTAAACTATTTAATCCCATGTATAGTGCATGCTTCATGTTCACAGGGATCCCATTCAGTGGTCAGGGCTGATTGTTATTTTCCATCGCCATTGATTCCGTGGCCATTGTTGGCTAATGCAAATCAGGTCTTTTGCAATGTTGCCTTGCAATTCAACCTGAGCTGAACTTAGAGCCAATCTTTTATTCATTGTCTCTCTCGCTCCCCCCAACCCATTGATAGCTTGGCTGCACACTCAGGAAATCACTCCTGAAAACCTTCATCTCCCCCCTTCTCCTTCTTAAGACTCTTCTTAAAATCCCCCTCTGATCTAAAATCTATTCCTTTGGTTTAATGTCCAGTTTTTAATTATAGTTCTGGGTAGTGCCTTTCAACATATCTCTACATTTAAAGATGGTAAACAATTGCGAGCTATTGTTACACAGAGGAGCCATCTTTCTAGGTCATAATTAGTGTCAAGAGCTATCGTCTCTTAAAGAAAAGGAGAGATGTGCAGTAGAACATAATTAAGACCAAGTTCATTCATATCAAATCCCACTTATATTCAGTGATTTCTATTTGTTACAATGTAAATTAGTCTGAAGGACAGTACAAGATAAAGGCCAGATTCATCCAAAAAAATTCTAGATCTAAAATTCTAAAAATTCACTTGAAAATGGGAGTAACTCCTGCTGGTATTTTTTGGGGGAATTTTCAGATTGAATCTCCCACACTCTGAGCACTGCGGCATTCCCTAATAGGATTCATTCTGAAATTCCAGGGATGGGATCTTTTCCCATTGGAGACCAGCAGCAAAGTGCTGAGGGGGCCACTGCGCATGTGCTGATCTGTTAGCATGGAGCATCACTGGCCTTTTGATCACTGGCCAGCTCCACAAACCCCCATTGCTGCCCTTGCCTACCCCCTCGCTTTGCAATTGCTGGCCTTCCTGAAACCTCCACGCAAATCCCCACTTCCTGTCCAGCCCGAATCTCCCATCTCCCACCCCACTGCCCTCCCTTCCCCCATCAGGTCTGACCCTTCATCAGCTCTAACTGCCCCCACCCCCACACACTCCTCCTTACCTGGATGGCCAACCCTGATTGTCACCCTCCCTCTCTTTGCTGCTGAACCAGCAATGCAGAGTGGCAGTGTGTTCCCCACTCCCCCACTAATCATCCACCTAATAGTTCCTGTCTCTCTGGCTCTGTTCCCTTGGCACTGCCTGAAGCTCAGTGGGCAGTACCAAGGTGCCCCTTGGGAATTGCCAGTTTGCCCATTGGGCAGTGCCAGTGGGTCAAGCAGGCACTGCCAGTCTCAAACTGTCCAGGAGGCACCCCCCCAAACCCCCAACTTCCTAGAGAGGACCTCAACAGCCTCTCATCATTCCAATGGGGTTGGGCATCTGCTTCTGGCAGGAGTTGAGAGGGTGGGTGTGGGTGGGGGAAAATGCCAGTGAGCCCAGAGGCCTCTCTCCCAGGTCTGCTAATGAAATGCAAATGCCGATTAGAATATTGAAATCAGTTCTGTGCCGATTTCCAACGTGGAATTGATTACTCTGAAAAGTAGAGACACGCAGAGACCGTGATGCCCAGCAGGAAGACCATGAAACAGCTTGTGCTGATATCGTCTGGCTCATTGTGCTGCTAAGCGATGCAGTAGGTTGGGAGCGTGCAGAGGACAGGGAGCAGTGCAGTGAACTGGGCGTGGTGCAGTGGGCTGGGAGCAGTGCAGAGGGCTGGGAGAAGTGCAGTGGGCTGTGAGTGGTGCAGGAGGCTGTGTGCAGTGTTATGAGCTAGAAGTGATGCAGTGCGCTGGGAGCAGTGCAGTGGGCTGGGAGCAGTGCAGTGGGCTGAGAGCAGTGCAGCGGGCTGAGAGCAGTGCAGTGGGCTGGGAGCAATGTAGTGGGCTGGAAGCAGTGCAGTGAACTGGGCATAGTGCAGTGGGGTAGGAGCAGTGCAGAGGGCTGTGTGCAGTGTTGTGAGCTGGAAGCAATGCAGTGGACTGGGAGCAATGCAGTGAACTAGGCATGGTGCAGTGGGCTGGGAGCGGTGCAGCAGACTGGGAGTGATGCATTGGGCTGGGAGCAGTGCAATGGACTGGCAGCAGTGCAGTGGGTTGAGAGCAGTGCAGTGGGCTGAGAGCAGTGCAGTGGGTTAGGAGCAATGTAGTGGGCTGGGAGTGGTGCAGTGAACTGGGCACGGTGCAGTGGGCTGACAGCAGTGCAGCAGGCTGGGAGTGATACAATGGGCTGGGAGCGGCGCAGAAGGCTTGATGAAGCACAGAGGGCTGTTTGCAGCGCAGCCAGCTGGGAGTGGTGCAGTGGATTGGGGGCAGCACACAGGGCTGGGAGCAGCGTAATGGGCTGGAAGCGGTGCAGTGGGCTGGGAGCGGTGCAGTGGGCTGGGAGCGGTGCAGCGGGCTGTGTGCAGGTGGTGCAGTGGGCTGGGAGGTGCGTGGGCTGACGCGGGCTGTGTGCAGTGCAGTGGGCTGGGAGCGGCAGTGCAGCGGGCTGTGTGCAGTGCAGTGGGCTGGGAGCGGTGCAGTGGGCTGGGAACAGTGCAGTGGGCTGAGTGCAGTGCAGTGGGCTGGGAGCAATGCAGTGGGTTGTGTGCAGTGCAGTGGACTGGGAATGGTGCAGTGCGTGGGCTGGGAGCGGTGCAGCGGGCTGTGTGCAGTGCAGTGGTCTGGAGCGGTGCAGTGGCTGGGAACAGTGCATGGGCTGGGAATGTGGGCTGGGAGTGCAGCGGGCTGTTGCAGTGCAGTGGTCTGGGAGCGTGCAGTGGGCTGGGACAGTGCAGTGGGCTGAGTGCAGGTGCAGTGGGCTGGGAGCATGCAGTGGGTTGGGCAGTGGTGGACTGGGAATGGTGCAGTGGGCTGGAATGGGGCAGTGGCTGTGAGCGTGCTTTGGCCAGTGCTGGTCTGGGAGCGATGCAGTGGTCTGAGTGCAGTGCAGTGGCTGAGCAATGAGTGGGTTGCAGTGCAGTGGGCTGGAACGGTGGGCTGAGTGCAGTGCTTTGGGCTGAAGCGATAGAGCAGTGCAGGCTGCGTAAGCGATACAGTAGGCTGTATGCAGTGCAGAGGGTTGGGAGAATCGTCCCTAAAATCAGTGAGGGTTCACCTGGATGTGATGTACTGAAAGGAAAGGTTGCCAATCACTAAAGGCCAGTTTATTGATATCCCAAAGTCCAAGAAGGCTTCACCCATGGTCAGATTACTGTGAGCAGAAGCAGAAACTCGACATTTTAGAAAGGTTTGTGGCCCTGGTCTATCTGTGATCCATCCTAATGATCATTATTGTCAGGATATAATGTGGAGTCACCAAACAGAAACAAGGCTGGAAACTGGAGAACTGAACGGATCAGTAATTGATTGCAGAGGGACCCATCAGAGAAAGCATTCTGATCATTGTAATGAGGAACTGAAGCCAGCAATTATATCCTGTCTCTGCTCACAGCGTCATGATGTAGAGATGCCGGCGTTGGACTGGGGTAAACTCAGTAAAAGGTCTGACAACACCAATTTTAATTCCAACCGATTTATTTGATAGTAAACTCGCAAGCTTTCGGCCTTTGTAGCCTTCGTCAGGCGAATGAGATGTTCTGGTCTGTGCTGATATGTGTGCTATTGCAGACCAGAACACCTCATTCGCCTGACGAAGGCTACAAAGGCCGAAAGCTTGCGAGTATACTATCAAATAAATTGGTTGGATTTAAAATTGGTGTTGTCAGACCTCTTACTCTGCTCACAGCGCCATTATGGTGTAAATTTCTGATCGGCAATTTTGGTCACCACTTTGTTAAAGTTAAAGTTTAAAGTTTATTCATTAGTCACAAGTAGGCTAACATTAATGCTGATGTGGAGATGCCAGTGTTGTAAGAAGTCTCACAAAACCAGGTTAAAGTCCAAGAGTTTTATTTGGTAGCACGAGCTTTCAGAGCGCTGCTCCTTCATCAGATAGTCACCTGAAAAATTAACAGTGCAGTGAAGTTACTGTGAAAATCCTCTAGTTGCCAAACTCCTGTGCCTGTTTGGGGGAGAATTTAGCACGGCCAATGCACCCAAGCAGCATTTCTTTCAGAATGTGGGAGGAAATTGGAACACCTGGAGGAAAGCCACGCAGACATGGGGAGAACATACAGATTCCACACAGACAGTGACCCAAGCCGGAAATTGAAACCAGGTCCCTGGTGCTGTAAGCCAGCAATGTTATTTTGTGATTGTAATAGTAGGTGTCAAGGTGCCCCTTTCCATTTATCATTCTGCCATGTTGTGATGGATAGAGGGCAATCTGCATTTCTATAGATCTTCATCACACTCCTAATTTAAGTGGAGAGGGGAGGTGATGGCCTAGTGGCATTATTGCTAGACTACTAATCCGGAAACTCAGCTAATGTTCTGGGGACCCGGGTTCAAATCCCGCCACGGCAGATGGTAGAATTTGAACTCAATAAAAAATTAAAATTTAAGAATCTACTGATGACCATGAAACCATCGTCAATTTTTGGAAAAACCCATCTGGTTTGCTAATGTCCTTTGGGGAAGGAAATCTTCTGTCTTTACCTGGCCTGGCCTACATGCAACTCAAGGACCACAGTAATATGGCTGACTCTCAACTTCCTTGGGCAACTAGAAATGGGCAAAAAATGCTGGCCATCTAACAATGCCCACTAGTGAATAAAAAGAAATGCCTCAAAAATCTTTCATCATCACTGAACTACATGTCATGGTGTGGTAATATCATGGATAAGCTCTGAAAAAGTAACTTATGCAGTTACTCATGGAAACTTCCTGTTAATTGTGCATATTTTATCTGCCCATGTAATGTGCCCCTGCCTCTGAACTAAAAGGTCTGGAGTTGAATCCCACCCCAGGACTTGATGGCAAAGGAAGTGTAATACTCTATATTGGGGGTTGTGGTTTGCATGTGTCAATTCAAACTAACAACAGATTTATTCTAGGAGCTTTGACTGTACAGAATACAAACTGAAAGTAAAACAGCACACTGTACAACACCCTAATGGCATTACCATCAAATCACATGATCAACTCTTAAAGTAACCTGCAACCACTGAAATATAAAATAGCAATGTATATGCATAACACGGCTGGTGGGTCAATCTGAATATTATTCCAAACACTCCAGTGGCTAGCGGTAAGAGGCAAGAGATATTCCTGATCAGTTTTCTTTGATGTGCAGTGATGCCTCTCAAGCTATAAGCCCCTGGTGATAGACTAAAAATTTTTTTAAAACGTTTATTTATTAGTGTCACAAGTTGGCTTATATTAATATTGCAATGAAGATACTGTGAAAATCCACTAGCGGCCTGTTCGAAGAATAACAAGCTTTGGAAACAGATGAAAGTCTGTATTAGTGCACCATGAGGTATGGGAAGAGAACTGGAATTGGGAGTGCAAAGTGGTTTATTGCTCATCCCTAATTGCCCTTGAGGCATTGGCAATGAGTGGCTTTCTCAAACCGTCACAGTTTGTGTGATCAGGATGTCCCAGGTCGGAATTCCAGGATTTTGATGCAGCAACAATCAAGGAACAGCGATATCATTCCAAGTCATAATGACGAATGACTTGAGGCAGAACTTTAACGGTAGTACCCACGTGCCGCTCTTGTCTTTCCAGGGGACAGAGGTCATGGGTTTGGAAGGTGCTGTCAAAGGAATCTCGGCAGATTGCTACTGTGTGGTACCAGTGGCACTGAGATGAAAGGAGTGAATGTTTAAGCCAATGAAGAATGTGCCAATCTAAGAGTTTGCTTTGTCCTGGGTTTGTCTTGTTTCATGAGAGTTATTGGAACCATATTTATCCAGGCAGAGTGGGTGTATTCCATCACCTTCCTAGTTTGCGCCTTGCAGTAAGTGATTCTGGGGAGGAAAGAGGTGAATCACTTGCCACAGAATATCCAATCTTTGATCCCTTCTTAAAACTAGCGTATTGTCTGATTAGCAGAAATGCAGAATATTTCAAGTGTAGATTTGATGCTGTTGACAGTTGAAAATCATACCCATTTAACTCTATTTGTGCTTCAGTTGATTTATCCTGTTTTCTACACAGAGTGCATTAAGATACAGATCTCTTAATTTTATATTGAACCACTTTCCTGACACTATGCCATATAGGGACAATCGAGCTATTGTTCATTTTTTTGTCTTTTATTCCCATGTTTTCCTCCTTTGCTTTCACTTTTTCTCCCCCTTGTTTCAAACTCAGTTTCCGTCTCTTCTAACTCCCTGCTCAGGTACCCAGAGGTGACAATGCTGCCAATGTGCCACCAAAGGAATGCCAGTAGGTTCTGCCAGGAACACCATGTCTTCACACTGCTGTGAGAGTGTGTTTCCCCTGAGAGAGCACCTTGCCCCTACTTTACTAACCTGAAAATATCTCACCATTCTTAGATCATTGCTGAGTCAAAATCCTGTCTAATAGCTGTGTGGGTACACTGTTACCACAGAGACTGTAGCTGTGTGGATGCATCATTACCACAGAGACTGCGACTGTGTGGGTACACTGTTACCACTGAGACTGTAGCTGTGTGGAGTGCACCATTACCACAAGAGACTGCAACCGTGTGGGTACACTGTTACCACAGAGATTGTAGCTGTGTGGGTACACCATTACCATAGAGACTGCGACTGTTTGGGTACACTGCTACCATAGAGACTGCCTGTGTGGGTACACCGTTACCACAGAGATTGCGATTGTATGGGTACACTGTTATCACAGAGACTGCGACTGTGTGGGAACACTATTACCACACAGACTGTGCCTACGTGGGTACGCTGTTACCGCAGAGATTGTGACTGTGTGGGTGCACCATTACCGCAGAGACTGTGGTTCTGAGTTTACCATTACCACAGAGATTGTAGCTGTTTGGGTACATTGTTACCTCAGAGACTGTAGCTATGTGGGTACACCTTTACCACAAAGAATGTACCTGTGTGGTACACTTTTTCCATAAAGACTTACCTGTGTGGATACACCATCACCACAGGGATTGTGACTCTGTGGGTACACCATTAAACCTGGTGTTGTCAGACTTCTTACTGGGTACACAATTACCATAGAGATTGCAACTGTGTGGCTGCAATATCTGTATACCTATACCTACACCACAGAAACTATGCTTATGTGGGTACATTGTTCCCATAAAAACTGTGGCTGTGTAAATATATCATTTCCAAAGTGACTGTAGTTGTGTGGACACACCATTCCCACAGAGACAATAGTTGTGTGGGTACACCATTCTCACAGAGATTGTAGTTGTGTGGGTACACTGTTCTCAAAGAGACTGTAGTTGTGTGGGCACACCATTCTCACAGAGACTGTAGTTATGTGGGTGTACCGTTCTCACAGAGACTGTAGTTATGTGGGTGTACCGTTCTCACAAAGACTGTAGTTGTATGGGTACACCGTTCCCACAGAGACTGTGGTTGTGTGGATACACTGTTCTCACAGAGACTGTAGCTGTGTGGTTACATTGTTCCCACAGAGACTGTAGTTGTGTGGGTACACCACAGAGACTGTAGTTGTGTGGGTACACTGTTCCCACAAAGACTATAGTTGTGTGGGTACACCAGAGACTGTAGTGGTTTAAGTGGAATTCTCAACATTTTTCAGTTGCTAACTAGGGGTGCACAATAATTGTTAGTCTTGTAAGCGACAACGAAATCCCAAGAATGACTGTTCTTTTTTTAATTGTTTGTGACAGATTGGCGTTCAATGAAATCTGTAACATCCTGCCAGTGCACGGAAATGTTCAGACATTTTATGAGCAGGTTTGGAAGTTATGAGTCTTTGGATGAGTTTCCTTCAGGCCCACTCATGAGTCACTGTCATAAATCTTCAGAGACCGAAGTCCCTTTACTTAAATCCCTTTATTTACAATTCCAACAGCAGTGCACAGGGTGCTATCAGTCAGCAGTCTACCTTCAGGAATGCTAGAGGAACTAACAGTCCTTGTCAAATACAAGAAAAAGACTCCTTAATTGGCCCATTAATTGGCTCCTTAACCAGGGAGCTCATTTTCCAATAGGATAACCTCAAAGGCCTGATAGAAATCACTATAGTCACCACCCTGCATCCACATTCCATGTGACATGTTACAACACTGGTGGGGAGAGCCAGCTATTACCAGAAGAGAAACTGCTGGAAACACTCAGCAGGTCAGGCGGCATCTGCAGAGATCTCAGATTGAGGACCATTCTTCAGAACTCTGTGGTTAAACCTCACACCTTCTCCAAAGACCCCAGCCAGCCTCCTTTGCCCAATACTGGATGGGTCAGCAATCTGAATGTGAATGATATTTAATGAGAGATAATTGCAACTATATGATACTCACAGCTGCTAAAATGGTCTTTATTGATACTTATACGGGGGAGGTGGCCCTTGAATGACTCCGAGAACAATCAAAACAAGCATTCTTGAAGCTGTTTCCCTATCTGCCTGCCACTGGGAGAAAATAATTGGTGTGTAGCAAACGAGGCAAAGAGTCGATTGAATCCATCACAGTGTCATTCCCAGAAAGCGGAGGTGGCCAAGAGGTGTGGTGGGTTAGTGAGTGGGGTCAGCTGCAGTTAAACTCTCCTTTCCAGGTTAGTTTTAGTTTATTTATTAGTGTCGTAAGAAGGCTGACATTAACACTGAGATTGTTACGGTGAAATTCTCCTAGTCGCCACACTCTGGCGCCTGTTTGGGCACACTGAATGAGACTTCAGCATGGCCAATGCACCTAACTAGCACGTCTTTCAGACTGTGGGAGGAAACCAGAGCATCCAGAGGCAACTCACGCAGATACGGGGAGAGTGTGCATACTGCACATCGTGACCCAAGCTGGGAATCAAACCCTGGCACTGTGAGGTAGCAGTACTAAGAACCGTGCCACCGTGAGAAGATGATACCTGTTCAAGGTCGGTTTGCTGGCTGTGATTCCTGTGCTAACAATGTGCTAACATTGTGGTTTGATCAGTGAGCCCCAGGAATGTGTGGTTTAATCCCCCCGATCCACCCCCCACCGTCACCCTCTGCCCCCATTGCGCGCTTGCCTGAGTTTATAGTTAACAGATCATGCACTCTCAGGTCCGACAGTTGATGGTATTCACACCTCTTAAATCAGATGGTTCAATTCCCATTCCAGAGACTCAAACGGAAAATCCCAGCCGATGCTCCAGTGCAACAACAACTTGCATTCACCCAGCTCCTTTGACGGGAGGAAAATATGTCCTCAAGGCATTGATCCTCAAACAAGATTTGGCACTGGGCTACATGAGATATCAAGGAATATGGTCAGAAGCTTGGCCAAAGACTTTGGACTGCGTGGTGACACAGTGGTTAGCACTGCTCCCTCACACGCTAGGGACTCCAGGCTTGGTTCACTGTCTGTGTGGAGTTTGCAGGTTGTTCCTGTAAGTTTCCTTGGGTGCTCCAGTTTCCTCCCACAGTCCAAAGATGTGAGGATTAGGTGCATTGGCCATGTTAAATTGCCTCTTAGTGTAGGGGGATTAACTAGGGTAAATGCATGGGGTTATGGGATAATGGAGATAGGGCTTGGGTGGAATTGTGGTCAGTGCAGACTTGATGGGCCAAATGGCTTCCTTTCTGCTTGATAGGATTCTATGATTAAGGAGAATCCTAAAGGAAGAGAGAGAGAAGTCAAGATGTAGAAAAGTTCAGGATAGGAATTCCAGAAAGTAGGATCAAGAGAGCAGAAGATGGACCCTTGCTGATGGTGGAGCAACGCAAATCAGGAATGAGCTTGGGGCCAGGTTTGGGAGGCCTCGGAGGGATGTGAAGCTGCATTAGGACTGAAGAGGTTACAGAAATACAGAGGGGACACTAAGGCCATGAGAATTTGAAACTGAAGTGATTTGCAATGAGAGCCAATATGGGTCAGCGAGTGACAGGTGAAGGGACTTGGTGTGAGTCAGAGTACTAGGTAGCAATGACAAGAGTTAGGCAAAAAAAGCCCAGTCTTTACCTAGTCTTGTTGTTAGTTGAAGGACAAATGGAATTTTTCTAGCAAAGATTATTCATGTACAGTTTCAGTTTCTGCACATGTAAAAACTCTGTCCTCGGCTCTTGTCAATCACAGAGCCAGAATCCAGTTGGGTTCCATTCTGCATATCACAAACAAGTGAACTTTTGTAGGTTTAGCATTGTAAATCAGGAACATTTGTTGAGGATGTAGGAAAAGGAGGAATCTATTCAATCACGGAGCACAAATGAGACCGATGAGATCACCAACTTCTACTGATGCACCATAGAAAGCATTCTTTCTGGTTGTTACATAACTTGGTATGGCTCTTGCTCTGCCCAAGACTGCAAGAAACTACAAAGAGCGGAATTTTATTGGCATATCTGCCCAAGCTTCATACGATCCCACCCTAGGACAACAGAGAATGCCATTCTCTGAGCCTCGCCCGCCCCCAATACTGGGGCGAGCGTGACAGTAAAATCCTGGCCTAGGGTTGTGAATGTAACTCAATCCATCACACAAACCATCAACTGACTCTATCTATAGTTCCTGCTGCCTCAGGAAAGCATCCAGCATAATCAAGGACTCCATTCCACATTTTTCTATCGGGAAAAGATACATACATACAAGGATACATGTGGTCACATGAGGACTCAAGAACAGCTTCTTTTCTGCTGCTGTCAGATTTTTGAATGAACTTACATTGCAGTAAGTTGCTCTTTCTCTACACCCTAGCTATGATGTAACACTACATTCTGCACCCTCCTTTTTCCTTCTATTGTAGGGTATGCTTTGTCTGTAGCATGCAAGAAACAATACTTTTCACTGTATCCCATACACGTGACAATAATAAATCAATTCAAATCAATTCAAATCAAATTAAATTGTGGTTGGTTTGGATTTTAATCTTTTTATTCCAATCCCTTTGAAATAAATGACAACATTTTATCAATTTATTTAAAGTTTTAATGTTTATTTATTGGTGTCACAAGTAGGCTTACAGTAACACTGCAATGAAGTTACTGTGAAAACTTCCATGCCGCTCTAATTAGTCATATCATGGTCAATATTACAGGCGGCAAGGTTAGCACCACTCCTCACAGTGCCAGGGACTTGGGTTCTCACCGTGTCTGAATGGGTTTCCTCTAGGTGCTCCAGCTTCCTCCCAGTGTCCAAAGATGTGCTGGTTAGGTGGATTTGCCATGCTAAATTCTCCCTCTGTGTCCCTGAATAGGTGCCAGAGTATGGTGACATGAAATTTTCATAATATTTTCATTTCAGTGTTAGTGGAAGCCTACCTGTGACTAATAAATAAATTTTTAACTTTATATTATTTAGCAGTTCCCTTTCCATTAGATTGTGGATGAATTTGGACCCCTCACTAAATCCAATATCATCTGTTCCCTTGTTGATTCAGGGACATATTTATTCAGTAAACTATCTTGAATGCAGTCAAGAAATGTGCTACAAAGTGATGAGAGGGATCAATTAACAATCTTTCAATCTTCCTCTCAATTCTCTTTTCCTTGTCCCTTGTCTATAGTTGCCAAATCCCTTCTCTTCAGACTTCAGTCTCCTCTGAGCTTCACCATATCAAACATTGTGTCTCAACTCCCTTTAAGAAAGTTGGACAGAATAGTTGAAGCAGCTGGCAGGAAACCACTTTAAATAGTCACCATTGTATATTTTATACCTCTGAAGCTATGCAGAGATGACACTGGTTTCTATGTGTGTAACAGGTTTATTCAATGCTCTATATAAGGTTTTCTCCATGCTTCAGTTCTAGCTTCCAGATCTTTCTATGGCTTGTTACTTTTCCACTCAGACACGGTGAGCATCAATACTAAACATACACACATGATTGGACACAGAGCAATTGAACGCTATGGTCAGTATGGCTGAAGGATAAGAAAGGTGGAGCAGCATGAGGCGTCTAAATCGAGTTTAGAAGAATAATCTGTAGCAAAAATGGCAGAAGATGGTTGGAGAGGTGGCAGAGTTGAGTGCGGCCCCAGCAGATCAAGACCTAATACTGTGTCTGGTGGAGTGCAGAAGGGATTGGGGTAAATTGGGGCAATTCTTTTTTGTTGTGAAGTTAAAAAATAAAATTTAACTGCAGCAAAAGGTTAATGAGTAAGGTTAAAAAGAGAATGCTGGCAGGATTTGCCACGGTGTCAGCAAGTGTTAAGGAGATTGAAAGATCAACTTCATGGTAAGTATATAACACAAACAGACATCGGAGCATTCCCCGTTTTAGGAAGCTTTGCTAATTGTCATTAGGTGTGATGGAAATCGCAACACCAGAGGTTATGATGAGAAGTCTGTGTGGTGGGAGTCATACAAAGAGGAAAGAGAGAAAAAATAAGGCCAGCATGTTCCTCTACAGGTAAAGGGTGGGACCAAGATGTCCAGATAACTCTGAATGTCAAGAAAAATACAGGATTAGATAAAAAAAATAAGGGCGGCAAATCCAGGGGACTCAAAAGTGTGGATGCCCAAGAGGAGTATAGAAAGTGTAAGGGAAGCGGGGGGACTTAAAAAAGAAAAACAAATTAGGAGAGCAAAGAGGGGGCATGAGAAAACATTGGTAGGAAAAATAAAGGAAAATCCCAAGGTCTTTTATAAGTATATTAAGGGCAAGAGGGTAACTAGGGAAGGAGTAGCACCCATTAGGAACCAATGTGGTAATCTGTGTGTGGAGCAGAAAGACACAGGTGAGGGACTCAATTAGTATTTTGTATCTATACTCACTATGGAGCAAGATGATCTAGGTATAAAAAATAGAGGGGGTGTGAGTGGCTGTGATATAATTGAACAGAGAAAGAGGAGATGTTTATGAAAGTGGATAAATCCCCAGGCCCAGGTGAGATGTATCCAAGGCTGTTGTAGGAAAGTAAGAGATTACAGGGGCCCTGATGCTAATTTTCAAATCCTCTCTGGTTACAGCAGAAATGTCAGAGGAAAGCTAATCTAGTAACATCATTCAAGTAGGCAAGCAGGGAAAAAAAACAGGCAGTTATAGACCACTGAACCTATCATTAGTGTTAGAGAAATTCTTGGAAAAAATTCTGAAAGAACAGCATTTATCTCCACTCGGAGAGGCAAGGGTTAATCAGGGATAGTCAGCATGACTGTCGGGGGGAAATCATGTCTACAATTGTTGATTGGATTTGTTGAGGAGGTGAATGGTTAAACTTTATTTATTAATGTCACAAGTAGGCTTACACTAACACTGCAATGAAGTTACTGTGAAAATCCCCTTGTTGCCACACTCCAGCATTTGTTCGGGTACACTGAGGGGGAATTTAGCAGGGACAATGCAGCTAACTAGCTCGTCTTTCGGACTTGGGAAGAAACTGAAGCACCTGGAGGAAACCCATGCAGAGAGAACATGGAGAGAACATGCAGACTTCACACAGACAGTGACGCAAGTTGGGGATTGAACCCAAATCCTTGGCGCTATGAGGCAGCAGTGCTAACCGCTGTGATAATCGATGTTTGATAGTCAGCACTAACATGATGGGCCAAATGGCCTCTTTCTGTGCTGTGAAACTAATCATTTCCTGATGATGCTGATCTTAAATTAGGTAAGTTAAGATTGTCAGCCATTAATCTTCCAATGAATCATTTAATGAAATTGGCACTTTTCAATGCTCCAGATACAAGATTGAGTTCAAAAACTGCGGATCACAATCATTGCTCCCATTTTTCTGCACAGCGGTCGCTGGTAATGATTCTGCTCTTGCTGATTGAGTATTTTCAGCATATTTTGTTTTTAATGTCATGTTTCCAACACCCACAGCATTTGCTTTTGACTTAATTAGGTTGTTGTTTGAGCACATCTTTTAAACATCTACGGAATGATATAAAGAACAGACTGGCTTTCTGATTCCACAAATCGTTAAATAATTTAATGAGATAAGATAGTTGCGATGCAGAATCGGACAATTATTGACCTGAATATACTCACGAGTAAGAGAACTTGTGCTCTGGAGCCTAAGTCTCCTCAAGCATCTTGAGAGGTGACACACTCTGGACATAACAAGTGTAGGCTCTGCCTTCAGAAACTTAATATATTGACTTCAGCTGCAGACGTTCATGGAAACATAGGAAATAGAAGCAGGAGTAGCCCATTCTGCCCTTCCATCCCACTCTGCCTTTCATTGTGATCATAGCTGATCATCAAATTCAATATCCTGATCCCCCCCCATAGCCCTTTGGACACAAGAGTTAGATCTAATTTATTTTTGAAATCACACAATATTTTGATCTCAACTACTTTCTGTGAGAGTGAATTCCACACATTCACCACTCAGTGGGTGAAGAAATTTCTCCTCACCTCAGTTCTAAAATCTTTGCCCTTTGTCCTCAAACTATGACCCCTAGTTCTGGACTTCCCCAATATTAGAAACATTCTTTCTGAATCTACCCTGTCTAATCCTGTTAGAATTTTATAAGTTTCCATCAGATCCCCGCCCACTCTTCTAAATTCCAATGAATATTGGATGGCCTCACACTGCCGGGAGTCCAACTTCGATTCCTAGCTTGGGCCACTGAGCGGAGTCTGCACATTCCCCCCGTGTCTGTGTGGATTTCCTTCAGTTGCTCTGATATCCTCCCACGGTCTGAAAGACCTGCTGGTTAGGTGCATTGGCCATACTAAATTCTCTCTCACTGGACCTTAAACTTGCAATCTCTATCACTTTGAAGGACAAGGGGCAGCAGATACATGGGAACGCCACCAACTACAAGTTCCCCTCCAAGACACTCAATATCAGTTGAAATGTTAAACCAAGGCTCCATCCAACCTTTTGGGATTACTTTGAAAAACAGCCTGAGGTGGCTAAGTGGTTACGACTGCTGTCTCACAGCACCAGGGACTTGGGTTCAATTCCCAGCTTGTAGTGTCTATAGCTTCTCCCTCAATGGACCCAAACAGGCGCCTGAGTGTGGTGACGAGGGAATTTTCACAGTAACTTCATTGTAGTGTTTATTTATAAGTATCACAAGCAAATGAACTTTAAATCCCCTGATGTGGATATGAGTGGTGTGGCTCAGACACAGCAGGGTATCCGATATGGTGAGATTTTTTAATGGTAGGGCAAGTTGCACACAGCGGATTTGATTTGAAATTGGGAAGTCGTGATGTTTCCGGTTCCCCACCTGGCATCCCAATCTCATGAATTGGGCAAGAGATGGCACTGGGCAGTGCATGGGGGCTTTAACTCCTGCTGAGAATGGGCATGTGGGTGGGGACAGATTTTGGGATGAGAATACTTGTTTCCAAACTCCTCCTTCCCTCCTGTTATCTGAAACTTCTTCCTACTCTGCAACACCCCCGCCCTCCCTCGAGAAGACCTCCATCCTCCATTTCTGGCCTGTTCTGGACTCTTCACATCACCATTTGGCAGCCACACTTTCACCTTGGGGCTCTGTTCCCTTCATCAAGCTCTCTGTTTCTCTAACTCTCTCTTTCCTCTTTTAAGAACTTCTACCTCAACAAAGTAGTTTAGTTTGCAATTTTGCTTGACAATGCACCTGTAAAACACCTGGGAGCTTTTTAAAAGACGGTATATAAATGCAGGTTGTGTTTTAATCACTTGTGAATAAAATGAAGTTGCAACAGCGTCAGTTCAGAGTAACTGTCTCCTCTTGTTGAATGGGCTCCTTTCATTGCTGTAATTGCCATGCTTTCTTGGGTGCAGCACCATGCAGCACGGTGACACAGTAGTTAGCACAGCTATCTCAAAACACCATGGACCCAGCTTCGATTCTGGCCTTGTCTATGTGGAGTTTGCACGTTTTCACCATGTCTGTGTAGGTTTCCTGCAGGTGCTCCATATTCCTCCTACAGTCCAAAATGTGCAGGTCAGGTGGATTGGCCATGCTGGATTGTCTCTTAGAGTGCCAAGATGTGTAGATTAGGTGGATTAGCTATGGTAAATGTGTGTGGTTGCACAGAGTGGGGGTAGGTAGGTATGAGTGGAATGCTTGAGTGGGATACTCTTTCAGAAAGTCTGTGCAGACTCAATGGACAGTCTTCCTGAACTGTCTGGTTGCATGGTTCTCAGAGAGGTTTAGAGCCATAGAGCTTTACAACATAGAAACAGGCCCTTCGGTCCAACTTATTTATTAGTGTCACAAATAGGGTTACATTACACTTTATTCACCACTAAACAAGTCCCAATTGCCCACATTTGGTCCATATCCCTCTGTGACCATCTTATCCATGTAAATGTCTATATGCTTTTCAAAAGACAAAATTATACCTGCTTCTACTATACCTCTGGCAACTTGTTCCAGACACTCACCACCCTTTGTGAGAAAAAATTGCCCCTCTGACCCTTTTGTATCTCCCCCCCTCACCTTAAATCTATGCCCTCTAATTTTACACTCCCCTAACTTTGGGAAAAAATATTGACTATCTAGTCGAACTATGTCCCTCATTATTTAAAGACCTTTATATGATCTAAGCCTCCAATGCTCCAGGGAAAGGAATCCTAGTATATCCAGTCTCTCCTTATAACTCAAACTATCAAGTCCCAGTAGCATCTTAGTAAATCTTTGCCGCATTCTTTCTAATTTAATAATATCCTTTCTATAATAGGGTGACCAGAACTGTACACAGTATTCCAAGTGTTCTATGGTAACAATAGCTGCTGATAGACTCTAGTTGTCATTTGAATGTCATTTATACAGTAAGATAGCTCCCATGGCTTAGACTGAGACTGGTTTAGACTGAGCCTGGCTTAGACTGAACCTGGCTACAGTGGACAACAATTTATACTCACCAACCAGCAACAGTCTTTTTCATTGCTGGGGCTATAAGGCTTAAATTATGAGGATAGGTTACGATGGGTGGTCTTTTATTCCCTCGAATGCTGAAGATTCTTCATGTACAAAGTGTTTCGATAATTAAAGGATAGATGGATTAAAGGATTCCTTCTAGCAGATAGTCTGAAACAAGGGGATAATAAAAACCAAATGCTGGAAACCTAAAACAAAAACAGAAAATGTTGAAAAAGTTCAGCAAGTCTGGCAGCACCTGTGGAGAGAGAGAAAGAAAACAGCAAATGTTTTAATTCTGTATGACGCTTCCGCAAAGCCTGAAGAGAGGGAGAAACCTGACTGATTTTGTACTGTTTAAGAGGAAGTGGAACAAAGCAAAAGGTCAGAAATAGATGTGAGATGAAAGAGATTGCAACAAATATGTTTAGGGCACGAGATAAAGCTTGTGTTAATGGCAGTGTTGAGGATTAAAGAAGGTGCAAATAGCAGCATGACAGAGAATGTGTAAATAGCTGTGTGGTAATAGAACGCGGGGACATAGGCTTAAAATTAGACCTAGATTGAACTGGGAATGATGCTTAGAAGCAATTCTTTCACACTGAAGGTATTGGAAATCTGGAACTTTCCTTCAAGACACTAGGTTAACTCAAAATGTTTTTATATTACTGAGGCTGATAGATTTTTGTTAAGTCAGGGAATGAAGCGATATGGAACAAACATGGTGAGATGGAAATAATACAAACCAGTCATCCTTCAGGGTCTTCTTCTGTCCCAGTAGGCAAAAACACATAAATTTAAAGAGATCTGTTATTTCAAGAAGTATCAGTTTTTCCATTCAATCAACTCATTAAAGTGTGATTACTTTATGTTGGACATTTTGACTCCATTAATTGCATGTCCCAAAGCAAAAGCCAGTTTGTACACCAGTTCCACTGATCCACCATCTTATCTTTGCTTAACTTCATTTGTGGGACATGGTCATCACTGGCTGGCCAGCATTTATTGCCCATCTCTAGTTGCTCTTGTTCAGAGGGCAGTTGCGATGGCTCTGGAGTCACATGTAGGCCAGACCAGGTAAGGACGGCAGATTTCCCTCCCTAAAGGACATTAGTGAACTAAATTGTTTTTTCTGACAATCGATTTACGGTCGTCAGTAGGTTCTTAACTCCAGATTTATTTTAAAAATTGAATTTAAATTTCACCATCTGCCATGGTGGGATTTGAACCAAGGTCCCTAGAACATTAGCTGAGTTTCTGGATTAACAGCCTAGCAATAATGGCACTAAGCTGTCGCCTCCCCACTATAGACAAACCAATTAGTACCAGCATGCCCACTATAAGCAACAGCAGCTGCAGATGTTTAAAGTGAGAAGTTTAGAGGAAGTAAAGTGAAAAGCAGTTATTTAATATGATTGAGATAAAAATTTATTGTCTGGTTTTTCTTCTTTTTAATTGAGTTTTCAACTGGGACTTGGAAACAAGCAGACAGTGTGGGAGGCTGAGTGTCTGGGTCAAACTGCAGGATTTTTCGAACTGGATTCTTTTCCATCTTTCTGAGCAGTGTTTGTGCAAGATTCAGTAACTTACATAATCAACATTTCAGCGCCTGAGATTCCCACAATTCACAGCCTCAGATGCATCCAGCAATCAAGTGAAAGAAAAATTCTTGTTTCATGTTGCTGTCTCCGACACTCACAGCTGTCTGGGTTCTGCTAGGGTGCTCCATCAAGATGGCTGCCATCATTTCCAATCCATTCTCCGGGGACCACCGGAATCCGTAGTGCAACACTCAAGCGTTAGCTTCCCCGGCGTGCTAATTAGTAGCCATCAGCAACCAAAAGGGATCAATCCTGCCTCAGTGTCAACTCATTGTCACATTTGCATCCAGGTTAGAGAGAAGAGAGAATATCAGTGATGGTAAACGCTTCTCATTGTCCATAAACCCAATTGGTCACAGGAAGGTTGACATTTATGGAAGAATTTGAATTATATGACAGTCATTTCTTCAAGATAAGCCCCAAGATGCTTTTTCTTTCGCTCTGGTGACAGGACTGCAAAGACATTTAGTGTTACCCCTGTTCCTATTCAATAGGAGAGCGAGAGTCAGTGTGAGGACCCAAGCCACATACTTGATCAGGTTCGTCTTAGCACTAGAAGAACATTGGAGACTGCATTTACAATTTGTTTCCATTGGTTGCAATTATTATGGGTAGCACGGTGGCGCAGTGGTTAGCATAGCACCAGGGACCCGATTTCGATTTCAGGCTTGGGTCACTATCTGCGTGGACTTTGCACGTTCTCCCCATGTCTGCGTGGGTTTCCTCTGTGCGCTCCAGTTTCCTCCCACAGTCTGAAAGACACGCTGGTTAGGTGCATTGGCCATGCTAAATACCCCCTCACTGTCCCCGAACAGTGCCGTAGTGCAAATATGGGATTTCACAGTAACTTCTTTGCAGTGTTAATGTAAGCCCACATTAACTAATAAATAAATGTTTTGGTGATAAATTAACACCAGAAAATCAAAATAAGCCAATTTTATATTCTGAAGTTTCTCAAGTCCGTACAGAATCAACAAGGTGAATACTGTGTGACAATGAAGATTCTGGCCCATGATCAGAAAATTTGAGCCCATACTTCATAGATGAATTCTGAGTTTATTCCCCTTCAAGCACAGCTCCTCATTTTGCTGTGGTCAAAGTTAAATAAATTCATGTTACGACTTTCTTATTGTGACTGCTAACTCGAGTAACACTGCTGAGCAGCACATGTTTTCTTTATTACTTCAAGTAATGAGGGTATCTAGGTAAGGCCAACAGTTGTTGCCCATCACTTATTGCCCTTGAATGTAACATTTCAGAAGGTAGTTAAGAGGCCACACATTGCCGTGGATCTGGAGTCACAGGTAGGCCAGACTGGGTAAAGGACGGCCGATTTCCTTTTCCTATAAAGACGTTAGTGAACCAGATGGGGTTTTTCCAACAATCAATGACAATCTTTGATTCTAACTGAATTTAATTCCACCGGCTGCCATTGTGGGATTTGAATTCATGTCCCAGGAGCCTTGGGGTCACTTGTTCAGTGACATTACTGCAATGCTATCATCCCCAAACTGTGATAGGTGATTTTTCTCCTAATCTGGTAGGCTTTGTGTCAATGCTGAGCAAATTGAATGGAGTCATGCCTTTAGCAGTCACTTACCCCCCCCCCCCCCCCCCCCCACCCCCCACCCACCCCCGCCCCCCACCCACCACCCGGTAACATTTAGAATTCAGTACAGAAGAAGGCTATTCAGTTCATTGATTCTGCACCCAGGCTTATCTCATAATCCCACATTTCTACCCAATTAATCCTCCTGACCTAGATATCTTGGGACATTATGGGTCAATTTAGCATGGCCAACACATCTTTGAAGTGTGAGAGGAAACTGGAGCAGGGGTGGCATGGTGGCACAATGTTTAGTACTGCTGCCTCACAATATCAGGGACCCCAGTTCAATTCTGGCCTCAGGTCATTGTCTGTGTGTAGTTTGCGCATTCTCCCCGTGTTTGCGTGGATTTCCTGTGGGTACTTTGGCTTCCATCCACAGTCCAAAGATGTGTGGGTTAAGTTGATCGACCATGCTAAATTAACCCTGGTTAGCAGGGTAAATATGAAGGATTACTGTAATACGGTCTGGGTGGGATTGTGATTGGTGCGGATTCCATGGGCCAAATGGCCTCCTTCTGCCCTGTGGGATGCTATGATTCTATGGATTCTATAACCCATGCAGACATGGGAAGAATGTGCAAACACCACACAGACACCCAAGGTGGGAATTGAACCTGTTCCCTGGTGCTGTGAGGCAGCAGTGCTAACTACTGTGCCACCAAGCTGCCCATGGTGAACCAGTTTTGGCAATCTCATAAAATATTTGACTTTGCAGCTGGCAAACCCCTGGTTTGATTAATTTCTAATTCACAATTGGCGCCACCATTGTACTAACCAAAACAAACTCAGTAAGTTTCCCTTGGAAAGAAACATGTTGTCTGACCGAGCTCATGGCATTCAGATGAGGAAGAAAGGATCGTGTGATCCCTGAAGTTAACCCCTTGTTATTCCAGCAATCCAAAGATAGAAGATAAAAACTCATTCCAAGCAAAAAATCAAATTCATGTTGCCATGGCTGCCAAATGTAGTTGCAGACAATTCAGATTTGTTTGGTCGGCTTTTCAGTATTTTCTGGATTGTGAGCAATGGACGTTTTGATTGGGTGCTGACTGTTGCCTGGGAAACTGCTGATGCCACTGTGGAGATTCCAAGGCAGCCATTACATTGACTGCCCCCATCAAATTCCACTGATTGTCTCATACGCCCTGCACCCCTGAGCTAGGAAAACCGTTGGGTTACTTGCTGGATCGGCATCTAAGCAGATAGAGGTCAATGCCACCGGCTAAAAACATACTGTAAGGTACTGTGCATCATTTGGCTGGTACATCCAGCGACATCTAGCTACGGTCTCAGAGTATGCCTTTCACACAGTCTGAAGCTGTGCAGATTGGTCATGCTAAATTGCCCCTTAGTGTCCAACGCTGTGCAGGTTAGCTGGATTGGCTATCCTAAATTGCCCCTTAATGTCCAAATATGTGTAGGTGAGGTGAATTAACCATGCAAAATTGCCCTTTAGTGTCCAAATGTTTGTAGGTAATGTGGATTAACTATGCTAAATTGCCCTTTAATGTCCAAGGACATGTAGGTTAGATGGATTGGCCTACTAAATTGCCCCTTAGTGTCCCAAGATGTGCAGGTTAGCTGGATTGGCCATCCTAAATTGCCCCTTAATGTCCAAATATGTGTAGGTGAAGTGAATTAACCATGCAAAATTGCCCCTTAGTGTCCAAAGATATGTAGGTTAGGTGGATTGGCCACGCTAAATTGCTCTTTCATGTCGAAAGATGTGTAGGTTAGATTGGCCATGTTAAATTATCACTTAGTGTCCAAAGATGTGTAGGTTAGGTGGATTGGCTATCCTAAATTGCCCCTTAATGTCCAAATATGTATAGGTGAGGTGGATTAACCATGCAAAATTGCCCCTTAGTGTCCAAAGATATGTAGGTTAGGTGGATTGGCCACGCTAAATTGTTCTTTCATGTCGAAAGATATGTAGGTTAGATTGGCCATGTTGAATTGTCCCTTAGTATCCAAAGATGTATAGGTCAGGTGAATTAACATAGAACATAGAACAATACAGCACCAACAGGCCCTTCGACCCACGAGTTGCGCCGATCACATCTACCAATACACAGACCTATCTATAACCCCCTATCCTATTCTTTTCCATATACTCATCCAGAAGTCTCTTAAAAGACCCCAGTGAGCTTGCCTCAACAACCTCCGACAGCAGTCGGTTCCATTCACTCACTACCCTCTGAGTGAAAAACCTACTCCTGACATCTCCTTTGTATTTGCTTCCCTGCACCTTAAATCTGTGTCCTCTCATAGTGACCATTTCAGCTCGGGGAAATAGTCTCCATGCTAAATTGCTCCATAGTGTCCAAAGATATGTAGGTTAGGTTAATTGGCCATGCTAAATTGTCCTTTAATAATAGATGTGCAGATTATGTGGATTAGCCATGCTAAATTCCTTCTTCATGTCCAAAGATATCGGTTATCTGGATTAGCTCTGATAAATGCATTGGATTGTGGGGATTGGGCAGGAAGAAGGGCCTGGGAAAGTTGCCCTTTCGACGTGTCAGTGCAGATTCATTGGGCCAAATGGCCTCCTTCTGTACTGTAGGGATCTATGGATGCTGCATTGCAGTCCTTTGGGCATTGGCACTCAGCCCTAATCCTCACAAATATCCCACAACTTGTCTCACCTTCCACTTCAGGTGGCACCACCCAGGAATCATACTGCCATGAACCAAAAGCAAAATAATGCAGGCACTGGAAATCTGTAATAAAAGCAAAGTGTGCTGGAAAAACACAGCAGGTCTAGAAGCATTTGTGGAGAAAGAGAAGCAGAGTGAATGTTTCTAGTCCACAATGACCCTTCTTCAACACTGGCAATGTGTCCCAAAGAACAGCTCCAAAGAAGGACTATCTTGGACTGGAAATACTAACTCTATTTCTTTCTTCATGGATGCTGCCAGACCTGATTTTTTCCAGTACTTCCTATTTTTATATTATTCTGCCATGCCTAGACCTGAGAGCGAATTAACAATTCCTTTTATCTTTGCCTGTGCCTCTCATAGAATCATAGAATCCCTACAGTGCAGGAGGAAGCCATTTAGCCCATCAAGTCTGCACCAACAACAAGCTCACCCAGACCCAATCCCCGTAACCCCACACATATACCTTGCTAGATCCTCTAACACTAAGGGACAATTTATCATGGCCAATCAACCTAACCCACACATATATGCACTGGGGTAGGAAACCAGAGCACCCAGAGGAAACCCATGCAGACAGGGGAAAATGTGCAAACTTCACATAGACAGCCACCTGAATTGAACCTGGGTCCCTGGTGCTGTGGCACAATGATTAGCAATGCTGCCACGCAGTACCAGAGACCCAGGTTCAAATCTGGCCTTGGCTGGCTGTCTGTGTGGAGTTTGCATGTTCTCCCCTTGCCTGCGTGGGTTTCCTCAGGTGCTCCAGTTCCTTCTACACTCCAAAGATGTGCGGGTTAGGTTGATTGGTCATGCTAAAAATTGCCCTTAGTGTCCTGAGATGCGTGGGTTAGAGGGATTGATGGGTAAATATATACGGATATGGGAGTTGGGCTTGGATAGGATTGTGGTCAGTGCAGACTCAATGGGCTGAATGGCCTCCTTCTGTACTGTAGGGTTTCTATGATCCTTTCCATAATTCTTTCTTTCGAACAACTTAAACCATGCATTTTTGGAGTGTGGGAGGAAAATGGAGTGCCCGAAGGAAACTCACCCAGACGAAGGTGTGCTAAATTTACCCTTCGTGTCAGGGGTCTAGTAGGATAAATAAATGGAGTTACGGAGATGGGGCATGGATGGGATTGTTGTTGATGCAGGCTCGAGGGGCCAAATGGCCTCCTTCTGTAGTGTAGGATTCAACGATTCTGAGTTGCCTTTGGGAAGGGTGTTCAGTGATGGAAAGTGAGAAAGATACAGACTGGAGTGACCTTCAGAGTATTGGCAACATCAGCTTAATTCACAAATTGAGCTTTTTTAAAACTGTTCTGCAGTTCCTGACAGAGGTCAGTTAGAAATAATCTACCTGTCGCTGCATCTCCTCAGGCATTGTTTTGCAGATGGAGCTAAATGATTAGCTCTTTGCCAGAATGTACTGTATCCTCGTGGTCCTTGTCCTATTTTCCAGTCGTTGTGAAGCTCCCACTGTGATCTGAAATGTTGTCAGTGCTATTCTTGGATCCCTTCCCCTGAACAGAGAGAGAAGGGCCACATCTCTGTGAGTACAAGTGTGCTGCTGGAGTTGAACCTAACTCCTTGTAGGGCTGTGACTGCTAGTACCTGATACAGAGCTGCCCTAGAGAATTATAAACAGCTCCAATCGGCCTCTGCAATGCGCCTTGTGAATTTGGTGCGTGTGTTGTCAGTTGGTTTGTTAATTCAAGCCCTACACCACAGGCGTGATCCAGGCTAACGTACCCCGGTGCACTAGAGAGGGACTGATGCACCATCAGAGGTGCTGCAGTTTTGAATATGCTGTTAGACTGGGACAAAGGCAAAAGAAGAACAGAGGAGTTATGCTATGGCATCCTTCAAATACTCTCAAGCAGGGCAGATTATCTGGTCAACTTTGCCTCGCTGTTTGTGGGATCACACTATGCACAGATTTTGTATCACATTTCCCAACTGTTACTGCACTTCAAAACTACTTCATTGTCTGTAAAGTGCCTTGGGTTGGAGGTCAGAAAAGAAGCAATATAATTGTAAGGTCGTTCTTCCATCTTTCTGCTGTAGATTAAAATCAACAGGATTAAAAGTCAGTCAGATTCCACGATGGGTGGTCAGTCTGTTTTTGTCAGATTATCACCCACTAATGAAAGTAAAGGTGACCTCACCATCTCTACCTGTACAAGAGCAGTGTACAGGCAGACAGGGCGGCACAGTGGTACATGGTCAGCACAGCTGCCTTACAGTTCCAGGGATCCAGGTTCGATTCCAGTCTAAGGTGAGGTGTCTGTGCAAAGTCTGCACGTTCTCCCAGAATCTGCATGGGTTTCCTCCAGATGCCCTGGTTTCCGCCTACAGTGCAGAGGTGTGTTTGTTAGGTGAATTGGTCATGTCTAATTGCCCCTCAGTGTCCAAAAATATGCAAGTTAGTGGACTGGCCATGTTAATTTGCCCCTTAATGTCCAAAGATGTGTTGGTAAGAGGGATTAGCATGGTAAATGCACAGGGTTATGGGGATAGGGCAGGGAGGATGGGCCAGGGGAAGATGCTCTGTCAGAGAGTCAGTGCAGATACAATGGTCTGAACGACCTCCTTCTGCACTGTAGGAATCCTATGAGATGAAGATCATAAATTACAAAAGCCCCGTGCTCCTCCAGCTCTGGCCTTTTGCCATCACTAATTTCCATCGTTTCACTGTTAGCAGGCTTATATTCAGTGCTTTAAGCCCTGGAATATCCTTCCAAAGCACTTCACCTCACTATTTCTGTAATTCCCCACCCTCCTTTAAGGTGTTCCTTAAAATTGAACTTAATTTACTTCTTTGATCTAACTTTGTCACTTGCTTGCATTTCTTCCTACGAGACTGAGTGTAACATTTTATTTGGTAGTGCTCGTATGAAGCATTTCTGTGAATAAACTAAGAAATAGGAGCAGGAATCAACCAAACAGCCTCTTCTGTCTAACTGGCTATTCCTAAGGTTATGGCCTTTGACCTCATCTCCACTTTCCTGCCACATTGCCATGTCCCATGATCCTCTTAAAGTTCAAAACTTTATCAATCTCTACTTGAATAGACTCAATGAGAGAAGATCCACAATCTTCTGGTGCAGACAATCCAAAGATCAACAGACCCCAAGGGAATTTCTCCTCATCAGAGGCTTAGATTGTGGAAGGGGAGAGGATGTTTCCACTAGTGGGAGAGACTACTGGGACCTGAGGCCATTGTTGGGACTACAGAAGGAGTCCAGATCAGGCTGGCAAGACTAGTGAGGGTGGGCATGGGTGGTAGGATACTGGCAGGACCTGAGTGGAGATAAACTGTTGTATGGGCAGGATTTAGCTATTGAGTGACCATTAATTGACCATTTAAGGGCTCCTATAGACCGAAGAATAGGTGGGGTGGGACATCTCATGAGGGCATAACCTCAGAGTGAAGTGATGCTCCTTTCAAGCAGAGATGAGGAGGAATTTCTTCAGCCAGAGGGTGGGCAATCTGTGGAACTTATTGCCATAGAGAGCTGTGGAGACCAGGTCATTTAGTGCCTTTAAGACAGAGATAAATAGGCCATTGATTAATTAGGGGATCAAGGGCAATGGGAAGAAGGCAGGAGAATGGGGATGAGGATCAAATCTGCCATGATTGAATGCGGAGCAGACTCGATTGGCCTAATTCTGCTCATACATCTTATGGTCTAAAATGGCCGACCCCTTATCCTCAGACAAACCCTATGGGAAATACTCTCTCAACAAATATCTCCCATCCTGGCTGTTACAATGGGTGATTGCAGTGGAAATTTCAAAATAAAAGCAGCACCTTATGGAAACATCCAGCAATGGTTAACGTTTCAGGTCTAAATTGTCATTTTACTTGAGGAAAGTATATGCGTCCTTATAATCTTGACCTCACTGAAGCATTTGACGTGGTGAGCCTCAATCTTTAAATAACACATACTGATGCCACCCAGCTCCAGAGCTCCTGACATCTCCACTGCCAGACTCTACACCTGACCACATGTCATGGAAGATGAGTCAAAATTTCCTTCAACTGAATACTGAGAAGACTGATTTGTGCATAACACTTTGTTGCAAACAGCAATGCAGTACGTGACCAGGGAAGCTGTCTTTATAATATTGACTGAATGGTAAATATTGGCTCATTGGATGGAACTGTAATGAGTTGAAATGATTAAAATTCTGACTTACAGTTCAGTGCACTGGGCTAACTTCTCTCTGACAGCAAGGACTGAAGTTAGAGTGTGACGTGGATTGGCCATAAGCACAAGTCTATTTAAAGTCTTGGTCAGACCCCAGGTAAAGTATCATGTATGTTATTGAGCTCTACACCAAAAGAAGAAAATTGAGTCATTTGAAAAAATGAAATGTAGATTCATTAAGATTGAGGTATGAGGAAAATTTGTAAATTCAATCCTTTCCCAGTAAGGCAATGCAATTTTTAGGATAATTTAATAGAAGTGCCTAAAGTTATGCAATGCTTGGCACAGGGTAGATAGAAACAGATTGTCTCTGGTAGCTGAGAGACCTTCACTAGCATCCTTCCGCCTATGAAAGAAGATGGGCGGAATTTTCTCATCAAGATAAGTGATGGTAATTTACAGTACTCTGTGTAATGTAGAGGCTGTAATGTGATTCCTGCCTGCAGGGGGAGTGGGCAGAGCCTATCAGTGCCAGGAAGCCAACTGCAGAGTGGCAGGGGCACCATTACGCAGGTGCCCTGAATGGGGCCTGTGATATTCTTCCTGTTGCCTGCCCACATGTCACCAAGCCTCTCTGAACTTTAATGTGAAGTGGGAGGACAGCAGATAGCACCCCCACCTATTCTTTGGCCTATAGGAACCCTTAAATGGTCAATTAATGGTCACTCAATAGCCATATCCTGCCCATACCAGCATTTTATCCCCACTCAGGTCTTGCCAGTATCCTACCACCCATGCCCACCCTCACTAGTCTTGCCAGCCTGGCCTGGACTCCTTCTGGTTGACTACTGCCTATAGTTCCAACAATGGCCTCAGGTCCCAGTGGCCTCAGGCAAGGCTAGGGGAGATGGGATCTGCTTCCTAATAAACCCTTTGTGGTGCCTAGATGGAGCAACACTGGCTACTTCCTGCTTCCCAGACTTAGAATACCTGACACTAAAATGTCACCCCTACTAGCTTCTGCAACAGATTACAGTTTACAGCCCAGTCTACGCGGATTGAAGATCACACTGGACAAAATATTCACCACTACAAATAGCCTTGAGACAAAACATCCCAAGGCCTTGTTCATCATGGCTGGGAACTTCAATTAGACCAAGCTCAAGAGTGCACTATTAAGTTACTACTAACAAGTCTCCTGTTCCACCAGAGGCCCAAATATCCTAGACCACTGCTACACAAATATCAAACATGCTTACCGCTCTATTGCCCACCCACACTTTGGCAAATCAGACCACAATGCTGTGCTCCTGCTCCCAGCTTACGTGCAAAAACTGAAGCCGGAGAATCCATCAAACAGAGTCTCGTAATATTGGTCTGAGGAATCGGATGATCTTTTACAAGGCTCTTGGAGTTGGTGGACTGGTCAGTATTTAAAAACTTTGTGACCACCCTGAATGAGTATGCCACAACAGTAATTGACTTCATTAGTAAGTGTGTAGAAAATTGTGTGCCAAAGAAGCAATTGTGTGCCTCCCAGCCTGAAATCATGGATGAACAGGGATATCCACTGCTTGCTGAAGTCCAGATCTGAGGCGGTTCAAGTCAGGCAACACTGACCTATACAAGAAACCCAGATCTAAGGAGATCCATCAAAGATGCCAAAAGACAATATCAGATCAAGCTAGAGTCCCAGGCTGGCCACACCAATCCCCGCCAACTATGGTAAGGTCTGCAAGAGATAACAGGCTATAAGATGAAGGAATGTAAAATTGCCAGCTCCAATGCACCCCTCCCTGATAAGCTCAATACATTCTATGCCCGTTTTGAACAAGAGGTCAGAGACAGCATGTCGTTCACTCTGGAAACCCTGGATGAACTTGTATTTGGTGTCACTATTGCAGATGTCAGAACAGCTTTCTTGAAGGCCAACCCACAAAAAGTAACTGGCCTGGATGGGTACGTACAGATCCTGCATTGATCAGCTGGCGGGGATATTCACAGACATTTTCAACCTCTTCTTACAATAATCTGAGGTCCCTATCTGCTTCAAGAAAATGACCGTCATCCCTGTACCTAAGAAAAAGCAAACAACGTGCCTTTATGATTATCGCCCGGTAGCTCTGACATCCATCATTATGAAGGGCTTCGAAAGGTTAATCATGGCACAAATCAATTCTATTCTCCTGGGTTACTTGGATCCACTTTAGTTTGCCTACTACCGCAACAGGTCAGTGGCAGATGCCATTTTCCTGGCCCTGCACTCAACCCTGGAACACCTAGGTAACAAGATCACCTATGTCAGAGTACTATTTATTGACTACAACTCAATCTTCAATACTATTATTATCATGAAACTCATCTCCAAATCCGTGGTCTGAGCCTTGGCACCTCCCCTCTGCGACTGGATCCTGAACTTCCTAACTCACAAACCACAATCAATAAGGTCAGGCAACAACACCTCCTCCATGATCATCCTCAGCACCAATGCCCCACAAGGTTGTCTTCTCAGCTCCCTACTATACTCCTTATACACTTATGATTGTGCAGCCAAATTCCCCTCCAATTCAATTTTCAACTTTGCTGACGACACCACCAGAGTGGGTCGGATCTCAAACAATGATGAGACAGAATACAGGAATGAGCTAGAGAATCTGGTGAACTGGTGCAGCAACAATAATCTCTCCCTCAATGTCAACAAAACAAAGGAGATTGTCATCAACTTTATGAAGCATAGAGGAAAACATGCCCCTGTCTACTTCAAAGGGGATAAACCACAAAAGGTGAGAACTTCAAGTTTTTAAGTATCCAGATCACCACCAATCTGTCCTGGTCACCCCATGCTGATGTTGTAGTTAAGAAAGCTCACCAATGCCTCTACTTTCTCAAGAGACTAAAGAAATTTGACATGTCGGCTATGACTGTCAACAACTTTTACAGATGTACCATAGAAAGCATTCTTTCTGATTGTATCATAACTTGATTTAGCTCCTGCTCTGCGCAGGTTCACAAGGAATTATAAAAGTTCATGAATGTAGTCCAATTCATCACATGAACAAGTCCCCCATCCATTGACTCTGTCTACACTTCCTGCAAAGCAGCCAGCATAATTAAAGACCCCATGCACTCCGGACATTCTCCTTCAGGAAAAAGATACAAAAGTTTGAGGTCATGTACAAACTGACTCAAGAACAGATTCTTCCCGCTGCTGTTAGACTTTTTCTACACCTTAGCTATGATTGTAATACTACATTTTGCACTCTCTCATTTCCTTCTCTACGAATGATAGGTTTTGTCTGTACAGTGCACAAGGAACAAAAGTTTTCACTGTTTGTTAATACATGTGACAATAATAAATCAAATCAAATCAAATTAATGGCCACCACTCTTGCTCGCTGCTGTCAGGATTACAAAGCAACAGGGGGAGACTCACTCCACATGGGAAGCCTGCCAGCCTTTGTTGTATGGGTTTGTGTTGGGCAAGTGTCCCTTTCCCCCTCCCCGCAACCCCAGCCTCACAGACCAGGCCCCTACTCCTTTGCTGGGGCCTACCACCCTGGTCCCAGTGATATCCCCTGAATCCAACTCCTCTACATCAGGGTTGTCCATTGACCCAAATGAGGACACCTCACCTACCTGACACTGCTGAGACTATAGAACTTCCAAGCATCCAGTTTGGCTGGCAGCTATCTAAGGTGGAACTTAGTTCCCCAACGATGGGAGCAATAATCTCCCCTTAAAGTAACAGAGACTCTCAGAGACTATTTCCCCAAGCTGAAATGGTCAGTACGAGAGGACACAGATTTAAGGTGCAGGGAAGCAAATACAGAGGAGATGTTAGGGGTAAGTTTTTCACTCAGAGGGTGGTGAGTGAATGGAATTGGCTGCCGTCAGAGGTTGTTGAGGCAAACTCGCTGGGGTCTTTTAAAAGACTTCCCGATGAGTATATGGGAACGAATGGGATAGGGGGTTATAGATAGGTCTGTGGATTGGTCGATGTGATCGGCGCAACTCGAGGGCCGAAGGGCCTGTTTGTGCTGTATTGTTCTATGTTCTATGTTGGTCTTAGCATTAATTTGATATGGGGCAGCTGTTAAGGATTTGCCCCTGACCCTTTAGCCAGGCTGGGTGGACATAAAATCCGGTCCATAACCCCCTCTGGCCAGTGAAGAACCCTGCAATTCTCCTGGGGATGAGATCCCAGCAGGCTGAGGGATGATGCAACTTACAGTGCATGTAGGATCCCCTTGTGATGGGGAGAGCAGTGCGAGATTCTAACCCTTAAACTTGGAGTACAGAGGGCTGAAGATAGTGCAGTGATGCAGTGTCATCAGCTCCTGGAGGGGAAGGAATAAGATCCCAAAATGAGAGATAGCAGAAGTTGCTGGGTTTCAGGATATAGGAAGATTTTGTTAGTGGTATATCTTGAGGATTACAAAACAGTAGCAAATTGTGCTTCAATTTAATCCATTGTGTGAATTATCCTCCCAATGCCTTCAAGAGAGACTAGTTCCTAGTGAGCAGAGATGACATCACTCAAAGGTAAATGGCTATAAAGATAGCACAAGGTTGCTGAGAGGCTCAGATGTATTTTTCAGAGTATTTATTTTCCTTTATTGGACTTTATTCCTTCTGGCTGAGAAACTTTTTGCTATACCCAGGATATTAGAATCGCAGAAATCCTACAGTGCAGAAGGAAACCATTCAGCCCATTGAGTTTGCACCTACAGCGATCCCATCCTAACCCCACACACTTACCTGGCTAATCCTTCTAACCTAGATATCCTGGGACACTCAGGGGAAATTTGATAATGCCAATCAATGTAACATGCACATCTTTGGACTGTGGGAGGAAACTGAAGCACCCAGAGGAAACCCACGCAGACTCAGGAAGAACGTGAAAACTCCACACAGACGGTGACCCAAGCCAGGAATCGAGCCCAGGTCCCTGGAGCTGTGAGACATCAGTGCTAACCACTGTGCCACCATGCTGCCCATGTAGTCTCAGCAGCATGGCTTACAGGGTGAGGGGGGTGGGGGGAAGCAGGTAAGCGTTTAGCTATAATGCTCTGGTCACCATGATATGGAGCCAGCTAGATAAACTAATTGGCCTATTCCAGTTTGTCCATTTTCCAGTGTTCCCGTGTGCTGGGTACCTGTGTCAGGGATTCAAGTGCATACACTCTGGTGTCTCTACCACAGTTTACAATTTGCAAACTCCTCTCTGCTGTTTGCTCAATACTTCTCTGCCGATGATGCAGTAATTGAGAACAGATGGCTGTGCAATACAAACACCCAGATCCAGAACTGGTCACAATCTGTGACCTAAAAATGAATTTCCAGTTTGAAGTTAAAATTTCCACCTAAATATTTTACCATTTTAGTTACTAGTCTAAAACGTTAATCTGATGAGCAATTTAGTGATGTGAGCTATAATCCATCTTTTATTTGGAGATAATTAACTGACATAGAGATCTGGGGGCAATTTAACTCATGTACAGATTTGGGAGCCATTTAATTCATGTACAGATCTGGGGGTAATTTCACTCACATACAGATTTGGGGCAATTTAAATGTGCAGATTTGGGGTAAATTAACTCATGTACAGATTTAGGGGTAATTTAACACATGTACAGATCTGGGGGTAATTTAACTCATGTATGGATTTGGAGGGGTAATTTAACACATGTACAGATTTGGGGTAATTTAACACGTACAAATTTGGAGGTAATTTAATTCATGTACAGATTTGGGGTTAATTTAATTCATGTACAGGTTTAGGGGTAATTTAACTCATGTACTGATTTGGGGTAATTTAACACGTACAGATTTTGGAATAATTTAAATGTACAGATTTGGGGGGTAATTTAATACATGTGCAGATTTGGGGGTAATTTAACTGACAGACAGATTTGGGGGGTAATTTAAATAGTTAACATTATTGATGGCGAAAATTGCCCAGCAGTTAGAAATTTGAGCACCTGTTGCCCATAATATTCCACTGCTAGTTCTCGATAAGCAATGGAATAGTTGTAGATAGGACAATGGGTCTATGGGACATTAAACTAAATCACGGTGAACTATGATATAATGGAACAAAGATCTATGGAGTGCTGAGCAATGAGAAAGTGGCAATGGTCTATTGTGAATGGGCTATGGGTTGGTGTTCACTGGAGCTGTTTGATGGAGCATTGAGCTGTTGGACAATGGGCATTGGGGCCCTGGGCTGCTGTGAATGGACTTGGCACAGTCGACTATTGAATAGTCAGTCAGCTTTGTGAATGGCTTTGGAAGTGTAGGCTATAGACAAATGGTCAGAAATTGTGCTTTAGAGAGTACAACTAAAGGTGAAACGTAAGGGGCAATTCTCCTAACAGTGCTGAATTGGCGGGAAATCCTACTAAATCCCAATTGTTCTGACAGCTCAGTTTCTCACCTGAATCTCCTCATTCTGTGCACTGAAGAGATCCCAGTCATGAAGATTATTAAAAGTCCAGAGTGAAAGATCTATTTGTGCCAGAGTTTGACCGTTCTGGAACTGTGCGCATGTGCAGTGGCCCAAACTGTCAAACTCTCATTTGCTGGCTAGCCCAGAACCCTCTCAGTGCTGCCCCTCCTGCACACCTCACCACCCCCCCCCCCACCCCCATCCGGCCTGATCATGGCCTCCACAACAATTCCCAGGCCAGCCCTGACCCCTCCCCATGCCGGAGTACATCAATCCCCAGCAATGGTGATCCCCCCTCCCACTTCCTCACATCCACAGACCTCTCCCCTCTGCTGGGGTCAAACTGCCCCAGAGGCAGGCCCCACCTCAGCAAATTAACCCCACTCCCCAAACCCACTCCAATCACTCCCCTCCCTCCATCCCAGACCAATCCCAGTACAGAGTGGCAGCAGGAAATCCCACCCCCACCAATCGCACTTAGGCCCCATTACAATAGGCCCCAACTCTTTGACAAAGCCCGATGGGCAGTGCCAAAGTGCCTCTTGGGTATAGGCACTTTGCCCCTTGGGCAATGCCAGAGTGCACAGGCTGGCACTGCCAGGGTGCCCATGCACAGGGGGCACCGCCTGCCACTTCACCCCCGGAAGGGTGCTGATTGTCCCCCTTCATTCTGACAGGGTCTCCCACTGGTTCCCCAAATGTGGGAAGCTAGTCTGAACCTCATCGGAATGAAGTACTCCTGGCGGGGTGGGAGACTCTATCGGGACCTGAAAGTTCCTGATAATCCAATGCAAAACATATTTAAACTACATTTAAAAAAGATTCAAATGACTTATCTGTCTTCCCACTGGTTACCAGCATAGTCCGATCAGACCTGGGGCTTGCACGTGTGTTCCTGGTGCATGTGCGAATTCCCATTCAGGGCCATAGACACCCATCTCCCAGCCGGACCTGGCAGAAAAGTGATGTGTTGCAATGGGAGAATCACAATCATAAAGTAATTAAACATGGGTGGAGAAATAAGAAATCTTTGAGTGAGGAATTAGAATAAAAGGACAACACAATGTATCAAGAAGTATATGAGTATAATGAACAAACTGAATTCATTACAGGTACAAAGTTGCCTTGAAAGATGTGATTCAGTGGCCAATGATGCATAGCTGTACGATGATCAGAACCAAGATTAAATATGCCAGGTTATAGGGGTTACAGGAAAGATCAGGAAATGGTGGAGATGGAGGAATGATGGTTAATGATGGAATCACTTCAATTAGAAAAGATATATGTGGGAAGTTGGGGTCTCGAGGGTGGAATTAAGAAATAGCATAGGATTGAAGTGGAATCTGTGTATAGACTCCCATCAATGGCAGCTATGAAGTGGCAGACTGTACAAATGCTAAGATTAGACAAGCATGTTTATTTTCAAAATTTATTTATTAGTGTCACAAGTAGGCTAACATTAACACTGCAATGAGGTTACTGTGAAAATCCCCTACTCGCCACACTCTAGCACTTCTTCAGGTACACTGAGAGGGAATTTACCATGATCAATGCGCCTAACAAGAGAGTCTTTCAGATTATGAGAGGAAACTGAAGCACCCAAGGAAAACCCTTGCAAACAAGGGGAGAACATGAAGACTCCTCATAGCCTGTGACCCAAGCTAGGAATTGAACCCAGGGTCTTTGTTGCTGTGAGGTGACAGTGTAACCATTGTGCCACTGTGCTGCCCTTAGATAAGACAGAGTGGCTTGAATGGAGAATTTTAACTTTTATATAATATTGATTGAGGCGAACTGATTAGTACATATCAGAATGGTGAATTTCTGGGATGGTTTTGAAGAATTTCTTGAATGGCTTGAATTTTCTGTTACAAAATCTTCTAGAACCAATAAACATGTCGCATTAGATTTAGCAATGAGCATTGAGTTAGATTTAGATTACAGTTCATGAACATAAATCTAATGGTGTACTAATTGCAAAACTCTACAATTACACAGCAGGTGAAAGTATTAAATAGCTTATTGGAAGCAGCTCATGAACAAGGGAGGACAATGAAAAGCTTTGTATATTTCCAATTGCCAAAGCTCGACTGCTGCTCTTCAATTGCTATGATTGAGCTTGATTCATGCTCCATTGCTGCAGAACGCGAGGTTGGACTAGCATTCAACAGATGCTCTGAGCTCTTGGACTTGTGCTGTGCCACCACTCTGCGTGCTTCATCTCGATTTCAACCGCACCACAAATTGCGCTTTGCCGCGCTACCAGAAATAGCAATATGATCGAGTTTGACATCACGATTGAGGGTGGGCAATGGAGGGCGGGGGGGGATGCGGAGGGAAAGTGAAACAACTAAGGTGACGATCATACCGGCTTGTCCTGCCAGTCAAGTGGCCTGGTGAGTCGATAAGATCATGAGAGAGGTGCAAAACCACATTTGCGTCTCACCTCTTGTCACTGCACTACCAGCTTTGTGAAGCTGGCGTGATCAGCCTCACATCAGGGAATTATAATATTACATCTTAATTTAAATATCATTAGCACCTGAGGACAGAATTGTCTAAGCTAATTTGCATTAGTGGAAGTCCTCACTGGCCGCATGTGGTTCCCCAGCAAGGGGGACCTGCTGTGATGGCCTCACCGGTGGGACTGGAGGCTGTTGAGGTGGTCAGGAGCCCAGTGCCCCTTGGACAGTGCCAGTCTGGGACCCTGCCAGTGCTAGCCTGGCAATGCCAGCCTGGCACTGTCCACCTGGCATTACCCACTGGGCACTCGGTAGTGCCAATAAGTGTGGCCTGGAAGGGAGGTGCAGCATCTGAAGTTGAGAGGATGGGATCTCAAAGAGATGAGCCCTAAGGAGATGCGGGGGCTGCATACTCTAGGGGGGTGGAATCAGCAGGAGCAGGAACAGTGGCCACAATTAGCAGAGGGCATTGGGGTCAGGGCTGATAATTGATCCGGGTTGGGGAACGGGGCAGCAATCGGCCAGGGGGGTAGAGGGGGCAAGGTGACAATCAGTGATGGAGGGTGGTGGGTGGTTGCCATGACTGGTGTTCAATCGAGTGGAGGGTTGCAATTGAGGACATGGAGTTGTGATGTGCAGGGGAATGGAGATATCACGCAATGCTGTGTACTTGTGTAAACAATTATTGCAGTGGGAGATTGGCGCATGTGCAATGGCACTCTCTAGCAGTCACAAGCCAGATTTCCGGTGTAAATAGATTCCACTCCCCGTACTGACGAGAATCACACTTTGTCTCATTTGTTTCTCAAAGTGGGCATAAGATCATGTTTGAGAGTTCACCAAAAAGAGGCCACGATTTCCATTTTCACACCCAAACTTAGAGTTTATTTGGGTAAATCCTGGCTCTTATCTCCTTTTCTGCTTCTCTGAAAGGTCTGTAACTGGGGCAGTTGTCTTTTGTATAGAAGCTTTCTATCTTGATTTGCATGACTTTGTGATTAAAATGTGCGCAGGCTTTCTTTGTGGTTTAACCCTTTCCTTGGACACCGTTATTAATATAGCTACTCTTCTCCTCCATAATTATTCCCTCTCAGACTCCATCCACTCCCAATGAGATCCTAATGCTAATAATGGATGTGTTGTCTTTAGGATGATCCATTGAACCATGCCCTCTTGGGTCGATGTAAAATATCAATAGCACCATTTTGAAGATCAGAGTTCTCCCTGGCACCCTCGACAACATTTGTTTTTCAGCTGACAGGTTATCTGGTGACAGTCCAGTTTGAGTGGGCTGGTGTGCAAATTGTCTGCCTCATTTCCAAAGTAAGAAGTCTCACAGCACCAGGTTAAAGTTCAACCAGTTTATTTGATAGTAAACCCACAAGCTTTCGGGGTTTGCCACTTCGTCAGGTGAGTGGAGAGTTCTGGTCTCAAACAGAGCATCTAACAGCGCATACCATTTACAGTTTACTGATTAGAATGTGAGTCCTTAAAACTAACCTGTTATTCAAGTCTTAAAGATGCAGACAATGCATTTCCATAACCACAGCGACTATATGTCAAAAGAACTGTTAGAATATCTGATGTGAACGGAAGTCCTTCTTTCTTTTTTGACTTGCTGAATGTTTACAGAATTTTCCATTTTTATTTGCCTTTCACCTTCTGGCTATTTGCTGTCACAATATTTAACAATCAGTCTGATCCCAAACGGGGTGTCTCAGCCTTCCACCTAAAGGCTGTGGCTAAAGACAGATGTACTGAACTCCCAAGTTCATGATTTGAAGCGTCTGGTTGGCAGCAAGTTACAGGCAAGTCTCTGTGCCAGGCATGCCACTTTCCATTAGGCTTGACACTTCATTTTGCCTCTCCAACCTCACCCCCCTCCCCTCCCCCCATTCCCAACTCCCAATGAACACTTAATAAAGGGCTGTCAGTTATTACAAGCCTCCAGTTGCCCTTACAACAAAGGGCTATAAATATAAATAATTGCTTATCTGTTCAAATTAGAGTTTAAGCTTGGCTGTGCCTTCAGAGGGAGTGGTGAGTCAAGGCCAGGTGGTTCTCTGTGCGTGAGGGAGGGAAACAAACAAAGTGGCAAGTCACCCTAGGCTATTCCCATGTCTGTTTTCATAACTGGTTCAAGACCCGTCCTGGCAGGAATGTCACCCTTTACACCACCAACACTGCCCCCCCCCAACTCCCCCCACCTCCCTCAAAATACCTGCAGTATTGGCTCAGAAAGGAGTATGCTCTTCAGACAGTCATGACAAGAACTACAACGTAACCTGTTCACTAAGTTAATTCCATCCCCTGTCACAAATGTAGTTCCTAAAAATCAAGGAAATTGATTTACAGGAGGGAACAAAGTGACCGAGAACTTGTACAAATATCAGTGACCGACAGCAAGGATTTGTAAAGGGTATCCCTGAACGAACCAACCAAGTTGAATCTTTTGGGGAGAAAAACGAGCAGTAGAGAGGGAATGCCAGCCAATGTTGTTCATCTGACACTCCAGAAAGCAATCGACAAGGATTCACCTGAGGAATCGTCAGCTAAACTGAAGGCAAAAGTGGATTGAAGGTAGCTTAATAATTTGGATAGGAATTGGGTTAGGAGGGAGCAGATGGAGAATAGGGATAGTGGTTAAAGTTTCAAAGTAGTAGCGTATGTCTCCCAGGACTTTTACTGAGACCTCAGCTTTTCACTACATTTATAAATGACTTTGACAAAGAGATAGAGAGCCAGACAAAAGGCAAAATACCAGAGGGGTTGTAAATCTGAAATTTAAAATAAAATGCTGAAAATATCCAGCAGGTCAGAATGTAGCTGTGGAGAGAGAAACACCATATATCTAAGTTTGCTGATGACAGAGAAAACAGTGAAGAGGGAAGCAAATAAATACAAAGGTATATGGATAGTTTAAAAGTTCATTTATTTGTGTCACAAGTAGGCTTACATTAACACTGCAATGAAATTACTGTGAAAATCCCCTAGTCACCACACTCCAGCACCTGCTCGGGTACACCAGAGGTCTCCAAACTACATCTGGCCCACAGCTGGGCTGGGACAGGATTCCTGCTGCCAAAAACATTCCTGCATCCAGAACCCTACTGCTGACTCAGAACCTGGACACGGGGACAGACTTCACAGGCCTGACATTTGTTGCCACTCCATGTGGTGTCTGATGGACTCATAAAAGTCCCTGCCCTCTTTACCAGCCTATTGTCCAATCAGAGCTGCCGTCCTGTGACTGACAGTTCATTAAACAAATCAACAATTGAGAAGTCTGTTATCCAATTGCTGCTCTGCATTGACTGAGTGACAGCTGCTTTATCCAATCTGTAAGCTCCATCTGTCTGTAATGAGCGAGAACAATGACAATGATGACAGCAATTCTGACCAATCGTAGAGTGAAGTGCTCAGTGCAACACCCACATTGTGATTGACATCTGCTGCAGCCAATTGCTGTGTGTTGCTGTAACGCGGTCACCAATCGCAATGGATTTCAAATTATTTGGCACCTTTTTTTAGAAAAATAACTATTATAAATGTAACCCCCTAACTTTAGAACCATTTCATTTTTTTGGCCTGTGAAAGTGTGTAAAATTTACAATGTGACCCTCGTACTGAAAAGTTTGGAGACCCCTAGGGCACACCAAGGGAGAATTTAGCATGGCCAAAGCATCGAACCAGCATGTCTTTCAGACTGTGGGGGGAAACCAGAGCATCTGGTGGAAACCCACACAGGCATGGGGAGAATGACTCCACACAACAGTGATCCAAGCCGAGAATTGAACTGGCACTGTGAGACAGCAGTGCTAACCACTGTGCCACCTGCCACCCTACCTATATTGTAGATCAAGTGAATTAGTAAAAGTGTGACTAATATCGGACCAAAATAGGAGTTCCTACACTCAATTGTTTTATTGAATATACAAGCTCCTGTTCCTGTAGTCAATCAAACAAAAGAATGGACTTACATTTAATTATCTCCTTATCAATGAGCTCAGAATCTTCCAAAGTGCTTCACTGTCAGTGACATATTTTTGAATTGTAGTCAATTCTGCAATAAAGGAAACACAGGAACTCATTTGTAGCAAGGTGAGACAAAAATAAACGTGATAATGACCAGATTGTCAGTGTTAGTGATGTTGATTGAAAGAAAAATATTGGCCTGTGTACAGAGATGAACTCTCTCTCTTCATTGAATAGTGCAGTGGAATTTAAACTATCGCCCGAGAGGACAGACTGAAATTTCAATCACAAGGCAGCACTTTGAACCACAGAATCCCACCAAGCAGAAGGGGGCCATTCAGCCCATCAAGTCCACACCAACCACAGTCCCAACCAGGCCCTATCCTTGTATCTCCATGCATTCACCCTAGCTAATCCTCCTGCCACTAAGGGACAATTTAGCATAACCAGCTAATCTGCACATCTTCAGACTGTGGAAGGAAACCGAAGCGTCCGGAGGAAACCCACGCGGACACGGGGAGAATGTGCAACCTCCACACAGACAGTGACTCAAGCTGGAGGTCCCATTGCGGGAGCTGTTAGCTTTTTGATGAACTATTAAATTTAAGCCCCCTCCATCTATTCACCCGGGAATGAAATATCCCATGAACCACTTCCATGATCCTAGCCAACATCAACCTCGACCAATAACACCAAACAAATACTTAAGAGTTTGTCTTATTGAGGTGCAAATAACATTGGCTTTCTCAATTTGATCTGCATATTTAATTACAAAATAATGTTTTTTTATTATATGGGATGTGGGCACTGTTGGCTGGGCCAACACTTGTTGCCCATCTTTAATTGCCCTTCTCAGAGGGCAGTTAAGAGTCAACCACATTGCTGTGGGTCTGGAGTTACATGTAGACTAGACCAGATGATGATGGCAGATTTCCATGCTCATCAAGGAATCAGATGGGTTTTTCCAACATTGGTTTCATAGTCATCATTAGGCTTTTAATTCCAGATTTTTTATTGAGTTCAAAATTCATCGTCTGTCAGAGTGGGATCCTAGCCTGGGTCCAAAGACCATTACCCTGGGTCTCTGGATTACTTTTCTACCAAAAATAGGAGGTATTTAAGGGGCATCTAGACAAATACATAAATAGGATGGGAATGGAAGGATACAGACTCTGTTAGTGCATATGGTTTAGTTTAGGCAGGCATCATGATCAGTACAGACTTGGAAGGACCTGATCATGTGCTGCACTATTCCTTATTCTTTAATAGCACTGCCTCCACTGTGAAGCACTTTGGTACACCCTGGGCAGCAATGAAATGCTCTATACAAGTGTTAACTTCTTTCTTCCGTGGGAATTTTTATACTACAGTGAAAATTGGTTTACGTTTATATAGCATCTTTCCCATTCTTAGGGCATCCCAACGTGCTCCACAGCCAATCAAGCACTGTTGAAGTGTAGTCACTATCGTAATATATAAAATGCGGCAGCCATTTTGTGTACAACAAGGTTCTACAAACTGCAAGGTGTTGATGACCAAATAATGGACTGGAGTTTACTGTTAGACAACAATAATCATACGTTCATTGCCCAAAGTCTTTCAGTCGGCTTTTTCTTTGAATAATCTGATCGTGATCTCATTTTGAAATTCTTTTAAAAAAACTTTTTAAAAATTCCAGTAGTAATTATAATGTGAAGGAATGCAACTTCAGTGCCAGAGATGTTGTCTGACTGTACTCACACTTGTGGTGAGTTGGTACATATAAATCGGCTAAATAATGCAACTTGGTTTATAGTGACTAGTGAGGCTGATATAGCCCAGCTTTTGGGGAAACAGGACACCTCAGAGTCCTGGTCCTCAATAACTCCCGGATTTCAACATTGACTCCCACATTTGTAGTCATTGGAAGAAGTTGACCAACACCCATAACTGACAGAGGATGTGCTTCATCTCATTGTTACTTTTACAACAACAATTTATCTAGTGCCTTTAACACAGCCCAAGGTGTTTCACAGTGGCACCATAAAACAAATTGGGACATTGAGTCACATGCAATGATGGTCACAGGATCAAGCATTTGGACAAAGAGGTAGGTTTTAAGAAGTGCTTTAAAAGGATGAAAGTGAAGGGGAGAGGTGAGGGTAGGTAATTTCAGAGTTTTGGGCCTGGTTAACTATCAATGAAGGAGCAGCTATGATTGAAATTGTACAAGTCAAGGATCATAGAATCCTTACAGTGCAGAAGGTGGCCATTCAGCCCATCGAGTCTGCACCGACTCTTCATTAAAGCAGCTTACGCAGGCTGCTCTAATCCCCCATTCTCAACATCCCTCGGGTTACCATTGACCAGAAATCCAACTGGACTCAGTGATTACAAGAGCACGTCAGAGGCTGGGAATACTGTAGCAAGTCATTCATTCTTCACTTCACAAAGCCTGTCCACCATCTACAAGGCACAAGGAATATGCATTACTTAGCTGAATGGGTGCAACTCCAACAACACTCTAAGAAGTTTGACACCATCCAGGACGAAGCAGCCCACTAGATTAGCACCACATCCACAAATATCCCTTCCCTTTACCACTGATACTCAATAGCGGCAGTGTGTACTATCTGCAAGATGCACTGCGGCAATTCACCAAAGATCCCTTGACAGCACTTTCCAAATCCACAACCACTTCCACCTAGAAAGACATGAGCAGCAGATACATGGAAACACCAGCACCTGCAGTTTCCATTCCAAGCCACTCACCATCCTGACTTGGAAATACATTGTCGTTCCTTCACAGTCGCTCTGTCAAAATCTTGGAATTCTCTCCCAAATGGCATTGTGGATCAACCCAGTGATTCAAGAAGGCAGTTCACCACCACCTTCTCAAGGACAATAGGGATGGGCAATAAATACTGGCCAGCCAGCGGGATCCATGTCCCATGAAGAAAAAGACTTCACACAGATACTCACTCAAGGCTGGAATTGAATACAGATTCCTGATGCTAACCAATGTGTCACCCAAGTGCGTGGAATTAGAGGAGTATAGATATTTCAGTGGGCTGTGGGTTTTGATGAGGCTTGGGGAGGAAGCAAGTGTCAAAGTTGAAAATATTGATGAGAATTTTGCAATCTGACACAGGAGGCAGAGTAGATCAGCAAGCACGGTGGGGTGGGGGATGGAGTGGGATGATGAGGGAACAGGACTTGCTATATTAAAAATACAGACTGACAGTTTTTGGAAAATTTACAGAGGGTAGCATCAGGAGACCAGCCAGGCGTGCACTGAAATAGATGAGACTACAGGTCACAAAGATGAAGGTTTCTGAAGGAGATGAATTGAGATAGCCAAGATAAAATCTGGCCCAGTCTGCGTCAAGGATGTTAGTTGGGGGATAAATATTGGAGACAGCACCGGGGAGAACTCCACTGCCCTTTTTCAAATGTAGCCACTGTTATAATGTGAGTTAACACATACACTGCCCAATTTACACACAGCCAGCTCCCATAAACAGCAATAACATGAAGGATCAAGTGGACTGAAGGAAAGTACACAAAGAAGTTGCATCAGCAGTTGCTTGCTGTGTTTTGAGTTGACAGCCAATGCCTTTATAAAATTAATTTCCCTCGAGTTAATGTTCATAGAATCAAAGCATCCCTACAGTGCAGAAAGAGGCCATTTGACTCATTGAGTCGGCACCAACTCTCCATCAGAGCATCCCATCTTATCCCAGTAACATCACAGATTTATCCCAACAATTCCCCTAACCCACACATCTTGAGACACTAAGGCAATTTCAGCATGGCCAATCCACCTAACTTGCACATCGATGTGGGAGGAAATCGGATGTCCCGGATGAAACCCACGTAGATAGGGGGAGAACATGCAAACCCCACACAGACAGTGGCCCAAGGCTGGAATCAAACCTGGGTCCCTGGCGTTGTGGAGCAGCAGTGCTAACCACTGTGCCACCGTGCTGCGCTACCATACCGCCCTTGGTAAATGGTATGTGGGCATAGCTGGCTGGACCACCCTTTATTGTATATCCCTAAGGGCAATTGAGAGTCAACCATATTGTTGCAGTCTGGAGTCACGTGTGGGCCAGACTGGGTAAGGATGGCAGATTTCCTTCCTTAAAGAACATCAGTGAACCAAAAGGGTATTTACAATAATCGACAATGGCTTCATGATTAGGTATTTCATTCCAGATTTTTATTGAATTTAAATTTCACCATCTGCCATGGTGGGATTTGAACCTGAGTCCCCAGAACATTTATCCTGTGTCTCTGGATTATTAGTCCAGCAAATGGCGCAGTGGCACAGTGGTTAGTATTGCTGCCTCACAGTGCCAGGGACCTGGATTCGATTCCTGGCTTGGGTCACTTTCTGTGTGGAGTATGCACATTGTCTCCATCATTTTCCTCCAGTGCTCTGGGTTACCTCCCACAGTCAAAAAGAAGTGCTGGTTCGGTGCATTGGCTATATTAAATTGCCCTTGGTGTCCCAGGATGCATAAATTGGAAGAATTAATCAGGTAAATATGTGAGGTTACTGAGATAGGGCCTTGGTGGGATTGTTTCTGGTGCAGACTTGATGGGCCGAATGTCTTACTGTAAGGATTTTATGAAATTGAAAAAAATCCATATCACCTAATAATTTCACTGAATAAAAATCCACCTATCTCAGTTTAATATTTTTCAATTGACCTAATCTTAACAGCTCTCTGAAGAGAATGAGTTTCAAGTTCCACTGCCCGTTGTGTGAAGAAACGCTTGCAGACATCGCCCTGGAGTGCCGCCGTTGTAATATTAACGCAGTACCCATTGTTCGGCCCTACCAGAGAAAGCTGCTGCTCTCTACTCAATTGAAATCTTTAATCATTTTAAACACCTCCTGATCTTCCACACTTAAGTGTAGCGCTCACCACTCTGTGACAGCAACAGGAGAAGTTCATTGGGAAGGTTATTCTGGTCCTGCCTGCCACCATCCAGCTCACAGCACCATTGACAGAAGGCTTGCAACAAACCACCTGCTCAACTGCAAGTGTTGTACCGAGAGCAATGACCAGATGGACTGGGAGGGGCGAACACAGAGAAGTTGCATCAGCAGCTGCTTACTGGGTTGTGACTTGACAGCCAATGCCTTTACAAAATTAATTTCCGTTGCGTTAACGTCTAATTATTAAATTACAGATTTGGGTAAGCAGTACGTGCTAGGATAAAATATTTCTATAAGTAGTGACTGACTTTAAGAACGAATTCGGATTGCCATTTTATCTTGGAGGGGTAACTGGATATCATCCCTCTATGTAATTACATTGACAAAGTGGGTGCGTTCAACTCCCTCTAAGATTCACAAGTCTCTAATAGAATCCTAGATACTGATAGGAAGCCATTCTCACTGTGTCAAATTTTCAGAAGGGCAATCAAATTAGCCCCACACTGTTTCACGTCAGCTTTTTTAAAACAAAATTATTTGGCTTATTTTTCGAATGAGTGGCTCTGTTGCATGTTGGTCTTTTAGACATTATCTGCTGAAGCACCCAAAGGTTTGTGGGCAGCACAGTGGCACAGTGGTTAGTACTGTTGACTCACAGTGCCACAGATTCAGGTTCAATTCCAGCCTCGGGCAACTATCTGTGTGGAATTTGCATATTCATCCCATATCCGCCTGGGTTTCCTCCGGTTGCTCCAGTTTCCTCCCAAGATGTGCAGGTCAGGTAGATTGTTCGTGATAAATTGACCCTTAGCATCAGTGGGACTAGCAGGGTAAATACATGGAGTTACACAAATAGTGTGCAATTGTTGTTAGTGCAGACTTGATGGGACGAATGGCGTCCTCCATAGGGATTCTATGATCCTATTTCTTGGAATATGGGAGAATCTGGCATTTGTTGCCCATCCCTCATTGCTCAGGGAGTTCATTACATTGCTGTGGGTCTGGAGTCACATGTAGGCCAGACCAGGTGAGGACAGCAGCAGTAAAGCAGATGAGTTTTTCCAACAATCAGTGATAATGGTTACATTAGAGACTGACTTTCATTCCAGATGTGTGAAAATGTTCTCTCTCTAATCGCTTGTTTTACAATTTATTTTATATCTCTGCCTTCTCCTGCTCGATTCTTTAGGAATGAGAACAGTTTCTCCCTGTCTACTCTGTTTAGTTCCCTTGTAATTTGTCCACCTCTATCAATCCTCCCTCAGCTTTCTTTTCTCCATGGAAAATGGTCCCAAATCCTCTAATCTACCTTCATAACTGAAGTTCCTCAGATAATCATTCTTGAGAATCTTTTGTGTCCTCGCTCCAGTGCTTTTGTGTTAACCCTTGAGTGCAGTGCCCAAAACTGGATTAACGGAGATCATCTTCTCAATCAGAGAGATGGTTGTGGGTGGGTGGGAGGTGACGGCCATGATCTTATTGAATGGTAGAGCAAGTTCAGAAGGCCGAGTGGCCTACTCCTGCTCCTAACTCATACAGAGAGTCATAGAGCATAGGGCAACACAGCACGGAAACAGGCCCTGCGGCCCAACTGGTCCATGCCGTCCATGGTATTCTGCCTGCTTGTCCCAACTGGCTGCATTTATAGAGTCATAGTATATTCATATGTATTCCTTAATCTAAGAGCAAGAGAACACGAGTTACTTTACATAATCTATGCTCATAATTCATAATTGTATCACTTTGTAGAACTGGCCAGTGAGATCTCACAAAAATACAGTGAAAAGCCTGTTTTACTTAACTTTCGCTTAATCTGATGCAAAGATGAAAAGTAAAATACTGCAGCTGCTGGAGTCTGAAACGAAAACAGAAAATGTTGGAAAATCTCAGCTAGTCTGTGGAGAAAGAACAGTGCCAATGTTTCGAGTCTCAATGACCTTTGGTCAGAGCTGAAGATCTCCTCCCACCATCCTACTTGAGCCAACTGCCGCATTCCTGCACTTTGCACCTATGTTCTTCCATTTACACATTCCAATCTCTTAGCACAATTCTCAGCCTTTATCACCACCATTTACAATCTCTGTCTTTTTTGTTTGTGCCATGCTTATCAATTACAGCCCTCTCATCCCTTATTCTCACAGTATAAATCCTGTCTGAGTTTCCATCGTTTCAACTCTGACAAATGTCATCCTGATTTGAAACATTCTCTCTTTAAAGATGCTGTCAGACCAGCTGAGATTTTCCAGCGTCTTCTGTTTTTATTAATCAGATGTTGCATTGATTATAAAATGCAGGAAGCTATTTTTATTTGCTGCTTGCTATTCCTGTCACTAATATTCTGTCTTATTCTGGTTACACGAATGTTTCCTCACTGGCCTGACACCGTTTTATATGTAAGAATTATGTTGTATTTTTAAGTAGGCCAAGAAAAACAGAAAATCTGTAGGAGCTCACCTAGATAGTCACACTCACTTCCAGAACCGAGGTAGTCCACACTCACTTCCAGAACCGAGATAGTCCACACTCACTACCAGAATCGAGATAATCCACACACTTCCAGAACTGAGATAATCCACACTCACTTCCAGAACTGAGATAACCCACACTCACTTCTAGAACCGAGATAACCCACATTCACTTCTAGAACCAAGACAACCCACACTCACTTCTAGAACTGAGATGGTCCACACACTTCCAGAACCGAGAAAACCCATACTCACACCCAGAACTTTAGCCGAGAATTTCTCAAAGAGAAATCCCATAGAATCCCTACAGTGCAAAAGGAGGCCATTCGGCCTAACGAGTCTGCACTGACCACAGTCACACCTTGGCCCTATTCCCATAACCCCTCATATTTACCCTGCTAAATCCCTTGTCCCAAGGGTTAATCTGTCCCAAGGGTTAATTTAGCATAGCCAATCAACCTAACCCACACATCTTTGGAATGTGGGAGGGAACTGGAGCACCCAGAGGAAACCCATGCAGACATGGGGAGAATGTGCAAACTCCATACAGTCAGTGATCTAAAACCGGAATTGAACCTAGATCCCTGGCGCTGTGAGGCAACAGGGCTAATCACCATGCCACCATGCCACCCCGCATCTCACACAATGTCCTGTTAGTTGGAGTTTTACCTTTGTCCTTCAACTCAAAGGCTTTCTTTACCATCTAAGGAATGAAAGAACAGCTTGGATTTGGTAAAGGATCAGACCAATAGCCCTTTATCAAGTTAAGGGCTACAAAAGAAGCAGCCTGCAAATGGAGACAGAGTTAGCGTGAATTTGGAGTCTGTCTAGGAAAGAGAAACAAAGCCAGAGTTTTACTCCGAGATGGCAGCCCTGACCCTGGGCTGAAAGGCCTTTGCAGTGCCAGGAAGCCTCAGCCTGATTTGACAGCCAGTTGGCTGTTATTTGATTCAAATTGTACCTTCCTCCCCACCACCCCTCCAATACTTCAGGATGGAAGCCCCACCCCTAAGAGCAGCTGGCCAATCTGCCAACACCATTCTAGTTGAAGATGGGTGAGGTGCAGCACTGAAACTGTCAAGAATTTCATTTGACCATTTGGGGAAGAGAGGGATGGCCTATCTGAAGCTTCACCTGCCCCTGTGTAAAATTATAGAGAGTTCAGGGTAGATGGGAACCCAGTGGAAGCCCATTTGCACGATTTCACACTCACCACCATCCACCCATCCCCACCACTGTCTAAAAACCCATGGTGGAGGAACATGATTAGATTAGATTAGATTAGACTTATTATTGTCACATGTATTGGGGTACAGTGAAGAATATTGTTTCTTGTGATGTACACAGACAAAAACATACCATTCATAAAGTACATTGGGGAGAAGGAAAGGCTAGGGTGCAGAATATAGTGTTACAGTTATAGATAAGGTGCAGAAAGAGATCAGCTGAATATATATTAGTTCCATTCAAAAGTCTGATGACAGCAGGGAAGATACTGTTGTTCAATTGATCAGTACACATTCTCAGATTTCTGTATTTCTTTCCTGGTGGAAGAAGGTGGAAGGGAGTATGTCCAGGATGCATGGGGCCTTTGATTACACTGGCTAGTTTTCTGAGGCAGTGGGCAATATAGATGGAGTCAATGGATGGGAGTGGTTTGCCCAGCGACTCTAGGCTACGTTCATAACCTTTTGTAGTTCCTTGCAGTCTTGGTCTGAGCAGTCTACCAAGCTGTGATACACCCAGGAAGAATGCTTTCTATAGCGCATTGTAAAAATTGGTAAGATTGTAGTGGACATGCCAAAAATCCTAATTCAGGCCTATGGTTAGCAGAACATAGGTGAGTTATAGAGTCATCTAGTCATGGAAATCATAGAAACCCTACAGTACAGAAATAAGCCATTCAGCCCATCGAGTCTGCACCGACCACAATCCCACCCAGGGCCTAACCCCATATCCCTACATATTTTACCTGCAAATCCCTCTAAGCTATGCACTGCAGGACACTAGGGGGCAATTTTAGCATGGCCAATCAACCTAACCTGCACATTTTTGGGCTGTGGTAGAAAATCAGAGCCCCAGAGGAAACCCACGCAGACACAAGGGGAATGTGCAAACTCCGCACAGATCCAAGCCAGGAATCAAACTCAGGTCCCTGGAGCTGTGAAACAGCAATGTTTATCACTGTGCTACCATACCATCCTCATAGAAGTTGACAGCATGGAAACAGGCCCTTCAGCCTAACTTGTCCATGATGCACTATTTTTAACCCCTAAGCTTGTCCCAATTGCCCACATTTGGTCCATATCTTTCTATACCCATTTTATTCATGTAAATGTCTAAATGCTTTTTAAAAAACAGAATTGTATCTGACTCTACTACTACCTCTGGCAGCTTGTTCCAGAACTCAGCACCCTCTGTGAGAAAAATTTCTCCTCTGGATCTTTTGTATCTTTTCTCTCTCACTTTAAACCTTTGTCCTCTAGTTTTAGACTCCCCTACTTTTGGGCAAAGATATTGACTATCTAGCTGATCTATGCCCCTCATTATTTTATAGACCTCGATAAGATCACCACAAAGTCTCCTACATTCCAGAGAAAAGGTCCCAGTCTATCCAGCCTCTCATAACTCAAACAATCAAGTCCCGGTACGCCCAAAGAACAAATAACAAAACAGCACGGGAAACAGGCCCTTCAGCCCAACAAGCCCGCGCCACCACCTTGATGTTCCCACTTCCACCTATGACCCCTGTCTATGTTTATAGAAATCTGCATTGGTATAGAAATCTGCATTGGAACCAAATTTGCGAGACAATTTAGGGAGAATTTGTTTTGCCAATCAGCTTAAGAGCGCATCTTTGGGGTGTGAGAGGAAACCGGAGCACCCGGAGAAAACCCATGCAAGCATGGAGAGAATGTGCAAACTCCCACAGACACAGGCCCAAATCCATGTATCAACAAAGCACAGTGATAGTCACTGAGCTGTCGTGTTGCTCATCAACTGGTCCAGTTCAAGCGTACATTAACGATGTGAAGCACTAAGATACTCTCGAAAAATCCAAGAGCAGCCCTCTCACGACCCATCGCATGTATGCTCGTTGTTGGACAACAAGGCGGACCAAAGTACCTGTAGAATAAAACAGAAGTACATCAATATCATTCACAACTTACGCAATTCCCAGGGAACTCCCAAGGCTCATGATCGTATTTTAAATCAGTCTTCTATATCCCTCAATCCCCATTTTGTTCATGTGCCCATCTTTAATAATATTTTTTCTATAATAGGGCAACCAGAACTGTACACAGTATTCCAAGTGTGGCCTTATCAATGTCTTATACAACTTTAATAAGATGTCCCAACTCCTGTATTCAATGTTCTGACCAATGAAACCAAGTCTTCTTCACCACTCTGTCCACTTCACATTCACTTCATTTTCAAGGAGTTATGAACCTGTACCTCTAGATCTCTTTGTCCTATAATTCTCTCCAGTGCTCTTTCATTAACTGAATAAGTCATGTCCTGGTTCAATCCACCAAAATGCATCACCTCACGTTTATCTAAATTAAACTCCATCTGCCATTCATCAGCCCACTGGCCCAATTGATCAAAATTCCATTGCATAGTGGACATCTAGAATTGCATTTTGATCAACTGGGCTTATCATTCTCCATAGCTATCTTAAAACTAATGGAATTATGGTCACTGGTCCCAAAGTGATCCCTCCCTAATAATTCTGTCACCTGCCTTTCCTTATTTCCCAAAAGGAGGTCAGGTTTTGACACCTCTCTAGTTGGGCCATTCACATACTGAATGAGAAATTCCTCCTGAATACACTCAACAAATTGCTCTCCACCATACCTTTAATCCTATGGCTGTCCCAGTCAATGTTGGGAAAGTTAAAATCTCCAACTATTATCACCCTATTTTCCTTGGAGCTATCAATAATCTTCTCACATACTTGCTCTTCAATTTCTCACCGACTATTTGGGGGCTTATAGTACAATCCTATCAAGATTGTATTGGGGGCTTATAGTACAACCTTATCAAGATCAAATCAAAGTGATTTCTCCCTTTGTATTTTTCAGTTCTATCCATATAGACTCAATGGGTGAACCCTTGGATATATCTTCTCTCAGTACAACCGTGCAACCCCTCCTCCTTTAGGAGATTTATCTCCTGTTCTATCTTTCCTATAGCACCTGTACTTTGGAACATTGAACTGCTAGTCCTGTTCCTCCCTTTGTCATGTTTCAGTAATTGCTATAATATCCTAGTCCCATGCACCATCCATGCCCTGAGTTCATCTGCTTTACCTTTTGCTTTGAAATAAATGCAGTTTAATCTGGACTTCCCTGGCTGCCTGTCTTGCTTTTGCCTGATCTGTCTGGTACTAGGATTAATGACACTACCTTTTATCATTTTATGTGCTGTCTTTAATTTCTATGCTGTCCTCAACCTTCCCTTCTGTGTCCCTGTTGCTCTGGGTCCAACCCCCACCAAACTAGCTTAAATCCTCCGGAATGGCTCTAGCAAATCTCTCTGCCAGGATATTAGTCCCTCTCCAGTTCAGGTGTAACCCGTTCCTCTTGAACAGGTCACCTCTTCTCCAGAAGAGATCCCAGTGATCCAAAAATCTAAATCCCTGCCCACTGCACCAGCTCTCAAGCCATGCATTCATCTACCTAATCTTCCTATTCCTAATCTCACTAGCACGTAGCACCAGTAGTAGTCTAGAAATTACTACCTTCGAGGTCTTGAATTTTAGCTATCTGCCTAACCTTCTATATTCACACTTCAGAACCTTATCCCTTTCCCTACCTATAGTACTAATATGTACAACGACTTCTGACTGCTCACTCTTCCTCTTAAGAATGTCCTGCAACTGCTCAAAGTTGTCAGGTTTCTGGAGATCTGGAATCTTTGAGGCCGCTTGCTCAGAAAACACCCTTTCATTACTTTCTGTCCTCCTGTTCTCTCTGGAGAATAATACGAAAGCAGAGTCAGCCTTCAGAAGGACAGCAGTCCCAATTGTTCTCACACATTTCTTCAGATACAAGGGAAAGTGGAGAATTTGCTTTTGTTTAGCTGGTGGTTTTTGCAAGAGATTTGCAATGCATGAGTGAGGGTCAACACTGCACCGCTGCCAGTGAAATGTGCAGTTCTGGCAAAGCACAGCGGTGCAGCAACACCCACACGTGTTCACCCTTCACCTTAATAGGTCTGTAGAAATGAGCAATTGAAAGGAATAGCACATCATTGGCATGCAGGGAGATTACAGGAGATTGGCCTTGAGCCAAAGATCCATTAAATGTCCAGACTGTGTTCAGAAATGCAAGCAGAGTGTAGGCATGGCAGGAATCAAAGTGCTGAAACCAACACACAGAGATTTTTGACTCTTTTCCCTCATTCCATCTCCTAATGTATTAATTCTGATAAAATGGAGACAGTTTGTTCTTAAAAAGATTTGTTTTTTTTAATAAACTGGAGTGCACTGTCAGAAACAGAACATTGCCATTAACCCTTTCAGAGCTGATTCGTACACTTGCTTAGCTGAACAGTCGGACATATAGTCTGGCAGACTCTCTCTCATCTTTCTTATCAATCTGTCCATAGTCTTTGACATAGTAGACAACACCATCCTTCTCTAGTGCCTCTCCAAGTGCTTTAGGGCTGGGAAGAACTACTGTCATTTGGTTCCATTCTTACCCAGTCCTTTTCACACATCTACAGATGATTTTGAAGTCAGTTTTTATGTTTTCTACAAGCTTACTCTTGTATAGTATTTTCCCCTTCTGAAATAAACTCTTTCGTCCTTCTTTGGATTTTAAATTTGTCCTAGTTCTCAGGTTTGCTGCTTTTTCTGGCCAATTTATATGCCTCCTCTTTTAACAGTAGCCCTGATTTCCCTTGTTCACCATGGTTGAGCCACCTTCCTCGTTTTACTGTTGTGTCAGACAGAGATGTACAGTTGTCGAACTTCATCCATGTGTTCTTTAAATATCTGCCATTGCCTATCCACTGTCAATCCTTTAAGTATCCTTTACCTGCTTCTCCTAGCCAATGCATGTCTCACACCACCAAAGTTAGCTTTCCTCGTCCTGAACTTATGTAAATTGATGCATTTATTTGTGTCACAATAAACTTACGTTAACACCGCAATGAAGTTACAGTGAAAATCACACTATGGTGCCTGTTTGGACACACTGAGAGAGATTGGGCATGGCCAATGCACCTAACCAGCACATCTTTCAAACTGCAGGAGGAAATCAGAGTACCCAGAGGAAACCCATGCAGGCATAGGGAGAAACATGCAGACTCTCCACTGACAAGGCAGTAATTGAAGCCAGGTCCCTGGCGCTGTGAGGCAGCAATGCTAACCACTGTGCCACCGTGTCACCCCAGCTGTGTAGAGTTTGCACATTCTCCCCGAGTCTGCATGGGTTTCCTCTAGCTGCTCCGGTTTCCTCCCAGAATCCAAAAAGATGAGAAGATTGGAGTGATCCAAGATACATAGGTTAAGAGAATTAGTGAAGTAAACATGTGGGAAACCTGGGTAAAAGTCAGTACAGAATCGATGGACCGAATAACCTCTTTCCACACTATAGGGATTCTATGATTCTATGAATGACTTGCCACGGAATAGCCAAGCCCCGGCTAGCTCTTTAGCCATGGTATTTATGCGCTTTCTCCAATTCACTTTCTTTCTACTCTTTGGATAAATGAATGTGTCCTGAATTTCATATTGGATTTAGTAGTGTCTGTTTTATGAGTTTTTGCCTTCTCCACAAGGGGAACATTTTTTCTATTTTTATTTAATAGTGAGACTTTCAGAGTTTTGAAGAGCTCTATCAGGTTATCCCACCTTCGTTTCTCAAGGTAAAAGAGGCCTCTAGCCTGTTCAGCCTCTCTTGCTAGTCACAACTCCTTAGTCTCTTCCTATCCTTGTGAATCTTTATTACACTTTCCCCAGTATTAGAAATGTTTTTCAAATATAAAATCAGGGATGTACTGCTGAGGCTTTATAAGACTTTGGTGAGACCAAGTTTTCAATATTCTGAACAATTTTGGACCCCGCATATAAGAATATGTTCACCTTGCAGAGGGCCCAAAGGAGGTTCATGAGAATGATTCTGGGAATGAAAAGTTTGACGTATGAGGAGTGTCTGAGCACTCTCAGTCTGTATTTGGTGGAGTATAGAAGGATATTGAAACTTACAGAATACTGAAAGGCCCAGATAGAGTGGATGTGGGGAATATGTTTCCATTAGTAGGAGGGACTAGGATCCAAGAGCATAGCCTCAGAGTAAAGGCCTCTTTAAGAACTCAGTTGAGGAGGAATTTCTTCGACCATAGGGTGGTGAATCTATGGAGTTCATTGCCATAGAAGGCTATGGAGGCGAGGTCATTTAGTGTATTTAAGACAGAGATGGATAGGTTCTTGATTAGTAAATGGATTAAGGATTAAGGGGAAAACGGGGAAAAACTTATCAGTCATGACTGAATGGTGGAGCAGATTTGACCTGAAGGCCTCATGGTTTTTGTAATTTGGGGAGTGGGAACATGCACTGTGTCTAAAAATATGGCCTAACTAGGTTCTGAAATATACAAACATACAAATTAGGAGCAAGAATAGACTATTCAGCCCTTTGAGCCTGCTCCACCAATCAATAAGATTGACTTAATAGTGGTCTTCATATTCTGCCTACCCCAGTGATAATTCCAATAAAACTTCCCTGCTTTTCAATTCTATCCCTCCAATAAAGCAGTCCAATGCTGGGTTTACTTTTCTACAACCTTACTAACATGAACACTTCAGAACATCTGAATAACCTAGGTCTAATTTTTTGCCCTCCCCCCCTTGTTCTGGATTCCCACACTCCCCAACACTACAGTCTCTACCCTTCCCCTCAACCCCCCACTCCCACCCTCACCAGAGGAAATAGTTTTCCTTTGCCTTCCCTACCAAATTCGTTAATTGTCTGAAACAGCTCCATTATGATGTTGGAGTTGTATAAAACTTTGGTGAGGCCACAGTTAGAGTACTGTATGCAATTCTGATCACCGCATTATAGGAAGGATGTGATAGCACTGGAGGGGATGCAGAGGAGATTCACCAGGATGCTGCCTGAGGTGGAACATTAAGGTATGAGGAGAAGTTTGATAGGCTTCGATGTTTTCACTGGGGCAGAGAAGACTGAGGGAGTGACCTGATGGAAGTGTACAGGAATACGAGGGACATGGATAGAGTGGTTAGGGAACAGTTGTTCCCCTTAGTTGAAGGGTCAGTCATGAGCGGCAATGGTTCAAGGTGAGGGGCAGGAGATTTAACGGGGGGGTGTAGGGAAAAGCATTTTTACGCAGAGAGTAGTGACGATTTGGAATGCGCTGCCTGGGGAGGATTGCCTCATGTTCTTTTTAAAAGCATCTGGATGAGCAATTAGCAAGTCATAACATTCAGGGCTATAGGCCGGTAAATGGTATTAGGTGGGAGTTCAGATGTCTCTCACGTTTCAATGCAGATGCAATGGCCTGAAGGGTCTTTTCTGCACTGTACAGTTCTATGATTCTATATCAGCGCTCAATCTCCTCAACTCAAGAATCCGAGTCTTTTCACATAACCTAGCACCACTAACATCCTGACAGGTCTGCCTGTCAGAGTACTGATCTTTACTCACCTGCTCCAGGGAAGCGTACACTGCGGATCTACTTAACTCTTGCTTAATCCGATATCACGTTGCTTGCAGAGTGATGCGGCAGAGATATATTCACCCACTGCCTGTTATTTAGGTCATTCTTTCGAACTCTAGTTATATAAATGTTTTCCTGACCCATTTTACATGCGAGGATCAGCCATATTTTTAAGTAGGGCACAGAAGTGTTATAAAATCTATCCAAGGACAGGGAAGTCCCACACTGATTTATTCTGTCCAAACACCACAGCACTTCATTTGCCAGAGTGGGGCATCTTGCAGCATGTCCCATTGGTTGGACTATTTCCCTCATTCTCCAGCTGATAAATGTTTTGCCCCATGAGTTGCTGTAAACATAGGTGGCTAAGAATATGGTCAGGGTAAAGGAGCATCTGGGATCTTTTGTTTTTGTTTATTAGTGTCACAAGTAGGCTTACATTAACACTGCAGCGAAGTTACTGTGAAAATCAAGGGATTGAGTTTAGCAGTCAGGAGATAATGCTGCAGCTTTATAAGACCCTAGTCAGACCCTTCTTGGAGTACAGTGTGCAGTTCTGGTCACCTCATTACAAGAAAGATGTGGAAGCTATTGAAAAAGTGCAGAGGAGATTTACAAGGATGTTGCCTGGATTGGGTGGCATGCCTTATGAGGATAGGTTGAGGGAGCTTGGTCTTTTCTCCCTGGAGAGACAAAGGATGAGAGGTGACCTTATAGAGGTTTATAAGATGTTCAGAGCTATAGATTGGGTGGATTCTCAGAGGCTATTTCCCAAAGCTGAAATGGTAGCTGCGAGAGGACACAGGTTTAAGGTGCTGGGGAGTAGGTATAGTGGAGAGATCAGGGGTAAGTTTTTCACTCAAAGGGTGATGGGTGAGTGGAATCGGCGGCTGTCAGTGGTGGTGGAGGTGAACTCGTTGGGGTCTTTTAAGAGACTTCTGGATGAGTACATGGGATTTCATGAGATTGAGGGTTTTAGGAAGGTTTAGTAGGTAGGGATATGATCAGTGCAACTTGTGGGCCCAAGGTCCAGTTTGTGCTGCCATTTTCTATGTTTTCTATGTTCTAGTTGCCACACTCCAGTACACTGAAGGGGAATTTAGCACGGCCAATGCACATAACCAGTACATTTTACAGACTGTGGGAGGAAACTGGAGCACCAGAGGAAATCGACGCAGACATGGAGAGAACATCCAGACTCCGCACAGGCAGTAACTCAAGCCAGGAACCGGGCAGCAGTGCCATTGTGCCGCATCTAAAAATTGTATTTTATAGATTCACTAAGAAACAGAGAATCAGTGGAAAAAGAAATTGAGCAGAATGGAGTCAAATCAGGTACAGAAAATGAAATAAAAGAAAGGGAGTAGAAAAGAAAATGAGGTCCCATTCCTACCTGGAGATTCTTTTCCTCTCAGGATTGCCAGTCTTTTAAGAATTTCCTCTTTATTTTTTTATCAGATCTAATTTCTTCACTGCTTCCCCTCTCATTGTTATGTTGATAACTTTCTCTCCTCAAACCAGTTCATAAAATCATAGAATCTTTACAGTGCGGAAGGAGGCCATTCAGCCCACAGAGCCAGCAACAACAATCCCATCCAGACTCTACCCCAATGGCCCCACATTTTTACCCTGTAAATCTCCCCAGACACTGAAGGGCAATCCACCTATCCCACACATCTTTGGAGTGTGGGAGGAAACCGCAGCATCCAGAGGAAACCCAGGGAGACACAGGGAGAACGTGCAAACTCCACACAGCGAGTCACCCAAGGCCAGAATCAAACTGAGGCCCCTGGCACTATTAATCAGCAGTTCTAATGACTGTGTTGCCTATATGCAAAATATTTCGATAAAGGCAAAATGCTGCAGATGCTGGAATCTGAAACAAAAACTGAAAATGATGGAAAATCTCAGCAGCCTGACAACATCTGTGGGGAGAGAATAGATCCAACGTTTCACATCGAGATAACCTTTTATCAGAGCTGACAAAGGGTCATCTAGACTTAAAGTGTTGGCTCTACTCTCTCCACAGACCTGTTGAGATCAGACCTGCTGAGATTTTCCAGCATTTTCTGCAAAATATTCACATGGTTCTTCAGTTATGTGTTCAATTCTCCCAAAATAATTCCAAGTGCCGAATTTGCATAAAAACTGGACTACTCCCATTGGTATTTTTCAGTGTGATTTCCAGAATGAATCTCCTACATCTTGAGCACTGCAGAGTGCCCAGCGTGATTCACCCTGAAAATCAGGGGATGGGGGCTATTCCTGCCGAGAGGTCGGTAGCATAGAGCTGCGCGTGCCATCACGCATGTGTCAATCTGTCAGAGCAGAGATCGGAGCATCTGCAATGGCTCTATACTGCTGGCATCCTAATTGCTGGCCAGCTCAATTGCTGTCTAGACCTGAGACCTTACGTCATTGCTCCTACAACCCCATATCCCGATTTGTGGCTTCCTGGATCTATGGGCCCGCACAGATGCCCCCCACACCTGAGCACACTCTGATCTTCCTGCCCCCTACCCCACAAGTCCCAAATCCCCTTCCGATATTCTCATTCCTACCAGCAGTTCTGCCTCCTGGCAATTCTGATGCCCTCTCTTGGCAGTCCTAACACTCTCTTAGCAGCCCCAATCCCTCGACCCCTCCCCCTATGTGGCTGATTAACCTCAATCCTCAAATCCCTCCCTCCCATGTGGCTGGCTAACCTCAATTACCCCTTCCCTTCCTCTGCCACTGATCTCGAATGCAGAATGCCAGCAGAACCCCTAACTTCCCATCAATCTCCCCCCCCCCGCATACTCCCTCCCTCTCAATAGCCTTATCCCCTTCCAGCCCATCCTTTTGGTACTGCCTGATGCCTAGTTGGCATACCAAGGTGTCTCTTGGGCCTTCCCATCATGCCCTTTGAGCTGTGCTGGGAGCCAGACTGGCACTGCCCAGGGAGCATCTTCCCCTTACCCTGACTTCCTGGTGGGGGGTTTCCATGTCCTCTTTTCCCACCAGCAGTGTCAGCATTTGTAAACCCCACTGAAGTGAAACAGTCCAGGCAAGGGGGGAGGTGGGGTGGGGGGGGGGGGGGGGGGGGGGGGGGGGGGGGGGGTGGAAGGGGAGGGGTGTGGGGGGGGCAAGAGGCTAGCAGGCTTGGAGACTTCAATCCCAGGCCTACTGATGACATGGAAATTGCCATTAGCATAATTTATGCAGCTTTGTGCAGTTGATGATTTCAGAAATCCAGTGGGCAGAGGTGCACAGAGGCCGCAATGTCCCGCTCTCTGTCTCAGTGTCCTGGCCTGCTGCACCACTCGGGCTGGGAGAATCCCCTCTCCCCCACCCCCCAGTAGAAAAAACACAGTGTGAGTCTTCGCATTGCAAATATTAGAAGGCTAATAGAATATTAGATAATCAACAACAGGGTCAAAAATTGAGTCACCAGTGAAGGAAGTAAGTAAAAAGAGGGAAAAATAAATATCGCATTTTTCATGTGGAAAAAAAATGGGGTCAACTCCTCCAAGCTGCAGGATTTGCACATGTACTGCAATGTGTAGCAACAGAATGGGAGATTTTTTTTCCGATTAAAGAATGAGGAGATTCTAGACAGTGTGTAGCATATTTGAAAAGACGAAATGCTTTGATATATGTCTAGATAGTTTGAAAAAAATATATAAATTCAGCGGTCTTCAGGGTAAGATGGAGAGCACTGAGAAGATAATAAAAACAAAGTGAACAGTCTCAAGTTGACTGCAACATCAGTTAGGACCCAAGTGTCCTTTCAATGAAGGAAATGAATTATGGAGCTCCTATGAAGAGCATTTTCATACTTTACACAAGCAAATAAAATTGCTGATGAGTGTGTCTACCAGCTTTTCTCAGTACAATAGGAAGTAAGACCTTCAATTTGCTCTGGAGCTTGGCTCATCCAACAAAGCCAGGAATCAAAACTTATGGTGACTTGACAAAGATCTCCAAAGCCATTAATTATTGTGGAAGGGTTTCAATTCCAAAAGATCCAAGTGGAAGCAAAAGGATTGGTCAGTTTATGGTAATGGTATAACGGATAGAACAACATGTGAGTTTGGTGAGTCATTGGAAGATACTCTTCTAGTTTGTGGACTCCAAAATGAAGCTATCTAAAGAAGATTGCTTATTGAACATATAACTTTAAAGACAGCAGTAGAAATCTCAGTATTGATTGACTGGCTGCAAAAGGGGCTTCACAATTCAGCGGAGGAATGAAAATCCACAAGCTGGGAACAGCCCATAAGAAGTCAAAACAGCAACAAGCATGTCACAGATGGGTCATTCAGCGACTGAATGCTGGAACAAGGATAATCAATGCAAAAATTATAGCAAAATGGGTTTCATTGCAAAAGCTCGTTCAGCAAGACCAGCTTCCCCTGTGGAGAATATGCAGAAGATGAATCTGGACAACTTAAAGAAGAATAAGTTTCATTACAAAAAGGATTTATGACATAGAAGAATTAGAACTGTGAAGAGGAGAATGTCCAGAAATATGAAGAAAAGCTCCAACTGAATGTTTTATCCATACAAGGTGAATCACTTAGATTCTGGGTGATTCTGAAATTAAGTGGGCAATCTATTAGGATAGAGGTTGATTGTAGGGTCCATTCATTCCTTTGAATAACAAAGACAGCAATGACATGATGCATTTCTTTTACTGAACAGAAATTAAAATTAAGATATTACAAAAACGCACAGAAAAGAGAAAATCTGGAGAAAGAGGGAGAGAGAAACTGGCTTTTTCGGCTATTCCATTACTGATCAAAGCAGAACTTCAAACAGACTGAATAGGTCTCGAAAATGGATTGCTAACTGAATAAAATAGTTCCACAATATATCCATCCTTATCTCATGGCCTTGCAGATGTTGTTTATGTAACACTTTGTTTGGTTTATATAAAAAAGCCTGTTTTTGTTTAGAATCATTATAGAAACTCTACAGTACAAAAGGAGGCCATTTGGTCTATTGAGCCTGCACCGACAATACTCTCACCCCAGGTTCTATCCCCACAACCCCACACATTTACCCCACAAATCCCTCTATCCCTCACAACCCAGGACATTAAGGGGCAGTTTAGCATGACCAATCAATCTAACCCGCACATCTTTGGACTGTAGGAGGAAACCGGAGCACCCGGGGGAAACCCACGCAGACACGGGGAGAATGTGCAAACTCCACACAGGTATTGACCCAAGCTGGGAATCGAACCCAGGCCCCTGGAGCTGTGAGGTAGCATTGCTAACCACTGTGCCAATGTGCTTGCATTCTACTTTCAAATAATGCAGTCAATTTTCCAGCTAACCCAGCATGTCTTCTGAGTTTTAAAGTGCGGTCAAGTTAGCTTTAAGATGCAGCCGAATTAAGTTTTTTAAGCTTAGCATTTAAATGTAATTGCATAGGCAGAAATATCTTAAAATGAAGACTTTTCATGAGTGAAGCAAACCACACACAGAGGCAACATTGATCCAGTATTTTTCATTCCTGAGATTACATCCCAACAAAAGCTGAAGCACCTTCCTTTAAAAGCAGCTGAATTGATTTTTAAAGACATACACAGAAGAGATCCTGCTGTTAAAAAGCTACATCATGATCAACATAGAGTTGAGTGGACAAACAACGCAGTTGTCTCTGCATGTGGTCAATGGTAATGTTCCAGCTCCATTTGGGAGATCACGATAGAAGGAGATACATTTTAACTGGAGTGCTGTCAATAGACTGGTTGATATCAAAACAGACCTACAGCATTTACTGGATAAGTACAAGACTGTTTTCTAAGAGACACTTGGCTGAATGAAGGGACTTGAAGTGAAACTCAAGATAAAGGCTAATAGTCAACCAAGAAGTCTCAAAGCAAGAGCAGTATCATCTGCAATTTATCCCAAGACCAAAGAGAATTAGTACGACTTGTTAATTCCCCTCTTTGGTGAGGTTTACAACAGATTTGTCCTATTGAGGGAAACCCACCAGGGACGCAAAGGTAAATATAGCTCCTGAGGAGAGAGGGATATGTTCCCTGGCACTGCCCTCTGACAATGTGGCATTGTCAAGGGTGGGCCCTCAGTGGAGAACTATTGCAGGGTGTTCCCCCTTTATATGTGTGAGTGTGGCGGTGGAAGGAGGATTTTATTTCAAACGCAGACCAGGGCACACATCAAAGTGCCATAAAATGTGGAGAGAAAACTCGGCTACGGAGCTGGAGAGCTGCGAATCAGTTTTCTCACTGGAACTGACACTCTGAATGGGATTTTCTGGCCACTCTCGCCCCGAGACCGGGAATCTGTGCCCGAGGTCAATGGACTTTCAAATGATCTGCTGAGGCTTCTGTCCCGCCCCCAGTATGAGTCCTGTGGCAGGCGGGACAGAATGATTCCGCACTCTGACATGGAGTGGGAAAATCCAGCCGGCGTGAACAGTGCTAAGATTCTAGCCTATGGATGAAGTCTTTTGGAGGTGACAAGGGTCTTGGCCACCAGCCGGAGATCCCCGGCGTCCCCTCTTTTTGAAAGGGCCTACTGCCAGTCAGAGATCTAGAACGTGGCAGAATTTGCTTACAGGCTGACCCCATGGTGAGGCCCCTGTCCAGTACTGGATTCATAGCAGAACGGCAGTGCGTTAAGGCCCTTCAATTGGGCCTGATTTGGTGTTGGGGGCAAGAAGGAAAACCTTCCAGAATGGACTTAAGCACTGTGGAACAGAAACGTGGCAGGTTTCCACCACAGCCACCTCCTCAGTACTACTAAGCTCTCCATAGGGGAGGCACAACATTCCATACAAAATAACAAAAAGACAAAGAAAATTGCAGCACAGAAACAGGCCCTTCAGCTCTCCAAACTTGCATCAACTATGCTCTCTGACTTAACTACCTTCCGGTAATGATAGCCCTTGACTCCCATCCTATTCATGTATTTGTCAAAATGCTCCTTAAAAGTTACTACCGTATCCACTTCCATTACATCCCCTGTCAATGAGTTCCAGGCACCCACCGTTCTCTGTGTAAAACATCTACATTTAAACCTTGCTCCTCACATCTTAAACCTGTCGCCCCCCCGAGTTACTGGCTCTTCCATCCTGGGAAAAAGCTACTGACTATCCACTTTGTACATGCCTCTCATTATCCTGTAGACTTTAATCAGGTCATCCCTCAACCTCCGCCATTTCAGTGAGAACAAACCAAGTTTCTCCAACCTCTTCTCATAGTTAATACCCTCTATGCCAGGCAACATTTTTTTCTCTACTCTCCAAAATTTTCACATCCTTCTGGTAGTGTGGCAACAAGAATTGAATATGATATGCCAACTAAGGTCCTATAAAGCTGCAGTATGACTTGCCAATTTTAGAACTCAATGCCCTGGCCATTGAAAGCAAGCATGCTGAATGCTTTCTTGACTACCTTCTCCACATGTGATGCCACTTACAGTGCTTTGCACTTGTGCACCCAGATCTCTCTGCCTATCAATACTCTTAAGGGTTCTGCCATTTCCTGTATATTTCCTATCTATATTAGACTTTCCAAAATGCATTACCTCACAATTGTCCAGATTAAACTCCATCTGCCATCTTTCCGCCCAAGTCTCCAACCGATCTGTATCCTGCTGTATCCTCTGATGATCCTCATCACTATCCACAAATCCACTAACGCTTGTGTCGTCCACAAACTTTGTAATCAAACCAGTTACATTTTCCTCCAAACTTATGTATGCAAAGGTCCCAGCACTAATCCCCAAGGGACTCCACTTATCACAGCCCTCCATTCAGAAATGCACCCTTCCACTGCTACACTCTGCCTTCTTTGACCGAGCCAGTTTTGTATCCACCTTGCCAGCTCACCTCAGATCCCATGTGTCTTCACCTTTTGAAGCAGTCTACTATGAGGGACCTTGTCAAAGGCCTTACTGAAGTATGAATGGGATTTTATGACCTCGCCCATTCCGAAATCTGCTCCAGATCAACAGACCTTTCCATGGTGTGCCCCTGACCCATTCCAATTCCCTTGGTGGATGGGTGATAAAATTTCAAGCTATGTGTCTAGGTTATTTGTTCATTTTTTTGGAGTATGTTTTAAAGTGTCACAGACACAAGAATCTTACCACTGAGTCACGGCTGACTCCCAGCAATCATCCCATTTTCACACATTATACATGCCACGCTCAGTGAGAAATTTCAATAGAAAAACAATGACAGGAGTTGAAGTGAAACATGGTGGGGAATTATCTCCAGCAAACAACCTAAAGACTCTGGTTTTGTCAAGCTGTGATGGAGGTCACAGTCATTGTGTGAAATACAACAGACTGAGTTTTGGTAAATCGGATTTAAAGTGTGAAATGGATCTCTTTATATTGAGTCTTTCTATTTAAACTGTGAGTTGTTGCGGCTGGCTTTGCATGGCATGGAACTATACTACTAATGATTGGATATCCGATGGAGTCAGTGTTATATCCCATTTCCAATTGATGATAGTGTATTGGGTGTGCACTAGGTTAACCTGGTGGCACAGTAATTAGCACTGCTGCCTCACAGTGCCAGAGTTCTGGGTTTGATTCCTGGCTTGGCTCTGCAAAGTCTGTACGTTCTTCCCGTGTCTGCAGGAGTTTTCTCCGGTTTCCTCCCACAGTCTGAAGGACGTGCTGGTTCGACGCATTGGCCATGCAAAATTCTCCTTAGTGTACCCAAATAGGCGCTGGAACGTAGTGACTAGGAGATTTTCACAGTAATTTCATCACAATGTTAATGTAAGTCAATTTGTGACACCAATAAATAAACTTTGAAATGAATTAAAAGTGAATTACTCTGGATGCTGGAATCTGAAACCAAAAGGAAAAATGCTGGAAAATCTCAACAGTCTGGCAGCAGGAGAGAAAAAAGTTGATGTTTCGAGTTCAGATGACCCGCTGTCAAAGCTTCTATGGAAGCGAGTCTTGTCCAACTCCTAAGAGAGAAATGGAGAGCAATGAAGGGGGATGGGGATGGGAGAGACCTACGGAAATCCTGTCAGAGGGAAGAGCAGTACTTCTTCAGAGTAGGCAATCCTGGAAACTCTATTAGGAACTCCAATCCCAGCTTTGACAGAGGGTCATCTGGATTTAAAACGTCAGCGTTTTTCTCTCCGTACAGATGCTGCCAAACCTGCTGAGATTTTTCCGTATTTTCTCTTTTGTTATAAAACTGAGTTGGTTTGTTCTTAAATGTGATCTGCTGGTTGTGAAATACACAGGTCTGAGTGTCTCCCAGATGTGGGCTTACATGCATTGCATTTTCATTTACGAAAAGTTGTCATCGGTGACAGGGTTTCAGTCAGACAGGTAAACGTGTTCCTGAGCTGTTTATATCTTGCTCATCAGTCATTCATCCAGCAAGGCTTTGCTCTCCCATAGAATCCCTACAGTGCAGAAGGAGGCCATTTGGCCCATCAAGTCTGCACTGACAACAATCCCATCCAGACCCTATCCCCGTAACCCTATGTATTTATCCTGCAAATCCCACTGGCACCAGGGGGCAATTTAACACGGCCAATGCAACCTAACCTGCATATATTTAAAGTGTGGGAGGCAACCAGAGCACCCGGAGGAAACCCACGCAGACACGAGGAGAATGTGCAAACTCCACACAGACAGTGACCCGAGGCAGGAATTGAACCCGGCACCCTGGCATTGTGAAGCAGCAGAGCTAACTGCTGTGCCACCGTGCCAGCTTTGATCATCTCCTGTCACAAAAAAAAGGTCACCCAAAAAATAATAACCACAGTCCCCCTCTCGCCAAGCACATGTATTCTGCAGATCAGCACAGGAAATGACAGACCCTACTTAAGAGTTAACTCACGCACAACTCAACTAACAGCCACCCCCACCATGCTCACCCTTATCTCCACACTCCTTCCCCCTACCACCATCATGGGGATTGATAGGTAGGCAATGTTTAACCCGATTGGTGCGGTCAGTAGGTGCAAGTCAAGCCTTCTGCACAATATTCGAATTCACAATATTCTTGCAAGGGGAAAATAGAATCATTTAAAAAGAGAACAGCCCCACACTATAATGACTGATATCAAGCTGTTTGATGGATAAAGTTTGCAGAATGTTCCTCGTACAAAAACACAGGAAGCTGCAAAAACTCAGCAGATCTGGCAGCATCTGTGGAGAGAGAAATCTTTGGAGTCATTAGCCAGAATTTTAACGCATTGCCCACACCCCCCCCCCCCCCACCCTCCCAGCTTCTCCCATGCTCAAGGCTTGTAAAATCCCAAAGCCAATAGAGAATGCCATTCTGCAAGCGTAGCCCCCCTCGATTCTGAGGCAGGCAAGGTAGTAAAATTCCAGCTGTTGATTCTGCTTCTCTCTCCACAGACACTGCCACATCTGCTGAGTTCTTTTTTCAGCATTCTACATTACTGTACTTCAGATTTCCAACGTCCTCAATATTTATTTTCTTCTATCGATTCACAGCCCAGAGGAATGAACCCAAATCTGAATGGAGGTGGTCATTTAACTCCAGAACCATTCAGTCAAATCATATTATCCCCAGTTGCATACGTTAGCTTCATTCCCCTTGATAACCCCATCGAATGATCACTGGGGAGATACAGTTCAAGAAGAGCTCCAGATTTCAAAAATCCAGATATGGACGAGAATTTTATTGGCATTCCCACCCAAGGCTCATCAGATTGCCCCCAAAGCCAATGGTGAATAGTCAGCCATTTTAAAGATGTACATTTGAACGGGAGCTTAAACTTTATTTAGGAGTGAGATGAAATACTCCTCACTTGCCTGGATGGGTGCAGCTCCAACAACACTCAAGAAGCTTGACGCCACTCAGGACAAAGAGCCAGCTTGATTGGCGCCACATTTACAAACATCCGCTCCGTCCACCACCAACGCACAGTAGCAGCAGTGTGTACCATCTACAAGATGCACCGCAGTAACTCATCAAAGATCCTTAGACAGCACCTTCCAAACTCAGGATCACTTCCGTCTACAAGGACAAGGGCCAGCAGGTAAATGGGAGCACCACTACCTGCAAGTTGCCCTCTAAGCCATTCACCATCCTGATTTGGAAATATATCGGCCGTTCCTTCGCAGATGCTGGGTCAAAATTCTGGAATTCCTCCCAACGACATCATGGACTAGAGCATTTTGAGAAGGCAGCTCACCATTCCCTTCTCAAGAGTAACTAGGGCTGGGCAATAAATGCTGGCCAGCCAGCAAAGGCCATGTCCCACGAATGAATAAAAAAAAGCTACCTCTTTTAAAAGGTGGATTTTCTAAAACAGAACTGTGCAGACCCACATGGTAAATTGTTGCAATTAAATTCAGCAATTAAATCATGGACTAGTTACTGTTTACTCCCTCCATTCCAGACTACCTATACCTCCAGTTTATCCAGAGCCTCAATTTTGGAATACTTAATTACCGCTTCCAAGTTCTCTTTGGCACAATTTTTGTCAGTTTATTTACTTTTAAAATGATTGGGGATCATTTCACTTTCTTAAAGGTGCTAAATAAATACAAATTGCTGTTGTTGTAGTATGTCCTGTTTTCAAACAATGTATTTAACCACCAAATCCAGTGATGTAAATGAAATTGCACAGAATTTAAGGACAGAAACAGACCATTCGGCCCAGCTGGTCTATGCTGATGTTTGTGCAATATCCCTCCTTCCTATCCCTCTTCATTTAATCCTGTTATCGTTTTGGGTTTTGTTACTGCACAGAGTTCTTCGAGTTATGAGAGCTAAATTAGAAACCTGGTGAGGTTTCTCTTGCAAGTTTTGCACCAACTATAATTTAGGTCAGGGTTCGAACTTTGACTTAAAACTTCCAAATAGCAAGCTCATTAAGAAACAACTCTCAGGAGCTACCTGGCAGCGGCAGTTATCTGTCAATCAACTGAAAGTGAACAGATGTTCATCACTGTGGCAGAAATTGAGCAGTTGAAACTCGGGTGTGAGGTAATGACTCTCTGTAAGGTTTTAGGAGTCATGATGTAGAGATGCCAGCATTGGACTGGGATAAACATAGTAAGAAGTCTCACAACACCAGGTTAAAGTCCAACTAGTTTATTTGATAGTAAACCTACAAGCTTTCAGAAACTTTCCACACACCTGATGAAGGAACAGTGTTTCCGAAAGCTTATGGGTTTACTATCAAATAAACTGGTTGGACTTTTACCAGGTTTTAGTAGCACAGAGTGAGCTAAGATTCTTTGAGGTACAGGTGCTAACTCGGGGACTTGGTGAAGATGGGGATTCAGTGTAGTGAGCCAAAGAGAGGCTGCTTTTGTACCTTATATTTAGTCTCCAGTAACTGGTGCATATTCAAAGGCATAAATTAGATGGGGAGGTTGGTGATCGTTTGCTGAATTTTAAGATTGTATCCATCTAAACTGGGGCAGTAGTTGAAACTGTTACTGGGGAGAAATAAGCAGCATTAAATTTATAGCTTAACTAATTAAACTGCTTAATATAACTACAGATAACGGTTCTGCAGAGTGATATTTCTAAACTTGTAACCTAATTATTTCAATGAAATACAATTAAGGCAGCTAGACAGGTGATGAATTGCAGCTGTAGTATTTGGGTCCTGGTGGATACTGATGTGTTCTACAGCAATTACCTCTGCAGTAAATGTTTGCAACACAAGGAACTTCAGCTTTGAATTAATAAGCTGAACATTGGACACTGCGGTACATCAGGGAGCGGAGAGGTTACCTGGACTCTTTTGTAGCAGGAGGCAGTCACAGTCCTGATGCTAACTCCTCCTGATTGGGAAAAAAAACAGATCTGGAGTTATGGCTATAAATAAACAGTGGGAAGCATTTAATGAAACAATTCAAAATGTTCAACAAATATATTCTATTGAAAAACAAAAGTTCAGAGAAAAAGATCAATCCCTGCTTCTCCAAGGAGGTTGAGGATAGTACTAGATTTAATAAAAAGAGGCTCAGAATAGTTGCAAGTCTAAAGATCGGAAGTGTTTTAGGTTCCAGTGGGGAGTCACCAAAAAGTCGGCATAAAAAAATTAAAATGAGTCTAAATGAGCCAAAAACATAAAACAGACTGTAAGATGTTTTATGAATTTGTTAAAAGGAAGGGAGTAGCTAAAGTTTATGTTGGTTCCTCAGGAGCAGAATAAATTAGTATAGTGAGTAAGGAAATACCAGAGACATTGAAGTAATATTTTGTGCCTGTCTTCACAGTACAAGGCACAAATTACATCCCAGAAACAATGCGTAACCTTAGTGTTAAAAAGAATAAAAAAGTTAATATTAGCAGAGGAAAGGATACAGAAAAACATGAGGAACTAAAATCGAACAATTCCTCAGGATTTATTGACCTACATCCTAGGGCTAAGTGAGATAGCTACAAAGATAGTGGATGCAATAGTTATGATTTTCCAAAATATCCAGGAATCCTACAGCACAAAAGGAGACCATTTGGCCCATTGCATCTGCAATGACCACAATGTCACCCAGGCCTATCCCCATAACCTCATGCATTTACCCTAACTAGTTCTCCTGACATTAAGGGGTAATTTAGCATGGCTAATCCACCTAATCCGCATATCTTTGGACTGTGGGAGGTAACCAGAACACTTGAAGAAATCAGATGCAGATATAGGGAGAATGTGCAAACTCCATACAGATTGTGACCCAAGTTGGAATTGGACCCGGGTCCTGACACTGTGGGGCAGCAGTGCTAACCACTGTGTCATTGTACTACCCACATATCTGAAATGGTTCCTGCATATTTAAGGTTGGCAAATGTAAAAGAAGACAAGGGTAAGTATGGAACAACAAGTTAGTTGGCCAGATTTCAGCCATTGGAAAAATGCGGGAATCTATTATTAAGGATATTTTACATCGCATTTCAAAAAGCGAAATATGATTAGAACAAATTTCAATTCCAGCCTTGGGTCACTGTCTGTGTGGAGCTTGCACATTCTCCCTGTGTCTGTGGGGTTTCCTCCAGGTGCTCCAGTTTCCTCCCATGGTCCAAAGATGTGTAGGTTAGGTTGATTGGCCATGCTAAATTTCACCTTAGTGTCAGAGGGACTGGCAGGGTGAATGGGTGGAATTATGGGGATAGAACCTGGGTGAGATTGTTGTCAGTGCAGACTCAATGGACTGAATGGCCTCTTTCTGTATTGTAGGATTCTATGATTCTAGGTCAACGTTTGCACAAAAGAGAAATCATATTTGACAATTTTATTCGTGATTTTTATTGATATAACTGTTGGGGTAGATTCAAATAAATCAGTCAATGTACCGTACTTAAATTTTCAAAGGCATTTGATAAGGCATCACATGTAAGGTTGGCTGGCATGATAAGGTTGACTGTGTAGGGAGTGATATATTAGCTTGGATAGATAGGTTAATGGACAAGAAGCAGAGACTAGGGATAAAATAGGGATTACTGCAGCATTTTCAAATTGGTAAACTGTGAATAATGGAATGCCATCAGTTCTGGGATCCTAGCTATTTAGGATCTATATTATTAACTTAGATGTATCTAAGATTGTTGATGATTGGTGGGAAAATAAGCTCTGAGGAGGACAAATAAAACTGTAAAGAAAAGTAGACAGACAAAGTGAAGGGGCAACATGATGGCTATTGGAGTTTGTGGAGGATGGGTGGCTTTTTAACTTGATCATAAGAATAGAAAAGCAGAATATATTTTAAAAGATGTGTATGTAAATGTTGATTTTTCACAGGCAGAGGTGTACACATACAAGAGACACAAAGTTAGCATTATTTATTAGTGTCACAAGTAGGCTTACGTTAACTCTGCAATGAAGTTATTATGAAAACTCTCTAGTTGCCACAATCGGATGCCTGATCGGGTACACTGAGGGAGAATTTAACATGGCCAATGCACCTAACCAGTACGTCTTTCGGACTGTGGGAGGAAATGGGAATATCTGGAGGAAACGGAGAAAATATGCAGACTCCACACAGACAGTCTCCCAAGTTGGGATTTGAACCCAGGTCCCTGGCGCTGTAAGGCAACAGTGCTTACCACTGTACCATCCCACTGTACCATTGTGCCACGAGTGGACATACAGCAAGCAATTAGAAATATATATGCCATGTTGGCCTTTATAGAAAGGGGGCTGGAGTAAAAGAACAAATACATTCTCCTACAATTCTATGAGGCTTTGGTGCGCCCACGTTAGAATAATGTGTGCAGTTTTGATCTCCATATGGAAGGAAGAATATATTTGCATCAAAGACTACCTGGGATGAAAGGGCTGTCCTATGAGAAGAGCTGAGTAAAGTGGGCCGCATGCACTCTGGAGTTCAGAAGACTGAGAGGTGATCACATTAAAACATTCAAGGATCAACAGAGTTGACACTGTGATGTGGGTTCCCCTGACTGAGGAATCTAGAACAAGGGAGCACAGTTCCAGGATAAGAGCTCAATTACTCAGAAATGAGATGAGGAGAAATTTCTTCACTCAAATGTTTGATTTGATTTATTATTGACACATGTAGTGGTATATAGTAAAAAAAAAATTGTTTCTTGTGCGCTATACAGATAAAAACACAGAGAACAAAGGGAAGGGTGCAGAATATAGTGTTACAGTCACATTAGAGTATAGCAAAAGATCAGCTTAAAATATGGTAGATCCATTCAAAATCTGATGGCAGCAGGAAAGAAGTTGTTATGAGTCGGTTGGTACAAGATCTCAAACTTTTTTTTCTTCCTATTGAAGAAGGTAGATGAAAATATGTCTGGAGTGCCTGGGGCCATTGATTATGCTGGCTACTTTTCCAAGGCAATGGGAAATGTAGACAGAGCCAATGGATGGGAGACTGGTTTATGTGATGGATTGGGTTATGAATCTTTGGAATTCCTCATTACAAAGGGTTGTGGTAACCCCATGATTGAATATATTTAAGGCTTGGATTGACAGAATTTTACTCTCAGTGGAAATGAGGTGAGGAAATGGGATTAAAACCAACCATAATCATAATGGATGGTGGAGCAGATTGGATTGACTGTGTGGTCTACTTCTGCTCCTATTCCTTTATCTTCTGATTATATCTTTCTATTCCTTTCTCCCACTTGTACTTTTCTAAGATCTCCTTAATTTCATACATTATTCAAAATTATAGAGTAGTACAGCAGTGGAAGAGACCATTCAACCCATCAGAACTGTGCTAACCCTTCCAAAGAGCAACTCACATAGACACACTCGTCTGCTCTTTAACCAGCCACTTCTTTCTGCTTTAAGCAATGACCCAGTTCCCATCTAAAGCTGATAGTTGAATCTGAATCCCTTATTCCATTAGGCATTCCGAATTGTAACCACTCATTGCATGGGAAAGCAGGATTAGGCTATCGAATTGGACTATCAGCACGATCATGATGAATGGCAGAGCAGGCTCAAAGGGCCAAATGGCCTCCTCCTGCTCCTATCTTTTATGTTTCTATGAAAGCTTTTCCTTTGTTCTTTAGCAAATCATCATAAAAATTTTTTATTCACCCCTTGTGATGGATTTGACTTCCAAATTATCACCAGTCTTTGGTGGTATTCTTCCTGAATTCCCTATTGGATTTATGTGTGACTATATTACATTTATCATGCTGTTTAGCATTGTCCTCACAAGTTTGTGTTCACAGTCATTGCTTTGTCCTGTTCCAGTGATGGATGGGCAGATCGCGAGGAAGTGATCGAAGCTTACGAGCAGGAGGCAGTGGGAGGCATCACTATCAAGCTGCAGTCCGCTGAGGTCACCTGGTTCGATGACTACTACCTGAAACTGAACCTGGAAAACAATGCTCGCAACCCCTGGTTCCCTGAATTCTGGCAGCACCGCTTCCAGTGCCGGTTGGGAGGACATCCCCAGGAGAACCGAGCTTTTAAAAGACTCTGCACAGGTAACTGAAGTTCACTTTTATTTTAAGTCTCTGAGCCTTGCCAGTAAGCTGAACCCTTTGAAACTCTCCCTAACCCTTTGGAAATCTTTGATCTCTGTCAATTACAGTGCACAGTGCTTCGAAATAAGCTTCAATTGACAGTTTAATAGATTTCTACTCATCTGTATTTATTTCAATTACCCTTCATGTTTGAATGCATCTCAGGTACCTCCATTATTCCGAACTGCAATGTTCACAGTAACTTCACTGCAGTGTCAACGTAAGCCTACCCGTGACACTAATAAATAAACTTAAATTTTAAACTGAAGTGGCCTGGTGTAATCAGCGTTGGGCAATAAATGGGCCAACAAGGATGACATACCAAGTAAGAATTTTTTAAAATTACCAACGTGGATTGCAGATATTTTTTTGAAAACAATCAGAAAATTGAAAAATAAATCAGACAGATCGAGCCTGAAGACTGGGCTTGGATTCAATATTTATCTCAAAGACCTGCCTCAAAGGTGCCTCGGGGAACTGTCTCTGTAAGGAAACTGGTAGATGGATCTAAAAGTTGATGGTGTTGGATATAACATTTGGCTCGATGCACCTGCCCCAAAATATTAATGTTGGCCAAATCAGAAGGGAGGGCAAAATGTGGGCTTATGGTCAGATATGCTGGAAGCATGCTGGCACCAAACATGCAAGCACTTTAGTTAAATACTATTATCCATTTAAATTAAACACAGCATGACTTCCCTTCTGGTAATGATGGGATTGCACTGTGCTTTCTGTTTGTCCAGCTGGAGAAAGCTTGAGGGAAGATCAGCAAGTGTTTAAGCTCTCAAAGGACCTTAGGATTCCACTTTCAACATGAGCATGAGTTTTCGGTTTCTCTTCCTTCCTTACGTGAAATCTTTTAACCCTTTTTCAGTTCAATATTATTATATGTATGAGGAGGGATTGACTAGGTTAGGATTGTTTTTGCTGGAGTTCAGACAAATGAGGGGGATCTTATAAAATTCCAACAGGACTAAAGAGGGTAGATGCAGGAAGAATGTCCCTAGTGGTGGGCAAGTCCAGAACCAGGGTTTGAGGATTCGGGATAGACCATTTAGGTTGGAGATGAGGAGACATTTCTTCACCCAAAGAGTGGTGGGCCTGTGGAATTCTTTCCCACAGGAAGCAGCTGATGCCGAAACATTGAATACATTCAAGAAGCAGCTAGGTATAGCACTTGGGGTGAATGGGATCAAAGGTTAGAAAGAGAGAAAGCAGGATTAGGCTATTGAGTTGGACAACTAGCTTTGATCGTGATGAGTAGCAGAGCAGGCTCGAACCTTCTTTCTGCTCCTACCTTCTATGTTTCTATGTTAACTGCTTTCAAGTATGGCTTCATGTACAGTGGGGAGCAAGGGCTTGCTAAATACTGCATTTGTTTGGCAAGAAAATCTGGAGGATCTAATTATTTTCCTATAATGAACTCAAAAATAATTTGAATCCATCTAACTGTCTGTCGATTGATATCCATGAGATGGGTTTCCCTTTCTTCATTGTGGCTGTAGTTCACAGATTATTTAACAACATGGCAACTATTCATGCAAAGTAAAATATTACTAATCGTTATTCAAAAATATTAAAACATTATATTTAAACTCTAGGAGTAGATGAACTGTGGTATTCATGCACTCTCGATAATCCGGCCAGGTTCTCTGAAGTAGAGAATAAAGGCCACAAAGTTGAATAGCACAACCCTTCTTCCTAGTGGGGCTGGAGTGGTCAGCTGTCTATGTGTGCGTTACGTTCTGCTCGATATCTCCTACACAACCCACGTGACGTTAGTGAATTAGAATGGTGCAAATTACTTAAGGTTTTCATCCTGTCACGCCTGGGATTAATCCAGCTGCAAGCTGGGATGTCACCACATAAAACTTGTTTATTTGTATCACAAGTAGGCTTACATTAACACTACAATGAAGTTACTGTGAAAATCCCCTAGTGTCCACTCCAGCGAGTGTTCAGGAACACTGAGAGAGAATTTAGCATGGCCAATGCATCTAACCAGCATGTCTTTTGGACTATGGGAGGAAACTGGAGCCCCTAAGGGAGCCCACACAAACCAGCCAAACCAGGAATTGAACCCCAACTCTGATGCTGTGAGGCAGCAATGCTAACCACTGTGCATTTTAACACTTCTGGATCAGTATCTAGATAGTCATTTCAAGTAAATGTATATCCTCAAAGTAGCAAAACTTCAAAGGAATGAATCTAGCCCTTGACTTCAGAGACGGAAAAAAAATCTTTCTCTGCAGCTTCCAAAACAGCAACTCTCAGAGAAAAAAACTACTCATGTACAGCAGAATCCTTAAGAAAGAGACTTATCTTGTGGCAGATTCCAGGCTCCAACTTCAGAGAGAGCACTGCTCCCTCTCAATTCAAAAGCAGCATAGAAGCTTGAATATTCTGTGTAAGCCTAGACATGACCATACCTGTCAATCATCCCAATCAGGCCCTCCTCTATAAAATCTGAGGGAAAACACTGAAAAAAAACAGCTGAATTGCATTAGTTCAGATTAAAACAAATGTTTTACAATTGTGAAGCAATTATGCTGCTGTAGTAAAAATATAGGATGCCAGTTGCAGACAAAACGGTTTCAAGTGCACAGAACTGCTACAATAGATCTTGCACAAGAAATAACTCAAATACATTTCTTAAAGGCACAGTATCATTACGTCATACCTAAAGTGACTGTATGATGATGGCACAGCACCAAGTACCCAAATTCAATTCCCAGCTTGGGTGCTCTCTGTGTAGAGTTTACACATTCTCCCCACGCCTGCGTGGGTTTCCTCACACAGTCCAAAGACGTGCAGGTTAGGTTGATTGGGTATGCCAGATCACCACAAAGTGTCAGGGGGTTAGCAGGATAAATAAGCGGGGTTATGAGGATAGGGGCAGGGAGGGATTGTGGTTGGTGCAGACTCAATGGGCCAACTGGCCTCCTTCTGCAATGTAGGAATTCTATGATTCTATTGATTCTAAGTCTCTGGGTCAACAAAGAGTCACAGAACACTTACCTGTATTAAGAGCCACAACAAAGTGTGAAAATAAACCTGCAAAGGATATCAATTTCAACACAAAAACAATTCTGCTATTATTTGAAAAAAAAAGAGACTATTCAGGAACTACTGCCCTTTGAAAACTGATAATGGTCTGATCAGCTGATATAGAATCATAGAATCCCACAGTACAGAAGGAAGCCATTTTGCCCATCAAATCTGCAGCAACCACAATCTTACCCAGGCCCTATTCCCATAATCCCATGCATTTACACTGGCTAGTCCCCCTGACAAAGGGGCAACTTAGCATGGCCAATCCATCTAACCCCCATATCTTTGAATTGTGGGAGGAAACCGAAGCACCCAGAGGAAATCCACATAGACATGAAGAGAATGTGCAACTCTGCACAGACAGTGATCCAAGCCAGGAATCAAACTCAGGTCTCTGGCACTGTGAGACAGCAGTGCTAACCATTCTGCTGCCAATGTTGTCAATGAAGATAAGGAAATGATGAACACATCATTTTCTGTCAGCATTTACAGTGGAGAAAGAGGTTACCGGACATCGCAAGGGATAGGGATGTGTAGAGTAAAGAGTTAATGCTAAAAATAGCTACTGAGCATGTGTGTAAGGAGCTATGTCACAGTGATGACATTCACTGAGAAAAGATGACTAAACAGAATCTGAGAATAGTTCCAAATAAATCTTTGTCTTTCTTAATCTTTGTAAATAGTTGGCAAGTAAATAAAGGTACTTTGAATAAAAGACCTTTGCCTCCAGCAAGATTTCTTGAGTAAGAAACCAATGAATGTCGAGGTATACCCAACAATATCAGGTGTTGGCAGCAGTGACTACACCCATGGTCAATCAGTGGAAAGAGGGGAAGTGATGGCCTAGTGATATTATTACTAGATAATTAATCCAGAAATGCAGCTATTGTTCTGGGGATTTGTGTTCAAATCCCTCAATGGCATGTGGTAAAATTTGATTTAATAAAAACATCTGGAATTAAGAATCTACTGATGACCATGAAACCATTATCGATTGTCGATAAAAACACATCTGGTTCACTAACGCCCTCCGGGGAAGGAAATCTGCCATCCTTACCTGGTCTGGCCTATGTGTGACTCCAGAGCCACAACAATGTGTTGACTCTCTAAATTGGCCTAGCCAACCCACTCAGTTCAAGCCCAATAAGGGATGGACAAAAAATGCTTGTCAGCCAGTGATTCTCATGTCCCACAAATGAATGAGGGGAAAGTGGTGAGAATAGTCTCAAGTGAAACCCTGCAATGGTCCAGGGCAATGGGTGAAGGGCTTTGAGGCCAACCAGCAACTGTACAGAAAATGACTAACTAACAAGGGCAGCTTAGCTACTGGCAAGAAACGCAGGAAAAGATGGACCTTGAATCAAGGTGAGAAATGGCTACTGCTCTGCCACGAGAATTTTAAAATATAGAAGGTCCCAGACAGGCTGAGCAATGCCAAAGATGTTCCACCTGGTATCGCAACACCTCAGGTTTTGTAAGTAAAGAGAACAAAGATCACGTTAATCCTGTGCTATACTACCAATAATGTATGACAACGTACTGACCAGTCAGGAGGCTGAGAAAAGGTACAGTCTCCTGCAAAAATGTCACTGGAGCCTTTCTAATGTTCCCGTGTAGTGGGTAAAAGATCTACAGGAGGCAAATAATACCACACACGAATTGCACAGTGCTATGGGTGTACTAATTTAGATGTAGAGATGCCAGTGTTGGACTGGGATAAACACAGTAAGAAGTCTCAGGACATCAGGTTTAAGTCCAACCAGTTTGTTTGATAGTAAACCCACAAGCTTTTGGAAATGGTGTTCCTTCATCAAGTGTGTGGAAAGTTCTCATCTTGCACACACTGAACAAGTTGGTTGGACTTAAACCTGGTGTGTGACTTCTTAATGTACTAATTTAGGCCATTTTAAAGTGGTCTACTGTTCCACGAAATCTATGTCTACAAGACAGAAAGACCAAGATGTTAAAGAAACCTCCATTCACAACTTTGACAAGAAAATAATTTTCCCAGGAGAAATAAAGGAAATTTTTTTAAAAAGTAGTATTGGAATGCTAGCATTGATATAAGTAGACATCTAGACACAGGAGCAAGTGATTCCACGTTATCTGACAGGGTTTCATGGTTGAATATAGTGACACTACAACTGTCCTCTATTCAATCCAAACATCACAGAGGGATATTGTAGATCTTTCACTTCTCTTTGAGGATAGGCAAGATGAGGCAGGAACAGGATGCACCAAGGATGTCAGTGATCACATCCAAAATTAGATTCCAGATAGAATTTGCTCTTTGAGGAAAGGATGCAAAGGAATGGAGCTGCCACAAAGGAAAAAGAGATCCTGGACTTGTACCATAATATCTGATTCCACTGCTCATTATCACAAAGTCTGAGCTGTCATTTTTGAAGACAATTGGCCTTTTTTTGTTGAAGAGGGTAATAAAGAGGTGAATTTGTCTGCTTGTCCCAGTGAGCCTATCTATGAAATGCAAAATCTATGTCATATTGGATCCCAGAGTGAACATTCACGATGATTTTGAAATGACTGAAATCATGCCCGGTTATGACTCAGATGAAATGAACTTTCTGGCCTTCAGAGAAGGTGATACCTCATTATGTCTGAAGACACATTAATGACCCTTGTGCCTGCAGAGACCAAATTTAGTGGGAATTCTACAACAGCCATCTACATGGAGTCTACCTCTGCTAGGACAAAGGACCTTACAGCCTTCTTTGAATTTCCTAATTGTTAAAGCATTGCCAATTTCAAGAAGTTAGACAAAGGAATATTCATCTTTTGTCAAAGAAAAAGTGAAGATGTGGAGTCATGTCACCAACCTGCTCCCACCTCCCCTCCTCTCTGTCCCCTCCACCACCTCCCCTCAAACGCAGTTGAGAACCTGTAACCCTGTCTTGCTGTACTGTCAATGAGACCACATCTTCCAACAGCCACACAGCAGCTCAGAAAGTGTGATGTGTTTAGGATTGAATGCCTGGCCCCACCTGTGCTGTTCCTACTGGAAGTTCAGAGCATCTGTACTCGTGGTTACAAGGCCACTCAGTCACCTCTGTATGCGCATCCATTATGGCAGCCCTCTCGACTGGAAATGTGGATTATCCAGCATCAGTTTTCAACCTGCTGAAGGAATAAACCATTGAACTTTTGATTTTGGACTCTGGACTCACGTGAAACAATCTTTCTTATTTTCTCTGTGTTCTTTGCCCTACTTCTCTTTTTATTCTTCATCTCTCTTTTACAGTATGCATACAAAATGTGGGGGAATATTACAACCCCTCTTCCTGCGTTTTGAATGTATGTAAAATAAACCAACACTGGGTTTGTTGTGGGGCTGCTTCTAGAAATTGGATCACACCAATACAGAAGAGTTGGGGAAAATATACCACTGATGTACCAATGAGGCCAATACATCTACCCAGTGCATCTTTGGAATTGTGGAAAGTTACGGAGCACCTGGAGGAAACCCACACAGACACAGGACAACAGACTCTGCACAGACAGTGACCCAAGCCAGGAATCAAACGCAGGTCTCTGGCGCTCTGAGGCTCTGGCGTTCTAACCACTGTGGCAGCATGTTGAAATTCAATTGAAGTAGTAACTCCACTTGGGTAAAGATAGGAAAGGAAATGTTGCTGGGAGGTGAGTAGCGACTGTCTACATAAAAGAGATCACCAACCCTTAGCTTTCAGCAACCAAACTAACCAAGGTCAAGACCACTGTCGAGAAGCTACCATCCATGCCCTGTTTGCAATGGGAGTCACAGTGGCACAGTGGTCCCATAGTGCCAGGGACCTGTGTTCAATTTCCAGCTTGGGTCACTGTCCATGTGGAGTTTGCACATCCCCTCCGTGTCTGCGTGGGTTTCCTCCGGGTGCTCTAGTTTTCTCTTACAGTTGAAAGATGTGCGGGTTAGGTGGATTGGCCATGCTAAATTGGTGTCAAGAGTACTAGCGAAGGTAATGCTTGGGATTCTAAGGATTGGGCCTGGGAGAGATTGTGGTTAGTGCAGACTCGATTGACAATGCAAACTCCTTCTGCACAGTGGGATTCTATGATTCGATGAACATCTGAACTGGTTTTGAGCATTCTGACTTCAGAAAGCTATTGATGGATGAGAGAGTGTGAAGAAACATGTCAAGAATGATACTGGGTTGTAGGGAGGCAACTTCCAAAGTCTGGCTCACATAAATCATTGAGAGATAAATGAATTGTGTGAAGTACCAGGTGGGATGAATAATTCATATGCAGGCTCACGAGTTGGAAAATGAGTCTGCAGGTATTCAGCTTCGTAATGCCCTGAAGTGTTTCATGACAGGATAATCTTTTCCTCGCGCCTTTGTGCAGGTTGTTTTTTTATCTGTTGAAGGTGCCACATAAATACAAGGTGATGTTACTTTTTTGAAGTGGTGTTATGTTATACAAACATAGCAGGCAATTTCCCAACATGCAGCTCTGGGATTATTTCAGCGTTGCCAAGAATTAAATGCTGATTGCTCCAGCAAGCAACCCAGGAGTAAAGTTATGAACAACATGTTGTTCGCTTAATGCTCGAGCCTGACTCAGAATGCCAGCCAGTCTCCTGATATTGAGTGCAACCACTTATCGGGCAGAGCAGTTTCTGACACACATGGGATTATGGGTATATAAGCCGCCATTGTTGACTGATTGCTGCAAAGATTGTCTGTGGTCAGGAAGGTTGCAGTTGAGAGTTCACATACAGCAATCTCCTGGAACGTGGTCCAATCAGAGTTTGGACTCTGTAAGAAGTCTCACAACAACACCAGATTAAAGTCCAACAGGCTTATTTGGATCACAAGCTTTCAGAGCACTGCTCCTTTATCAGGTGAATCAGGTGTCTCACCTCATGAAAAAGCAGCACTCTGAATGCTTGTGCCACTCCAGTCTAATGCCAGCAACTCCACATCATGGCAGCCAGAGTTGGCAGTGCTGTAGGTAACATGCGAAGGAATGGCCTGACAATCAGTTTCTTAATGAAGAGTCATCCTGACTCAACATTGGCTCTATTCTCACTCCATAGATGTTGTCAAAACTGCCGAGATTTTCCAGCATTTTCCTCTTTTTGTTTGCTTTGATATTATAACGATTTTTGTGATGTAAGTTGAGGGGGGAAATGTAGTCAAAAACACTGGGAGAACCTTCTTTGCACACTTTAATTATCAAAATGAATCTTTTGCATCCAGACAAGGCCTTTATTTAACACTACATCTGAAAGACGGCATCCCCAATTATACTGACAGTGGTGTGTGGACCTCAATGCTCAAGAGTAGGGCTGGAACTTAGAGGTGCTACCAATGTGAAGCAAACTAGCAGTAATGTTGTGATCTGATATAATGTGTCTTTAATGAAGCATATCTTTCACTGTTGTCAATCACTGTCACCTCAACAGAGGATGATGTATTTGTCTCATGACTTGTTTTCAATCTACAGCAGATGGTAGGAGTCAGAACGTACAATTAGCCCCCTAATTGTTCAGCCGGTAGTAAGGATATCTCAGTTGCAAGCAATTAAAGAACTAACTTCACAAAGTAAATCAAAGAGAAAGGTTTAATAATGAAACTTCATTGCACTAATACTCAGCCCACACCCTGCACCACACAAACCCTGCAATCCCATCTGCTTTCTATTTATACCAGGTCAACTGATCACCACATCACTTTGCCATTGGTTACATTGTCTGCCGGGTCAGCTGGTCAGCTGCCCCTCACAGCATGTTACCATTTGTCACAGGGTAACAGATTCTGTAATAAGTCCTCAGAGGTAGAAATCCCTTCAACAAAATCCCTTTATGTACAAGTCTGATGACAGTGTCCACAGTGCTTTCAGTTTGTAGTCTGTACTCGGAGTCCCAGAGGAACTGACACTCCTGGTTAAATATAAAGCAAAAGGCTCCCTGACTGGCCCATCCATTTGGCCCTTAATCAGGGAGTTCATATTCTAACAGATCCATCTCAATTGCCTGATTAAAGTCATTACACATTCCAATGTTATCATTGGGTATCATTGATTACTTTATAATACTAATTAAACTGTTTGTGTAAAGTCTTTATCTTCAAAGAACATAGATTATTATTTCATTATCCCTGTTTCCGCGATTGGTATGTTTACATTGAATCAAAGAATGTAAGATATGCGGCATGCTGATTGAAGATTTGCCTGAAAGTATATGGGCCCCATCCCTTTAACATACGGCAAAAGATCTGATGTGGAAGCGAAATGACTCTAAAGAACTCGCTGTGTGTGAGTGATTCTGCAGCTTCTATATATGAATCCTGCATACTGAACCTTCATTCTGGGATATTGTTGCACCTTGTTCTGGCCAGCAAGCATCAAATCTTGGGAAGATTGTTCCATTTGGGAGAACTTAACTCGTATTAGTCAACCTTCTGCAAAATTAAAGAGGGAACGGAAATGAGATAACTGACTCCATAAAGTCCAACTTTAAACAGAACTCACAGATAGCAAAGACTCTAGCCAGGATTCTCTGATCTCATCTGCGGCTGGGATTCTCCAGTCCCGCTGAGATTTGGCTGAGCGCCAAATTCACCGTTCTCACTGGTACAACAGTCGAGAAATCTGGCCTCCATTTTTCTGCTTACTGCCCCTACAGGAAGTCAAGGGGATGTTAAAAATCACAGGCTGGGGAGAGGAGTGCATTAGTAGCAGCTCCTAACAGCCAAATGATGTCTGAAAAGATTTTTTGTTTGGTTGAATCTTACTTCTGAAGCTAGTAAAATGTGCCTGCAGCCTGTTTTCTGGGTGGAACTTGAGCAAAACCTGGAAAAACACAACCCAACAGTGTCACCATTGCAATCAAGAAGCAACCTATGGCCAGCTAAGGTAGTGGCCAACACAGGGAGCTAAAAAAAGCTTGAATATTCATCAGATGTTACAGATAGCATTAAAAATCATTTTAAAAAAAGCAGCAGATGGCCATATAGTTTCCAGTACTCAACTGGAAGGCAGCTTCTATCTGAGTTTACTTTGTTCTGTTGACACATTACTTTGAGTTTCCTGGAACTTAATGTTTCCAAACTAGCAATAAAATTAAAATTGCTGTAAGTTCCACAGACTGAGCATATCTGATACCTGACTAGTCCATATACAAATGCAGCAAGCCCTGAACAACATCCAGCCTTTTGCTGACAGGTGGCACATGGTAAATGCCAGACAATGACCATCTCCAACAATCTAACCATTGCCCCCTTGAATTCAATGGTATTATCATCACTGAATTCACCCACTCTCAATATCCTGGGAGTTACCTCAAAGCTGATTTGATTGATCATTGTCACATAGATTAGCATATAGTGAAAAATATTGTTTCTTGTACACCATATAGACAATGCATACTGTTCATGGAGAAGGAAAGGAGAGGGTACAGAATGTCATGTTACAGTCATAGCTAGGATGCAAAGAAAGAATACGTAATACAAGGTAGATTCATTCATTCATTCATTCAGCAGGGAAGAAGTGTTCTTGAATTGGTTGGTACATATCCTCAGGCTTTTGCATCTTTTTCCTGATGGAAGAAGGTGGAAGAGAGTATGTCTGGGATGCATTGGGTCCTTTTCCAAGGCAGAGGGAAATATAGATGGAGTAAATGGATGGGTGGCAGGTTTGTGTGATGGACTGGACTTCATTAACAGCTCTTTGTATTTCTTGTGGTCTTAGATAGAGCAGGAGCCATATCAAGCAGTGATACAGAGAATGCTTTCTATGGTACATCTGTAAAAGTTGATGAGAGTTGCAGCAAGACATACCAAATTATACACCATCACTAAGACACAAGTCAGGAGCATGATGGAATACTCTCCATTTGCCTGGAGAAGTGCAGCTCCAACAACATTCAAGAACTCCGATACCGTCCAGGACAAAACAACCGACTTATTTGGTATCCTATCCATAAACATTCACTTCCATCACTGATGAGCAGTGACAGCCATGTGTATCATCTACAAGATGCACTGCAACAACTCATCAAGGCTCCATAGACAGCATCTTCCAAACTCACTACCAGTACCACCGAGAAGGACAAGGGAAACAGTCACATGGGAACATCACCACCTGGAGTTTCCCATCCAAGCCACCATCATCCTGACTTGGAAATACTTTGGCATTCTTTCACTGTCACTGGGTCAAAATCCCGGAATTCCTTCTCTAACAGTGCTTCGAATGTACCTATCTCTCAGAGACTGCAATGGTTCCTAAAGATAGCTCACCACCACCTTCTCAGGGGCAATTAGGGATGGACAATAAATGCTGGCTGAAGCGAATAATGCCCATATTTCATAAATTAATGCACAAAAGACTTCTCTGATGGCTAACATAAAAATTCAGGTAAAATATGGTCAATGCTTGAAAACCATCTTGTTAAATAGAACTCAATTTTTGAATACACCATCTGGAATTCATGTTCATTAGGGCAACAACCCTGGTGATCAATTCATAACTCGATGCAGAGATAAGGGATATGATGATACTAGAGCTAGCCAACAAGGGTTATTGAGCTCGTGATAGCATCTACCCTGATGTAAATGTTCCAAAAATACCTCTTTGACCAACCCACAGGTTACAGCATGGATTCACTGTTGCAAAGCAGATGCAAATAGGAAACCTAACTACCAGCTAGACAAAGTCTACAGGCTACATGTAATGTGTCCACCATTGACACAGTAGCAAATGAAGACTAGCCAATGCAGGCGATGTGGCTTCACATATAAACCTAGCTTTTAACACCATACACAAAACATTTGGCACCAGAGAACATTGGAAGTAGCAATACAGAAAGTAAAAGGCCAAAACAAATGGCTCAAATCCTGGTTAGCACTGCTGCCTCACAGCACCGGTGAGCTCCGGTTCGATTCCAGTGACTGTCAGCGTGGAATTCTCCCCTTGTCTGCATGGGTTTCCTCCACGTACTCCAGTTTCCTCCCACAATCTAGGTTACAGGTACAGGTACAGGTTAGGCAAATTGGTCATGGTAAATTGCCCCTTAGTATCCAAAAGATGTGCCGATTGGGTGGATTAGCCATGGTAAGTGCACAGGGTTACTGGGATAAGGCAAGAGGATGGACCAGGGTTTGATGCTCTTTTGGGGAGTTGGTGCAAGCGTGATGGGCTGAATGGCTCTTTCCGCACTGCAGTGATTCTACGGACTCTATGAAAAGCTGCAGCCAGAGGCTATACAGGTTCAATACAACATTCGAACTAACATAGATACCAACATAGCATGCTGAACAGTGTCCAGATAAAATGCACAAAATGTTTAGCCAAGCTATACATGCAGAGTTTGAGGATGACCAGACTATCAATAAACAGAGAAGACTTTGCAACCATCTATGTTATATATCCACAGATGAAGGATCAGCATAAGCTTTATGTAATACTGGGTAGTGGTTCGGGTGCAAACATCCTTGCCACAAAAATGGTAAGTGATGATTCAACCAACCAATGTCATATTCACTGCATACAATGGCTAGAGCTTCCACCCCTGAGATCTATTACACACAAGGATCGCTACAACAAACCATTCTAGTCACCCAGAGACTTTATGTCCTGGGTGCCAAGGGGACTAGAGATCACAGACCTATTGATTTGCAAGGACCAGTCCTTAGTCACCATCCATGGTATCATCGATACAATAACAAAGACCACAAGGAGAATCTTTAGAAATTCCCTGCTCACTCTGAGAGAAGATCACACATTACACGGCACAATTTGAACCAAATATGTATACAGATTATGAATATGTGCACTTTACCACACTGCGGAACCAATTACTATTCAGCAGGCAAATCGTCTTCCGTCATCATTCATTGATACTCCCAGGAGTTCTGTGATGCATTACTTGAAAAACAGGGGAAGATGAAAGATGCCCATGCTCGACATGTGGATGATAAATTACCCAACAGGACAGGACATTCGAGTGCAACACCTAACTGAAGGTACGTGGAATCCAGCAGCAATCCTCAGAATAGGCCCAGAAGCAAGGTCATATCAAGTACAGACACCAAATGATGAAACAGTTGTAACATCAGAATAATACTACAGCCAGAAATACTAAATAACCCTATTGCGGACAGAACATAGTCTAAGATGCAACACAAGCAAAGCACACCTAACCAGCACTCTGAAAAAGTGCTGCAAACCCCAGTAAAGGGTCTTTGCAATTATGTCTGAATGGATAAGCTAACCCTACATACATTTCACAGACTTGTCAATGTATTGCTTTGCACCAAGTTTTAGTCAGACACAATATTGTTTTCTTTTTGCTGTTATGCAAATAGCTTGACTCTTTGAAGGTAAGCCTTTAGCTTAGGAAAACAGGAGGTTGTGAGATAATGAATATGTAACTTTAAGCGGCTGTCAATTAGTACTATCTCCAGCCACAATGGCAGGAATATAACCAAACTGGCGAGGCTTGCAGGACAGAATTATCTGTTAGCTCTAGTGGGATTTTACAAGCTTCACTCAAGGCAGATCGTAAAATCCCAGCCAATTAGTCGCATGATTTGTATTCAGCCTCATCACCAGGCAGTAGGAATCTTCTAGTTAACCTCCTAGTTACAATATTGTTTAAAGCCTCATCTTCAAATGAAGAGCTAGATTATTGTTTCTGCAATCCTTTTTGTATGGTAGGCACATTTAGGTTGAATAGAAGAATGTAGCAATATAAGATTCATTTTCATAAGCCTCATTTTGCAGAACTTCTCGTTCTATTATCACATCAGACTAGTTTGGAGGATGAGATACCATATTCTAGTCTGCACTACCTCAATTCACCCTTTCTACTTTCAAGTTACAAATATAAAATTAACAGTTTTTGGGTAAGATTTTTATTTTCTTCAGTTTTGGAATGTTGAAAGATGATTTCATTGCCATCTTGACCAGGTTAAATGGGTACAATAGGGTAGATACTGATAAGCTATTTCCTTCGGTGGGAGACAGGAGAAGGTGTGTGCGGAGGGGTGGTGTTGCAGACTTTTAAAACTAGCAACGCCCATTCACAAGGGAAATCAGGAAGAATAAAATCATAGAATCCCTACAGTACAGAAGGAGGCCATTTGGCCAATTAAGCCTGCACCCACGAAAATCACACTCAGGCCTGTTTCTGTTAACCCCACATATTTACCCTGCTAATTCTTCTGACACTAGGGGTAATTTAGCATGGCCGCTCTATCTAATTTGCACATCTTTGGACTGTGGGAGAAAACCGGAGCACCTGAAGGCACTGAGAGGCAGCAGTGCTAATCATTGTGCCACTGTGCCGCCTTCAAAGTGGGTGAAAATCTGAAATTCTCTCCCTCACAGGACTGTGGATGCTGGGTGTTAATACAAATATTAAAGATTGTGATCAGTAGGCTTTGGTTGAAGAAAGGGTATTAAGTGTTGCAGAATCAAGGTGGGTAAATATAGTTAAAAATGTTGATCAGTCAAGGTTTAATTGAATGGCAAAACAGAACAACAGATTGACTGAACATCTCCTGCTCTGATGAAAATGGATGAGTTAGTTTTTTGATTTATTACTGTGATATTTGGTTAACAGTGCAGCGGCCAGCATCCTGCAATTACTGAAATAGGAAATGTGGGACTGGAGTGTAGTTTCACACTGTGTAATCATTGACCATCCCCACCCCCGCCACAATTTGCTCCTTCTATCAAAATTGACCACAGCGAATTTCAAATGAAGGGGAAACACAGCGGTGCAGACAGTGTTGTACAAAAAGCCAGATCTGAGAGATAGGGAACATTACCATCAGTCAGAAAATGCAATGCAATGATTCAGAGTTAGCAACTGGAACAGCTCTGCATGTCATTTACTTTCTATTGTCATCCTCTCTTTACTTCTGTCTCCGATCTATCTCGGTTTCAGCCTTCAAATGATCAAACTGCTTGACGTTCATTTCTACACAAGGCAATTTAAGATTTTAACAATCGGAGGGAATCTGAGTGAATTATATATAATTTCATAATATTTATAGCAGGGTCACGGATCATAGAATTCATACAGCGCAGAAAGAGGCTATTCAGCCCATCAGGTTTGCACCAACTCTCCATAACAGCATCTTATCCAAGCCCAGTCTCACTCTCACCCCATAATCCCATATATTTACTACAGCTAATCCACCTAACCTGCACATCTTTGGACTATAAGGGGCAACTTAGCATGGCCATTCCACGTTATCTGCACATCTTTGGAGTGTGGGAGGAAACCGGAGCAGCCAGAGGAAACCCATACAGACATGGTGAGAACATGCAGTTGCCACACAGACAGTGACCCAAGCTCTAAATTGAACCTCAGTCTCTGGTGCTGTGAGACAGCAGTGGTAACCATTGTGTCACCTTCCCAGTAAATCAATCTATATAAGTGTTTGTGCTCCACATAAGCCTCCTCCCATCCAACTTTATCTCATCTTATTAGCATATCCTTCAATTCATTCCTTACTTGTATATTTATCAAGCTTCTCCTTGCTGAGAGAAAATAAATGATAAAGGTTGAGATTTTAAAATATTTATGTACTGAAATTTAATTAACAAGAAAATAATGGAAAATGCTTATAGATCCCTTTGCTACAGAGAACCAGCCTTTCCCGTTATTATCTAGGTTATCATCAAACACATTTTGATAATAATTGACCCTCTTACAACTTAAAATCACCAAGATTTCCAGCTACACTTAGCACCTCACAAGACTGTGAGCTTTAGCAATAACAAAGTTCTAGGTCAGAATCTTACCATCATTCACGCCAGTGGGATTTTCCCATCCCACTGCAGTGAACGGAGATTTGACCGGGCGTCAAATTCTTTGACCTCACTACAGCGGGAATGTGGTGTGAACAGCCACTAACGTCACCCTTAGAGTCAGACAGCAAGAACAGTGTTAGAGATCAGGGTAGGCATACCATGATAAGTTGGCAGTTTCTGCAATGGGTGAAAGGGTAAATACATTTCTTATACAAGATGTGCCCGATTTGGTAAAACCTGTATGTATTGTTAGACTGAAATTTAGATAATGTCAGTGCACGTGCAAAGCATGGCATAAATATGTGCAGCTGTCCTGTAAACACCAGAGTCTGCCTCAGAGATCTTTTCTCTGAAATAGTTCTCTCCCTACATATGCTTGAATAACGTGATTGCAACTGCTCTGTATCTCCAATGGCACAGAGACGGCACTGTTGCCTCACAGTGCCAGGGATCGGGTTCAATTCTGGTCTTGGGTAGTTGTCTGTGTGGAGTTTGCACATTCTCCCAGTGTCTGCGTGGGTTTCCTCTGGGTGCTCTGATTTCCTCCCACACACCAAAGATGTGCGGGTCAGATTGATTATCCATGTTAAATTGACACTAGTGTCAGGGGATTGGCAAGGTAAATATATGGGGGTACAGGAATAGAGCCTGAATGAGGTTGTGGTCGGTGCAGGCTCGATGGGCTCCTGCACTGTAGGGATATTTATGGATCCTCCTGAAGGACTTATAGCAGAATTCCAGCAGCAGTACTCCCTGAACAGTGGGGGTTAAATCTCCTTATGACAAGTTTCAGGTTTGCAATGAATGTCATTCCTATCAGCAGTCCCTGTCTGTCTCTTTCATGGTGACCATTAATTGGATTCAGTTTGAATTTTTTTTTGGAGCAAGCTGAGAGGCGGAATCTACACATTGGCTTTGCAACACTGAGAAAGGAATATTAAAAAATTCAAAAGCAGTGATCCCTGTCATCCCTTATATCATACCATTCCTGCCCATTAACTATACAGATGACCCAGTGAGCCAGAAGAGTGAAACTGCTTGGGTGAGGTTCTCCAGCCCTGTGTTTTCTGCCGGCAGGAGGTGGAACATTATTTACTAGCAAAGGGATTCTCCAGTCCCGCCGCTATCAATGGGAATTCCTATTGACACCTTCCCACGCTGTCAGAAAACCCGCGAGCAAGGGTGTGTTGATTGGAGAATCCTACCAGAGTGAATGACCAGAGAATTCCTCATTGTGTTCGCTGGATACTGAGATGCCACACACGCCTGCATGTGTATATCCCCTGATAAACACTTTTTTGAGACAATAGAAACTGGGAATAATGCCCCAAGCATTTCTCATCTTTCCTTACATCCAATAGAACATGCCTGTGGCTAACACAGGAAATAAGCAGTGGTTTCCAGTATGATGTAAATCAGGCAGTGCTATTTCATACAGCATCTTTCTTAGTGTTGTACTCACCCTTTTCTCTTTCTCCAGTTGACTCTGTCTGTCTATCTCCATAGACTGAAGTATGTTAACGCTAATAGAATCTATTAGTTTGTGATGAAGGGTGGAATAATGCATTGTGAAAGAGTAATTATCTTAAGCCACAAAAGAATGCCCAGAACCAAATGGAATCCATCTGTGAAATTGCCAATGACAGACCAGGCATTCCCGAGTCATTCCTTTCTAATTTACCTTGTCTTCCCTTTCACTCTTTAATGGGGGCGCCGGTTAAAAATAGCAACATCATCGAAAAAATTGCAGCGTGAATCACTGATGGGAGCCTGTTCCTCTCCTGCAGGAAATGAAAGCTTAGCAGAAAATTACGTGCAAGACAGCAAGATGGGTTTCATCATCAATGCCATCTACGCCATGGCCCATGGCCTGCACGACATGCACAAAGCCCTCTGCCCAGGGCATTCTGGACTCTGTGACGCAATGAAGCCTGTCGATGGCAAAAAATTACTCCAGTTTCTGATCAAGACTTCATTCATTGGGGTCTCTGGCGAGGAAGTATGGTTCGATGAGAATGGAGATTCTCCAGCAAGGTAAGATTTTGGCTCGAAAAGGCATTTCCAATCTGTTATTCAGTGTTGCCGATTTAAACGATTATTTTGGAATTAATCATTTGGGGACATTGATTTCTTATGATCCATTTGGGACAGTTACTTAGATTTGATTTGATTGATTTATTATTCAATTATTTATTACATATTGGGATGCAGTGAAAAGTATAGTTTCTTGCGCGCTTTAAGCCTATCATTCATAGACGACATTGGGGAGAAAGAAAGGAGAGCGTGCAGAGTATAATGTTACAGTCATCACTAGCATGTAGAGAAAGATCAACTTAATATATATGGTAGGCCCATTCAAAAGTCTGTTGGGAGAAGGAAAGAAACTGTCCTTGAGCCGGTTGGTACATGATCTCAGACTTCTGTATCTTGTTCCCAATGGAAGAAGGTGGAAGAGGGACTGTACAGGGTGTGAGGGATTCTTGAACGTGCTGGTTGCTTTTCCGAGGCAGTGGGAAGTATAAATGGAGAATATAAGTATGCCACCTTCTAAATTCTAGGGAATACTAAAGGTACATCAGGCTGCTTGTGGATATTATGAGTTGTGTCACTTCCTCATCTCTTTCTAGACCTAATCTCGAACCCCTGTTCTGTTGCTGTTCTTTGAGATATTGGATTTCATTCGAATTACTACTCACCTGTCAGTTGGGAGCATTTATTTGTGATAGGATCAAATGAGCAAAAGTATTGGCCATTTAAACACATGAGGATGTTCCAGCCTTTAATGCGATCCATGACCTTACAATGTAAACGTGCTTTTGTCCCGGATAATCCGTAAAATCTTTTGATTAACAATTAACAGTTGACCTCAGCTATTTGCAGAAGGGAGTTATTCTTTATGTATCACAGTGAATCCCAACTTCACACTTGGAATAAAAACAGAAAACTCTGGAAACTCTCAGTAACATTAAATTTTGCTTCTCGCCGCTGATGCTGCCTGACCTGCTGGGCATTTTCAGTTCTTTTCTCTGGTTTCCTGCAATATTTTCCTTTGTTATTAGTGTTTGCTCTTGCAATAGACTCATAGAGCAGTACAGTACGCAAGGCCCTTCAGCCAATCAGTCCATGGTGCCAATCCAGCTTTTCCCAATTGCCTGCATTTGGTCCATATCCCTCTAAACCCTCCCCATCCATGTACTTATCCAAATGCTATCTAAGTGTTACTGTTGAACTTGCCTCAACCACTTTCTCTGGCTCATTCCATATACGTACCATCCTCTGCATGAAGAAGTTATCCCTCAAGTCCCTTTTAAATCTTTCCCCTCTGACTTTAAACCTATGCCCTCCAGGTTTCAATTTCCCTTCCCTAGGAAAAAGATTATGGCCAGGATTTTCCAGCCATGCCTGACCCAAAACCAGAAATTCTCACCCAAGGTCAATGTCCCTTTCTATGGTTCCCCCTTTCCTCCCCATCCCCAGCCTGCTACAATTCTACAATTCCTATAGCAGGTGAGATGTGAAAATTCCCCCAGTGTTCATTCTATCTACGCTGCTCATGATTTTATACATCTCAGAAAGAGTTGCCCCTCATCCTACTTTGTTCCAAGGTATAAAATCCTAGCCTGGCTGACTGCTCCCGATAACTCAGGCCCTCGAGTCCAGGCAATATCCTTGGATATTTTATTTGCATTCTTTCCAGTTTATCCATGTCTTTCCTATAATAGTAAAAAATCTCAACACCAGGTTAAAGTCCAACAGATTTATTTGGAACCACCAGTTTTCGGAGCTTTGCCCTTTCATCAGGTGAGTGGAGAGGTAGGTTCACAAATACAGAATATATAGACCGAGACACATTTGCAAGATAATTACAGATTAGAATGTGAAGAATGGTTGGCTCTTTACAGGTAACTCTTTACAGGTAATCATGTCTTTACAGGTACAGACAGTGCAAGTGGAGAGAAGAATAATCACAGGTTAAAGAGGTCTCAAGCCAGGGCAGTTAGTAGGATTTTGCAAGCCCAGGCCAAATGGTGGGGGTTCAAGATCCCAGTTGAGGCCATCCTTATGTATACGGAACTTGGCCATCAGTTTCTGCTCGGCAATTCTGCATTGTCGTTGTCTTGAAAGCTGCCTTGGAGAATGCTTACCTGAAGATTGGAGGCTGAATGCCCGTGATTGCTGAAGTGTTCCCTGACTAGAAGGGAACAATCCTATGACAGGGGGACGAAAACTGAACAAGTGAACAACTGAACATTGTGAAATGGCTGGTTCTGATTATTTTTGGACTAGATTACCCAATCCACAGAAGTCATTTCTCTCAATCTCATAGTTCCTCTTAATTATCTTGAAACCTTTGGTCAAATCAACCCCCAAGTTCTAATTCCAGGGAATAATAAATGTCCATAATTCTGTTTGTGAATATCATGAGTTGTGTCTCTTTTTCATTTCCTTCTGGAAAGACTATACCCTTGGGTATTAGATGCAATGTTCTGTTACTGGTATTTGAGATACTGGATTTCTTTCCAACTGCTACTCACCAGTAATCTTCCATTGACACAACTTAGGTCAAAGAAATAGGCCAGTTAATTTAACATCGATAGAAGCGGTAATTTGGCATCTTTAATTGAAAATTAAATTACTAAGTATTTAGTTGAGGGGTAGCTAATTCCAAGACAACTGGTTTCAGAAATGAAAATCATGCTGGAGAAACTTGATTGCATTATTTGAAGTGTTGGGGATACAATGGAGGGGAATGCAGTGGATGCAGTGTACACAGACTTGCAGAAAGTTGATGCTGAGGAGTCATTTAGAAAAAGTGAAGGAATATAAAATTGAGATGATTGAAGCAAACTGGACTAAAAACTGCTTTAAATTTAAAGTTTATTACACAAGTAGGCTTACAGGAAGTTACTGTGAAAGTCCCGTAGTCGCTAGACTCCGTCACCTGTTCAGGCGCACTGAGGGAGAATTTTGCATGGCCGATGTACATAACCAGCACATCTTTCAGACTTTAAGGGGAAAACAGGAGTTCTGGGCAGTTTTTCAGAATGGTTTGAAGTGGTTAATCGTGGTCCCACAGGGTTCAGCTCCACAGCTATTCCAGTTCGCTCTGTGTATCATTGATTAATTATCGAAGAAGACGGATGTTGTGAAAAATAAGCACTACCCAAGGGTGCCTGTCAATGCTAATATAGCTCCTCAGTGACACGACATTGACAACATCTGCATGTTTTCATTGTTGACTGACAGTTTGAAGAAATTGGAAATGACAAGCAGTAGGAGGCAACGTACATAGTGTTGAGCGCTGAAACAGAGCCCAGAGTCCCAGCAGCTCCTTGTCAGGACTTACACAAGTGACTATGCTTCATACTAATCCCACCTTCACTTAATTCCTTCACCATCTCTTTCTTAGCCCTCTCATGTGTCTATCTATCTTCCTACTAAATTCATCTGTGCTATTTGCTTCAACTGCTCCATCTGATAGCTAGTTCCACATTCTAACCACTCTCTGGGTAAAGTCATTCTCCTGAATCATAAAATCCCTGATATGGAGATGCCAACATTGGACTGGGGTAGGTACAGTAAGAAGTCTCACAACACCAGGTTAAAATCCAACAGGTTTATTTGGTAGCACAAGCTTTCAGAGTGTCACTGTGTTCACAAACAGGGCATATATAGACACAAACTCAATTTACAAGTAATGGTTGGAATGCGAGTCTCTATAAGTAACCAAGTCTTAAATAATACAAGAGGCAAGAGTGTTAAGCATAGGTTAAAGAGGTGTGTGTTGTCTTCAGCCAGGATAGTTAGTGAGATTTTGCAAGCCCAGGCAAGTCATGGGAGTTATAGATAGTGTGACGTGAACCAAGATTCCGATTGAGGTTCGAACAAGACCTTCAATCGATGCTATACACTAGATACATCAATAACATTTTTTTCCTTTGGACTCATGAATCAGCTATATGATGGCATCAGCAAGTTCCATCCCACCATCAGATTCAGCATGGACTATTCTCCACAATCAATTACATTCTGGGACACGCATCTCCATTAAGGATGGTCACCTCAGCACTTCACTGTACCGCAAGCCCACAAATAACCTCACGATGCTCCACTTCTCAGCTTCCACCCTAAACACATTAAAGAAGCCATCCCCTATGGACTAACCCTCCACAGAATTTGCTCAGATGAGGATTGCAACAGATACCTACAGATCTTGAAAGACACCCCGATAAGAACAGGATATAGCACTCAATTCATCAATCAACAGCTCTGATGTGTCACTGTGAAAAACCGCACCAACCTTCTCAGAAGACAAACACAGGACATGGTGACAGAGCACCCTTCATCGTCCAGCACTTCCCCAGAACAGAGAAGCTACAACATCTTCTCTGGAGTCTTCAACATGTCATTGGTGAAGACGAACATCTCGCTAAGGCCATTCCCAACCCCGACTTCTTCCCTTCAAACATCTGCACAATCTCAAACAGACCATTGTGCATAGCAAACTTCCCAGTCTTCAGAACAGTAATCACCCAGGAAAAGCCTGCCACAGCAACATCTGCAAGACATGCCATATCATCGACACGGATGCCATCACCTCATATGAAAACACCATCCACCAAGTACATGGTACATACTCTTGCGACTTGGCCAATGTTGTCTATCCAATACGCTGCAAAAAAAATGATGTCCCGCTGCATGGTATGTTGGGGAGACCACGCAGATGCTGTGACAATGGATGAACGAACAGCGCTCGACAAACACTAAGCAGGAGAATCCTCTTCCTGTCAGAGGACACTTCAGCAGTCACAGGCATTCAGCCTCTGATCTTCGGGTAAGCATTCTCCAAGGTGGCCTTCGCAACACATTGAGTAGAAACTGGTAGCCAAGTTCCGCACACATGACGATGGCCTCAACCAGCATCTTAGATTCATTCACACTATCTGTAACTCCCACGATTTGTCTGGGCTTGCAAAATCTCACTGACTGTCTTGGCTGGAGACAATACACACCTCTTTAACTATGCTTAACCTCTCTCCATTCACATTGTCTGTACCTTTAAGATTTGATTACCTGTAAAGATTTTTATTCCAAGCATTATCTTGTAAATTGAATTTGTGTCTATATATGAGCAGTACCATGGCACAGTTGTTTGCACTGTTGCCTCAGAGCATCAGGGACCTGGGTTTGATTCCTGGCTTGGGTCATCAGTTTGCACATTCTCCCTGTGTCTGCATGGGTTTCCTCTGGGTGCTCCGGTTTCCTCCCACACAACAAAAGGTGTGCAGGTTAGGTGGATTGGCCATGGTAAATTGTCAGTTAGTATCAGAGAGATTAGCAGGGCAAATATGTGGGGTAAGGGGATAGGGGCTGGGTAGAATTGTGGTCAGTGCAGACTTGATGGGTCAAACAGCCTCCTTCTGCACTGTAGGGATCTATGATTCTATGATGATATGCCCTGTTTGTGAACTCAACTCCTCACTCACCTGAAGAAGAAATGATGCTCCAAAAGCTTGTGTTACCTGTTGGATTTAAATCTGGTGTTGTGAGACTTCTTATAGTCTAAAAATCCCTACAGTGCAGAAGGAGGCCATTTGGCCCATCAAGTCTGCACCAACAACAATCCCACCCAGGCCCAATCCTCACAATCCCATATATTTATCCCACTATCCCCCTGACACTAAGGATCAATTTTGCATGACCAATCTACCTAACTTGCACAGCTTTGGAGTGTTGGGAGGAAACTGGAGCGCCCAGAGGAAATCCAAGTAGACATAGGAAGAACTTGCAAATGCCACACCCGAGGCCAAAATTGAACCCAGGTTCCTGACGCTGTAAGTGTTGCAACAATGTTAACCGCTGTACCACCATGTCAACCCTGAACTCCCAGTTTAGTGACTGTTGTTTATTTATGCTCTACCCCCTGCTTCTCACCCCCACCTTCACTACCCCCCCACCAACCCCTCCTCCCTCTCCACTCTCCACTCTCCATTTCATGTCATGGGGAAGGTCTTCTTTCAATAATGCCTTGGGAATTTTGATGCCTGCCGAAGCATGTGGGTGGGACCACTCAAGCTTGTTGCCCTCCTCGACCTTGTCTCCACATTACCTTTAGCTTGATGGAAGATGCGCCCAAAGGAAATTTGTACAATCTCCCAGCTTCCCTCTCCTCTGGATATCTATAGGTCCGAATGTATTAAAAACATTCTGTAACTGGTCAGGGATTCACACAGAAGGCAGGGTGCAACCAACAGGTGTTAGCAGGAAACTCACTCCTTGGTGCAGTATTTAGCAATGGGGATATATGCTCTCGAATTGGCCATGTATGTTCTTGCTCTCGAGGGAGTACAGCAAAGCTTTACCAAGTTGATTCCGGCGATGCCGGAACAGACGTATGAAGAGAGATTGTCTAGATTAGGATTGTTTTTGCTGGAATTCAGATGAATGGGAGGGGGGAAAGGGTGAAATCTCATAGATGTAAAATTCTAACAGGGTAGATACAAGGAGGAAATTCCCAATGTGGAAGTGTCCAGAACAAGGAGTCACTGTTTGAGAACATTGGGTGGACCATTTAAGACAGAGGTGAGATATTTCTTCATCCAAAGAGTGGTGAGCCTGTGGAATTCATTACCACAGGAAGTAGCTGGTGTCAAAACATTGAATGTATTCAAGAGGCAGCTGGATATAGCATTGGGGCAAATGGGATGAAAGGTTATGGATTAGGCTATTGAGTTGGATGTCATATATGAAAAAATTTTAAGAGATCACTCACATATTCCAAGCCTTCTATCAAAGAACACCTTTTACTGTAATCCTTTAAAAGTATCAATGAACCGCCCATTTAAAATATCACTCGCAGGAACTTGACACCTCTTTATCTTGTGTAAATGAACATAAACAATTGAGAAATAGATCTAAGGAAGCTGCCAAATAAGTGATGCATTCCTTTGGGAGCAGCTGTTTTAAGAGAATAATGAATGTCTGGGTCCTCAGCCAAGAATGTAGAATGAGGTGCTCACAAATGCTTGTAGTTTCTGCTATTGATACCTTAAAGGGTTGGTTGATTGACATTTTTATAGGGCTGTATTAAAAGAAGTCTTTGCCAGAAAGTTCAGAATGTGTAACTAGTCTTTTAACAATTTTTCACACATCTCTTTTTTTTATATGGTTCATTGGTTCAGTATGGGATAGGGAGTGGATAAGAGGGCATTGAAGTGCTGTAGGTTGACCTGGAGATTATGAAGGGGCCAATGGGATGAGTGGAGGGGCATGCAGTGGCATGAGTAGGCACACCAAGGGCATGGTGATTGAGTTGGTTAAATGTGGAAGTCTGTGGTAGGAAGGCTGAAGGCCTGTTTCATTTTTGGTTGTTTTTATTGTAACTGGGGGAAGGTCCCAGAATACTGAGTCAGGCCTGTCAAGGCAACTAGCTTCACACCTAGCAGCCTCTGTGGCTACATCCTATTTCCAAGGGAGGTGGGCCTGACTCCAGTTAGCACCTACATCCTTCCCCATGATGAAAGTCCCAACTTTGTAGGCAGTTTCCCCCAAGGCAGACGCACCAAACCGGAAAACATCCCAACTCCTGCTACCCATCTCTGGAATGGCAATCCAGCTTGCCATTTCCGGATCTGTTGTAGACTAATAGTTAGAAATTGATTGTAACAAATAGCCAACAATTCCATCATTGTTATAATATAATTCTACTGCCAGGATGGCAGAAAGCAAACTAGATGGACCTTAGTCTTTTTTCATCTAGAAATGTCTATGTTCCCATAGATACCAGACACACTGACTGTGCCATAGATTTTGTGTTTCTTTTAATTCCTCAAAATGATGCACAATCTTGGCCCCTCATATCCGATACTATTAATAGCCTCGGCATCAACTGCGACTGGTTTCATTCAAAACATTGAATTAAATATTAAAATACATAGGTTCTACTGATTATTAGAAAACCCTCAAAGTCTACACCAGTCTCAAACTCTGGCTATGATTCCCAAGCCAATGTCCCTAAGAAACTGCAGAATTACACATGCAAAGCTCTGAATTTGGCAAGACCACAAAGAAAATTATTCACAATGTACACTTTGGAGATTTTTTTTTGTCAAGCAAATGAATGATCCTAAACAAGTCGCAGTAAATTTTATTTATCAGTGTCACAAGTAGGCTTACATTAACACTGCAATGAAGCTACTATGAAAATCCCCTAGTCACCACACTCCAAGTGCCAGGTTGGGGTACTGCCTGGGTGCCAGGTGGCAGTGCCAGGGCACACTCAGCCATTTCTCCAGTCACCAAGGAGCTTCAATGACTTCTGAGGTCCCCAGTGCAGCCATCACACCTGGTTTCCATTTATAGAGACCAGTCATGATTCACACCAGTTCCCTCTGCACCCAAAGGTCAGAGAATTCCAGGAGCTGGGAGAATCAGGCTGCAAATAGACCCTGTATATTTAAATGCATATTTAAATATGCTAATCTAGTCCATGCCCTTGCTGTGGCCCCTGCCCCACGATTCTCTGGCACTAGCATAATTTGTGCATGATCACACAAGGCAGAAAGAGCACATTCGATAATTTCATGAATTTGTAGATTCCATTTTTACCAGATCTCCGTGTTCTGTTACATTCTTTACCATCGAGGTTATGAATGAGCTCTTCCAATAACCTCTCCCGATATAGGCTGAGTTTGAGGATTGTATTTTCAAAGCCTGAAGGCTTTGAAATTGATCAGTAAGTGTTTTTGAATGGTTTTGTATGTAAACCCGCTGAAACTTCAATGTTGAGAAAATAATGAGATTACAGAGAGATTTGCCACCTTACCAGATAGATGGCCACTATCGTTTAAATTTGAAAACACATTCATTTATTTTTCATTATAAATTAAAATCTCAGGCCTATGAGTATCCAAGGAATTTGAAATCTATAATTGAAGTGCATCTTGAGCTCCGTTGTTCCCAATGTAACATCATAGAGTCCTTACACTGCATTTGGCCCATCGAATCTGGACCAACTACAATCCCACCCTGGCCATATCCCACGACCCCATATATTTACCCTACTAGCTCCCCGACACTGAGATCAATTTAGCATGGCCAATCAACTTAACATCTTTGGGCTGCAGGATGAAACTAGAGCACCCAGAGGAAACTCACACAGACACGGGGAAAATGTGCAAACTCCACACAGACAGTCACTCGAGGCCAGAATTGAATCCGGATGCCTGGTACTGTAAGGTGGCAGTGCTAACTACAGTGCCACCCTTAAAAGGGCATATCTGCACCAGCATTGTGTTGGCTCAAACACAGCACCAATGCTCAGCTTCCTCAGATATCGGGGAAGTTTCAGCAAGCAAGGTCACCTTTATAAAAGTTTGTAAAGCTAGCTCTGTAATACAAACACGTTGCTACTTCTGATTCATGTCAACTTCTCCAAACTAAAAAGGCGCTTGGCTTCATTAATTGGCGAGAAAAAATGAATAAATTTTAAGCTTTCTGGTCCTTCCCTTCAGTCACTCTTTGTGTGAATTGAACACTTGTGCTAATTATCAGTTTAGTTTAATTCCAGATGTATCCACACATTTTACCTCCCCTCCTTTCGCTTCATTCAGACAATTATCACCTGGAAAAGAGCTTGTCTCACACCTACGTCAAATGTCCCTGTGAAATCTGAGGCAGAAACAGATATTGCTGGAAACATGCGACAACACTTTGCATTTATATAGCACCTTTATTATAGCAAAACATCTCACAGTACTTCACAAGACCAGCAACAGGCAATAGTTAACACTGGGTTCTGGTAAGAAATATCAAACAGATGACCAAAAAGAACTGGCCAAAGAGGTAAAGGCAAAAAAATGCAGATGCTGGAATCTGAAACAAAAACAGAAAATGCTGGAAAATCTCAGCAAGTCAGGCAGCATCTGTGGGGAGAGAGTAGAGCCAACATTTCAAGCATGGATGACCCTTCATTAGAATGCAAAGAGGTGGATTTATCAAAGAAAAGGGAAGTTTATTTATTAGTGTCACAGTAGGGTTAACCAGTAACTGCAATGCAGTTACTGTGAAAATCCCATAGCCACCACACTCCAGTGCCTGTTCGGGTACACTCAGGGAGAATTTAGCATGGCCAATGTGCCAAAACAGGACGTCTTTCGGACCGTGAGAGGAAACTGGAGCACCTGGAGGAAACCCACACGGACACGGGAAGAATGTGCAAACTCTGCAGTCAATGACCCAAGCGGGAATTTAAGCTGGGTCCTTGGTTCTGTGAGGTAGCAGCATTAACTACTATGCCACTGTGCTGCTGGAGGTATCAAGGCAGGGAGACTTAAAGAGACTATACCAGGTACAGCCATGACATGGTGTGGCAAATGAACTTGAGGACACAGAACTGAAGGAACTTGATGTTCACAGAGAGTTGTCGGGTGGGAGGATGTACAGAGTTGGGGTGAAGTGAGGCCATGGAAGAATTTTGAACACAAAAATGAGAACTTTAAAATCATTGTCTAGCTTAGTGGGGAGCCACTTCCAGTCAGCAAGGCCAGCAATGATGAGTGGATGAGATTTTGTGTTACTAGGCGACAGGTAGCAGATTTTTGGGTGGTCTGAAGTTTTTTGAGGATGGAAGGTTGAAAGGCAACCGAGAGAACAAAGAAAATTATAGCACAGGAACAGGCCCTTCGGCCCTCCAAGCCTGCAACGACCATGTTGACCATCTGAACCAAAACCCTCTATCCTTCCGGGGATCATATCCCCTCCATTCCCATCCTATTCATGTATTTGTCAAGACGCCCCTTAAAAGTCACAATCCTATCTGCTTCCACTGCCTCCCCCAGCAGCAAACTGCAGGCGCCAACCACCCTCAGTGTAAAAAAACTTGCCTATACATCTCCTTGAAACCTTGCCCCTTGCACCTTAAACCTATGCCCCCTAGTAATTGACTCTTCCACCCTGGGAAAACGCTTCTGATTATCCACTCTGTCCATGCCCCTCATAATTTTGTAGATTTCTATCAGATCACCCTGTCGTTTCAGTGCGAACAAACCAAGTTTCTCCAGCTTCTTCTCATAGCTAATGTTCTCCATACCAGGCAACATCCTGGTAAATCTTTTCTGATTCCTCTCCAGAACTTCTATGTGTCTCTGGTAGCACGGTGATCAGAATTGAACACTATATTCCAAGTTTGGCCTAACCAAGGTTCTATATAGCTGCAAAAAGAGCAATGAAATAGTTAAATCTGGATATAACAAAGACAGAGATGAGAGTTTCAGCAACTGATGGACTAAAATATTGACAGAATAAGAGGGTCAGCAACTATGAAGTGAAATGATTCTGTTCCTGGTTAAGTTGCTGCCATAGGTCTCAGAATCTCTGAAGTGAACAATAAATGAACAGGAGTTTATATTACATTTCTTCTACATTAACCCCAAACATCCTTAAAAAACAACACTCTCAATTTTTAATTAGCTACTCACAGAATGTGGGCATCATTGGATAGGCCAGCATTTATTACCCATCCCTAATTACCCCTGAGAAAGTGGTGGTGAACAGCCTTCTTGAGCCGCTGCAATCCAATGCTTGATTTAAAATCAAGTTCTGTCAGGCAAGTGCATGGATCACCAGTCTCATTTCTTTTCAGTTTAGCATCTTGGTCCATGGTTTTTTTGATTTGGGATGTCAATCAAAATGGAAAGTTTTTTTTCTCTCTTTTCATTGCACCAAGCAAACTAAACTCATCAAAAAAAAGATTTTAAATCTCTGCTTGTTTTCTTTTTGACCGGAACCAATGTTCCGAGTGCCTGTATTGGCTTGTCAGTAGGTTCCAAATGACTGATTATTCTACCTACTCAATGCATTATGAAAAGATATGAATAGGCCCGAGTGTTCCTTGTTCAGGATAGAAGAGTCAATTACTAAGGGGACGTAGGTTTAAGGTAAAAGGGGGAAGTTTAAAGCGGTTATGAGGGGCAAGTTTTTTTTTTACACAGTGGGTAATGTGTATGGAATCTGCTGCCAAAGAAAGTGGTAGAAGCAGATACAACTGCAACATTTAAAAGGTATCTTGAATGAATGGCTAGGAATAGAGGGATATGGACATGAATTGGCAAGGAATAGAGGGATATGGACCATATAGAGACAAAAGCTCTGGAATTTTATCATCCTGCCCACTATGGGAACAGTAGTCGGATCACTACACGGCAGAGAGGCGAGCAGGACACAGACCATGCAAAGGTCCATTGTCCTCAGACAGGATTTTCTGGTATTGGGGCGAGTGTGGCCAGAAAATCCTAACCGAGATCTTTAGTTTAGAAAGGCAACATATGTTGGTTCAAGCTTAGTGGGCCGAAAGGTCTGTTCCTGAGTTATACTATCCTTCGTTCCTTCCTTCTTCTTGACTGCCTCTTTACTATGCACAGTTCCCTTCACCCCCAAAATGACATGCATTTTCGTAAAAAGGCATAGTTAACTCATTATTTTATATTACCTATTCCCTCCACTGGGGAAAAGAGGTAACTAAAATTGAATAGATTTTTTCAGGTTTATTTTATTCCCCACAAATCATAACCTTTTATAAAAACAGCAACCTGAACTTGGTGCTCTACTGATGCATTCTCAGAAACTGTAAGTTATCTTGCAGGGATACACTTCTTGGCCTTTTAGTAGTCATATCACTACAGTGCAGAGAGGCCATTCAGCCCGTCGAGCCTGCACCCACAATAATCCCACTCTGCCCCCTGTGCAATCATCCTAATCCCTCACATCATTGGAGTATGGGAGGAAACCGGAGCACCTGGAGGAAACCCACACAGACACAGGGAGAATGTACAAACTCCACACAAACAGTGATCCAAAGCTAGAATTGAACCCACGTCCCTGCCACTGTGAGGTAGCAATACTAACCATCATCCCACCTTTTGGCTATGATCAAGCATTAGACCAAGCCAAGATGGGGTGCAATGCTTTAGTTTGTCAGCTTGTACATTGTTTGTCTCTCCTAGGGTCATCATGAACTGGATTCAATTTGAATGTGGTTTTTGGAGCAAGCAAGGAGATGAGTTCAGACCCACCAAATTCCACTCTGTGCATTGGTTTTACAACTTTGAGAATGGAATAAAAATTAAGACAGAGGAGCAGATGTAGACCATTTAGTTGATCCCAATTAAGGTTTATTTATCTTTGCTTATCAATGCAGTTGGAATACAGATCAGTGTTTGATGATGGCGGCATGGTGGCACTGAGACTAGCACTACTGCCGTACAATTCTGGCCTTGGGTCACTATCTGTGTGAAGTTTGCACATTCTCCCTGTGTCTGCATGGATTTCCTCTGGGTACTCCAGTTTCCTCCCACAATCCAAAGATGTACGGGTTAGATTGATTGGCCATGCTAAATTGACCATAGTGTTAGGGGATTGGCGGGATAAATACGTGGAGTTACAGGAATATGGCCTGGGTAGGATTGTGGTCAGTACAGACTCAAAGGGCCAAAAGGCCTCCTTCTGCACTGTAGGGATTCTATGATTCAATTACACCTTGTTATTTGAAATAAGAACATAAGAAGTAGGAGAAGCATAGCCCATCTGGCTCCTCGAGCCTGCTCCACCATTCAATAAGATCATGGCTGATCTTTTCATGGATTCAGCTCCACTTAACCGCCCACTCACCAGAACCCTTAATTCCTTTATTGTTTAAAAATGTTTCTATCTTTACCTTAAAAACATTCAATGAAGTAGTCTCAACTGCTTCACTGGGCAAGGAATTCCACAGATTCACAACACTTTGGGTGAAGAAGTTTATCCTGAACTCTGTTCTAAACCTGCTCCCGCTTATTTTGAGGCCGTGCCCCCTAGTTCTAGTTTCACCTGCCAGTGGAAACACCTTCCCTGCTTCTATCTTATCTATTCATTTTATAATCTTGTATGTTTCTATGAGATCTCCCATAATTCTTCTGAATTCCAATGAGTAGAGCCCCCATCTATTCAGTCTCTCCTCATAAGCCAACCTTTCAACTCTGGAATCAACCTAGTGAATCTCCTCTGTACTCCCTCCAGTGTCATGATATCCTTTCTCAAGTAAGGAGACTAAAACTGTACACAGTACTCTAGGTGTGGCCTCACCAGCACCTTATACAGCTACAACATAACCTCGCTGTTTCTAAACTCCATCCCTCTAACAACGAAGGACAAAATTCCATTTGCATTCTTAATTACCTGATGCACCTGCAAACCAATTCTTTTGATTCATGCACCCAGGTCCCTCTGCACTTTGCAGTTTTCTTACCATTTAAATAATCGTCTATTTTGCTGTTATTCCTGTTATCATTTAAATGGATGATCTCACATTTACCAACATTATACTCTATCTGCCAGGTCTTTGCCCACTCACTTAAACTACCTATATAACCCTTTGTATGCTTTCAGCATCCTCTGCACATTTTGCTCTGCCACTCATCTTCGTGTCATCTGCGAACTTTGACACACGACACTTGGTCCCCAACTCCAAATCATCTATGTAAATCGTAAACAATCACGGTCCCATCACTGATCCCTGAGGCACACCCCTAGTCACTGATCGCCAACCAGAAAAACACCCATTTACCTCCACTTTTTGCTTTCCGTTAGTTAACCAATCCTCTAACCATGCTAATACATTACCTGTAACATTGTGCACCTTTATCTTATGCAGCAGCCTTTGGTATGTTACCTCATTAAATGCCTTTTGGAAATCAGATACACCACATCCACAGGTTCCCCATTGCTGCATCTTCCTAATGGAATAATTTATATCCAGATGTCTCGCTATTTCTCCCTTGATGATAGATTCAAGCATTTTCCTCATTACAGACATTAAGCCAACTAGCCTTTACTTACCCACCTTTTGTCTACCTCCTACCAGATATTTCACTCACATTCCTTAAACAGACTCACACATCTTTAACAATTTGAGCCGGGTGGTGTGAGATCCACTCTCTGTCTCCTAGAAGGTGAGGAGATGCAATCAGACTCAAAGGGCACAAGCTCTCATCTCTGCCTTTCGAAAGTTGTAGATTCAAGTCCCACTCTAGGTACAAACAGGTAGATAATGTAGACTGATAATTTCATTGTGGTATTAAGGGAGTGTTGCCCTGTTCATGTATCATCTTTCACATGCCCCATCTGCTCTCTTGATTGAACATAAAGGATGCCATGGCTGTGGAATTGGAGTACAGGAGTTGGGAATCATGTTGCAGTTCTACAAAACATTGGTTAGATCGCATTTGGAGTACTGTGTGCAGTTCTTGTCACCACCCTACCACAAAGCTGTGGGTGGAAGCTTGATAGAGACTACAAAGAAGGTTCACCAAGATGTTGCCTGATCTCGAGGACATTGGCTATGAGGAGAAGTTGAATAACCTAGGATTGTTTTCACTGGAAAGGTGAAGGCTGAGGAGAGACCTGATAGAGTCTACAAAATTATGAGAGGCATAGACAGGGTGGATAGTCAGAGGCTTTCTCCAAGGGTGTAAGTGTCACTTACAAGGGGGAACAGATCCGAGGTTAGAGGGGGAAAGTTTAAGGGAGATGTGTGGGAGAGGTTTTCACACAGAGAGTGGCGGGTGTCTGGAATGCGCTGCCAGAAGAGGTGGTAAAAGCAGGCAAATTAGTTATATTTAACAGACATCTGGATGGGTACATGATTAGGGAGGGATTAGAGGAATACAGTCCAAATAAGAAGGTTTTTTTTAGTTTACTTAGGACATCATGATTGGCACAGGTTTGGAGGGCTGAAGGGCCTGTTCCTGTGCCATACCTTTATTGTTGTTTGTCTTTTGTTCCTGCAATGGTGACCAGGGGCGTTCTTGCCGCTGTCCTGTACATCCTGTGACTAAGGTTACAGAATATTTTGTTTTCGTGAAATAACAGTGTTGGGCAGCAATGTCATGGAACAAGGTGATCCAGCCGCAGGGAGAATTCAGGTCAGCTGCTACATGGACCTTTCGCAGAACTATAGAAGTTGCGCAGGAGGAGGCCATTCAGCCCATCAATTTGTTTGAAGAGTAGTTCATATGGTTTTACTCCCTGGTTCTTTCCCATTATCCCTACAATGTGTTCTCCTGCAAGAATTCCCAGGGATTCCCACCAGCACTTACTTGTTTGCTTACAAGATATGTGGCGACAGACTGGTGACCTGTGCCATGAATTATTGGAAACAGATGAAAATCTATCTGCAGGAGGAGAGTTGGAATACATGACAGATATTACCTCAAGATGAAAAGATTTGCAATGGGGCTGGGAAAATCTGCGGATATTAGAGCAAATCTCAGGGACCTGTTTAAAAGCTGGAGTAAAGTAACTCTTTACCCTTTACCCGGTGCTTCTAAATCTAATAGAGGTTTGTAAAGGGATCAACTTCTCAGGGATAACCACGAATTGCAACTACGAATGTAATTAGAGATAGCTCTCACCTCATTTTAATCACTTATTTAAGAAATATTCACAATCAAAGGCAGCTTTTACTAAGAAGGGGCGAGTAGGGGCAAAACTGATGAACTCCCAACTCTGATGTTAGAGAATCGATCATCTCTTTTACATTGTGCCTGATTTTCTCTCCCTTTTCACCAGTTTAGTTTTTCACATCTTGTACCTTTCATCATCCATTTCGCTTCTCCCGTCAAACTGCTCATCAAAGCTTTGACGGAATATATTTTACACAGAATAGACAGAACTGGAGCAGCTCATCAGCTCATTCAGCCAGCCAGTCCATGCTGCTGTCTATTCACCTTATAATGCTACCTTTCTCTGATTAACCCTTCTCACACTGCCCCTTATTCCTCTATTCCTTGCTCACTCGTGTGTCTCAAACCTCCCTTTAGATGCATCAGTACTACTCCATCCACTCTCAAGAGCATCACATGTTTGTAAGTTTAAATTTATTAGTGTCACAAGTAGGCTTACATTAACACTGCAATGAAGCTACTGTGAAACTCACACTTCGGTGCCAGTTCGGTGTACACTGAGGGGGAACTTAGCATGGCCACTACACCTAACCGGCATGTCTTTTGGCCCGTGGGAGAGAACTGGAGAACCCAGATGAAATCCACGCAGACACGGGGAGAATGTGCAGACTCCTCACAGACAGTGACCCAAGCCAGAAATCCGAAATCAGGTCCTTGGCGCTGTGAGGCAGCAGTGCTCTCTACAAGGAATTTCCTCTTAAACTCCTTATTTGATCTGTTAATGATGATCTTATACTTTGCCACAAGTAGAACCAATTTCTCCTCATAGACGCTATTTAATCCTTTTGTCATTTGTAAGACCTCTATCAGGTCCTCATGATGGGAGTCAGTTAGCTCAGTTAGCTGGATAGCTGGTTCATGATGCAAAGTGACACCAACAGCGCTGGTTCAATTCCTGCACCAGCTGAGGTTATTCAGAAAGTCCTGGCCTTCTCAACCTTTCCTTTTGCCTGAGGTGGGGTGACCCTCACGTTAAATCACCACCAGTCAGCTCTGCCCCTCAAAAAGGGAGAGCAGCCCCAGGGACTGAGGTGACTTCAGTGTTGTCAGATATCCTGTAAGTATTTACTTATCCCAGTGAAAGTATGAAAATACTGAGGACACTGAAGCATTAAAATTACATTCATGCCAGGACTGAATGGTTCAGTTATGCAGTGGGGCAACAGAAATTAGGATTTAGAAGATTCCCAAGAGTAAAATTATGAAGAGTTTTAATGGTTTTAGTGGCATCAATGTCAGTAACCAGAGGATATGGGTTCAAGATAATTGGCAAAAGGAGCAAATGCAATACCTGAATTTCCAAAAGACAATGGATAGTTACCCAAAAAAAAGTGAAGGATTATAAGGGAAAGAGCCTGAGTGTGGCACAGTAGCACAGTGATTACACTGCTGCTTCACAGCACAAGTACCTGGGTTTGATTCCCAGCTTGGGTCTCTGTCTTTGTGGAGTTTGCATGTTCTTCCCATCTCTGCGTGGATTTCCTCCAGATTCTTTGGTTTCCTCCCACATTCTGAAAGATGTGCTGTTTAGGTGCATTGACCCGAACAGGCGCCTGACTGTGGCAACTAGGAGAATTTCACAGTAACTTAATTGCAGTGTTAATATAAGTCTTAGTTGTATGTAATAAATACACTTAATTGACTAGCTTTTTAAAAGGTCAGCACAACCATGATGTGCTGTGAAGGAATATTTAATTACCCAACTGGTGAACAGGTCAATGTTTATTCAACAAGTTGGCACTTTCCATAGGAAGGTTTGTTCAATGAGGGTGCGACTTGCTGTTCTGATACCATGGATCTCCCTGTTTCTGAGACCTATACTCCCAGTTGAGCAAAGTTCTCTCTCACACGAGGGCACTACCGCAGAAATCCATGCCAAAGGATGCCCGACCCTGTTAAACTTCTTCTTTGAATTGCCAGGTACGATATAATGAACCTCCAAATGACAGAGAACGGTGTGTATGACTATGTTAACATTGGGACGTGGTACGAAGACTTGCTGGACATTGACGACAACAAGCTTCAGATGAACATGACCAAGATGGTGCGTTCTGTTTGTAGCGAGCCCTGCACCAAAGGACAAATCAAGGTGGGTCCAATCAGCACTTCCACCAAAATCACTTGTGAAAGGATTGGGGCAGTTGGATTCTTTCCAAAGGTCAACACTCAACTTGCTGAGATTAGTAATGAGGGGAGGCAGTGGCATCATGGTATTGGCAGTGGAGTTACAATCCAGAGGCCCTGGTAACATTCTGGGGACCCAGGTTCAATCCCCACCACAGCAAATGGTGAAATTGGAATTCGCTAAAAGTCTATTGATGAGTGTGAAGACATTGTTGATTGTCATAAGACACCATCTGGTTCACTAACAGCCTTTAAGGAAGGAAATCTGCTGTCCTTACCTGGTCTGGTGTACATGTGACTCTTAACTGCCGCCCCAAGAGCAATTGGGGTTAGGTGACATCAGCAATGCCCACATCCCATTGAAGAATCAAAAACAGCTATCACTTTCTCAATATTTTGCTGGAGTTTAGAAAAGTGAGAGGGGATCTCATAGAAACTTGTACAATTCCAACAGGGTTAGACAGGGTAAATTCCAAAAGAATGTTCCCGATGGTGGAGGAGTCCAGAACTAGGGGTTATAGTTTGAGGATAACGGGTAAATCTTTTAGAACTGAGGTGAGGAGAAATTTCTTCATCCAGAGAGTGGTGAATATGTAGAATTCACTACACAGAAAGTAGTAGAGACCAAAACATTGTGAGATTTCAAGAAGAAATTAGATTTAGTTTTGGGGGCTAAAGGGATCAAAGGATATGGGAGAAGAGGGGATCAGGATATTGCATTTGATGATCAGCCGTGATGATGAATGACGGAACAGACTCGCAGAGCTGAATGGCCTACTCCTGCTTCTAGTTTCTCTGTTTAGCTTCACCACTATTCAAAGGGCACGCACTGAGGAACTGTCTCTCAGTTGCTGATGTAAATTTATCATCCAGAAATTTAGCTCGCTCCCTCTCTCTCTTTCTCAATACCAGCATGGTTTTCAAGTGTTATTAAAGGGATCCTGTGCTGTTTCAACAGGTTATTCGGAAGGGAGAGGTGAGCTGCTGTTGGATCTGCACAACTTGCAAAGAGAATGAGTACATGCACGATGAGTTTACATGCAGGGCCTGCGAGCTGGGCTGGTGGCCGAATGCTGACCTCACAGGTAATCATTCTCTTGGGAAAGTCGCCCATGATTCATGTTGCATCTTCAATACAGACGTGGATGTAGAAAACAAAGCCTTTGGCACAATTGTGAACCAGAAGAGGATCATTCTCTTGAGTCAATATTTTTCTCTCAGAGAACATCAGTCAAACAGATTATCGCATTGCTGTACACAAATTTGCTCTCTATTTCCCATATTATAACAGGGACTATAATGTTTCAGGATACAATGGTGGCACAGTGGTTAGCATTGCTGCTTCACGGCACTGGGGACGCGGGTTCAATTCCAGCCTCGCAATCTGAAGTTTGCACATTCTCCCCATGTCTGCATGGGTTTCCTCCAGGTGCTCTGGTTTCCTCCCACACTCCAAAGATCTGCACGTTCAGTAGATTGGCCATGCTAAATTGCCACTTAATATCAGGGGGACTAGCAGGATAAATACATGAACGTTGTAAAGATGGGGCATGGGTGGGATTGTTGTTGGTGCAGACTCGATGGACCAAATGGCCTCCTTTTGCATTGTAGGGATTCTATGATTCTAAACGCAAGTCTTTCCTTTTTTCATTTGTCCTGAAACTAGGGTATGTTTCCCAATTTAGTTCTTTGCAAGATGCTCAGTGGTGTTTCAGGAAACAGGATATCAGCTTCACTCAACAGGCGATTACACAACATTCTGTGCTACATCAGCCCCATTTTCAGATGAGTAAACTTAGGATCATTTTGAATGCACTTCAAAAAGATGTTAAGACTGTGCACCGTTAATATTTCTCTTTGCTTTTTAGTGATACATATTTTACCCTCTGATATATTTCCTCCATCTCCCCCCAGCTCTTAGCACCCTCCCCATTCTGCTGACTTTCACTGGAGTAATAAACTCACAGCCAGCACCTGCCCAAATGGCCTATTTTCAATGAAATTACGTCAATGTCACAGCACAGGGTTGACCCTTAATCCCAGCAGTTCCACATCTTTATACTCCACACAAGCCTCCTCCCACCTTACTTCACCATCTTTTTCACCACAACCTCTCACCCTCTTGCGCATATCCCTACTGCAACTTTCATATTCTCTTTCAGGCACATTCCTCATGGGTTTTATTAGTCACCCTCTTCTGTATTCAGTCCATAATTTTGGATTCTTTACAAGTAAGAACATCTTCTTCCTGTCTACCATGAGATATGATGTAAAGATGCCGCCGTTGGACTGGGGTAAACACAGTAAGAAGTCTGACAACACCGGGTTTAAATCCAATCGATTTATTTGATAATAAAGTACTATCTATTATCAAATAAATCAGCTGGATTTAAACCTGTTGTTGTCAGACTTCTTACCATGAGACATAGCAGCAGAAGTAGGCCATTTGGCCTATTGAGTCTGCTCCACCATTCAACAAGGTCATGACTGATCTGATATCATCCTCAGCACCATTTTCCTGCCTTGCCCCCTTAACCATTGATTCCCTTACCAATTAAAATTCGGTCTATCTCAGCCTTGAACATACTCAATGGCTCAGCCTCTACAGTCCTCTACGGTAAAGAATTCCATGGATTCACTACCATCCAAGAGAAAAAATTCCTCCTCGTCTCTGTGACCCCTTACTCTGAGATTATGCCTGTGGTCCTGGACTCTCCCACAAGGGGAAACAACCTTTCAGCATCTACCCTGTCAAAGCCTCTGGAAATGCTATATGTTTCAATAAAGTCACCTCTCATTCTTCTAAATGCCAATGATACAGACCCAATCCATTCAACGTCTCTTTGTAAGAAAGTCACTCCAGATTCAGGATCAATCTAGTCAACCTTTTCTGAATTGTCTCCAATGCCTGTATATCTTTCCTCAGATAAGGGGACCAAAACTCTGCACAATATTCCAGGTGTGCTCTAACTAGTGCCGTGACTAGTTTTAGTAAGAGTTCCCTATTTTTATACTTCGTTCCTTTTGAAATAAAAGTCCATATTGCATTTGCTTTCCTTATTACCTGCTGAATTTGCATGCTAGCTTTTTGTGATTTATGCTCGAGGACCCCCACATCCCTCTGTGCTGGAGCTTTCTGCAGTCTTTCTCTGTTTAAATATCATTCTTCTTACTAAAGTGCATACCTTCACATTTTGCTACATTATATTCCATCTGCCAAGTTTTTGCCCATTCAGCTAATCTGTCAATATCCCTCTGTCATTCTCACCACTTTTCCTTCCCACTTTTCGAGCCCACTCATAATATTGAACACCCTTCTGCAGGTCGCTTCTCTTCTCAATAGAAAAAGCCCTAGCTCTTTTCTCTTAGTTGTACTCTCTCAGTTCTGGCCTTTACTTTCCTGCATTTCCTGCAGGTTTTCCATATTCCATTCATCACAAAGTGCAGCAAACACAATCCCAAGTAAATCCTCATTTAACATTCACATTGCTGGCTAATATAGGAATCACTATGTTATAATAGGTTGCATTTCCTTCTTTGCCTCCCCATTCCCCATACTCCTGTGGCATTGAGGATAATTGTAGCATCCCTCTTGCTGTGCTGGATGAAATCATCTTTGATTTGATTTATTATTGTCACATGTATTATAATACAGTGAAAAGTATTGTTTCTTGCGTGCTATACAGACAAAGCATATCGTTTATAGAGAAGGAAGGAATGCAAAATGTAGTATTACAGCCACAGAACGTAGAACATAGAACATTACAGCACAGAAGAGGCCCTTCGGCTCTCAATGTTGCGCCGGCCAATTCAGAAAAAGCAATGACCCTCTAACCTAAACCATTCCCTTTTCATCCAAAAACCTATCCACTGACCACTTAAACGCCCCCAAACTTGGCGCATCTACAACTGCAGCAGGCAGGGCATTCCATACCCTTACCACCCTCATAGCTAAAGTGTAGAGAAAGATCAACTTAGTGCAAGGTAAGTCTATTCAAAAGTCTGATGGCAACAAGGAAAAAGCTGTTCTTCAGTTGGTTGGTACATGTCCTCTGATTTTTGGATCTTTTTCCCAATGGAAGAAGGTGGAAGAGAGAGTGTCCAGGATCCGTGGGGTCCTTGATTAAGCTGGCTGCTTTCCCAAGGCAGCGGGAAGTGTAGACAGAGTCGATGAATGGGAGGCTGGTTTGTGTGATGCACTGGGCTTCGTTCACAATACTTTGCGGTTTTTTTTTGCCGTCTTGTGCAAAGCAGGAGCCAGACCAAGCTGTGTTATAACCAGAAAGAATGCTTTCTCTGTAAAAGTTGGTGAGAGTCATAGCTGACATGCCAAATTTTCTTAGCCTTCTGAGAAAGTAGAAGTGTTTCTTAACTATAGTGTCAGCATGGAGGGACCAGGACAGATTACTAGTGATCTTGATGCCTAGAAATTTGAAGCTTTCGACCCTTTCTACTTCACCCCTCTGATGTAGATAGGGGCATGCCCCTGATTCAATATAGATGGGGACTGAAACCTGGGGCATTCTTGTGATGCATTGGGAGAGCTCGCTTTCCAATCTCTTAACCTTCCTCAGTTGTCCAATACACTGCGCAGCTGAATATATTGTAGAGAGTGAACAAGCAGCCTCCTCTGTCTTTCTCACTCTTGCCCGTTTAATTTCTGTAAGACTTTGGACTGAAGGTTGCTGAGATTGAAACCATGTGTATTTCTTTACAGGATTCCTCTACTCTGCACACTACAGCCACAGCCAAGCCATCACACCAAACCTGGAATTGTGTTCCAATAGGGAGGCTGCAGTAAAGCACTACAAACTGCCAGGGCTGAAACCTCTCCTCAGTCTAAAGTCACGCCTCCCCCACTCTGAACACACCTCAGGATTACCGAGGCTTGCTGCACCTGATTTCGAAAAGAATCCACTATCCTCACTGTTCCTGTTTCCAACTCCGCATTGTTGATTTCAGAACACTTCATTCTGCTCCGACAATTTTATGGCACTTCATGCAAAAAAAGAGCCAGAATGTTATAAAATCATAGAATCTCTACACTGCAGAAGGAGGCGCATCGGACCCGCACTGACCACAATCCTACCCAGCCCTATTCCCGTAACCCCACATATTTACCCTGGTAATCTACCTGACATCAGGATGAATTTAGCATAGCCAATCAACCCATCCTGCACATCTTTGGACTGTGGGACGAAACTGGAGCACCCAGAAGAAACCCACACAGACATGGGGAGAATGTGCAGACTCCACACAGACAGTGACCCGAGGCTGGAATTGAACCCAGGTTCCTGGTGCTGTGAGGCAGCAGTGCTAACCTCTGTGCCACCCAGGCTGAACACTTGCTGATCCTTGCCAATGGGAGTGAGATTATGTGTGTGTGTGTGGAGCCTGAGCTTGCCAGGGAAGCTGACTGTTCAGTCCTTGGGGCACTGTTGCTCAGGCACTGCTCAGACTGAAGAATTATGAAATCAACAATGCAGAGTCTGAGACAGAAACATAAGCTCGAATGCCTGACAGTGGCTGTAGCACACAACCTTAACTGAAACTTTCGGAGGAGTGCGCAGTTAGGAGTTTACACTGAGAGGTCAATAACAATCTGACTATCCTTAAGGTGAATTCTGGCCCAACTCTGCTGCTGAAACAGATGAAAAACACAATATAGAGCCTTTTCTTCTGGAGTACATATTTTGATCACTGAAACAGGTATAAATGAGAGAGGCCATTTGGTCCACATTGGATTATCCTTAGAATACTCCTCTACAGCCAATGAAGTACTTCTGAATGCAGCTATAGAATCATAGGCCGCAATTCTCTATCCCACCCGCCGTAGGAATTTTAATGGACGGGATGCGGTCAGTGTGAAACCCCGTTAACAGTTCGGTGGAATTTCAGGCTTTTATATCAGCATGGCCAGAGAATTCCACCCATTGGGTCCCTACATTCGACCCATCACAGTTGCATCAATTCTCTGACAGACCATCCTACCCAGGCCCTACCCCTCTTCGCATTTATCTCACTAGACCCCCTAACTTAAACACCTTGAGACACTAAATGGCAATTTAGCATGGCCAATTCACCTAACCCACACATCTTTGGGCAGCGGGAGGAAACCGGAGCTCCCAAAGGAAACACATGCAGACACGGGGAGAATGTGCAGACTCCACTTGTAGATAGTCACCCGGGACTGGAACTGAACCCCAGATCCCTGCATTGTGAGGCAGCTGTGCTAACCACTGTGCTACCGTGTTGCCCACTTGTCATCATGCTGCTGAGCACTATTAGTGAGCAAGAAAATGCAGTAGCCAATTTTCAGCAAACTCCCGTAATAATGGTAAAATGACAATCACCAGCCAATCTGTTTTAGTGATGTTGGTTGGAGGATAAGTATTAGCCAGAAATCAGGGACAGCTGGACTCCTCTTCCAAATAGTACCCTTGGAATGTCTAAAGTCCCCAAGATGGGCTGACTGTTAAAGATCCATTACAGAGGGGGTGGGGCTGGAAAATGGGGCGAGCCATTCAAACGTCCACTGACTTTGGTGAGAGTGGAAAATCCCACCTGTGGAAAATTCCACCCAATAACTTAAGAGCCAGAAGGGGTCATGAGAAGGCCTTGGCTGGTAGGATTAAGGAGAATCCCAAGGCCTTCTACAAATATGTGAAAAGTAAAAGGACGAGAAGAGAAGGGATAGGACCTATAAAAGGTGAAGGGGGAAAAGTCTGTATGGAACCGGAAGAAATGGCAGAGGTGCTTAATGAGTACTTTGCCTCAGTATTCACGGTGGAAAGTGATCTGGGAGGATGCACTACAATTTTGCGGCAGACTGAAAAGATTGAGTATGTAGATATTAAGGAAGCGGATGTGTTAGAACTTTTAAATGCTATCAATATAGACAAGTCTCCGGGACCAGATGGGATGTACCCCAGGTTATTGTGGGAGGTGAGGGATGTCATTGCAGAGCCCCTGGCGATGATCTTTGCGTCGTCGATAGAGACGGGAGAGGTTCCGGAGGATTGGAGGATTGCGGATGTGGTCCCTATTTTCAAGAAAGGGAACAGGGATAATCCTGGAAATTACCGACCGGTGAGTCTGACCTCAGTGGTTGGTAAGCTGATGGAGAGGCTTCTGAGGGACAAGATTTACGAGCGTTGGGAGAAGTTTAGGTTGATTAGAAATAGTCAGCATGGTTTTGTAAAAGGCAGGTCGTGCCTTACGAGCACATTGACGAAGGAAGAGCAGTGGACGTGGTGTACATGGACTTCAGCAAGGCATTTGACAAGGTCCCCCATGCAAGACTTCTTGAGAAGGTGAGAGGGCGTGGGATCCAAGGGGCTTTGGCCTTGTGGATCCAGAACTGGCTTGCCTGCAGAAGGCAGAGGGTGGTTGTGGATGGCTCTTTTTCTGCATGGAGGTCGGTCACCAGTGGAGTGCCCCAGGTATCTGTTCTAGGACCCTTGCTGTTTGTCATTTTCATAAATGACCTGGATGAGGAAGTGGAGGGATGGGTGATTAAGTTCGCCGATGACACGAAGGTGGGTGGTGTTGTGGATGTCTGGAGGGATGTCAAAAGTTGCAGCAGGACATCGACAGGATGCAAGACTGGGCGGAGAAGTGGCAGATGGACTTCAACGCGGATAAACGTGTTGTGGTCCATTTTGGCAGATCCAACGGGATGAATGAGTACACTATCAAAGGTCTTAGCTGTGTGGAAGAGCAGAGGGATCTTGGGGTCCGGGTCGATAAGACTCTCAAATCAGCCTCCCAGGTGGAGGATGTGGTTAAGAAAGCTTATGGTGTACTGGCCTTCATTCGTTGAGGGATTGAGTTCAGGAGTCAGGAGGTAATGCTGCAGCTTTATTGGACCCTTGTCAGACCACACTTGGAGTACTGTGCGCAGTTCTGGTCACCTCACTATAGGAAGGACGTGGAAGCTATTAAAAGGGTGCAGAGGAGATTTACAAGAATGTTGCCTGGATTGGGAGGCATGCCTTATGAAGACAGGTTGAGGGAGCTGGGACTGTTCTCCCTGGAGAGACGGAGGTTGAGAGGCGACCTGATAGAGGTTTACAAGATGTTGAGAGGATTAGATAGGGTGGACTCTCAGAGACTATTTCCCAGGGCTGAAATGGTCGCGACGAGAGGGCACAGATGTAAGGTGCAGGGAAGCAAGTACAGAGGGGATGCTAGGGGAAAGTTTTTCACTCAGAGGGTGGTGAGTGAATGGAATCGGCTGCCGTCGGTGGTGGTCAAGGCGAACTCGCTGGGGTCTTTTAAAAGACTTCTGGATAAGTATATGGGATCCAATGGGATTGGGGGTTATAGATAGGTCTATGGCTGGGTAGGGTTTGATGTGTTCGGCACAACTTGTGGGCTGAAGGGCCTGTTTGTGCTGTAGTGTTCTATGTTCTATGTTCTATGTCTCATCTGACAGCACATCCAGTTCTTTCAGTGCTACACTGGAGAAGTCAGCTTAGATTTTGTACCATATCTGTCTCATTGCTGACACAATCCATTCTTATCCTTCACTCAGACTAGGTTGTAATTGCTGAAAATAATGACTGGAATTCTCTGCCAGCACTGCCAGCGAGAAATAGAGAATTTGGTGCTCAGCCAAATCTCCGCTTACGGCAACTGGACCAGAGAATCCCAACCATGAGCAAGCTCAGAGAATCCTGACCCAACATTTATAAAACACACATGGAAATTAAGCAAAATTCTAATTTTAAAAATTCACAAAATGTACCCATAAAATTGGTTAGTTAATACCTGCAAGGGATTTGCAATTGTTACATCTGCCTTCCTGCGTCAATGTTTACTCTGTGCCTAATGTTTTGTGTGTGTGAGTGTGTGTGTGTGTGTGTGTATATGTGTGTGCGCATGCGTGCGTGTGTGCACATGTGTGTGTGTGTGTGTGCACATGCATGCATGTGTGTGTGTGCACTTGTGTGTGTATGTGTATGTGTGTGTGTGGACGTGTGTGTGGGTGTGTGTGTGCGCATATGTGTGTGTGCATGCGCTGTGTGTGTGGGGCATGTGTCTGTGTCTGTGTGTGTGTGTGTGTGTGTGTGTGCGCGCACATATGTGTGTGTGTATGCGCGCATATTGTGTGTGTGTGTGTGTGTGTGTGTGTGTGTGTGTGTGTGTGTGTGTGTGTGTGTGTGTGTGTGTGTACTACTCTACATCTGTGAGAAGCTAAAAATTCGAGAATGCACTCGGACATTCCACGTTCTTGACAACCACATGGAGAAAAGTGCACTCACTCTTGTAGCCAACATGTGCTGTGAGCATGAAAGAGGGTGTTGGAATTTTTACTGACGCATCTGCAGTGCCCTGTGATCAAAGGCAGGCTGACAGAAAGGAGGAGATGCTAATTTTTACTTGTTAACATCTTCTCAAAGGTCATTAATGAGCAGCTCACACAGCTGCTCAGTCAAATCACATTGTATTTTGTCACGGCTCAGAATCTCTGACTTCACTCACCAGGGCGTTGGATCAGAAATCTTAGGCACCAATCTCATCTAAGTGGCACAGTGGCTAGCACTGCAGCCTCACAGTGCCAGGGATCCGGCTTCAATTCCGTGCTTGGATCACTGTCTGTGTGGAGTCTGTACATTCTCCCCATGTTTGTGTGGGTTTCTTCCAGGTGTTCCGGTTTCCTCCCACATTCCAAAGATGTGCAGATTAGGTTGACTGGCCACGCTAAATTGCCCCATAGTTTCCCAAGATATGTAGGTTAAAGGGATCAGCGGCGTAAACATTTGGGGTTACGAGAAACAGGTCTGGGCAGGATTGCCCCTTTGTGTCAAGGGGATTATGTGGGGCTACAAGGATAGGACCTGGGTGGGATTGTTGTTGGTCAGACTCGATGGATCAATTAGCCTCCTTCTACACTCTAGAGATTTTATATGCCTAATTCACATTGATTAGATAATCCAACTCTTTTGGTGAAAAACAATTAAACTAATTAATTAACTATACTGAGGCTAAAGAAGAAGAGATAGACCCTTAAAGGGCAACTGTCTTAAACAAATCAAATCACAACTGGAACTTAAAATATCAAACCAAAATGTGATTAAAGGGTTCAAGAACATATCCTAGTCATTACAGTGCCAAATGGGCATGGAAGGCCTTGTGGGGCTGGTGGGACACCTGGCCACGAATGTAGCTATGGTAAAAGGTCAGGCAATCAAGTCAGACAATCCCCTCAGTCACCTGCTGTCTGGACCTGTCGACAGTAAGTTTGGTAAAAACCTGGCAACACCGATTTTAAATCCAACTGATTTATTTGATAGTAAATCTGCGAGCTTTTGACTTTCGTCTTCGTCAGGCAAATGCAGTGTTCTGCATTTTACCAAACGGTAAGTTTGGCCAGGCCCAGGAGCAAGTTGCACATGATATTCCAACAGGTGATTGGGAGACAGCAACTATACCAACCTGATTTAAATATTAAAGGTTTATTTATTAATCAGAAGTAGATTTACCTTTACACTGCAATGAAGTTACTGTGAAAATCCTCTAGTCACCACACTCCGGTGCCCGTTCGAATACATTGAGGGAGAATTTAATAGGGCCACTCCACCTAACCAGCATGTCTTTCACACTGTAAGAGGAAACTGGAGCACCCATTTGGAACCCACAGAGACATGGGGAGAACATGCAGACTCCCCACAGACAGTGACCCAAGCCAGGAATCAAACCTGGGTCCCTGGCGCTGCAAGGCAGAACTCTTGAGCAAAGTGCAGAACAGGCCATTTATTAATAAGTTATGCCATTATGTGACCCACATTGAAGTCAAATTGTACAGTCAGAGTTCCCTTGATGAATGAACTAATTTGTGCAACAGAAAGACTATTCCAACATAGCCGATGAAGGAAGTGGTCTGTATGTTCCAGGCTTGATTTGTGTTGCTTGTCATGCAGCGCATTCTGTGAAACTACCCATAAGTAGAACCATGAACTTTGATATCAACAAACATCAGGTAGCTGGTTATTGATCAATAATTATATAGTCAAAGAGATTCATAGCATGGAAACAAGAACAACTTTTCCATGCTGCCCTTCTTTTAATCACTAAGCTAGTCCCAATTGCCCCTGTTTGACCCATATCTCCCTATACACATCTGACCCATGTAACTATCTAAATGCTTTCTGAAAAACAAAATTGTACCCACCTCTACTTCTTCTGGCAGCTTGTTCCAGATTCTCACCACCCTCTGTGTGAAAAAATTACTCTGGACATTTTTGTATCTCCCTCCTCTCACCTTAAACCTATGCTTTCTCGTTTTAGATTCACCTACATTTGGGAAAAGATGTTGGCTAACTAGCTGATCTATGCCCCTCATTATTGTATAGACTTCTGTAAGATCATCCCCAACTCTCCTATGCTCCAGGGAAAAAGTTCCAGTCTATCTATCCTCTCCTTGTAATTCAAACCATCAAGTCCCTTTAGCATCTTAGTAAATCTTTTCTGCACTCTTTCTACTTTAATAATATCCTGTCTATAATAGGATGACCAGAATTGTACACGGTATTCCAAGTGTGGCCTTATCAATGTCTTATACAATTTCAACATCCAAGATCCATAGATATAATCCATAGACTATTATGGTCATTGTTGCTCCAATAACATTCAAAGCCCTCCCTTCAGTTCCATCAAAAATGTTCCTGTCGTTCAGTGAGAAAGAAAATACTGGGCAGTAAATTTTACAAACTGTTAATAATTTGTATTGAGCTAATGAGTTGCATTTATATAAACAGCCCTAAATGCTTTATAAGAGCATTTTCAGCCAAATATTGACTCTGAGTTGCGTAGAAATATTAAAGACCCATGACCAAATGTAAGCCTATTTTTACTACGCCATTTTTCTTTTCCATAGGTTGTCAGAGAATTGATGTGAAGCACTTGAGTTGGAGTGATGTGGAGTCTGCTATCGCCGTGGTCTTCTCATGTTTGGGGATCCTTGCCACCATGTTTGTCACTCTTATCTTTGTGCTGTACAGGGATACTCCTGTGGTCAAGTCCTCCAGCCGCGAGCTCTGTTACATCATTCTGGCCGGCATTTTCCTGGGCTACATCTGCCCGTTCACCTTGCTGGCCAAGCCCACGCTGGCCTCCTGCTACTTCCAGAGGATCCTGGTAGGGTTGGCTGCCGCCATGTGTTACTCTGCCCTGGTGACCAAAACCAACCGCATCGCCAGGATCCTGGCTGGCAGCAAGAAGAAGATCTGCACTCGCAAGCCCAGGTTCATGAGTGCCTGGGCCCAGCTGGTGATCGCTGCCATTTTGATCAGCATTCAGTTGACCATCGTGGTCACGCTGCTGATCCTGGAGCCCCCTACGCCCGTTCTTTCCTACCCGAGCATCAATGAAGTCTTCTTAATCTGTAACACCAGCAACCTGGGCGTGGTAGCCCCTCTAGGGTACAACGGGCTTCTCATCATGAGCTGCACCTACTACGCCTTCAAGACCAGAAACGTTCCTGCAAACTTTAACGAAGCTAAGTACATAGCCTTCACCATGTACACGACATGTATCATATGGCTGGCCTTTGTTCCAATCTACTTTGGCAGCAATTACAAGATTATCACCACCAGTTTCTCGGTTAGCTTAAGCGTGACTGTAGCCCTGGGTTGCATGTTCACTCCAAAGATCTACATCATCATCGCCAAGCCAGAGCGCAATGTCCGCAGCGCTTTCACCACCTCAGATGTTGTGCGAATGCACGTCGGCGATGGCAAAGCTGCCTGCAGGTCCAACAGCCTCCTTGACATGTTTAAGAGGAAGAAAACCGTAGCTGGCAATGCAAGGTAAGCAGCTCCAGGTACAAACCGTTCTGTGCCCAGTAAGTGCCGTGTGTGAATTCTAGAATTGAATGGCCCCAGACATTTCTTACACACAACCATCTCTTTCTTGCTCAATGTATAACCTCCATGTGTCTCCTCCTCCTCTGGAGCCTCACGAAGTACAGACCAATGTCATGGCTGTTGTATTGACTGGGTAGTCCTAGAGGTTGTGAATTCAAATCCCACCATGGCTCAGTTAGGAAATTGGCACTTGAACAGTTGTCTTAAACTCCCAGATCATTCACCAATGGTTCACCAAAGTCTTCAGATACGGAAACCTATTGTCCCTACCTGCGCTGGCCTTTATGTGATTCTAGTCTTTCACCGTGGGAGCTTTGATATGCTCAGAGAAGCCTGTGAGGCCTACTTTCCAAAATTAGTGCAGATGGAGTCAGTTTGCCCCAGCACCATTGGGCGACTCATGTTTGCCTTTCTATGAAATCAAGTACTCACTACCAGGCTGCACCAATCATGGTCCTAACAATCTCCTTATTGAAATGCTTAAAGATATGGCATGGTGGCACATTGCTGCTTTACAGCGTAAGGGATCCGAGTTCAATTCCTGGCTTGGGTCACTGTCTGTGCAGACTCTGCACATTCTTCCCATGTCTGCGTGGGTTTCCTCCTGATGCTCCAGTTTCCTCCCACAGTCCGAAAAATGCTGGTTAGGTGCATTGGTCATGCTAAATTCTCCCTCAGTGTACCTGAACAGGTGCCGGAGTGTGGGGATTTTCACAGTAACTTCACTGTAGTGTTAATGTTTACTCTACTTGTGACACTAATAAATTAAATAACTTTTCTTTGCGTGGGCAATCATCACTGGTCAAAGCTCCAGCAATCCCCAAAAAATAAATGTCTCCTAATCACTTTCTCGAGATGTCTATTTTAAATCATACCATTCCCACCTCACCCAGTGCAAACGGTCATTTATTATTTATTCTATTCAAATTGTACAATTTAACGAAAAATTCTTTTAAATTTTTATTCTTACATGAGATGTGGCTACTGCTGACAAGGCCAGCATTTGCTGCCCATCCCTGATTGCTCTTGTTGTGAGTGGTTTGCCAGGCCATTCCAGAACTTAGTTAAGAGTCAACCCCATTGCTGTAGCTCTGGAGTCACATGTTGGCCAGACCGGGTAAGGATGGCAGATTTCCTTCTCTGTACAAGCATTAATGAACACAATGGATTTTTCAAAATTGACAATGGTTTCAGAATCACCATTACTGAGCTTAGCTTCCAATTCCAGGTTTATTAATTGAACTTACATTGCACCAGCTGCCTTGGTGGGATTTGAACTTCTCCCTCCAGAGCTCAAGCCTTTGGAATATTAGTCCAGTGACATTATTTCTGTGTTACCATTTCCCTGACCAGCCTCCCACTTCATCTTCCCTTAGCCTACTTTAGTGTAATGGAAATAGTCTGTGTGTTAAGTGCAACATGTCAAGGAACGACACTCACTTGGCCCAGGATTTTCCAAATGGAGTATTACGGATGATTTCCCGATGTGCATTCCCAGTGAGAGTGTGTGGTTGCATACCAGCACCATGTAATGGAAAGTTTACTCTTTACTAATGGCACTATCCCTTTCTCCCAACATACCACATTTGTAAATAATTTTATCCTTCAGTGAGTGACACTTGCCTTTAAGGTAAATCAAGTTGACGGGGACTCTGACAGCCCATTTTCCTTCCCCCAATCTCAATTAACTCACCAACTTGTTGAACCATTTCTATCTCTTTCAGAATCTATCTTTCACTTTCCCCCACATTGCTACTTCCTGTCTCAGTTTTTTGTTAGCTCCTGCTGATCAGCTAATCTTTTATTCAGTCTTGTTTTTAAATCTCTCCCATTCCTTCCCACCACCAGCAGTTGCTTAATTTTTTTTATAATTTTTTAATTTTTTTCAAATCAACGTTCTCACTAGTGCAGAGCGGGTAAATACTGAGCAGAATGGACCTTGCACTGAACGCGCTGGCCACAACAACTATATTATAAAGAGATCATTGTATTTAATGAATCAGTCCCCCTCCTCTCTCTTCCTCTCCCCTCTCTCCCTCTCCCCCTCCTTCTTCCTCCTCCCCTATCCCTCTCCCCCTCCTCCCCTCCATCTCCTTCCCTTTTCCCTCCTCCCCCTCTTCCTTCCTCCCCCTCTATCCCCTCCTCCCCCTCTATCCTCTCCTCCTCCCTTCTCACTTCTCCTTCTCCCCTTCCCCTGCTCCCCTCTCACTCCCCTCCATCTCCCTCTCTCTCCTTCATCCCACCTTCTGCTCTTCCACCATTGTTGTCTCTTACCCTCCACCCTGTCCCTCTACCCCTCCTCTGCCCCCGCCCTCTTTTCCCCACCTCCTCCTCTCCCTTCTGTCCACCTACATCTCCTCTTTCCCTCCTCTCTCCATCTCTCTTTCTCTCCCCCCTCTGTCTCCTCCTTCTCTCTTTCTCCCTTCCCTATCCCTCCCTCTTTCCCACTCCCTTCCCCCCCTCCCCATTTTTCCAGTTGTCTTCTCACCATTGGCTGAAGGCTCCTTTAGATGAATGTTCTCAAACTGACCTTCTGCTCAGTGAAACCTGTGCCTAACCCTACACTTCACATTTACGAGTGATGCAAGCCAGGACCCAGAAACCTATCCAGCTCTTTCACTGCTCCCCACGCATACCCACTCTAAGATTTGTATGATAACTCCAGGAATCAGCTATAAAGGAACAGTACTTCATTACACAAAATAAAGTGAAGCAAAACTACAAGTCTGTGGTGAACACAGACAGTTCGCAACCACAACAATACAATGATGGATCCATTCAGGGGCTTTCTTTATACAGAGCTCAGTTTACTAGCTCCATCTGGTGAGTTAATTACCAATCATCAGGGAGCTCATATTCTACAAGTCCTATAGGGAGGTCACTCAGTGATTCCTCCATGCTAGTCCTGAGGGTTATCACAGTTTGTTTTTTAAATCACATTCAGAGAAATCCTTTTTAAAAATGGCATTGATGCTATAAAGGATTACATCTATTAATGAGCTAGGCTTTGATATTGATTTCCCAGAACTGTACACAATACATAAATTGTTAGCCTGTCATAGCAATTGATAATCACATTCACACCCATTGTGACAGCAAGTCTCAGCTCCCAACTGTTTGACCACGGTAATCCAGCTAGCCAACTCTCTGCTCACAAAAAGGGGTAAGGCAGGGAAGATCTATTGGCAACAGTTCAGGTTTTTAAACAGAATTTGCAAGGACAGGTTTCAATCATATTCAACAAGAAAACCTGGATGAGATGGTATCACAGTGGTTAGCACTGCTCACAGTGCCAGGAACCTGGGTTCAATTCCAGCCTTGGGTGACTGTCTGAGGGTAGTTTGCACTTTCTGCCAGTGTCGGATGCTCTGGTTTCCTCCCACAGTCCAAAGATGTGCAGGTTAGGTTGACTGGCTGTGCTAAATTGCATCTTAGTGTCCCAAGATGAGTAGGTTAGAGGGACTAGCAGGGTAAATACCTGGGGTTACAGGAAAAGGACTTGAGTGGGATCCTCTGTCGGAGAGTCGGTGCAAACTCGATGGACCAAATAACCTCCTTCTTCATAGTAGAGATTCTATAATTGTATGAAAACATGCAATGATAATTTTGTTTAAGTCAAACAAGGTGTCCGATCTGAGGAAGTGTAATATGTCCATTACTTGTATGCAAAGACAAATGGTACAGATTAAATTACACACAAATGATTCCAGAGCTTTGTATGTGGCAGGGTAGCACAGTAGTTAGCACTGCTGCTTCACAGAGCCAGAGATCTGGGTTTCATTCCTAGCTTGGGTTACTGTCTGTGTGGAGACTACATGCTCTCCCAAGTTTTCATGAATTTTCTCCGGGTGCTCCAGTTTCCTCCCACAGTCTGAAAAACATGCTGGTTAGGGTGCATTGACCCGAACAGACACTGGAATGTTGTGACTCAGGAATTTTCACAGTAACTTCATTGTGGTGTTAATGTAAGTCTTACTTGTGACTAGTAAATAAACTTTACTTTTACCTCCTGTGAATAAAGCTTCCCTTATATGACCTAGTTTTACCCCAGTTGTTTTCTCAGTCCAGCTTTGGAAAATGTAATGGACAGGCAGTGAGCAACAAACAGGAATAACTGGTTTATTTCACAAGGGAGAGTGATTGAAACAATTTGTGTCACACTGTTACATGGCTAGATCTACGGGGAGGCCCCTGAATGAAAGATGCACAGACCATTAAAAGTGACTTTAATCACTTACTCAAGGGTAAAGTCAAAGACTGTAATTCATACTCCAGCAGGGCTGAAATATAAACTGAATTGAATGTCTTGGCACACATATGAATGCATATAAGATCATTATGACAAGCTAAATGCATGATGCATGGCCACATAATATAGGGTGCAGATTCATCTGTTATCAGTGTGTATCTCTGTCAAGTTTATAGAATCATAGAGTCCCTATAGAACTGAAGGAGGCCATTTGGCCCATCGAGTCTGAACCAACAACAATCCCAGCCAGGCCCTATCCCCTTAACCCTATATATTTATCTTACTAATTTCCTTGAAACTAAAGTGCAATTTAGCATAACCAATCAGCCTAACTCACACATCTTTGAATTGCGGGAAGAAACCAAAGCACCCAGAGGAAACCCACGCAGACACAGGGATAATGTGCAAACTCCACACAGACAGTGACCCGACAATAGAATTGAACCCAGTTCCCTAGCGTTCCCTATGAGGCGGCAATGCTGTGGTTACACTGTGTCCCCTTGAGACCTGCTTCACTGCTTACATAACACAGTTGCACATATTGCAAAGAGTCTCATAACACCAGGTTCAAGTCTAACAGGTTTATTTGGAATCATGAGCTTTTGGAGCACTGCTCCTTCATGGGGCAAGACTAAGGAGCAATGTTTTGTGACTTCTTACTGTGCCTACCCCAAGCCAATGCTGGCATCTCCATGTAATGCAAGGAAGAAGTGAAATGATGTGCAGATCCGCACCAGGTGCACCTGAAAAGAATCCCACCCAGAACCTCCCTACCATCACCCCACCTCATCATGTCCCCACATATTTACCATGGCCAATCCACCTAACCAATAGACACCAAGGAGCAATTTAGCATGGTCAATCCACCCAAGTCATACAACTTTGGACTGTGGGAGAACCCGAAGGAAACCCATACAGACACAGGGAGGACGTGCAGACTCCACACAGATAGTGACCCAAGCCTGGAATAGAACCCCAGTCCTTAGCACTATGAGGCAGTATCAGTGTTTGAACTTAAATAGGAGTAGACCATTTAGCCCCTTGAGTTTGCAATGAGATTGTGGCTGATCTGTATTCATCCAGTTTTATTTTGTAACTCTTTGATATGGGGAGAGTTATAGAACAAAGAGAGCTAGAATTACAGGTTCAAAGCTCCTTGAAAGTGGAGTCAGAGGTGGTCAGGGTGGCGAAGAAAGCATTTGGTATGCTTGGTTTCATTGGTCAGAACATTGAATGCAGGAGTTGGGATGTCTTGTTGAAGTTTGACAAGACATTAGTAAGGCAGCACTGTATACAGTTCTGGACAATCTATTATAAAAAGGATATTACTAAACTAAAAATAATGCAGAAAAGATTTACTAGGATGCTACTGGGACTTGATGGTTTGAGTAATAAGGAGAAGCTGGATAGTGTGTGGACTTTTTTCCCTGGAGTGTAGAAGGCTTAGGGATGATCTTATGGAGGTCTATGAAATAATGAGGGATATAAATAAGGTAGATAGTCAACATCTTTTATCAAAGGTAGGGGAGTCTAAAACTAGAGGGCATGGGTTTAAGGTGAGAGGAGAGAGACTGAAAAGGGTCCAGAGGGGTGATTTTTTCACACAGAAGGTGATGAATGTCTGGAACAAGATGCCGGAGATTGTAGGAAAAGTGGGTACAATTTTGTCTTTTAAAAAGCCTTCTTACAATGACATGGGTAAGATAGGTGTAGAGCAATATGGACCAAATGTGGCCAATTGGGACTACCTTAGTGGTAAAAACTGGGCAGCATGGACAAGTTGGGCGGAATGGCCTGTTTCCATGCTGTTAGCTCCGATGACTCTAACTCTTCCTCAGACCTATCAATCTTTGTTTTTTAATTAGACTAGCTTTAATGGTCTTTCAAAAAATAGAATTCCACCACCCTCGATGTGAGGAAGTACTTTCTAACATCGCCTCTGAATGATCTTGCTGTGTTTTAAGGTTGTGCTCCTTTGTTTTGAATCCACCCCTCCTCCACGCCAGATCTGAACTGAGTTTGAAAGAGATCCAAAGCTGAGATCGGTGAAAGTAACCAAAATCTGTGGGTCAGATCGTCATAAACCCAACTAGGCCACCAACATCTTTTGGGGAAGGAAACCTCCCTTACCTTACTCATTCCGGTGTACACGTGATTTCAATCCCACACCAGAATGGTTGGCCCCCAACTATCCTCTCAAGTGGCTGAGAGAAGCTAATGAGGTGCATGATACCTCAGGGTAACTGAGGATGGGCAATAAATCCTGTCCTTGCCCCCACATCTCCAGGATGATTTTTCTTCCCAAAAGGGGACTTCTCAGACTTTAAGAGATCTGCGAAGGTAAGGCAACAGCTACATCATTAAACCTGACACGCACCAGTCAAAATTAGATAAACAAGGAAGCCATCGTTGACGTTCTCTTTCAAGTTGTTAACAAAGTAAAAAGTGACTTTCGTTCACAGTAACAGGAGGTGACCCAGATTCAAACCTGCAATAATAAAATCAGCTCAAGGGATGCAAACGGGGACACCTTGGATTTATGATCTACTTAGAATGACTAAGTGTGTGTGGGAAGCCTTATACACAATGACAATTCTTGCAGGGGCTTTCCAAACAAAACTAACCTGCATTTATATCTGATGTCTTTCATGGCCACAAGGACATCCCAAGGTGCTTTACAGCCAGTGCTGTACTAAGGTGCAGTCACTGTTACACTGTACAGAAATAATGACAATCAATTTGCACACAGTAAGCTCTCACAATCAGCCAAAAGATGTAATCATCTGTTCTGGGGACAGATGTTAAACAGGACATTGGGACAGAATGCCCTGCTCTTCTCTAAAATAGCATCATGAGGTTTTCTTTTTACATCCACTTGAAAGGGCCTCAATCAGTTTGGTGTCTCATCACCTCTGACGTTGTGGCACTCCCTCAGTATTGCACTGGAGTGTCACTGAAGCCTCTAAGGCAAGACTTGAAGGTGTGGCCATTTGCCTGAGAGGCATAATTGACCTCACTGAGCCGAGGCTGAAATCTGAGACTACCAAAGGGCAAGAGAATAAACAGCCTGGCTGATGGGGAAGAATTATTTGAGGCAGTGTTCCGATACTTTGGTCAGGATTTTCCCATCCTGTCTGCTACAATTCCCGGGACAGTACCATGCAAAGGTCCACTGACCTTAGGCGGGATTTTCCAGTTGACGCAAGCATGGCCGGAAAATCCTACCCTTTATGTTTGTCTGCTTTCTGAAGCATGACAAGAGGATACCCTACAGCACAGTCACCAAATCACTGTCCCCCTCCCCTCCCTCTTTCAAATACAGCGATAAGCATGATTAAAAATGTTAAGGTGAAGGAAAGAGTAAAGGAAGCAAATGAGGAGAAGCAAGTGGCTGCTGAGGTGCAGCTTCTTGCTGGGCCCAGAGTTCCAGCCTGATTCCCTCCATTGCTTCAGTGTGGAATTCTAATCTTACAGAGCCCACTCACAAACAGAGCCCACTGGGATTAACATTTGTGTAAATATGAAATACCCACAAGGTCTAATGAGGAGTCAATGAACTGGATTTGTATAGTTGAAGATGATTATCTGTGCGATGGTTTGCCATTGAGCATGGGGCTAGGCTCATTAATAGTGCAGCAGAACTCCCATTCATTATACCCACGAGCCAGATAATCCCTACAGGGCAGAAGAAGGCCCTTTTAATCTGCACCGACCTTTCAAAAGAGCACTCTACCAAGACTCTCCCCTGTAACCCTGAGCATTATTCATCGCCAATCCACCTAACCCGCATATTTTTGGACTATGGGAGGAAACCGGAGCACCCAAAGAAAACCCACGCAGATACACGGAGAACGGAAAATGTGCAAACTCCACACCCGAGGCCGGAATCAAACCTGGGTCCCTGGCTCTATGAAATAGCAGTGCTAATCATTGTGCCACCGTGTTGCATATAATGTGACCATCTCTCAGAAAAGCTCAGCTACAGTGATGGGAGAGTTTAATGCAGTTTGTAAGCACAGTTTCTGTGTACTGAGAATCCAGACAAGGACCGCCTGGAGGTCGGAATTCAGAGGCCGTATGTTCATCTCTGACAGGTCAGTAGCGTGCCTGGAGCCGTTGTGAACTCAGGGTGTTGGCTATCGAGGTGGAATGACCTCCAGCTCATCAAGCACTTTGCAGGTGGTGATGAATAGGCCAACAGCACAATGCCAAAACATTTCCGGAGACATGACCTGTAGGCACCTCGTCATGTCCAAAAGAAACTGTGAGCCATCGGAATGCCAGCAAGCCTGTGGAGAAACCTTGAGATTAGCCGCACAGTTGATCCTCCCACAAATAAGGCAAAGAGGAAAGCACTGGAAAAATTCATATTAAGAACACGCACTATGAATGGATTAAATGGGCTGGAACATCTACTGAGATTATTTCATCATTGATTAGAGTAAAGCTAGACCCCAGCAAAGGGTCAGCAGTAAGAACTCTCATTTATCCAATGCCTATGCGAGGAGTGAAAGAGCTACACTGCCACTGTTGTCTCAGAAGAAGCAGATCAGCCAATTTGTACACAGCAAGCTCCATAAATAGAATGAGAACATGCCCAGATAATCTGTATTAGTCATGTTGGCCAGGACTCCAGGATTAATATCTGCGTTCTTCATCGAATAATGGCAAGTCATCGTTAGTAACCAAAGAGTGCAAACGGAACTTCTGTTTAAAATTCTGCGCAAAAGCAATACTCAAACCTTGCAGCATTCCCTCAGTGGAATGTTTGCCCAGATGATGTGCTCAGGTCTCCGGAATGGGTCTGAACAGAGATCTCACTGAAACTTATAAAATAGTTTGTAATTATATTGTTTCTGATATATATAAGTGGCTTGGAAGAAAACGTAGCTGGTCTGATTAGCAAGTTTGCAGATGATATTAAGATTGGCAGAGTTGCAGATAATGATGAAGGTTGTCAAAGAGTACAGCAGGATATAGGTAGACTATTGGGTGGAGAAATGGCAAATGGAATTTAATCTGGACAAATGCCAGGTGCTGCATTTTGGTAGATCCAATTCATGTGGGAGCTGCAAAATAAATGGCAGAACCATCGGGACATAGGCTTACAGAGAAATCTGGGACTATAGGTCCACAGATCCTTAAAAGTGGCAGCACAGGTGGAAAAGGTGGTGAAGAAAGCATATGGCGGGGGGCATCAAATACAGAAGTGGGCAAATTATGTTCCAGTTGTACAAAACCTTGGTTAGGCTACATCTGGAATATTATATCCAATTCTGGTCACCACATTATTGGAAGGACATGGAGGCTTTGGAGAGAGTGCAGAAAATGTTTATCAAGATATTGCCTGGTATGGAGGGTGTCAGTAATGAGGAGAGATTGAATAAACTAGGTTATTCTCCCTGGAAAGACAAAGGCTGAGGGGAAATCTGACAGAAGTTTATAAAATTATGAGAGGTACAGATAGAGTGAACAGTTAAAAGCTTTTTCCCAGAGTAGAAATAACAAATACAAGGAGGCATAATTCAAGATAAGGAGGGAAAGATTCAGTGGAGAAGTGCGGGAGAAGGTTTTCACACAGAGTGGTAGGGGTCTGGGATGCACTACCATGTGAGGTGGTTGAGGCAGTTATGTTAGCCACATTTAAGACTTATCTTGATTGGCATAGGAACAGGTGGAGAACAGACAGATGTAAGCGGTTAGTTAGATAGGTAAATGTGATTAGCACAGGCTTGGAGGGCCGAAGAGCCTGTTACTGCACTATTCTGTTCTTTACTGTTTGTTCTAATACTGAAATGCCTGGATAAAGTGGATGTGGAGAAAGTGTTTCCATTAGTAGGAGAGACTAGGATCCAAAGACATAGAGTCAGAGCAAAGAGACAACCCTTTAGAACTGAGACGAGGTGGAATTTCTTCAGCCAGAGTTGTGGTGAATCTATGGAATTCATTGCTACAGAAGGCCAGGTCACTGAGTATCTTTAAGACAGAGATAGGTTCTTGATTGGTAAGGGGATCAAAGATTGTGGGGAAAAGCTGAGAGAATGGGATTAAGAAACTATTAGCCATTCTTGAATAGCGGAACAGATTCGATGGGGCCTAATACTGCTCCTCTATCTTATGGTTTCATGGAATCCACTGTGTTCTACTTTGAGAGTGTGGCTCACTGAGCTACAGCTGAGAGGGGGTGGGCAGTTCACTCTGTAGAATTGTATTTGGAAAGCAGCAATCCAGGCACTTACTGTACTCCTGACCAGTATGAAGTTCTGTTGGACTATTTGAACAGCCAAGCCCCACTGCCGACAATTCTACTGTTCTTGTTCCATGCTGAGGTCAGATGCCCAGAGGTTAGCGACTTCTGAGACCTTTGAGGAGAGCTGGACTGTTTGTTGTACAATCCCCCTCCTGATCCGTTCAGCCTCATGGTCCCAGCAGTGCCATCTGGGGCAGAGCAGGCTCTTGCAAGAGGAAATCATTAGCATTGATAAAACACCTTTCGTGGCCTCAGGATGTCCCAAGTCACTCTATAGCTGAAAAAACCTTTACCAGTGTTGGAGGTATGGTAGTTTTGCTTCCCTAGGAACCATCTTCCCATTTAAGACATGCTGGTAAAAAATATTGTGTGAGGATGCAGACGCTGACTCATTCGATGTGGATACCAATGATGAGAGACTAGGACATTACATTATGTCCCAAGTGACCAGCTGAATGCAATAAATAACCTGCAGGTAGTACTGTGCAGCCCCCTCATTCTGCTCTGCAGCACAGAACATCAGTGTCACCTCTTATTTGTGACAAGCACTGGTCCAGTGCTGTGGTGACTCTGATGGCTGATAATGGATGGCAAATGTTGCCAAGGGGTCTCCCCACAGTGTTTATAGATCTCCACTGATGAGTAACGAGTTGCTACCTTCCCTATAAAAGAGAAGGTGGGCATACACTGAAATCAACAGCCTGCCCACCATTTAGAAATAACTAGCAGGCAATTAGACTTAAGAAACCAATTTATAGAATCATAGAGTCCCTACAATGCAGAAGGAGACAATTCGGCCCATCAAGCCTGCAGCGACAACAATCCCACCTAGGCCCTATCTCCATAACACCCTGTATTTAGCCTGTTATTCTCCCTGACACTAAAGAGCAATTTATCATGGCCAATCAACCTAACTGTCACTTGACCAATCTATTTAATTGCCCACCGCAAAATATGGTTGGAGTGGGCTGGTGGGTAGGGATAGGTGAACTGACCTTTCTTTAAACCAGATTGGTTAAAAAACCAACCACCCTGTTGTGACTTCTTGCCTGGCCTTCAATCCCCCACCCAATTCACCCCCCCCCCCCCCCCCCCCCTCAACACTCCTGTCCACGACGTACCTCTCTCCTGGATCCATATTGATCATCCTGAGGTCCAGTTGCAGTCCTAGCAGCAACCTTCATTACTGGACTGGTAAACTGCCAGCCAATCAGACTTTAGGACAGATTTTCTCCCACTGAGGGTCAAAAGTCCCACTTTCATCCACTTAACGACATCAGAGCACATTATCACTGTGGGATAGTCATTTTTAATTTAGTCAGTTCAGGATTAATATTTCTTAAAGTGAGGGTGGGATTTGGTTAGGGGAGGGGGGAGGATATTGTCTCCGCCTGAGAAATTTCTTTGGTCAATATATAGAAGTTCATTCTATATATATGTATATGTGTTATGTATGACCATCAGAAACAGTATATGTTCAGTGCCACATAATGTAGTTCTCCAACTCTAACAAGCTCAACCAGTTTTACACAGGGTTTCTATAGTTCAGGCACTGGTGGTATTATTATTATGTTAATATATCCAAAGAATGCGAGTTCAAATTTGACCTTGGAAATTTGAAGAATTGAATTCATTAAAAAAATGGAAATTAAAAAAAAACTGGTTTCTGTAATAATGACAATGCACACAAAAATCCAGCTGCTTCGTAAATGTCCTTTAACAGATGGAAACTTACTGTCCTTACCCATTTTGGTCTATATGTGACTCCAGTCCTATGCAGATGTTCAGATCCTTAGTTGCCCTCTGAAAAAGGTTTTGACAAGCTACTGAGTTACATCACCATTTTCTTCAAGACAATTGACAATGGGTAATAAATAGCAACTTTGGCAGCAACACACATACCTTAAGAACAAATGAAAGGAAAATATATACTTCCACTTGTACTGATGATGCACAGTTTTACTCCCACTGCCTCTCTCTTTACTAAGGAGTAGAATAGCTGAGAGGATGTGAATTCTCAAGTGGTTGAGAGCAGGATAAATGCATCCCTCAAGGTTGAAAGAAACATTTAGATGAGTAAAGCTAAAGGGAGACACAGTACTAGGGCCCAATGGGACATAGCCTACATTCCAGAGATGAATAAGGCAGAAGAGACCTAAAAATTGCACGTCAGAGTTCTACAATGCAAGCTAGTAGCCCATGAGGTGCACACTGGTTAGCATTGCTGCCTCACAGCACCAGAAACTTGAGTTTGATTCCCAGCTGTCGGTGTGAAGTCTGCATGTTCTCAGCCTGAGTTTTCTCCAGGTGCTCTGGTTTCCTCCCAGAGCCCGAAAAATGTGCTGGTTAGATGCATTGTCCATGCTAAATTGTTCTTCAGCGTATCCAAAAAGATGCCTGAGCGTGGTGACTGGGGGATTTTCACAGTAACCTCATTAGAGTGTTAATGTAAGCCTATTTGTGCCACTAATTGAAAAAACTTAATGTAGTATCCACTTTGTAAAACGGACACAGATAAGTAAACAGCAAAGATGTCAAAGATTTCAAACTAGTAACAAATATCACCAAATTTTTTGTGGGTTAACAGATACACATTTGGGGCAAATGCAGTAGATGCAGTGTACCTGGTCTTTAGAAAAGCAGTCGGCAAGGTACTATACAGAAGGTTGTTAAAATAAAGTAAGACATATGGAGTTAAAATAAGATATAAAACTGTATTAAAATTAATTAGGAGTGAGAGTTAAGGATTATTTTTCAATGTATTGGAGGTAGGTGGTGACTCCATCAGGGTATCTGAGTTCTGTTTGCAATATGTATCAATAGAGCTGGAGTAAGTGTTGTTGAGATTTGCAGTGAGTGCTGAGGCTGCAGAATTTATTTCTGGGGTTGATGATTAAGTTTGAAACTAAACCACATTCAGGATTAGATTGGATGGATGGTTGAACGAAAATGGGTTGAAGGGATGTGGACAGGGTGGGCTGAACAATCTTGAATGATGTAATTTCTGTGTACTTCAGTGATCCCCTCCAGAACCTTCCCATCACCAGATTGCCTCCCCGATATAAAATCCTTGAATGAGCCACAATTGCAATATCTCTTTTCCTGTCACAACGTCCATGCATGTGCTATTGATCTCATCTCCTTCTGCAGTCGCTATCTCAGACTGAACCAGACTTAATCTGTTCAAAAGGATGACACAGTAGCACAATGATTAGCACTGCTGTCTCACAGCAGGATTTAATTCCAGCCCTGGGTCATTGTGTGAGTGGAGTCTGCACATTCTTTCAGTGTTTGCATGTGTTTTTCCAGGTGCTCCAGTTTCCTCCCACAGTCCGAAAGACATGCCAGTTAGGTGCATTGGCCATGCTAAATTCCCCCACAGTGTACCCGAACAGGTGCCAAAGTGTGGCAAATTGAGGATTTCTACAATGACTTCATTAGTGTTAAAGAAAGCCTGTTTGTGACACTAATAAATAAACTTAACTTTATTCAAGCACAACATCCATCACACATCCTCTCCATTACAAAGGCTACCTCTATTATATAACCAAGACCTCCCTTGATCTCAGCTTATCTGTCAATGAGATTTTCAATCATGCAGCTGCCACTTCTAGAATCAACTATTCAAATGTTCTCCAAAACTCAGCTATCCTTAACCCAGTCCCCACTAACTCTCACTAATCCATCACTCTTTTTTCTCTGGAGCCTAGGAAGATGAGGGTTATTGAGGTTTATAAAATCATGCGGGGTACAGGTAAGGTGAATAGCCCAGGACAGGAGAATCTAAAACTAGAGGGCATAGATCGAAAGCAAATCACAGAATGAGGCAATTTGGCCCATCGAGTCTGCACAGATCACGGTCCCACCCAGGCCGTATACCTGTAACCCCTCATATTTACCCTACTAATCTCCCTGACACTAGGGTCAATTTACCATAGCAAATCAACCTAACCTGCACATCTTTGGACCGTGGGAGGAAACCAGAGCACCTGGAGGAAACCCATGCAGACACAGAGAGAATGTGCAAACTCTACACAGACAGTGACCTGACACCCGACTTGAACCTGAGTCCCTGGTACTGTGAAGCTGTAGTGCTAACTACTGTACCACTATGTCATCCCAAAAGGATCCTGAGGGGCAACCTCTTCACACAGAGGATACTGTGTATATGGAATGAGCTGCCAGAGGTAGAGGTAAGTATAATTACAACATTTAAAATACGCTTGGACTGGTACATGGATGGGAAAGGTTTAGAAGGATAGGGGACAAACACAGGCAAATGGGGCTAGTTCAGTTTAGGAAACCTGGTTGGCATGGATGAGAAGGGCCTGTTTCCGTGCTGTATATCTCCATGACTTGGTGATACTCCTATCCTCATTGATCTACATTGGCTCCTGGTCTTCAAACACCTGTAATTTAATATTCTTTGATGCAACATGATACAAAAAAAAATGCTGGGAATATCAACAGATCAGGCAGCATCCGTACAGAGCAACAAATCTACCATTTTGGATTGATAGCAGTTTGGATTAGGAATTGGCTTGCTGATAGAAGACAGAGGGTGGTGGTTGATGGGAAATATTCAACCTGGAGTGCAGTTACAAGTGGTGTACTTCAAGGATCTGTTTTAGGGCCACTGCTGTTTGTCATTTTTATAAATGACCTAGATGAGGGTGTAGAGGGTTGGATTAGTAAATTTGCTGACGATACCAAAGTGGGGGGAGTTGTAGACAGCGAGGATGGATGTTACAGTTTGCAGAGGGACATAGATAGGTTGCAGAGCTGGGCCGTGAGGTGGCAAATGGAATTCAATACGGATAAGTGTGAGGTGATTCACTTTGGTAGGAATAACAGGCATATGAAATATAGGGCTAATGGAAGGACCCTTAATAGTGTTGTCGAGCAGAGGGATCTTGGGGTACAAGTACATAGCTCTTTGAAAGTTGGCACCCAGGTTGATAAAGTTGTTAAGAAGGCGTACGGTGTGTTAGCTTTTATTGGTAGAGGGATTGAATTTAGGAGCCGTGAGGTTATGTTACAACTGTACAAAACTCTGGTGCGGCCGCACTTGGAGTATTGCGTACAGTTCTGGTCGCCGCATTATAAGAAAGATGTGGAAGCATTGGAAAGGGTGCAGAGGAGGTTTACCAGGATGTTGCCTGGTATGGTGGGAAGGCCTTATGAGGAAAGGCTGAGGGACCTGAGGTTATTTTCATTAGAGAGAAGAAGGTTACGCGGTGACCTAATTGAGGCGTATAAGATGATCAAAGGATTGGATAGGGTGGATAGTGAGAGCCTTTTTCCTCGGATGGTGATGACCAACACGAGGGGACATAACTTTAAATTAAGAGGTGGTAGTTATAGGACGGATGTCAGAGGCAGGTTCTTTACACAGAGGGTGGTGAGGGCGTGGAATGCCCTGCCTGCAGCAGTTGTGGACTCGCCTACTTTGGGGGCATTCAAATGTTCGGTGGATAGGCATATGGATGATATTGGAATAGTTTAGGTTAGAGGGTCCACTGGCCGGCGCAACATCGAGGGCCGAAGGGCCTGTACTGCGCTGTAATGTTCTATGTTCTATGTTCTATTTTAGATTGAGATGACCTTCCAGCAGTTCTGGCTGGTGATGACTGCCTGTGTATCTGAATGGATAGAAGGATGGATAAACGATGGTTGGCTGATTGGATGAATAACAGACTGGATGAAAGAATGGGTTGGCAGATGAATTGGTAACTGGAGAAAAGGATGTCCCACTAGATTGATCGGTGCCTAAATTGCTGGATAGATTTATATGATTGTCCATATGGTGATCTGTCTGGTTGGGAATTTGATCAGACTTCTGCTTGGATAGTTAGTTAGATAGCTGTTTGGTTGGCTAGTTGGCTGAATATTGAATGTTTGGATATCTGGTTAGATAGCAGCTGGCTGGATAAATTAAAAGTTTAAAATTCATTTATTACTGTCACAAGTAGGCTTACATTAATACTGTAATGAAATTACTTTGAAGATCCCTTGGTCACCACACCCTGCTTGGGTACACTGAGCGAGAATTTAGCGTGACCATTGCACCTAACCAGCACGTCTTTTGCCACTTGGGAGGAAACCGGAGCATCTGGAGGAAACCCGCGCAGACACCGGGAGAACATGCACTCTCTGCACAGACAGTAACTTAAGCTAGGAATCGAACCCAAGTCCTTGGCACTGTGAGGCAGCAGTGTTAACCACTGCGTCATTGGATATTAAAGGAAACAAGACAGAGGGAGCTTAGCCATGCTGAGTTCTAAGGCAAGACTGGATGGCCTCACCTTAATGTTAGGTCTATTAGAGATAAGACAGAGTGAAGGATATGCATTGACACTTTAATTTGTGATGTTGCTGCCATCAAAAGACCTAGGTGAGGATGAGGACAGGACTAATAACTTAACATCTGGATATAAAATCTTCAGGCGAGACAGCAATGGTTTCAAAGAGGAGGTGGTGGTGCATTATTAATTAAGGAGACAGTTACTGCAGTAAGGAGGGATGATACATTCGAAGCGTCTTCAAATGAAGCTTTGTGGGTAAAATACAGGAAGAAAGCAGAGACAATCATTTTGCTGGGAGAATATAATAGGTTCCCAAAAGTCAGTGGGCAGTAGATCAATAGATATATAGACATTTCACTGAGATGTGTAAAAATAATAATAAGATAATTATATTTGAGGATTTCAATTTGCCCCACATTAATTGGGATAGTCATAGTGTAAAGGGTTTGGGGAGAAACTGGGGGCAGATTTCTTGAAATGCATTCAGAAGAGCTTTTTATGTCAATGTGCAGAAAGTTCAACAAGGGATAATGTAAGACTGGATCTAATTCTAAGGAACAAAGCTGGACAAGTGTTCGAGGTGGCAGTAAGGGAGCATTTTAGCAATAGTGACCGCAACACAATATGAATTAAGTTTGTTATAGAAAAGAAAAATAATAGCCTGCAAAAGATGGTCTTGAATTGGGAGAAGGCAAATGTTATTAAAATAGGGCAGGATCCGACCAAAGTAGACAGGGAACAGCTTCTTGAGGGAAAATCTACAGCAGAGCAGCAGGGAGGAGGTAGCATTCAAAACAGAAATGGGGAGGGTGCAAGTCCAACATGTTCTATTTGGGGTGAACTGTAGGAGCAATAAGCCCAGAGAACCTTGAATGTCTAGAATACTCAGGACTGCACTTAACATGTACAAAGGGAGTAAATCAACAGAGGCCTTAGTGAAGTATAGAAAATGCAGGAGTAAACTTAAAAAAACAATTAGGAGAGCAAAGAGGGGGCATGAAAAATCTAACAGATAAGATTAGAGAGAATCCCAAGATATTATGACAATACATTAAGGAGAAGAGGATAACCAGGGAAAGAGTAAGGCCTATTAGGAACCAAGGGGGCAATCTCTGCTTGGAGCCGAAAGACATTGATAAGATGTTAAACAAGTACTCCATATTTATCTTCACTTGGGAGAAGAGGGTGTAGGATGTGGAAGCAGTGTAGATTTAGTATACTTTTTGTCAGTGCAAATTCAATGGGCTAAAAAGCCTCTTTTGTACTATAAGCTTGTTAAATTGTTAGAGATGTAGATGGCTAGCAAGATAGGAGAATGGTTACAGAGATAGATAGATGGCTAGCTATATAAGGCATGTTGAGCTAGATGGATGAATGACTGGTTGATTGAATGGATGAATGTCAGATGAATGAATGGATTTTCCCATGACATAACTAGTTTGTTTCATTGATAGAAGAAGTGTGATTGCTTGAACGGGAAGAAAATTGAATGAAACATTTGTAATTTTTCATTCTAAACACCAAGGGTTCAAGAGGGCGGTCAGTGTATGTCAAAACATTAAATAAACATTGCTTTATTCTCAATAAACATATTCCCTGATATCTCTACTAAAACAGTTGGTTTTCAATGAGACTTTTCCAAGTTTACTAAGGAGTAGCTTGGAGATTGCCAACTTGTATTGAATGAATTATTTATTTGAATCAATCAAATGAATCCTCAACAACTCAGTCAGGCCCTAATAGGCCAGAACTCACCACAAATTTATCCCATGCTAAATTCCATTGGTCTCTTGACACATAATAATGTTTTACAAGAGTGATCATTGTCCCTGTCAAGTCACTGGGTACATTTTATAATTATTGCAATTTGCACAATGTAATTTGCAATGTGAAATCAGCTCGATTTTTGCATGTGAGACTATTCGGACTTTGCCATCCTTCTGGTCATTCTCCCCATCTCCGCCCCCCCCCTGCCCGCCCAACCCGTGAAGTCAATGGCACTTCCGCTTTAGAATGCAAGCATAGGCAGGCAAATTGTAAAAATCAACTGTGAAAATATTCAGCTGCGGTTTTGGTGCAAAAAAAAGGTTTTAACTGGGAATTTACATCTTTCCCCAGTTCCAATGGGAAGTCTGTGTCATGGTCTGAACCAGGAACTGGACGGCCAGCGAAGGGACAGCACATGTGGCATAGGCTATCCGTCCATGTGAAGAGCAAAGATGTTGCATCTAATCAGACAGCTGTAATCAAACCCCTGACCAAACCCTATCAGAATCAGATTAAAAACCTCAGCTTCTCAGAAGCCAGCACAAAAGCCCTTTACAATGTTGTGGAAGAGGATGAAAGTGATCCATTGAGACTCGACATTCCCAATAGTCCCGAGATGATGTTACAGAGTCGGGCGATGTCCATTACGCAGCTCAAAGACATAGAAGATCCTGAATTTTTCATCTCTGATCAGTTGAAAAGTGTCTCTTCGCAGCAGTCCATCATGGACCACTTGCACGGGGTGGTCAACACATTTTCGACCAACATGACAGACCTTAATTCAGTGCTCACCGTGCCGGTGTCCAGCAACGGGGTGAAGTCGCTGTACCAGTTGGATCAACAGGTGCTCCCGCTCCAGATGACAACCTTCAACCCTCAGCCCATCTCGCCAGTGGAAGAGGAGAGTGAGGGGTTCAACCTCATTGACGACTTCATGTACGACAGCGGCGAAAACCAGGAAGAGCTGCCTGTCCCCAACAAACTCACGCTAGAAGACTCCCCTGCCCTCACACCTCCGTCCCCCTTCCGGGATTCCGTGGCATCGGGCAGTTCTGCCCCCAGCTCCCCCATCTCTGAGTCGGTGCTGTGCACGCCCCCCAATGTAACCTATGCTTCAGTCATTCTGAAAGACTACAAACAAACGTCCTCAACTCTGTGACGGGTTCAGCCCAAACAGCCAGGAGTTAAAGTTTGCTGAGAACTTCAGACTAAAATATTTGGGGGTGGAGGGCAGGTTGTGGGAGGGGGCAGGTGGAAGGCAGCATCCAGTGCCATGGTGTAAGTCATAAGACATTTGAGAATGAAGAGGAAAACAGTATACCGTCCCAATTGCCTGTACGGTCAATGTCTCTGTCATTCTGTGGTTAGGCTCCCTCGCTGAACCCAAAAATCATCATCCCCATAGCAATTCAGAACAGTAGTTTCCGAAGCATTATTGTAGAGATAGATATGCTAACATATGCTATTTTACTGCATACTTTTTAAATTTCAAATAATTATTGGATTATACTTATTGGGACGCTTGACAATTTCTCTGCGTCCCCACTACAAGCTGTTGAAACCAACCATCGGGTGAACTGCTACTGAAATCTTTTGCGGTAGCTGTTTATTGGGTAGCAATGGCTGTAGCTTTTGATTTACAAATCAAGACTGGGTCAGTAAAATCCACCATCATCAACAATAATGTACAGCATGCTCAAATCCTGGAGGTTTTAAACTGCTCCTCTCCCCCCACCCCACCCAGCCCAACCATCCAAAGTTTGCCACGATTGTGACACATGCCCTATGAAGGTGGGTCACAGCATGATGGTATCATTCACTATCTTACAGAAGATAATGCTGTTACTGCTCTTAATTTTAAAATGCCACATGAGGCCCTCATCTTGTTCCTGCCAGAGATAAGGGGCTGGTAAGCACAACACCGTTTCTCCATCATTCCTTCCAAACCCTGCTAAAGGCCACTGGATATCGATTGATTTGTGAATGTCCCGCCTCTGCTTTTGTATATAAGAGTGGGACACAGCCTACAATCAACACACTGCAGTCACCTCAGACATTGGCCAAGCAGTCAGATCTGTAGCTCCACTCTCCAGAGATTATGAACAGTCTCGTTCTGGAGATACTTTGTGACAATGTGCAAACCGTGTGTAGGAGACTGCGGGAAGCATAAATACAAGCCCATCCCCTAAACAATAGTGAATAAACTCGAGGGAAACCAACCAAACTCTTGGCTATGCTTTTTTTAAAGATTCCCCTCAGAGATCTTGTACAAATTGTTAAGACATAACCACAGTGGGCGGCAGTGATCACAATGATCAGTGCTTCTACTGTAACTTCCATCTCAGGTACATAAGCTAAGCATGTCATTTAAATTCTGATGCATTCTGATGGGAAATACAGTTTTTGTTTCTGTTTCAACTGTCAGTTGTAACTGTTCTGACAGTCTTTGAGTTTGTATTCTGTGTAAGCCAGTGCATAAAATTTCAAAGGAAAATCTTTATATTTGTAGGAATATTTCACAGCTTGAAGCTGATGAATTTTGTCCAGAAGTTTGTTTTTTGAGAATTCTGTTCAGTCAAACTATTAGCGTCGATTGTAGAAAGAGTCCAATACCTGTAGCACTTGGTTTGTCAAATGTGAGGTGGCATTGTTGAAAAGAAAAGGCCATCTTTTGTTGCTGCCCTCATATCTCACCTTCTCCACAGCCATGCAATAAACACTGTTGCAGTGGTCAGGAATGAAATGATGGAGATAGGCAGTGTCTGCAGAGAGGGAAACAGGGCACTTCTCTCTCCACAGCTGCTGCCTGACCTAAACCTTTTCAGCAATAGCTGTCTTTATTTAAGATTTCCAGTATCTGTGGTATTTCACTTCTGCATTTGGGGGGGGGGGGATAGTTTGCAGGGAGGAAGGGGAGGGGATCTTTGCAAGGTACTGATCCCAATCCCATCACTTGGTACTACAGTAAAAATTCTCTAGGCACCCAGACTCAGTTAAGTCTACTCTAGAGACTTAAGCACATGACATAGGCCAGAGGTTCACAATCTTTAATGTGTCATATCACACTTCTGTACTATTTGAGGTACATTTCCTATTTTCTGTGCCTTCTTCCCTTATTTGAAACTTCATTTTAACCTCTCCTTGTCTTTTCACCTTTTTTTTTGATCTTTCGCTGTCTCTCTCATTTCCCCCAGGGTTTTAGCATCCTTATTGAGGGTTTGCTTTTAGTACAGGCACATGTGACCTTTGTCTCCAGCTCCAAGTCCCATTGGTTATGAGCATGGGCTTGACCAATGTAAAAAATCTAAACCACGCACATCTGGCTCTTTCCCAGCCACCTTCACCAGTGCGGGAGGCACAAAATCTACCAGATCTTGGAGATGCCAATCACAGAGTTGAAAACAAAGGTTGATTTTAATTTAATTACATGAGCTTAGAATCATTTTGAATCTTTTTCTTTCATGGCATACCAGTGTGCTTTGGCATACTTGTTGGAAATCACCAGTCAAGGTTGATACTCAAGTTCAGTAGCGAGAGTGTCTCCAGGCTGAAATGTTCAGGTAAAACCCCATCAGATTCCCCGCACTATCCAAGCACGGATGCAGTGCAGTTCTGGTCACCCTATTATAGAAAGGAAACTATTAAACTAAAAGATTGCAGAAAAGATTTACTAGGATGCTACTGGGACTTGACGGTTTGAGTTAAAGGAGAGGTTTGATAGACTAGGACCATTTTCCCTGGAGCGGAGGAGGCTTTGGACTGATCTTATAAACTTCTATTAAATAATGAAGGGCATAGATCAGCTAGATAGTCAATATCTTTTCTCAAAGGTAGGGAGTCTAAAACTAGGAGGCATAGGTTTATGATGGGAGAGGAAAAATACAAAAGGGTCCAGAGGGGCAATTTTTTCACACTGATGGTGGTGAGTTTCTGGAATAAGCTGCCAGAGGTAGCAGTAGAGGCGGGTACAATTTTGTCTTTTAAAAAGCATTCATACAGTTACATGGGTAAGATGGGTATATAGGGATATGGGCCAAATGCAAGCAATTGGAACTACTTTAGTGGTTAAAAACTGGGTAGCATGGACAAGTTGGACTGAAGGGTCTGTTTCTATGCTGTGAACCTCAATGACTCAAGATGTTACCCTTGGTGACCTGGCCAATATTTATCCCTCAACTAACATCACAAAGAACAGATATTTGGCCATTATCTTTGGTGACTGTGGGAGCTTGCTAGGGACAAACCAGCTGTTGCGATCCTTACATTGCAACATTGCAAACTTCAGAAATACCTCACTTTCTGTAAAGCACTCTAAGATGTTCTGAAGTCATAAAAGATGTGGATAAGTCTCTTTTTTACGTTTGTTTTTCTGGGGCTTCCGTCAATCTTCAGTCAAAATTATGATAAGCAGTCAGGAGAATCCCCAAAGATGTTTCGCATCTGACCATGGTTTATAACATTTGAGCAAATCTGTTCATCTCATACACTGCACACACATAATAAACACAAGGCTTATGGAATTCCCAGAAACACCACTGAACCCCTCCTGCAATACTACACACAGACTATGATGTGGGAAACTGCCATCAAGCCCAACCTTTGAAGTGTGTCTTCCACATAAGCCATTGTCGTAATCACATATCAATATTCCCCCTTTTCCCTAACCATCTATCTAATCTACTCTTAAAAATTGCCATAGATCCACCCAATGTAAGGTGCTCACTAAAATGAAGACTATCCATTCAGTTTCCCCTTCCTTCCATTAACCCATCAAGACAAAAGCTTCCTCTGCCTGATGCCTGCATTTACACCTTTTTCTCTTCTGTTCCCCGATACTTTCTTTGAGCTCATCTTAGCCATGAGATAAACCCCCACCAACCTTTCCTCCCCTCCCCTGCTGTTCCTTGACGCTAATCTCACCACACTGCTGCCTATCCATGACAGCTGATATTGCTAAAACCTTCCTCTCCTCTGGTAAAGTTCTTTCCCTTCCCTTCAAATCTCAGAAACACCCATCTTCTAATGGCCCACCCTTGACACTTCTATCTATGCAAGTTACTCGTCATCTCCAACTGCCTTTCCTATCAAAAGACTGTGTACCATTTATCAGGCTTTCCCTGAGCCATATTGGTAGCTTCATGGTGGGTGTTTGCGATGAGAACTGAGCTTTGCAAAGTTGGCCCTTAAGTATTTAGTAACTTCTTCTAAGCATGCGACATAATTCTCCTGATTAACCCTTTCAGTGATGTTCAGATTATGCATTGTGCTGTTGATCAGTTTTCTTGCTGACTAACCCATGACCTCCACCACCTAGAAAGGCAAAGGCAGCAGATGCATGGGAGCTTCAAGTTCCCCTCCAGGTCACACATGCAACTTAGACACATATCATCACCGTTCCTTCACCATTGTCGATTGGCAATCCTGGAACACACTACCTGACCGCATTGTGGGCGCACCTTCGCCACATGGACTGCAGCAGCTCAAGAAGAAGAACCACCACCCAACCCCCGAGGGCATCCAGAGTGAGCAATAAATGCCAATGACACTCGCATCCAGAAAAATTGGTAGTTTTTTAAACAGTACAAGGGTAACATTGAAATAGCCCTTGACTGAAGGGACTAAGTTAACAATCAGGAATGAAACAGTTAAAAGACTTGATCATGGAAGAAAAAATATCAAGTTGGGTTTCAGTTTATGCAAATCCATATCAGCATAAGGATCATAAGTAATTTGTATTGACTTTGAGTTAGATTTTATTATCTGCATCCTTGAAATAAAATTGGTCAAGTGTTTGAAATTTAGCAAAGACAAGGGGTGCGGCAAAATGAGATTGAAATGGCAAGATGGATTAACCAGTCTGTGAGAATGGAGAAATTAGTTCAATCCTGATCTAATCACACATCCTGCAATAATGCCCTATGCGTAATGAAAGTCCTGTAAGTGCCCCAACAGAAATCAACGCTGCTGCACGTTTATCCAAGCTCTATATCTGGAGTCTTACATGTGCAGCAAAGAAGCATTAGGAAATCTAGGACAACTAATTCTAGCGCATTGCGATTCCCAGGACTATAGTAGTCTCCTGTAACTTACAGCCAAAACCAAGAGGCTTCTGCAAATGAAAAACTACCAACCTTCCGAGCCCTCCGGGTGGAATTCGCCTTCCTCTTCAGTGTCACATCAGCTTTTAAAGAATAAAAGGATTTCTGCGGGCCTAAGTAAGAGTTGAGCTGTTGTAACAAACTGTTTGAATCAAAACAGTCACATCTCCTGGACCTAGCAAACCTTTTCAAATATCACAAGCAAGTGTTGCTTTCAACGTTGGGTCTAACCCAAATTCAGCTGAGATTTGACTTTTATGATAATTATACATTTTAAATAAAGTAGGAATTACACTGATCGTAGTTATTGGTTGTGCACTGTTAACTGTTTATGTCAAAATTTTAACAAAAGGATTACGAGCGTGAGTCTTTGCTATTCAACTTTTATGATCCTGTAAATTGCAAATGTAAAAAATGTTTAGACAAGTAATATGTAATATGACAGCAGAAGGCAATAAATGAAGTTCTGTTTACTGTGGTAAGATATTTTCTATTGCATAAAAGCTCCTTTTCAAACATTTCTGTTTGAAAATCTGTCTGAAATAGCGGAATGAACAAAAATTCTTTTTTTTTACATTTAATTTTGGATTATTATTCTGACATTTTGCTGTTCCCCTGTGCGTGCTGACCTACATCAGCTCCTGGTCAGGCAACATCTTGATTTTAACATTGTCGTCCGTATTTCCAAATTCTTTTCATTGCCTTACTGATCGAATAGTACGGCGGCACAGTGGTTAGCACTGCTGACTCACACGCCAGAGACCCGGGTTCAATTCCCAACTTGGGTCACTGTCTGTGCAGAGTCTGCATGTTCTCCCCGTGTCTGCGTGGGTTTCCTCCGGGTGCTCCGGTTTCCTCCCAAAATCCAGAGATGTGCAAGTTAGGTTGATTGGCTATGCTAAATTGACCCTAGTCTCAAGGGATTAGCAGAGTATATACGTATGATTTATGGGGATGTGGCCTGGTGGGATTGTTGTTGGTGTGGGCTCATTGAACTGAATGGCCTCCTTCTGTTGTATAGGCATTCTATGATTCTAAGCCTATAACTTCCTCAGGCCCTACAACCCTCCAACTCTGGCCTCTTGCACATCTCTGATTATCACCCTGGGCGGAGTCTGCACATTCTCCCTTGTGCTCCAGTTTGCTCCCGTAGTCCAAAAGACGTGCTGGTTAGCGTACTGGCCATGCTACATTCTCTCTCAGTGTACCCAAACAAGAGCCAGAGTGAGGCAACTAGTGGATTTTCACAGTAACTTCATTGCAGTGTTAATGTAAGCCTACTTGTGGCACTAATTGATAAACTTCAAACACTTAACGTTTGCAGTTTCCCATCCCAAGGTCTGGAATTCCTTCCCTAAATCTTCTGTTACTACATTAAAGATGCTCCTTACAACCTACCTCTTTGACCAAGCTTTTGAGAGCATGTTCCAATATCTCCACGTGTGGCTTGTGTCAAATTTAACACTCCTGTGAAGCGACTTTGGATATTTTATTATATTAGAGGTGCTATGTAAATGCAAGCTGTTGTTGTAATCCATTATTTATTGCCGTTCCTTCACAAACTATTAATTTTGATTCAGCGCGTTGGAAATTTGGTTGCAGTTTGACTGGAGGCAAAGCCTATTAATTATTGGTGGTTCTACTGTTGACAATATGCAATGATATATTTCGATCTATGAGCTGTGATTAAATAAAGAAGGTGTGAAATATTGGTCTGATACCATGCAATGCATTATTGTTAGGGCGCAGCATGCTGTCTGACTATAAGAGGCACATCTTGGGAAATATTAAGCACCATTCATGTTGGCGGTTGTGTGGAGAGGGAGGAATGATGGGGGTACAAGCTCACTACTTCCCAAAGAAGCTTGTCTTATGGATAATGATCCCTCATCCCCAACCCCTCGAAACAGCAGGTTATAGAATCATTCTAATATTTTGGAAAATTGAGACTGCTTCCTTCTAAAGCAGCATGGTGGTAATCCCTAGCATCTCCACACTGCAGCATGGTGGCACAGTGGTTGGCACTGCCACCTCACCAAGTATCCGGGTTCAAAATCCATCTTGGGTGACTGTGCAGAGTCTGCATATTCTCCCCGTGTCTGCATGGGTTTCCTCCAGGTGCCCAGGTTTCCTCCAACAGTCTGAAAGACGTGCTGGTTCGCTGCATTGGCCATGCTAAATTCTCCCTCAGTATATCCAAACAGGTGTCGGCGTGTGGAGACCAAGGGATTTTCACAGTAACTTCATTGCAGTGCAGTGTGAATGTAAACCTACTTGTGACACTAATAAATAAGCTTTAAACTAATTTCACATCATTCACTGGTATGCACAGGATGACATTTCTGATAACTGAACAACTATGAAATCCAAGCCATTCAATTAATATGTACAGTTTATCCCTCCCCCAACATTGTCTGTGTCTAATTCGTTCCCCCTGTCTGAGAAACTCCAGTGAAATTTAAGCCCTCCCTTTCATCCTATGTGGTTGCCATCTCACCTCTTGAGTCATTTCACGACTATCTTATTTTATGATCAGCAATAGGATTGTCCAGAAACTCTATACTTGCCTTCAGCACCAAATCTAAGCTTATATTTCAGTGCAGTATTGAATGAGTGTTGCAATGTCAGAGATGTCACCTTTTGATCAGTTGTCTAACTCAGGCTCTGTCTGCCCCCTCAGGCACAGGGAACAAAACCTGTACCATTTTTTGATGCCCCACACCAATCCCACAGCCCTGGCCGACATTCATCCTTCGACAAACATCATTAAAGCCAGTGATTTAGCCTTTATTGCTGTATTAAGTCCGCAGAGACAGAAGTCCCATCACTAAAATCTTTTTATTCACAAGCCTGACAACAGCGTACAGAGCGCTTTCAGTTAGCAGTCTGCACTAACTAACTGCATACTGTTAGTGCCAGAGGAACTGACACGCTTAGTTAAATACAAAGGAAGAGGCTCCCTGACTGGCCCATCAAATTGGCCCTTAATCAGGGAGCTCTATTTGTCCAACCAAATAAACAAAATCAAATTGATTTAGGGACAACTCAAAAGGAGCGGCTCCCTAAGAGGAGAACCACCCAAAACAAAAAACAAAGCGGAAGGGAAACTTAAAGCATCACATTAAAATGTGATTAAAAGGTTCAATAATACACCCCTGTCCCTGTGGTACTCGGTAGGCATGGCAAGGACCATTCATCAGGTAACATATTCTGACAGCCCCACTTCAATTGCCTGATTAAATCATTGCAATCGCATTGCTGACTGTGGGACCTGGCTGTGGGCACATTGACCATTATTTTTTCTGCACTATTCTCTCCATTCATGTGTGAACTGTCCAAAAGCTCTTTGTCTGCTGATGTTTCATCCTCAGCTGCCTTTCCTTGGCAGTTTTTTTGCCAAGATTTTGCCATTGACTTCCATGCTCAGAGGCAGGGCCTGGACCTCAGCCAGAAGAGGAATTGAACCTTGCGCTAGCCACTTAGCCAAGTGAGCTAACTGGCCTCCTTTCCTACACAACGACAGGGACTAAACTTCAAAGAAGTAAATCATTGGCTGCAATGCCCTTGGTCACCTGAAGGGAGGAGTCAGCGTGGGAGAAAGGAGAATTCTTGTGCTCCATCCTAGTGTGAGACACCTGGAGCTGCGTACATTATGTTTAACAATTATTTTTGGATCATCTAGCCTGGCTGTGGCTCAAAAGGTGAACAAAGTGTGTGAGTCATCATGAAAAGGTCACAGCTCAAATACAACACAGTGAGGAAGGAATGTAAAGGGTTAGCAGCTAATACGCTAATACATCATATGTCACTTGAGTCAGAGAGAGATGGTTCTGGAAGGTACCTCGCGCTTATCTAAGATGGTGGCACAGTCGGACAGTGGTTAGCACTGCTACTTCACAGCGCCAGGGATCCGTATTTAGTTCCTGGCTTGGGTCACTGTCGGCACGGAGTCTACACATTCTCCCCATGTCTGAGTGGGTTTCCTCCGGATGTTCGGTTTCCTTCAACAATCCGAAATAATATGCTGGTTAGCTGCATTGTCCGTGCTAAATTCTCCCTCCTTGTACCCAAACAGGTGCCAGAGTGAGGCAACAGGTGGATTTTCACAGTAACTTCATTGCAGTGTTAATGTCAGCTACTTGTGACATTAATAAATAAACTTTAATTTATTTATTAGTACATAATTGTGTACAGTCGAATGCATATTCCTGGAGGGCTTCCTGTCTATAGAATAGAATCATAGAATCCATACAATGCAGAAAGAGACCATTCAGGCCATTGAACCTGCAACAACAACAATTACCCTCACCCTAACCCCATCTATTTACCCTGCTAATCCCCCTGACACTAAGGGGCAATTTATCACGGCCAGTTAACCTAACCGCACATTGATGAAACCGGAGCACCAGAGAAAACCCACACAGGCATGGGGCAAATGTGTAGACTCTGCACAGACAGTCACCCAAGGCTGGAATCAAACCCAGGTCCCTGGCACTGTGAGGCAGCAGTGTTATCGACTGTGCCACATGTAGCTAACATCAAACTCATCCTGGGACCCCTTCCAGTGATACTTCGTGATGGTGACAGTAAACCTATCGAGTGGCAAGGGTCCTTGACTGAGCTGACAGCAGCAAGAAAATGAAAGCCACTGAATATAAGATGGCTGGGGAAACGACTGCGGTGGAGAAGGAACCACACCAATGGGTCGAACATTACCTAAGGAAATGTAATCAACACAAAGGAAGCTTCACATCTGCAGCCATGGGAGAAGATTTTTAGAGTGACGATAGGGTGGATGAAGGAGGCTAGACCAGCACTGACCGCAGTGACCAGCCAGAGGAAGAGATTCCAGAGTTCGGGCTACATTTGGAAGAGCAACTGGATGAGGACAATAACCAAGAAACCTCTGATGAATGTGACCAGAATGCCAATTCGCCTGATCCTTCTGGTAAGGACACTGGTGTCCAAAGATGTACAGGTTCAGTGGATTGGCCGTGCTAAGTTGCTCCTTAGTGTCAGAGGATTAACTGGGCTAAATGCGTGGGATTATTGGGATAGGGTCTGGATGGGATTGTAGTCGGTGCAGATGGGCTATATGACCTCCTTCTGTAGGGATCCTATGATGCTATAATAACATGCAATACCACTGGCATGTAACAAATTTCACAAGGAGAAAACAGGAACAGAAACTCCAAAAAATGCTGGCAAGACACAAGGCTGACTCTCCAAACTCTGAGGTCAAGAGGAAGTGATTATTACTGCTTCTATATTAAAATATTTACACTTTCTACTTCCACCCGTCGATGTCACTTGTGGCTGTGGTGTCATTCTAAAGATAGGTTCTTGGCTGTCTTAGAGGACATGTAGGAAGTATCTTACTGATCTCAGACACTCGAAGGGGGGACTTTTATCACCTCGGCGTGTCCAGCGATCAGTGTAGTGAACTGGGAAAATAGTGTGTGAAGCTAAAAATCCAATTCACGGCTAGTGCCAGTTTGCCATCTTCTGCCCCTTTTTCATGGAACGAACCACATTGCACCCAGCAAGGACACAAAGCTTATTAGCTTGAGATTGACTGGATTTCAATATCATTTGCGAGTTCAACACACAATCACTCCTGAATGCCTCTCCAGGGTGGTGTCACTGTGCTGCCAGTCAGTACTGCTCTTTAAAAGTGTGGCTCAGGCTCTGCAGTAGTGAATGAGAGCAAAGAGATGATTACCACTGAGCACTAACCCCCAGGCTGCAGGGAAAGACTCAGCAGCTGCCATGCTGTAAGGTCGGATCAGAGGGTTTATCTGGGTGTGGGAGCCTGCGGGGATGGGGGAGGTGCTGGGGCTTGTCCTGGGGTCCAAAGATTGGGATCACCATTACATTGAGGCTCATGTTTCACACATTCCCTCCAGCCTTTAAATGACCCCAGAGGGGTTGCATATGTGGTCATCTCCCAGCCCCATGAATGATCAACCTGCCATCTGTTGCTGGATAGCTCTGACAAACTGCTGACATTCCAGCCCAGGCTCCACTAACAGCAACAAGGACCAGGCCTGATAGCTGCTGCTCCAATTGAGGGAGGTGGGCAAAGTTAACGTGGCTCCTCACACTCTGCAGTGCTCCCTACAATGGCCACCCATCTTGTGATCATCACAAGGGTGCACAAGAGTCTGAAGTGAAAGCCCATGTGGGTGAATGCAGATCTATGCTTCAAGGGTTCCCAATGGGGACATCCTCCAATGCTCCACGTGGGTATGAAAGCACAGAACCCTGTGTGCCACATGCTGCCAGCAATGGTCTGTGGTATCGGGGGGTTGTACTGTGGGGGACTGGCCAAGCTTCATGCCACACACCAGCAACAATGCAACTGTGCTTGGGATGCAGAATGCATCATGCCAGACCATGTGAAGAAGGGTACAGGCATGTGGGAGACCATTGATGATCATGAGGGGGCACATTCAGTGCCTATGGCCACCCACGGTGATGATGTGGCAAAGGTCAGCAACCCATTGAAATGGACCATAGTACTGGGGCTGGCAGCATCCAGAGTCATGGGGACTAAGGGTTGCTGGGAGGGACCGAGGGTTCTGAGATGGATAATCAGCATGAACTGTGTCTCCACTTAGACCACGCTCTGGTCTCCTTTGCTACATTGGCTACATTCCCAGTAATGACCACTGCTCCTAGTGGCACTGCTGGGCCTAAAGAAATGCCTGGCATCTGATTTACCCTCAGTTTTTGGACACTGGTCATCATCCTTCATGGGGGGAAGAAACCACTGAATGTGGTTTCCATTAACACATTGAATAAAACTGTGAAACCTGGTATTGGCCATCATCTCCACCTTATAGTAGTGAGGGCCCCTGAAGGTAAAAGCGGAGGCAGAAGTGGCAGTGAAAATAATAGTGCCAGGTAGCTTGTCAATTTCATGGCACAGATCCTGGCACTAGCATTAATCACCAAGCTACTGAACGAAAGGACAGAAATTCTGGTCTCCACTAACCCTCTACCCCCACCCCACCCCCAGTCGAGGATAATTAAATCAGTTAAAAAGTTTATTTAAAGCCTTGTCAGGGATGATCAAATTTTTAGAGGGGCAGGTTACCAATGACTTCAGAAACTGGCCAGCTGAAGGTGAATGGGTAAATAATGGGGAGCTAGTCATGACTTCCCCACAGCATCACACTGGACCCTATTACAGGGTCCTGCAGGCAAAATGGAACTGGGCACTGGAGCATTGAGTAAGGGGATGCCCTTAAGTGTTGTACAGCTGACAGAGAGAGGAGGCCAGAATCCAGGCTCTGAATGTTTTGAGAGGCCACCCTGACATTACAGAGGCAGAAGAGTAAGTGAAAAGGCTGTCAAGGACAATTGGAAGTCTCCTGCCTAGAAGAAGATTCCTACTGGCCTTGGGCACACAACTATCATATTCCACCATGGAAAAAATTGAATTCAGTACATATCTGGAATTAAAAGTATAATGATGACTATGAAACTATTGACATTCATCATAAAACCCATCGGATCCATTTGAGGAAGGAAATCTGTCATCCTTACATTTATTTGATTTATTATTATTGTCACATGTACTAATGTAAGTGAAAAGTATTGTTTCTTGTGTGCTATACAGACAAAGCATACCGTTCTTAGAGGATGAAAGGAGTGGATGCAGAATGTACTGTTACAGTCATAGCTAGGGTGCAGAGAAAGATCAACTCAGTATGAGGTAAGACCATTTAAAATTCTGATGGCAGCAAGGGAAAAGCTATTCTTGTGCTGCTTGGCACATGTCCTCAGACTTCTCTATCTTTTTCCAAATAGAAGAAGGTAGAAGAGAGTATGTCTGGGGTCCTTAATTATGCTAGTTGCTTTTCTGAGGCAGCAGGAAGTGCAGACAACATCGGTGGGTGGGAGGCTGGTTTGAGTGATGGACCCTTTGTGGTTTATTGCAGTCTTGGGAAGGGGAGGAGACAAACCAAGTTGTGATACAACCAGAAAGAATGCTTTCTAGGGTGCATCTATAAAAGTTGGTGAGGATCATAGCAGACATGCCAAATTTCCTTCATCTTCTGAGAAATTAGAGGCATTGGTGGACTTACTTAACTATAATGTCAGTATGGGGGGGACCAGGACAGGTTGTTGGTGATCTGGACACTTAAAAACTTGAAGTTCTTGATCCTTTGTACTTCGTCCCCATTGAGGGGCTTGTTCTCCACTACGTTGCCTAAAGTTGATGACAATTTTATTCATTTTGTTAACATTGAGGGAAAGATTATTTTCATTGCACCAATTCACCAGATTCTCTGTCTCTTTCCTGTACTTTGTCTTGTCATTATTTGAGATCCAACCCACTACGGCGATGTTGTCAGCAAACTTGAAAATCAAGTTGAAACAGAATTAGGCCACACAGTCATAAGTGTATAAGGAGTATAGAAAGGGGCCGAGGACGCAATGATGTGGAGCACGGTGTTGAGGATAATCATGGAGGAGGTGTTGATGTCTATCCTTATAGATTGTGGCCTATGAATTAGGAAGCTCAGGATCCAGTCACAGAGGGAGGAGCCGAGGCTCAGAGCACAGAGTTTGGAGATGAGTTTCATAGGAATAATGGTGTTGAAGGCGGAGCTGTAGTTAATAACTTGGAGTCTAACATAGGTGTCCTTATTATCTAGATGTTCCAGAGTTGAGTTTAGCACCAGAGAGATGATGTCAGCTGTGGATCTATTGCAGCGGTAGGTGAACTGTAGTGGATCCAGGCAAATCAGGAGGCTAGAATTGATTTGTGCCATGACTAGCCTGTCAAAGCACTTCGTAATGATGGACCACTGGATGGTAGTCATAAAAGTACCTTGCCTGGCTTTTCTTTGGTATTGGGATGATGGTCATCTTCTTGAAGCAGATAGGGACCTCAGATTTTTGTGAAGAGAGGTTGAAGATGTGTGTGAATACCCCTGCCAGCTGATGGCGCAGGGTCTGGGTACCCCATCCTGAGCCAGTTACTTTCTGTAGGTTGAGAAAGCTGCTCTGACATCAGCAATGATGACCTTGATTGGAGGTTTTTTCCCAGACTGCCAGGGTGGAGGGCATGCTCTCCCTGACCTCTTGTCAAACTAGGCCTAAAATGCATTGAGCTCATTAGGGATGATGCATTGGAGCTGGCGATTTTACATACCTTTATCTTGTCACCTTTTATGTCTTTCAGAAATTGGCATAGTTAATGGGGGTCTAGCCTGGGACTCTAGCTTGGTCTGGTACTGTCTTTTGGCACCTTTAATGGATCTCCTTAGATCATATCTAGATTTCTTGTATGGGTCAGAGTCGCCACTTGAACACTTCAGACCTGGACTTCAGCAGACAGTGAATATCCCTATTCATCCATGGGGAATACGTAGATTTGTTTCTTCAGCATAAAGTCTTCTACGCACTTACTAATGAAGTTAGTTACTGTAGTGGTGCACTCAGTCAATTTTTAGTGCTCTGGCCTATACAAGATTCTAGACACACAACAATGTGGTTGACTCCTAAGTACTTTCTGTAACAGCCTAGCAAGCTACTCAGTTCAAGGATGATTAAGGATCAGCAATAAATGTTTGTAATATTCAGGCTTGAGGGTTTTAAACATAAAGAAAAAGATGTGGTTTGCACACATAAATTCAAACTAACACTGACGGATTTATTGTAGCAGTCATTGCCGGGGCAGAATGGAAAATGAAATTAAAACAAGAGCCTGTGAAATATCCCAGTGATATCACCATCAAATCACATGACTAACTCTTAAAGCAATCATGCAACTACTTAAATGTATAACAACGTTGGCCCAACATGTGCTGCCCATATCCAGTGAATGAATAAAAAAAAGTATAATGAGAGGTAAGTGATTACTCTATGGATAGAACAGAAAAGGATTTAAGACTGCAAAGGAATTGTTTATAGGGCCTCTGATCACAGCTGTCAAGATGTAGAATGTACAAATGCAGAGATTACAAAAGCATGTAGCAATAGCTGGGTGGTTTTCAATGCAGGATTTTAACTATAATTTCAATTGGGTTAAGCAATCTGACAAATATCAGAAAGATAGTGAATGTTTTACCTGAGTTTTCTATAGCAGTCTGTCCTAGAACTAACAAGCAAAGAATTTAGTAATGAATAATCAGCCAGTTTTCCTTAACAGCCTAATGGTCCGTGAAATTAATGCAATAACATGATTGGGTTGGGTTTGAAAGGGAGAAAAATGAGAAACAGTTACAGTACAAAGATTCTAGATTGAAGGAAGCTGGGTTTGAATAGTTTGGAACAGTGACTGCCCACCACAAAGTGGGAAAATCTGTGAAGAATCAGTGGAAGGCATTGAAAAAGGATTTAATATGAAACAAAACCAGTTTATACTCGCAAGGCTTAAGCGTTTTACTTATCGCATACAACTAAGGAGACAATATAACGTTTAGAGGAAAAATATAGATCTTGGTGAATGGGTGGTAGTCATGATGTGGAGATGCCGGTGTCAGACTCGGGTGGGCACAGTAAGAAGTCTCACAACAGCAGGTTAAAGTCCAACAGTTGGAATCATGAGCTTTTGGAGCACTGCTCCTTCCTTACTCACCTGATGAAGGAGCTGAACCTCATGTTCTTATTGATGAATGGGATCAATACAGGAACAGCAAAGGGTGAAATAAAAAGTTCAGGGGACAGGATTTTACAGCCTCGCTCATCCTGAAACCATAAAATCCCACCTGAGGTCAACAGACATTTTCATTATCTGCCCCTCGCTCTGATTCCGTGGTGAACGGGGTGATAAAATTCCGGCCAGCAGGAGCTATTGAGTTGGAATATAAAATAAATTTGTGTGGAATATGAAAATCAACAAAATGGTCTTTTTTTTGCAACTATATTAGGAAAAAGCACTAAAGGCCTCTTCAAAAATGATAATGGTCAATGAAAGCAAGGAAATGGTGAAGATGCTGAATAATTACTTCTGGTGGAATTTTCAGTTCCTCTGCAGAGTATTTCTTGGTGGTGGGAAGCGGCCTGCCATTGGTCAGTGAGGGAATCTTCTGATCATGGGATTTCCCATGACATTCACCCCCTCGTAGCCAGGAAAACCAAAGCTGGGGAGAGGTCATGTCAGTGCAACAGGAAGATCCTGCTGCCAGTCAATGGTCTGAAAATCCCACCTATTTTGTTAGTATTTATTATACAGGAAGCAGTCAGCATGCCAATATCTCACGGAAGTTAATATTGAATCAAGAATAGGGACCTATTGAAATTATCATAAACAAGTTATTGGCCTGACTGCATTTCCATTGAAGATCTTCCTTCTGTAGCTTTCAACCTCATCATTCCTGTAATGTCCTAACTATGTTTGAGATTGTGGGTCTTTCTTGCACGAAAAGATGTAGTTTGCAAACGTGGATTCAAAGTAACAACAGTAGATTTGTTGAAGAGGTATTTTCTGCTCTGCACAAAACTGAAATTAATGGCCTCTGTAAATGTCCTAATGACAGCACCATCAAATCACATGATCAACTCTTAAAGCAACCTGCAACCCTTTTAAACACATACCTGTTCTACAACCACAAATAGCCCTCTTCCACCAATTCTGATAAAAGGTCACCAGGATGAAATTTTAATGCTGTTTCTGTCTCCACAGATGCTGCCAAGCCTGCTGAATATTTCCAGTCTCTTATTTTATTTCAAGTGGATACATGGAATTGGATAGGAGATCAGCCATGATCTCATTGAACGCTGGTAAAAATCATAGAAACCATACAGTACAAAAAGAGGCCATTCAGCCCATCAAGTCTGCACCGACCACAATCCCACCCAGGGTCCACCCCCATATCCCTATACATTTACCCACTAATACCTTTAACCTAGGCATCTCAGGACACTAAGGGCATTTTTTTATAGAATGGCCTATCAACCCAATCTGCACAACTTTAGATGAACAGGTTTGAGGGATTAACCAGCCTATTTATGGTTTGATATTCCCAGTGTAGCCCAGCTCACGTGAGAATGATTTTCTCTCACCTGCCTGGTGTGGTTCTCTGTCAATATTGAAGCTCCATAGTCCCTGTTCTGCATTTCCGTGCAGTCTCTCGGTGATTCAGCTATCTAAGGTCGGGAGGAACCAAAATACAGACAGCAGCAGCGATCCTACAATCTAACTCTGACCTTTGCTGAGTCTGGGAGTTTGGGGTAGGCATTGCAGTTGGCCTCAATGTATCTGGTTTGGGAAGAGGCAAACAGTCATGTCACCACCACTCCATTTATTCCCACATGCCAAACCACATTGTACATTCAAGCAGGTTTTGGATTTTAAAATGTTTTACAAATTTCAGGCTTCTTCCATCATATTGCAAATGATTGTATCAAGCAGGCAGTGATTGAAAGGCCTTGTCTTGAGTGCGTGCTGGAGACATGTGAGTTTACAAAGGCCAAAATTCAAAATGTTATTAAAGAGGTAAAGATTATACTAGTGGTCTTTAAAATGTGAATATAAAATCAAAAGGATGTTGATTTTTGTTGTAGAAAAAAACAGCCAGTTTTTTCCTGCACAATGGCTAGAACATGTAAGGACTGTGTTAGAAAGGAAACAATGCCTCCAAAAGAGATAAATGAGAGGGAGTCATAGAGTCATGAAGGTTTACAGCATGGAAACAAGCCCTTCAACCCATGCTGCCCTGTTTTTTAAACCCATAAGTTAGTCCTAATTGCCTGCATTTGGCTCATATTCCTCTATACCCATCTTACTCATGCAACTATCTAAATGTTTTTTAAAAAACAAAATTGTATCCACCTCTACCAGTACCTCTGGCAGCACGTTCCAGACACTCACCACCCTCTGAGTGGAAAAAAATTGCCCTTCTGAATCCTTTTGTATCTCTCCCTTCCCACTTTAAATCTGTATCTTCTAGTTGAGGACTCCCCTACCTTTGGGAAAATATGTTATCTTATCTATGCCCCTCGTTATTTTAAAGATCTCTACAAGATTACCCCTAAGCCTCCTAAGCTTCAGGGAATAAAGTCCCAATCTATCCAACCTCTCCCTCTAATTCAAATCATCAAGTCCCTATAGTATCCTAGTAAATCAGATAAGTAAAATAATCAATCAGAAATAGTAAATGGAAAAATTTCAAACAGATCATCAATATATCAAAATAAATCAGTCAAATTACACTATTCCTTCACCCTGAACTATATCTTTACAGATATATTCAAATTCATAAAGATAACACTTTACAAAATCAATTTTATACACTAATATTCAGGATAAATATGAGGTATGTATGAACTAATAGTTAATCTGTGGTCAGATAGACATGTCACATTCCAAAACCGAGTGACAGATGCCATCAAAGCAGATTTTATGGATTTCTCAATCACCACCAGCTAGATACTTCTTACACAAGCCAACTATAAATCAGTCTCACTGAAACTTTGTCTTTCGCAAAAGGACTTACAATCTCAGTGCTCTAAGAACCCAACTTAAAACGCTCTCTCAAACTATTCTTTCACTCAGACATCTTCAACAAGGATCCACCTCAATGGTTTCAATCTCTCCTTCCAATGTTCCATTCTCATGTATCTCCACATGCATTCAAGCTTCACGTTCCATGCACACTTTCAGATATCCAGCCATGCCAAGCAGAACACTATTGCTCCAAATGCCCACAGTAAGGAGTCATTAGCCTTTATCTGCCTCCTTGGATCTTCAGTATTCTCTCAAGCACACTTTGCCTCAATTCTGTTCTCTGGAACTCGCTCTCTCTAATTGAGAGCCTTTATCTTTGCTTCTTACTTTAACTTTATTTAGCAGGATCTTGTCCTTATCCTCCCATTTAGACTGTCTAGGGAGGTCTCTTTCTGTCTCTCTCCCAGGTTTGGGACCTTCTTTTGGTTTGAGAACCTTTCACGAACACTCTCCCACGTCCTCCTCCTTTTCTAGAATGGCATTCCCTCTTTTAAGTCACCTAATCTCCCTTTCACATTGTCTCAAATTTGTTCTTCTTCAGAATGGATGCAGGGCTTACTTCCCATCTGTAGTGATCAACAGAAATATGAATTACGTAAGAAAAGCGGTCTGGTTCCCAGTCTAAAAGCAGGAAATGGAATAACCACATGTACGTGCGACCATTCTGTGGCTATTACAAGCATAAAATAGACAAACTGTGCACATGCAGCCATACTTGGCTAACATATCTGTAAAAGTTGAGAAAATGGAGTGGATATGGGGAAAATGTTTCCATTAGTAAGACAGACTAGGATCCGAGGGCACAGCCTCAGAATAAAGACAACACGCTAGAATCGAGGTGAGGAAGAATTTCTTCAGCCAGAGAGTGGTGAATCTATGGGATTCATTACCGCAGAAGGCTGTGGAGTCCTGGTCATTGAGTGTATTTAAGACAGCAGTCGATAGGTTCTTGGTTGGTAAGGCATTCAAAGATTACAGGGAAAAGATGGGAGAACAGTATTAAGAAATGTATCAGCCATGATCCAATTGTGAAGTGGACTCAAAGGGTCAACTGGCTTAGTTCTTCTCCTCTATCTTATGGTCTTATGTAGAAGGGGAAAGATTGCAAGGAAATTATAGAACAATGCAAGAATTACAGAACAGTTACAATGGGGGATTCTAATTAGCCCAATATGGATTCAGATAGTAATACTGTCAAGAGTATAGAAGGGTAAGAATTCCTGAATGTGTTGAGGAGAATTTTCTACAGCTATATGTCTCCAGTCCAACAAGGAGACATTGCTGAACCTGGTTCTTGGGACTAAATGGATCAAGTGTCAGTATAGGAACATTCAATCGTTAATGATCATTGTTAACTTAAGGTTTAGCTGTGCTGCAGAACTGGACAAGGAGCAATCCAGAGTAAGAACAATTAATTAACGGAGGGTGAACTTCAATGGAATGAGAATGGGTCAGATGAGTTGGAATTAAGAATTGGCAGGCAAAATTGGGACAGAGCAATGGACTGCCTTGAAAGAATAAATTGTTTAGACACAATCAAAGCACATTCCCATGAGGGTCATAGACATTTACAGCATGGAAACAGGTCCTTTGGACCAACTTGTCCATGCTGCCTTTTTTTTTAACTACTAAACTGGTCCGATTGCCCAAGTTTGGCCCATATCTCTCAATATCCATTTTATCCATGTAACTGTCTAATTGCATTTTAAAAGACAAAATTGTACCTGCCTCTACTACTGCTTCTGGCAGCTTGTTGCAGACACTCACCACCCTCTGTGTGAAAAAAATGGCCCTCTGGACCATTTTGTACCTCTTCCCTCAAACACTAAAGTTTAAATTTATTAATATTGCAAGTAAGCTTACATTAACACTGCAATGAAGTTGCTGTGAAAATCCCCTAGTTGCCACACTCCAGAGCTTGTTCAGGTACACGAAGTTGGAATTTAATATGGCCAATGCATCTAACCAGCACTCCTTTCAGACTGTGGGAGGAAACTGAAGCACCCGGAGGAAATCCAGGCAGATACTGGAAGAACATGCAGACTCTGCAGGAGCACCTGGAAAAACCCATATAGACAGAGGGAAAATTGCAGACTCCACACAGCCAGTGACCCAAGTTGGGACTCGAACCCCAGCTCCTGGCGCTGTGAGGAAGCAGTGCTAACCAACTGTGCTTTTTGAAAACTGGGAGGCAACTGGAGCACCCGGAGGAAAGCCATGAAGACATGAGGAGAACATGCAATCTCTGCACAGTCATTCAAGGCCTGAATTAAACTCCGATCCTTGGTGCTGTGAGGCAGCAGTTCTAACTACTGTGCCCATCATTTCTCCTGTACCAGAGAAAGGGGATGTGAATGGAAAAAGAATGGCAAAAACAATGAGTTAACAACAATAATGGCAATAGTGGCTTTAAAATGGCTATTCTGGCTGAGAGTGAAGCATGCTGGGAATTTTGGTCAATTTATGGATTAAAACCAGATGCAGGTGGCAAAGAGGCTCTGGTCTGGGAGCTGTGATCTGAAGCTTCCTGCGTTGGTCAAACCAGGGAAGTCATTTACATTAACTGAGATAGTATGGCCCATGGCTCTGATTCATGGCTGCTATGTATGGGACATGTAAAATGAAGTATCATGGTTTCATTAAAACTAATTTCAAGCCATGTGATCGGTTTCTGGTGACACAATTGGCTGGTGATAGAGAAGCCTCCAGAAGCAAGCGGAGAATCATGGATAAAAGACAGCGTTCTTTGTTTTGCAGCGATAAGTCAGAAGAGACCAACCATTGCAACAAAGCTTATATGCTGAAGGATACTTCAGAAAGAATAAGATTCTACAGCAAGGATATTCTTGGCCAAGGTTTTCCTAAACTCAGTAGTATCTATTTTCAGTTAAATAGTTAATGTTAATGTTCGGTTAAAGTTGATGTTCAGTTCAAATTAAAGTTCAATAAAGAGTTAATGAGTTGCAACTGTTTATGCTTCAATTGGTACTAGAAGTGTTAAATAAAGGAATTGTTAAATTACTATCCTTATTTGTCTCATTAAATCAGAATGCTTGGAAGGTGTTTAAATTAAAGCTGTGCAACAGGGAGTTCATGTTCTTCCCGATTTATGTTAAAGAGCTAGTCTTGGTGTATAGGGATTTGTATTAGATGACACGAATCTTGTACGCATATTGATCTGTGAGGAGGGTGGTGTTAAATGTCAAAAGGACACAAACAGGTTGATAGAATAGGCGGATAAGAGACAGATGAAATTTAATGTAGAAAAGTGTGAAGTGATTCATTTGTAGAAAGAAGTAGAGATACCATAATATAAAGGGTGTCATTCCAAAAGGGTTGGAGGAGCTGAGAGACCTGGAGATGTAGGAAGACAAATTGTGGGGCAGGTTGAGAGAGAGGCTCATAAAGCATTCAAGATGCCGGACTTTATAAATAGGGGCAAAGAGTAAAAAAGTTCTGAGAAGCCAGTATAAAACATAGATTGTTCTCAACTAGAGCACTCTGTCCAGTTCCGGCAACCATGTTTTTGGATGAATTTGAAGGCATTAGAAAGGGTGCAGAAAAAAATCAGGAGAAAGATTCCTACGATGAGGAACCTCAGATATGTAGATAGATTGGAGATGCTGAGGCTGTTCTCATTCAAGAAGGAAAGGTTGAGAAGAGATTTGATAGAGGTAGCATACTGGTAATGTCGCTGGACTAGAATTATAGAATCCCTACAGTGCAGAAGGAAGCCATTCAACCCATCAAGTCTGCACTGACCACAATCACCTCCCATTCCCATAACTGCATATATTTACCTTGCTGATCCCTGGAACACTACAGTCAATTTAGCATGGCCAATCTACCTAACCCACATATCTTCAGACTGTAGAAGGAAATTGGAGCACCCAAAGGAAATCTGCGCAGACACAGAGAACATGCCAACTTTACACAGTGACCCAGGGCTGGAATTGAACTGGGTCCTTGACACTGTGAGGCAGCAGTGCTGAACACTGCACCACTGTGCTACCTGAGCTACTAATCCACTGTAGAAAGTCTGACAACATCAGGTTTAAGTCCAACCGATTTATTTGATAGTAAACTCACAAGTTTTTGAGGTGTTTCAACCTCTTTGTCAGGTGAAGAGGTCGAAACACTTTGAAAGCTTGTGAGTTTACTATCAAATAAATCGGTTGGACTTAAACCTGGTGTTGCCAAACTTCCTACTGTGTTTACCCCAGTCCAATGCCGGCATCTCTACATCATCACTACTAATCCACAGGCCAGGCAGTAATGATTTGGAGATATTGATTCAAATCCCACCATGGCAGCTAGTGGAACTACCATCAATTGTTGTATAAACAAATCTTGTCCACTAATTCGTTTTAGAACAGAAAATTATGCCATTTTGATCCTTTAAATGACTCTAAAAATGGTGATTGTGAAATGGCCTACTGAGCCATTCACTCAAAGTCCATTTAAAAATTGATAATGTCAGCATTTATTGCCAATGACATTCACATCCCTAAAAGAATGTTTTAAAAAGATATAAAAAAGCATGAAGGATCGCTCAAGGTAGATAGGGGGAAACGGTTCCCATTGCTTGTAGGATCAAGAGCTGGAAGACACCAATTTTACAAAGCTGAAAGAGGCTACATGGTGGCATAGTGGTTAGCACCTCTGCCTCACAGTACCAGGGGCACAGGTTCGATTCCTGGTTTGGATCACTATCTGTGTGGAGTCTGCACATTCTCCCCATGTCTGTGAGGATTTCCTCTGGGTGCTCTGGTTTCCTCCCACAGTCCAAAGATGTATGAGTTACGTTGATTAACCATGCTAAATTGCCCATAGTGCTAGGGGGACTAGCAGGGGGGTAAATAAACAAAATAATGGGGATAGGGCCTGAATGGGATTGTGATCAGTGCAGACTCAATGCACTACGTGGCCTCTTTCTGCATTGTAGGGATTCTATGATTCTGGGAAAAGAGGAAAGACTTTGGGCAGAATTTTCTCATCCTGCCCACCATGGGAATTGTAGCAGGCAGGTCAAGACCATGCTAAGGTCCATTGACCTTGGGTGGGATTTCCCAGTCTTGGGACAAGCAAGGCCAGAAAATCCCGCCTACTGTTACTCAGCAAAGAGTTAGAGTCTGGAATATACTGCCTGAGAGTATAAAACAGGCAGATACAATGTGGGGCTTTCAAACGAGAAGGGTTATGGGGAAAGACAAAGAGAATGGATAATTGACCAGCACAGAACCAATGGGCCTAATAGCCTCATTTGGTGTTCTAATTGTTCTATGATACTTTCTTTAGTCAAGAAGGCAATAGATATTTTTACACATCTGGTACTTGCAGGTGGGGGTGCGTCCGGGGTACGTATAGGGAATTGCGGGTGGGTCTGAGGGTCCAGCAAGGCAGGCCTTGGGAATTCTGGGCAGGTCAAGGGGGGGCAGTCCAGGTGGGTCCCAGGTGGATCTGGAGAGGGGCGAGACCCAGGGCAAGGGGCGAGTCTGGAGGGATGGACCAGATGGGTTCTGGGGCAGGGGTGGGTCGAGAAGGGCAGGTCCAATGGTGGCAGCAGGTATAAGGAATTGCAGGGAGCTCTGGGTGGGCTGGCAGGCGGTTCCCGGGTGGATCTGGAAGGTCAGGCAGGTGGGTCCCGTGGTGGGGTGGGTCTGGGGAACTGCAGGCGGGTCTGGAGGGATAAGCAGGCAGGTCCCGTGGTGGGGCGCATCTGGGAATTGTGGGCGGGTCCTGCAGTGGGAGGGTCTAGGGAATTGGGGTGAGTCCTGAGATGGGAGCAGATCTGGAGCATTGCGAACGGGTCTGGTGTGGCATAGCGGGAATGGGGGATTGCGGGAAGGTCCCAGGATGGAAGAGTCTGGGGAATTGCAGGTGGGTCCCAGGGTGGGGATGGGTTTTGGAGATTGCAGGAGGGTCTGGTGTGAGGGGACGGAGGATTGCGAGAGGCTCCCTGGGGCGGGTCTGGGAATTGTGGGCGGGTCTGGCGGGGCGTGAGATTGCGGGCGGGCCCCAGGGGTGGAGGTGGTTCTGACGGGATGGGGCGGGGCAGGGCTGGGCGGGGTTGGCAAGAACCGGGGGCGGGGGGCAGGCGAGTATGGGGGCGGGGGCGAGTATGGGGCGGGGGCAAGGGCGAGTCCCGGGGGCGGGGCGAGTGGCGGGGGCAAGTGGCGGGGGCGAGTCCCGGGGGCGAGGGCGGGTCCCGGGGGGGGGGCATGTCCCAGGGGCGAGTGGCGGGGGTGAGTCCCGGGGGCGAGGGCGAGTCCCAGGGGCGGGGGCTTGTCCCGGGGGTGAGTCCCGGGGGCGGGGGCGAATCCCGGGGGTGAGGGCGAGTCCCGGGGGCGGGCGTGTCCGGGGGCGAGTCCGGGGGCGGTCCGGGGGCGGGGGTGGGTCCCAGGGGCGGGCGAGGCGAGTCCCGGGGGCGGGGCGGGTCCCGGGGCGGGGGCGGCTCCCGGGGCGAGGGTGAGTCCCGGGCGGGGGCGTGTCCCGATGGGGGGGGCGTGTCCCGGGGGCGAGTCCCGGGGGCCGGGGCGGGGGCGAGTCCGGGGTGAGGGCAAGTCCCGGGGGCGGGGGCGTGTCCCGGGGCGAGTCCCGGGGTGAGGGCGAGTCCCGGGGGCGGGGGCGTGTCCCGGGGCGAGTCCCGGGGCGGGGGCGGGTCCCGGGGCGGGGGTGAGGGCGAGTCCCGGGGGCGGGGGCGGGGGCGTGTCCCGGGGGTGAGGGCGAGTCCCGGGGGCGGGGGCGGGGGCGTGTCCCGGGGGCGAGTCCGGGGGCGGGGGCGGGGGTGAGGGCGAGTCCCGGGGCGGGGGCGTGTCCCGGGGCGAGTCCCGGGGGCGAGGGCGGGTCCGGGGGCGGGGCGAGTCCCGGGGGCGAGTGGCGGGGGCGAGTCCCGGGGCGAGTGGCGGGGCGAGTCCCGGGGGCGGGGGCGAGGGCGAGTCCCGGGGGCGGGGGCAGGCTCGCTGTGCGGGAATGCGGAAGCGCTGAGAGTCCGGGACTGGGCGCTGTGTTGCCGGGAGGATGGCGGAGACGCTGCGGAGCGGCCTCGGGACTGAGCATCTGTTTAAGGTGCTGGTGATCGGGGAGCTGGGCGTGGGGAAGACCAGCATCATCAAGCGTTATGTCCACCGCCTCTTTTCCCACAATTACCGCGCTACCATCGGCGTGGATTTCGCCCTGAAGGTGCTGCCCTGGGATTCCAACACCCTGATCCGCCTCCAGCTGTGGGACATCGCAGGTAAGGAGGCCGAGAGGCCGATCGGGGGGGGGGAGAGCAGTGAGCCGCTGTGATTACTCAGCAATGCCGGAGTTTAAGTACAAAGTTTCCCTGAAAGCAGCAGTGAAATGGTTAACTGGAGCCCGACCTTTGTAAAGAGCCACTGGAGGAATGAGTGAGATTACAGCCCTCCGCATACCCACCGAGACTGGCACGGCTTGGCACTCTGTGTGGCACAACAGAGAGAGAGAAAGAGACACACACTTAAGTGTGAGCTTGATATCCAACACAGAGAGAGACACACACTTAAGTGTGAGCTTGATATATAACACACACACCGCTTGATATACAATACACGCAGACACAGTGTGAGTCTGATGCACAACACAGACACGTACAGTGTGGTCTTGATACGCATACACATGCACAGTGTGAGCTTGATACACAGTACACACATGGTGTGAGCCTGATGCGCACTGAGCCTGATGCGTGACACACACTGTGACCTGATATTACACAACACTGTGAGCTGATACACCACACACACTGAAAGAAAGAGACACACAGTATGAGCCTGATATGCAACACACATTTACATACACAGAGCTTGATACACACACACACACAGAGACAACAGTGACACGAACTATACAGAGAGAGACACACAGATTGGTACACACACTGTTAGCCTGCTGTGCGACACGCAGACACACTCATATACACACCCACACACAGTGTAAACCTAATGCACAACACAGACACACACACACACAGAGTCAGATACACAATACACACATGCAGTGTGAAACTGATACACAATACACACAGACACATACTGTGTGAACCTGATAGACAACGAACGCATGCAGATACAAATTACATAGACACACACAGTCTGAGAGCCTGATACATAATACATGTCCAGAGACACATACTGACACAAATTACACAGAGACATAGAGTGAGATACACAAAGTGCCAGCCTGATATGCAACTCGCACACATACAGAAAAGCACATACACGTTGTTACAGAGAAAGAGACACACTGTGAGCCTAATACGCAATACATGTATACACACACTGATATAGAGGAACATATGCATACACGCACTGAGAACCTGATGCACAATGTACACACAGATAGGGAGAGAGAGATAGAGAGACACACAATCATGCAGAGAGTCACAGGCACACTGACGCAGAAGGAGAGACATAGGCACACTGATACACAGAGAATACACACACTGATATAGAGAAATACAGAATGAGACCGATAGATAAACAGATACAGAGTCAGAGACACACACAGCCTAATATGCATGTACATACAGCGAGCCTGATATATAGACACACACGCATAGGATGACATATCACTGCTAATTTACTTCCATTTAATTCATTGCAGTCAACTGTGGAACAAGTGGTTGAGTTCCCTCACTTGCATATCACCCTGCTCTAAACCTCTTTACCCCCTGCCCAAACTATCTGCCCCCTCAGGAATTCCCTCACCACTTTTAGCAACTTTTTCATGTCCTGGCATTAATCTGTGTAAAACACTTGATTGCTTTTTGGAGCATCTGCAACTCATCCCAAAGTGCTGCAGTTAGCCAATAACCACTTACTAGAGTTAGTCACACATGTTGTGTGGGTGGAGCATGGGAGAGGATATGGGCAAAGTAAAATTCTGTCTGTAAGCGTGTGGAGAAAAACAGTTCCTCTGCCGATTTGATTTAGTGAGGTGACTCAGAGAAAAAAAATACAGCCCATCCCTGACTGCCACTTACATAAAGGGAGTGACTTACTAGACTGCTTTGAAGTGCGTTTAAAAGTCAACAATCTTGATGCAGAATTAAAGTTAGTAGTAGCCAGTCCGTACAGGACAAAGTAAGCTTTCTCCCTGATAGAGTATTAGTGAGACAGTTAGGTTTTTATGACCATCCAGCAGTTTCCTGTTCACTTTTACTGATACCAGATTTTTATTTCCAGATTTTTTTTTTAAACCTGTCCTTTGGGTAACTCATAACAACATGCTGTAGCACCCTAAAGTTATTCAGTTGTCAGTCACCACATTAGCATTGAGGTGTGGTACTAGAGAGTACAGATCTGTCATTGTAGATTTGTCAGTGTATAAGACAAGTACAGGACTGGTGGGCACAGGGCTGTCATTAAATAACACTGGTATGTCACAGATGCAGCAAAAGGATGGTGGCCTAGTGGTCATGTAAAGGGAGGCAATAGTGTAGTGGTGTTGTCACTGCACTACCAATCCAGAGACTGAGGATAACGCTCAGGGGACATCCAAATCCCGCCACAGCAGATGTTAAAGTCTGAATTCAATGAATATCTGGAATTAAAAGTCCAATGACGACTATGAAGCCAATTTCTCCTGATGCCCTTTAGGGAAAGAAATTTGATATCCATAACTGCTCTGGCTACAGTGGGCACGGTGGTTATCGCTGCTGTCTCACAGCGCCAGGGATCCAGGTCTGATTCCTGGCTTGGGTCATTATCTATGTGGAATCTGCACATACTCCCTGCATCTGCATGGGTTTCCTCCCACAGTCTGAAAGACATGCTGGTTAGGTGCATTGGCTGTGCTAAATTCCCCCTCAGTGTACCTGAAAAGGCACCGGAGTGTGGCGACAAGGAGATATTCACAGTAACTTCATTGAAGTGTTAAGGTACGCCTATTTGTGACACTAATAAATAAACAAATGCTACAACAAACAAATAAACACATGACTCCAAATCCATGGCAATATTCTTTGAAGTGGGCCTTGCAAGGCCCTCAGGGTATTTAGGGATAGACAATAAATGCTGTCTAGCCAGCGACGTCCACATCCCATGAATGGATAATAACAATCAAATCAAAACTCTGCAGTCCTGCCACATCCAATCGTGAATGATGGCAAACAATTAACCAAGAGAGGAAAGGGGGTACAAAAGGCAGTTTGCGACCACCAAGAAGTGCCAATTTCCCCTTGCTTTCGTCCCCTGCATCCCAGATGTCAGTCTTGAGCCAGTTCGATTCACTCCACGTAATTACAGGAGATGGCACTGGATCACAGGTTCCTGACAGTGCCAACCTCTGCCAGGGGACATGGTCAGGATACTGCCTGACCGTTTTCCTCTCCCCTGGGGACTCTCCTCATCTTTGTGTCCCTACGATCCTCGTGACAGAACTGCATCTGGATGAACCTGTTATAAACTACATGGTATCTCGTCAGCGAGGTAGAAAAATTTAGTGAAGATCTGATGAAGAGGGTGGTTAATTATAATTAATTAGAATTCTTACAATGCAGAAGGAAGCCATTTTGCCCGTGGCGTCAGCACCGACTCTCTGAAAGAGTATCTTACCCGGACCCACCTCGCCACCTTGTCCCTATAACCTGCACATCTACCATGGCTAACCCATCTACCCTGCACATCTTTGGATTGTGGAAGGAAGTCGGAGCACCTGGAAAAAACCCACACAAACATGGGGAGAACATGCCAACTCCATGACTGCACAGGTGTCACTCGAGGCCGGAATTGAACCTGGGTCCCTGACACAATGAGGCAGCAGTGCTAACCACTGTGCCAGCATATTTAAAATGAACATAAAACAGGTTATGGTGTCAACCTGATTACGTTGATGGCAAGAGATGACAAAAATCAGAAATCGCAATCTCCTGGTGAGATTTGTGATTTGTCAGATGTTGAGCTTCCACCGCTGATCCCACAGATGGAGAGTTCAAGCATTGTATTGGTGGCCACAGCTCTATCACTACAACAGTGGGGTACTACATTGTAGGATACAGCTGACATTAAATCCAATTCCTAGCCCTATCCATAAATGCAAATAGGATATTTTGGAGCCTTATCTTTGAGTATAAAGAAATCAAATTTCAATCTATTTGTAACTAATTAGTAAATTCTAAATAAGCCCCTTATATGATGTATTAGATTAAATAATGAGATTCTGGGAATATGGTTAGGTGTAAGATAAGATGATTTGGATTGGCGTGTTATGCCAAGAGGTTTTGCAAATGATATGTTGTTTTGCAACTGCTGCTGTGATACTGGCAATACTAATGCTACTTGATGAAAACTAAAGGAGTATTTGAAAAGGATGAATGTGTGCCTAATGGTGATATCTGCAAGAAATTGTATTCTACCTGAAGACACTAGGTAAAGGAAATGGGAGATACCTATTGCTGTTCCAAAATACATTGTGCCTACCTGAGGTTGGATTGTGTGGTGGTAGTGTTTGTTAGAATAGAATAGAAACCCTACAATACAGAAGGAGGCCATTTGGCCCATCAAGCTTGCACTGACAACAATCCCACCCAGGCCCTATCCCGTAACCCCACACATTTATCCTGCCAATCCCCCTAAAACTAAAGGACAGTTTGGCATGGTGAATCCACCTAACCACACATCTTTGACTATTGGAGGAAGCAGGAGGAAACCCATGCAGACATAGGAAGAACATGCAGACAGTCACTCGAGGCCGGAATTGAATATGAGTCTCTGGTGTTGTGAGGCATCAGTGCTAATGGCTGTGCTAATTATTGTTACCTACGTGGCTTCAATCTGACAGAAGAATTCCCTAACTGCACTACTCTATTCAACAAAGTAAAATAGAATTAATGCTTGGGACAAGGAAAAATATTGTCTTGTGCACTATTTGTATGGTTTAGTGGTTAACATTATCATACACCAACAAAAACAAGAATGATTAAATTGAGAGTTAGATATTGATGTTGATTTGGACTCAAAAACAAATGTTACCCTGTGGATAGAAGCCGTCCAGATAGTTGTAAACCTAGACAATTAGGGAATTGTATATATAACAGTTCACTCAGGAAGTGAAAATAAAGCAGTTTATTTAGAATTTACTAACTAATTACAAATAGATCAGAATTTGATTTCTTTACGTGCAACGATAGGATTGCAAAATACCCTATTTGTGTTTTGATGTATACATAGGGCTAGAAATTGGACTTAATGTCGGCTATATCCATCAGTACAGTACCCCACTGCTGTAGTGACACACCTGTGGCCACCAGTACAATGATCCAGTGTTATATTCTCATACCTCAAGTGTTATACCATGATGGACCTGAACCCAGCAGTACTGTACTCCACTTTTATTCAACAAAGAATTGTATTTATATCGTGCCTTTAATACATTCCGTGGCTTTGCAGGAGTGAAATCAAATCCAAAATTGACACTCTATCTCCCCTTAGTTACAGGGGTGTTGTCGGAGAGAGACTGGCAAATTGTTATAATTCCAGCCATTTTACAGAGAGATGGAGAAGCTGGGTTTGTAGCTGGTACAGAGAAGAGTAAGGGGAGATTTAATAGAGTATTCAAAACCACTAATCCCTCTAACCTACACATCCTGGAACACTAAAGGGCAATTTAGCATGGCCAATGCATCTTTATTTGAGGTGAGATTCTCTGGCCTCCTAGCCATGTGTTTCCCACTGGCAGAAGGTGGTGCGTTGCTTGCAGGCAGTGAGATTGACTGCGGTGGGACCAGACAATGGAAATTCCCGTTGATGTCACCCCATGCCGATGGGAAACCTGTGGGTGAGGGTGCGATGCTGGTGGGACTGGAGAATCCCGCTGGCATGAACGGAGAGAGAATTGGTCTCTCGGGGATTTATGGGGATATGAGAAGCAGGTGGGAAAATGGAGTTGAAGCCCAAGATCTACCATGATACTAAATGGTGGAGTTGACTTAGACCATATTATCTACTCCTGCTTCTATTCCTTGCAATCGTTGAATAAGTTAGGAGAAATTTTTCCAGTGACAGTAGGATTGGTAAACAGAGGATACAGATTGAACATTATTGTGAAGCTGTTGTGATCTGGAGTGTACTGCCTGAAAGGAAGCAAAAGCAGCCTTGAAAAACTCAAGAAAAACTTGAAGGGAAAATAACTGACATTTCCAATAGGCACAAAATGCTTAATGCTGGAGAAAATGAAATACATTTTATAGATAATTAGTATAGGTGATTGGCCCAACCATCTATACTAGCTATGCAGCACAAGGCACCCAAGTTCAATTCCAATCTTGAGTGACTGACTATGCGGAGTTTGCACATTCTCCCCTTCTCTGCATGGGTTTCCTCCAGGTACTCCGGTTTCCCCCTACACTCCAAAGATGTTCAGGTTAGGTAGATTGGCTATGCTAAATTATCCCTTTGAATCCCAAGCTGTGTAGGTGAGAGGAACTAGCAGAGTAAATATGTGGGGTTACAGGGATGAGGTGTGGGTAAAATGCTCTGTCAGAGAGTCAGTGCAAACTCGATGGGCCGAGTGGCCTCCTTCTGCACTGTAAGGATTCCATAGTCTTGTGCCCTTTGTTGAAACTAAGCTCCTTTTTATACAGTATGTTTTGCCTACCTCAAAGCTACTTGTCACAGTTAAGATCTCACATTATACACAATTCTAATCCATTTAGTAAGACTATTATGTTGCTGCTTACTTCAAACCAATTCTCTCAAACAAAATTTGACTGCATTCAATCCCTTTGAGTCACAGAAAGTTACAATTAGTAGTACTGCACTCTACTTCTTTGTCTCTTCTTTGGACATTGGTGAAGTCCTAGAGGACTGGAGAATAGCTAATGTTGTACCGTTGTTTAAAAAGGGTAGTAGGAATAACCCTGGAAATTATAGGCCGGTGAGTTTGACGTCAGTGGTAGGGAAGCTGTTGGAGGGGATTCTTAGAGATAGGATGTATAGGCACTTAGAGCGTTGCAATCTGATTAGGGATACACAGCATGGCTTCGTTAAGGGGATGTCGTGTCTTACAAATCTGGTAGAATGTTTTGAGGAGGTGACGAAAATGGTCGACGAAGGGCGAGCCGTTGATGTCGTCTATATGGATTTCAGTAAGGCGTTTGACAAAGTTCCTCATGGGAGGTTAGTTGAGAAGGTCAAGGCTAATGGGATACAAGGACAGGTAGCTAGATGGATAAGTAACTGGCTTGGTAATAGGAGACAGAGAGTAATAGCGGAAGGGTGTTTTTCTAGCTGGAGGTCAGTCACTAGTGGTGTGCCGCAGGGCTCGGTACTGGGACCTCTTCTATTTGTAATATATATAAATGACTTGGAAGAGGGAGTAAGTGGAGTGATCAGCAAGTTTGCAGACGATACAAAGATGGCTGGACTTGCGGATATTGAGGAGCATTGTCAGGCGATGCAGCAGGACATAGATAGGCTGGTAGCTTGGGCAGACAGATGGCAGATGGAATTCAATCCTGATAAATGCGAGGTGATGCATTTTGGGAGAAAGAATGTAGGGGAGAGGTATATGATAAAGGGTAGACCTATTAAGAGTATAGAAACGCAGAGGGACCTAGGGGTGCAGGTGCACAAGTCTCTGAAGGTGGCAGAGCAAGTGGAGAAGATTGTGAAGAAAGCATATAGTATGCTAGCCTTTATAGGAAGGGGTATAGAGTACAAGAGCTGGCTCTTAATGTTGCTGTTGTATAAAATGTTGGTTAGACCTCATTTGGAATACTGCGTCCAGTTCTGGTCGCCTTACTACCGGAAGGACGTGGAGACTCTGGAGAGAGTGCAGAGGAGGTTTACCAGGATGCTGCCTGATATGGAAGGTCTGAGTTACGAGGAGAGGTTAGGCAAATTGGGACTGTTTTCCTCAGAAAGACGTAGACTTAGAGGAGATCTGATAGTGGTGTACGAGATTATGAGGGGTATAGATAGAGTAAACAGGGTTAAGCTTTTTCCTAGGATGAACTTGAATAGCATGAGGGGTCATGGGCTTAGGGTGAGGGGGGTAAGGTATAATTTGGATGCTAGAGGGAGTTTTTTCACACAGAGGGTGGTGGGGATGTGGAATGCATTGCCAAGTAAATTGGTGGAGGCAGGCACTCTGGAGTTATTTAAGAAATACTTAGATGGGCACATGAACAGAATGGGAATGGAGGGGTATAGAAACTGATTTAAAATAGGGATCATGAGCCTTGGGAGTCCCTGGGAAGTGTGTAAATAGATGATGATGTTGATGTACTTGTTTTTATCCTACAGGTGCTTTGGTCCACCTTGTTGTCTAACGAGGGACATACACGCGATGGGTCGTGAGAGGCTGCTCTTGGATTTTTTTCGAGAGTATCCTAGTGCTTCACGTCGTTAGTGTACGCTTGACCTGGACCATTTGATGGGTAACACGACAGCTCAGTGACTATCGCTGTGCTGTGCAGATACATGGATTTGGGCCTGTGTCTGTGGGAGTTTGCGCATTCTTCCCGTGCTTGCGTGGGTTTTCTCCGGGTGCTCCGGTTTCCTCCCACATCCCAAAGATGTGCTCTGAGGCTAATTGGCAAAACAAATTCTCCCTAAATTGTCTCAAATTTGGTTTTTAATCCATAGATCTATAAACATGGACAGGGATCACGGGTAGAGGTGGGAACGTTGGGGAGGCGGCATGGGCTCGTTGGGCTGAAGGGCCTGTTTCCCGTGCTGTTTTGTTCTTTGTTCTTTGTACTTCATGGCTCTCTCAAGCTTTGTTAGACTAGATGCTGTTTGGTTCATTTATTTTCTTGCACAAGCATTTCTTAGGACAGCACTCTGACTTTAGGAGCAGTAATTAAACCATGACTTCTTAACAGGGCAATCTCAGGATTCTAGGAAATTTAATTATTAGGCATTAGCTCCCATGATTTGAACATACAACACCCCAGAATTTCCACTGCATCACATTGGCTTTAACAGTCCGAGGGTCATCATCTTCTCAGGGCAGCTAAGGTAGAATCATAGAATCCTACAATACAAAAGGAGGTCATTTGGCCCATTGAGCCTACACCTACCACAATCCCACCCAAGGCCTGCTTCCGTAACACCATACATTTACCATAGCTAGTCCCCCAATCTACCCAACCCACACATCTTTAGATTGTGGGAAGAAACAGGAGCACCCGGAAGAACCCATGTAGATACGGGGAGAATGTGCAAACTCCACACAAATAGTGACCCAAGCCGGGAATTGAACCCGTGTCCCTGACGCTGAGAGGCAGCAGTGCTAACCATTGTGCCACCATGCTCTCCTCATGATTGGAGCAGTATATGGTACATGGCCAGTCTTGCTCACAAGCCAAGTATAGATACTTGGAAGAAGAAGCTAAATAAGTACATGAGGGAGAAATTAACAGAAGAATCTATTTTTAGTATAATATAAAGTAAGGTAGGAGAAGGATCTTAAATGTGTTGCTCTACTCCTAACTAATTTTTAATTTACACATTTATTTTATAATCTAATCATCAGACTGGTTTTACAATTGCTAGTTCAAGGGTTTATAGAAACGTGGGAACTAGAAGCATGAATAGGCCTTTCAGCCCTTTAGGTCTGTTCCACCATTCATTTTGATCATCAATTCAATATCCTGATTTCCCCCTTCAAAGAATAAAGAAAATTACAACACAGGAACAGGCTCTTCGGCCTTCTAAGCCTGCACCGACCATGCTGCCCGACTTAACGAAAACCCCTTCCAGAGACCATTTCCCTTTATTCCCTTCCTTTTCATATATTTGGCAAAATGCTCCTTAAAAGCTACTACCATATATGCCTCCAGTACCTCCCCCAGCGGTGAGTCCCAGGCACCCACCACCCTCTGTGTAAAAAAAAAACTGCCTTTAAACCTCGCACCTTAAACCCATGCCCCCGTAGTAATTGATCCTTCCACCCTAGGAAAAAGCTTCTGACTATCCTCTCTGTCCACGCCTCTCATAATCTTGTAAGTTTCTATCAAGCTGACCCTCAACCTCTGTCATTCTAGTGAGAACAAACCAAGTTTCTCCAATCTCTCCTCATAGCTAATGCCCTCTGGTATCCCTTTAGCCCCAAGAGCGATATCTAATTTCTTCTTGAAATCAGACAGTGTTGTGGCTCAACTATTTTTTTCATCACCTTCTAGGTGTAGAAATTTCTTCTCAGCTCAATTCTAAAAGATTTACCCCTTCTCCTCAGACCATGACCCCCTAATTCTGGACTCCCCCCACCATTGCGAACATTCTTTCTGAATCAACCCTGCCTAAACCCTGTTAGAATTTTATAAATTTTTATAAGTTCCCTTCTCGCTCTTCTAAACCCCTGTGAATATAATCCTAACTGATTTAATCTCTCCTTATATGATGGACTTGCCATTCCAGGATTCATGTGGAGCATAAAAGGCCAACATCAACCAATTGGGCTGAAGCCTGTCTATGTTAAAGGGGGGGAGGAGCAAAATTGTCCTTATTTGTGGCATTTATTTACATTCAGCTTTTGGCAAATCTTTGGCTGCCACAGGTCAAGAACGATTCGGCAACATGACGAGGGTGTATTATAAAGAAGCTGTTGGAGCATTTGTAGTCTTTGATGTCTCCAGATACTCGACATTTGACGCAGTTGTGAAATGGAAAAGTGACTTGGACAGTAAAGTGAAGCTGCCCAACGGGAAGCCAATCCCCGTGGTGCTTTTGGCAAACAAATGCGATCAGCAGTGGGATGGTTTGGAGAACAGCTCCTCGACGCTGGATCGCTACTGCAAGGACAATGGCTTCATAACATGGTTTGAAACCTCAGCGAAGGTGAGTGACAACCTGCCGTCTGCCTGGGACATTGCAACAAGGTAGCCCTATCCCAACATGACAACATGATGGTTGCTTACTGCCCAAGTGTCAGCCAAAGCTCAGTTGTAGCACTCTTCCCTCTGAAATAGAAGGCTGCGGCTCACACTGCCAGTGAAGTATTGGCTGAGTGCTGCACTATCGAAAATGGTGTTTTTTTTAGATAAGCTGAGTCTGTCCTCTCTAAGGTGGATGTGAATGACCAGAGGAGAATATTTTGGAGAATAACAAAGGATTATCATGGTGTTTTGCCTAAAATGTATACCTCAACTCCTTTGGGGGTTATTTAGGAGACAAAACAGAAATTTATCCCAAGGAGGAGGAAACATGCAAAGGGTGGGGGGGGGGGAATGAGGCATCCATGGCTGAAGAGGGAAGTGAAGAACAGCATTAAAGCAAAAGAACAAGCATGCAAAGTGGCAAGGATTAGTGAGATGCCTTTAAAAACAAGCAGAGGACAACTGAAAAAGCAATAAGATGGGGGAGAGGATGATGTATCAGTGTAAGCTAGCTAAAAGAAGGTAGAGTTTTTTTCGATATGTAAAAGAGAGGCAAAAATAGACATTGGGCCACTGGAAAATGAGGCTGGAGAAGTAACAATAGGAAACAAAGAAATGGCAGAGGAACTGAATAGTTACTTTGTGACAGTCTTCATGATGGAAGATACCAGCAGGATATCAGAGCCCCAGGAGGCACAGGTGAACCTTCACTAAGGAGAAGGTTTTGGGGAAACTGAAAGGCCTGAAGGTGGATAAATTACTTGAACCAGATGGACTACACCCCAGGGTTCTAAAAGAGACAGCTGAGGAAATTTTGGAGGCATTGGTGGTGATCCTTCAGGAATCGCTGGTGGCAGGGAGGGTCCCAGAGGACTGGAAAGTAGCTAACGTAACACTGCAGTTAAAGAAGGGACGGAGGCAGCAGACAGGAAATTATAGGCTGATTAACCTGACTTCAGTCATTGACAAGATTTTAGAGTCCATTATTAAAGAGTTTTTGGAAATGCATGATAAAATAGGACTGAGTTAGCACAGCTTCTTCAAGGGGTGGTTGTGTCTGATAAATCTAAATTTATTTAGATTTCCAGAAGGCCTTTTGACAAGGTACCGCATAGGAGACTGTTAAAAGCCCATGGTGTTAGAGTAAGATCCTGGCATGGATAGAGGATTGGCTCATTGAAGGCAGAGAGTGGGGATAAAGGGGTCTTTTTTAAGATGGCAGCCAGTGACTAGTGATGTGCCGCAGGGGTCAGTGCTGGGACCACAACTTTTCACAATATACATTAACGATTTGGAAGAAGGAACTGAAGGCACTGCTGCTAAGTGTGCAGATGATGCAAAGATATGTAGAGGGACAGGTAGTGTTAAGGAAGCAGGGGGGCTGCAGAAGGACTTGGACAGGTTAGAAGAGTGGACAAAGAAGTGGCAGATGGAATGCAATGTGGAAATATGTGAGCTTCTGCACTTTGGGAGGAGAAATAGAGGCACAAACTATTTTCTAAACAAGGAATTGCTAAGAAAATCAGAAGCATAAAGGGACTTGGGAGTCTTTGTTCTCTTACAGTTAATGTGCAGTTTGAGTCAGCAGTTAGAAAGGCAACTGCAATGTTAGCATTCATGTTGAGAGGGATAGAATACAAGAGCAAGAATGTACTTCTGAGGCTGTATAAGGCTCTGGTGAGACCTCATTTGGAGTATTGTGAACAATTTTGGGCCCCTTATCTAAGGAAGGATGTGCTGGCCTTGGAAAGGGTCCAGAGCAGGTTGACAAGAATGATTCCTAGAATGAAGAGCTTGTGGTATGAGGCATGGTTGAGGACTTTGGGTCTGTACTCGTTGGAGTTTAGAAGGATGAGAGGGGATCTTATTGAAACTTACAGGATACGGCAAGGCCTGTATAGAGTGGATGTGGAGAGGATATTTCCACTAGTAGGAAAAACTAGAACCAGAGAACATAATCTCAGGCTAAAGGGGTGATCCTTTAAAGCAGATCAGGAGGAATTTCTTCAGCCAGAGAGTGGTGAATCTATGGAACTCTTTGCTGCTGAAGGCTACAGAGGCCAGGTTATTGAGTGTCTTTAAGACAGAGAAAAGATAGGTTCTTGATTAACGAGGGGATCAGGGAACATAGGGAAAAGGCAGGAGAATAGGGATGAGAAAAATATCAGCCATGATTGAATGGCAGACCATATTCAATAGGCTGAATGGCCTAATTCTATTTCAATGTTTTAATGGTCAACTTGCACCAAATACAGATGATCAGGTCATTTGGCAACAGATGTTAGTTTCTTGCAATTTTTCTCCTGTTAGAAGTGGAGCGGCATGGTGGTTAGCACTGCTGCTTCATTGCACCAGGAACGCAGATTCAATTCCAGCCTCGGGTCATTGTCTGTGTGGAGTTTACATGTTCTCCCCGTGCCTGCATAGATTTCCTCTGAGTGCTCTGGTTTCGTCCCGCAGTCCAAAGATGTGGAGGTTAAGTTGATTGGCCATGCTAAATTGCCAGTTAGTGACAGAGAGATTAACAGGGTAAATACACAGGGTTATGGGGACAGCACCTAGATGGGACTGTTGTCAGTGCAGGCTTGATGGATCAAATGGCCTCCTTTTGCATTGTAGGGATTCAGATTCCTTAAGGCTTTTCGTCATTTAAGGGGATCATGGTTCCTCTGATCCAATGAATCCTCCTTTACTTCATATGCATTAATATCTTTGCTAAAAAAAACTATCAATTTAAGTTTTAAAATTAACAATGGATCCAACAGCAATTGCTGAATTTCTATCATACTTTTCACATACAAGTATTTACTAATTTATGAAAGGTTTGGATCTACTTGTTACAATATTCCAACAGGCCAAAAATGATCTCTCTTTATATGAACTCTCTTTATATTCTGATAATTCCCATGGAGATCAATAATGCGATTGAAATAATTCCCAAACACCATCAATAGAAAGAAACCCACGGGCAAGGTTTTACATTTTCAAACTTATACCGCAATAATTAAACCCAAAATGAACACATGCATTCACAGGCAAGTAGCATTCAGTAGAAACTATAATGTACACTGGCTGCTACAACAAGGATACGCCTCACACATTCTTCTACCATATATGGCATCAAGCAGCTGAAAAGGCCCATGCTATGCTGAGTTTTTGACTCACGGGTCAGCTATGAAACAACTAATGTTTAATCACAACATACTGTCTTACAGAGCCGCGCAGCTTTGTGGCTGCCAGTCAGTGGCTGGAATCAATCTGAGGCAAAAAGCCCATATTTACTCCACTTGCCCCTTTAAGGGGGCCATATACCATGCTAAGCATGAAATTTGCACAGAGTTTAGTTGGGCAGATGAGGGGACTCCTCCACCTTCCCATCACTGTCCTGATTAGAAGACCCATTGACCCATGGGCTTTCCTATCCTGCTGCCAATGAAGGCCTTTAATTGGCAGTTAATACTCGACTGAAGAGCCACATACAGTCAGCATGGTATTCCCCCAGTGGGGGATATGCTATGAGGGAAGCTTGGAAAGTGAGCCCTGGTGTTTCTCCTTTGGTGGGGGGGGGTGCGTTTTGGGGAGGTCACTCATTCAAAAGCACTCAGTGCCTGAGAGACCCAGTATCAAGAAGGGATGCCAACTGAGTCATCTTTCTGACCATACTGATCCCTCTCCCTTCCCTCCATACACCCCACAATCCCCTCCCATAATCTAAACCCATGCCCCAACCCTCCATTCTCCGCCCTGTGCCAGGGTCCACGGAATTTTAGATATCGGGTGAAGGAAGTAACAGCCTCTGTCTCCCTGGCTGCACTGCTGATCGTTGAAGAGCTGCCATCTTTTAACTTGCCAGCACCTCTCAGCCTGGGATTTCCTGGCAAAGGTTCGGCCCATTAAGTGTAGCACCTATCCTCAGCAGAAGGTGGTCTTCCCCAAAGAAGACATATAAGGGTTTTTGTTAGCTCTCCAGCTGTTAAGATCCATGTTGTTTCCAAAGTAACAGTTCTCTTTTTTAATATGCACAGTGTTAGGTTAGGTGTACCTGTCAGTGGCACAGTGGTTAGCACTGCTGCCTCTCAGCATCTGGGACCCAAGTTTGATTCTTAGCTTGCGTCACTGTCTGAGTGGAATTTGCATTTTCTTCCCGTGTCTGTATGGGTTTCCTCCCGCCATCTGAAAGAAGTGCTGCTTAGGTGCATTGATCGTGCTAAATTCTCCCTCAGTGTACCCGAATTTCATTGCAGTGTTGATGTAAGCCTGCATGTGACACTAATAAATAAACTTTACCATCTGACGATAGAAATTTCATAGTACAATGGTACACGATTCCCAATCTGCACAACACTTGCTGCTGTAGTCAGTTCTTCTGATCTCCTTCACCAGCTGTGTCAATGACGCCCACAATTTCACAGTCTCAGTTCCACACTCTTTCGGTTGGAAAACCCACGGTTACTCACAGCTCCATTTCTCAGCCTCTGAACTAATCTTTTCTATAAGAATTCTCTTTGCTTCTTCCCCTGGAGACCTAACGTGCGTGTTCGCTGTTCTCGTCCAAGTTGTTACAAAATACCAGGAACAATTTGACGTTCCAATTATCTTCTATTTGTCTCTTCTCCCCCCCAGTTCAACTCCATAGCAACCTAAGTTACAAGGGATACTTCTCAGAAATGAGATGATTGCCAGGAATCCAACACTCACTTTTAAACTATCTCCTTTACTTTAAAATATAAATTATTATTGCAAAATTCAGCATTCATGGCACCATGTGTTCCCCATGAAAACTTCAGTTAAATCTCTCCTTGACGGTCTAAATTCCAGGGAGTGCAATCCCAGTTTGTTTAAGTTCTCTTCATAGCTTAACCCTTGAAGACACAGAATGCCTTGGTTTTAAACAACTAATTAAACTTTAAAGTTTTTTGTTTATTAGTCACAAGCAGGCTTACATGAAGTTAATGTGAAAGCCCCCTAGTCGCCGCACTCTGGCGCCTTTTGGGTACACTGAGGGAAAATTTAGCATGGCCAATGCACCTAACCAGCATATCTTTCAGACAATGGGAGGAAATCAGAGCACCCAGAGGAGACACATGGAAAATGTGCAGACTCAACAGAGTCAGTGACCCAAGCAGGGAATCGAACTTGGTCCCTGGCACTGTGAGGCAGCAGTGCTAACCACTCTGTACTGTACAAAGTCAGGAAAGTGAAATAATTTGCAATATCTATCTTGTACTCTAACATGAAGTAAGTACAAATTAACAAGCAAACTGTAGTTGAACACATCACACGCACATTAATTGGCACCTGTGACCAAGACCAATCCAATAAACTTTTTGGAAACATACTCAGATACCAGTGACCACTGTGCAAAATTCTGTCTCCCTCGCACAGGAATTTAATATTTCTAAAATTTAGCCTCTGGATTCCCTTAAATACTGCTCCAACTTGGACTGCCTCAACAACTGCTCATCTCCCAATGCTTCAATCTCATGTCCTGAGACTGCATTCCATGGGTTTCACAAAGCTGCCTCTAATTACTAGCTCTTTCCAATTCTTTTGCAGGCCATTTCAGCAGGATGGTAGTGCTCCTAGATTTCTCCGAAGTCCAGTCACCCTGCTACATCAAGCGATAAATGCCTTCAGGCCTTCTCTGAACACTAATTGCGTGGAGCTTGCTTACCACAGCGCCTTTTTGATGTAGCCTCCTTTCCTGCTGCAGAACACTCAGACACATTGAAATTAGAGAACCTGTTTTAAGTTCCACCAATCCCCAAGATAATGTTAGCTTTCAGGGTTCACTGAATTTTTTTTTAACTAGTTTAGTTCTAACTCCCAAACAAAATATCTCTCCAGACTGCACTTCTTTACATGCCTTTTTTAAAAAATTCATTTACAGGATGTAGGCATTGCTGAGCGAGGTCAGCATCTATTACCAATCCCTCATTTTTCTTGAGAAGGTGGTGATGAGCTTCTTTCTGCTACACATCCAACACTGCAAGTAACCACATTATCACATGACCCTGTCAACAAACTTAATCAAAACAAATACCAAGGGATCTTTTGTGTAAAGAAAAGTCAATTAGCTTTATCAAAGTAAACACTTGCAAACGAAAAATGAGTAATTATCATTCTTTCACAATACCTGAGCTTAATATTCCCCAGACACACTGACTGCAAGCAGAATAAATCTGAAACTTCAAACATTTTCCTGAAACTTAAAAAAATAATAATTATATATCATCACTGCTCACTTTCATAACAATAATCCTGCCCAAACTAAGCATTGCCTGTAAGATATTAACCTAATCCACAAACTGGATTGTCACAACGATATAAGAGCCATTGTTCCTTAAGGCATTTGATTATTTAATGTACCTCTCAGCTGGAGTATTGTGTACAATTCTGGGCACCATTGTATAGGAAGGATGTGCACGCACTAGAGAGGGTGCAGAAGAGGTTTACAAGAATGGTTCCAGGGATGAGAAACTTCAGGCAGGCAGATAGAATGGAGAGGTTGGGACTGTTCTTAGAGAGAAGAAGGCTAAGAGGAGATTTGATAGAGATATTCAAAATGATTAGGGACAGAATAGACAGGGAAAAACTGTTCCCTCTTGTAAAAGGATCAAGAATGAGAGGACACAGATATAAAATGATTTGCAAAAGATCAAATGTTATGTAAAAAAGATCTTTTTCACACGGTAAGTAGTTTGGATGTGGAATGCACTGCCCTGGGCATGTGGTGAAGGCAAGTTCAATTGAGGCATTCAAAAGAGCCTTGGACAATTATTTCAATAGAAACATGCGGGATACAGGGAAAAGGCAGGAGAGAGACACAAAGTTACAATGCTGATTTGGAGAGTCAGTGCAGACATGATGAGCAAAATGGCCTCCTTCTGCACTGTTAACAATTCTGCGATTCCATAAATATTTTAATGATCTGTGTACCTGAACCACCAATATTTCCATCTTTTTACCAACAGCAACAAAACTTATATAACACCTTTATCATAATAAAACATAGCAAGGCATTTCACAGAAGCGTTATACAACAAAATAATACACTAACTCAAAAGGAGATAATGTCAGATGACTTGGTCAAAGTGAGGTACAGAGGTGGAGAGGTGTCAGGAGGGTACCCCAGAACTTGGGGCATAAGCAATGGAATCAGAGCCACCAATGATGGAACAGTTAATATTGAGGGAACATAAGAGTCCAGAATTTGGAGAGTGGTTATGTCCCAGATGTTTATTTAGAACATGCCCTGTTCCATTTTTTTAGGTCCAAAGTGGATAGCTTTACATCTGCCTGCATTGAAATCCAATTGTCACACCTTTGCTCATTCTTAGTCTTTCAATATCCTTTTGTAATTTAATCTTTCCATCTACACTCCTTGCAAGACAACCTATCTTTGTGTCATTGGTAAATTTGGATATGTGTATTCCTATCCTACCGTTAATAGAGTGAAATGTCGAGGGTCCAAAATGGATCTGTGCAAAGTGCCTTTGTCAAAGTATAATTTTTCCTTTACTGTTAACTGACTCTCTCCTGCCTTTTCCCTGTAACCCACACATGTTTCTATTAAAATAATTGACCAATACCCTCTTGAATGCCTCAATTGAACTTGTCTTCACCACATGCCCAAGCAGTGCATTTCACAACCAGACTACTCACTGTGTGAAAAAGATTTTTTCACATCACGTTTGATCTTTTGCAAATCATTTTATATCTGTGCCCTCTCATTCTTTATCCTTTTACAAGAGGGAACAGTTTTTCCCTGTCTATTCTTGATGGCCTGTCCTTGAATCAATAATAATCTCCTTGGGATGTCTGGCATGCTGACCTCTTCTGCAAGTATTGAAGCAGAAGAATATTTCAACCATTTCCTTATTTACATTAACAACAATGCTGTTTTCAGTTTTCAGGGGCCCACATTATAATCAGGTTCGAGAACAAGCAAATGTTACAGGGTTCAACTTGATATTACTTGCAAGTTCTTTTCAGACTCATGTTTTGTAATTCTACCTGGTTTTTTTTGTCGCTCTTAGTAACTTGCCCATTCACTGGGATCTGTGCTCTTTGCAGTTTTGTCTGGTATTTTTCTTCAGTTTTATGTCGTCTTCTACCAGTTGTCCATGGCTGTGCTTTTTGGCAGGTTGAACTTTAGGGATACAAACTGACGCTGTGTCATAAATCCTTTGTTTGATTTCCTTCCACTGATCTCGCATTTTGCCCATTTGTCCAGTTTACTGTGGGCGGTCTCTGTTTCCTTTGAAGTCAACCTTAATTATACCTAAAATCTTTGTAACTATTTCATTTTTCTCCGTTTTAAATTCTACATGGAATTTGATTAGACTACAATCATTGTTAATGTACACTGGCTTTTAACGAAATCTGGCTCATTATCCATCCCTAACTTTAATATGGATGTTTCTATGATGGCCCTAGGATATATTGGGCGGGATTTTCCAACCCTGTTGCCTCAAAGCCGGAGAATCCCGCCTTAGATCAATGGACCTTTACATGGTGCGCCTCCAGCCCTCTACAATTCCTATCGTGGACAGGATGGGAGCATTCAGCCACTGTTTCAGAAGACTATTCTGGACATACCAACCTTTCTAAGATTATAAGAAGTAGGAGCAGAGGTGTGGTCTTCGGCCTTTGCCCCGCCATTCAATAAGGTCATGGCTGACTTGAGTCTGGCCTTAACCCATCTTTCCTACCTTCTCCCACAATCCTTGGCTTTTGTGTTGATCAAAGATCTATCTAACTCATCCTCATTCAATGACCTAAACCTCCGTTGTTTAAAGTTTAAGTTTATTAGTACCACAAGTGGGAGTACATTAACACTGTAATGAAGTTACTGTGAAAATCCTCTATTTGCCACACTCCAAGGCCTGTTCAGGTACACTGATGGAGAATTTGGCGTAGCCTATGCACCTAGCCAGCACACCTTTTGGACTGTGGGAGGAAACTAGAGCACCCAGAGGAATCCCATGAACTCACGAGGACAATGTTCAAACTCCACACGGACATCACCCTAGCCAGGAATCAAACCACGGTCCCTGGTGCTGTGAGGCGACAGTGTTAACCACTGTGCCACCATTTCGCCCACTGTTCTCGGGTGCAGAGCATTCTAAAGACTAACACTCCTCTGAGAGAAGAAATTCCTCGTCTCCATCTTAAATGGGTGACAGACCCCTTATTTTTAAACTATGCCTCCTTGTTCTAGATTTCTTCATGAGAGAAAACAAGCTCTCAGCATCTACCCTGTCAAACCCCTCAGAATCTAATTTAATAAGGTCACCCCTCATTCCTCTAAACTCCAAGCAATATAGGCCCAATCTACTCAGCCTTTCCTTGTACGACATTTCTGTAATCCCAGGAATCAGCTTGATGAACCATTTCTGAACTTCTTCCAGTGCAAGAATATCTTGGGTGGGTTTCGTACAGGTGCTGCTGTTCCCTGCCACAGTCCAAAGATGTGTGGGTTAGGTGGAATAGCTATGGTAAATTACCGTTTAGTGTCAGGGTGATTAGCTAGGGTAAATGCATGGGGTGTTGGAGATAGGGCCTGTGTGGGATTGTGGTCGGTGTACGCTTGATGGGCTGAATGGCGTCCTTCTGTACTGTAGTTTCTATGGTCTCTCCTTAAGTAAAATCTTCATGGTACTCTGGGTGTCATCCTCACCAATGTCCAGTACAGTTGATGCAAGCCTATTTTTATATTCCATCTTGCTTGCAGAGAAGGGTAACATTCCATTTGTCTGCCATACCTGCATGGTAATGTTTTTGATTAGTGTAAGAGGATACCCAGATCTTGCTGTACTTAGCATTCTGCAGTTGTTCTCTATTTTAATAATATTCTGCTTTTCTATTCTTTCTGCCAAAGTGGACAATCTCATTCTCCCACATTATACTCCATTCTCATTTCCCCATTCATTTAACCCTTTGCAGACTCTTTATATTCTCTTCACAACTTGCTTTCTTCCCAATCTTTGTATCATCAGCAAATCTGGCTGCAAAATAGTAAGTCCTATCGTCCAAGTCATTAATGTAGATTATAAATAGTTGAGGCCTCAGCACTAATCCTGATGGAGCTCCGCTGGTTTGTCGGATTGAAAATTACTTAGTTTCCTGTTAGTAAAGCCCCTATTCGTTCCAATGTATCCGCCAACACCATGAGCTCTTACCTTCATGGGATCACAGAATTGTTACAGGGGCAGAAGAAGGTCATTTGGCCCATTGTGTCAGCACTGTCTCTCCAAATGAGCATCATGACTTAGTGCCATCCTCCTGTCCCTTCCCCGTATCCCAAAATACTATTGCATTCAAGTAATCATCTAATACGTTTTTGAATGTCTCAAGTGAGCCAAGACTTTCTGAACCAAAATGATTTCTCACTGCAAATTTATCTTATTTATTCAGAGTTCTCCCAACTTCATCTCCTTGCTTCCTGTCTTTCTAAAATGTCAAATACCCTGACGTGCTAGTCTGCTTTTGCCAATCTACATGAAAGTTAACACCTCACATTAAACTCTCCCCACCTTTGCCTAGGCTGCATGCTTGTCTAATCTTAGCATTTATATACGTTATTGCTTCTCAGCTAGTACCATGAGCCTGTACACAACTTCCAGCATATATCTACACCCTTGGCAACTTCATAATTCTACCCAAAAGATTTGAGTGCCTGTTAACCTCACATCTTATCATAGAGTTTTGCAGCACTAAAAGAGGCTCTTCGGCCCATCATGTCAGCACCAGCCATCCAGCATCTATCTCAATCCTATTTCCCAGCACTTAGTCTGTAGCTTGTGTGCTGTGGTGTTTCAAGTACTCATTCAAATGCTTCTTAAATGTGGCAAGGGTTCCTGCCTCCACCACTCTTCTTCAGGCAGAGAGTTTCAGATTCCCACTACCGTTTATGTAAAAGGTTTTGTCTCAAATCCCTTCTAAATTCCTTCCTTTAAGTCTATGCCCCTTGGGTATTGACCCTTCCCCCAAGGGAAAAGTTTCTTCCTTTCTACCCTACGTTCTTTATTATTTTGTACACCTCGATCAGGTCCCATCTCGGTCTTCTCTGCTCTAAGGAAAACAACCGCATTCATTAACAACTTATAAGAGAATGTAAGAAATTAAAATCATTGAGATGTGCCATTTCATTTATTGCCATTGGTTATTTATAGTTTTGTTTCCAAGTGGTAAAACATGCCCCTTTCTCTTCCCTGCATGCCCTGTTTACTCAGAGCTGGGCGAGTTACTGTTCAACAAAGAGAATTGTTTGCAAACGACCGCGACATTTTAAAGGCCAGCCTTTCAACCTCTCGGCAAAACAAAACAATCTCTAATAACTGAAATGCTTCAGCCAGGCAACATCCTGGTGAATCTCCTCTGCACCCTCTTTAGTGCAATCACATCTTTCCTATAGTGCAATGACCAGAACTGCACACACTACTCCAGCTGTGGCCCAGCAAGAGTTTTTCCAGCTCCATCATAATCTCCCTGCTGTTGTATTCTGTGCCTTAGCTAATAAAGGCAAGTATTCCATTTGCCGCCATAACCATTTTATGCACCTGTCCCTGATGCCTTCAAAGACTTTTGGACAAGCACCCCAAGATTTCACTGGTCCTCTGTATTCCCTAGCGTTCATTGTATTTAATTGAAGTAATGTCTTCTATAGCCAATATGGCTATTACTTCCCTTCTACAATTTCCCTTGGTTTCACGTGGGTCTCCTAACCTGGTATATTCAGTTGGAAGTCTTGCATCCAACGCTTCAGAATGGTTACCATACCATATCTCATCATTTTCTAATGAAGGAACCTTACTGTGCTCAAACTGGACAGCACATTTCTTATACTTCAACAACAGCACATCTTAAGGCTATGAAAGTTGCTATGTTAGTGCGAATCTGTCTTGCTTCTTGCTGTTGGTGGTACCCTGTCACTGTTGAGATAACAGCAGAACAGTGATCTTTTTAAAAAGCAAAGTGCATTTCAATTCTGACTAAATAATCTGACATTTCCTCAACAGTTGCCTCACCCTGCTTGCTTTCATTCCTCTCATTCCACTAATCAGCCTTCAATGTCTTCATCTTGTTAGAGTTTCAAAACTATTCATAGCAACAGCAATTAGTCTGCACCTTCAGTGTAACAAAGAAAGCCCTAAAACTATTCAAATTGGGAATAAATAAGGGAAGAGTCACAAAACTGCGATTATGTGGTGAGCGATTCAGAGAAGTACCCAATTGGTGTAACAGTGATTAACACTGCTGCCTCTCAGCACCAGGGACCTGGGTTCAATTCCCAGCTTGGGTCACTGTCTGTGCAGAGTCTGTACATCTCCTCGTGTCTGCCTCCAGTTTCCTCCCACTGTCCAAAAGATATGCTGTTTAGATGCATTGGCCATGCTAAATTCTCCCTCAGTATACCCGAACAGGCGCCAGAGTGTGGTGAGTAGGGTATTTCCCAGTAACTTTGTTGCAGTGTTAACGTAAGCCTTATTGTGACACTAATAAATAAATGTAAAACTTAGATCACTGAGACATGGGGGTGATTTGGAGGGTCAGTTAACTATTGCAAGGGTAGAGACAGAAGGATGACGGAGTGCTGAGCTCTGTTGTGGGGCAGGTGGGTGGTGAGTCAGAGGGTGGCAATAAGTTATCAAAGTGATAGGGGTTATGGCAGTTTTGGAAGGTAAGAGAGGGGGTGAGGGTTGCATCTGTTACTCAAGATGTTGGGAGGAAAGGAGGAGAGGGGGGCATATGGGTGGCCGGAAAGGTGACAGGAACTGTCAGCAGTATGTGCCACTGTCACTCTAGAGTGCCTGTCTGCACAAAGGTCATGATTTTAAGTCTCAAATTATGGGTAATGCAAAAGTCAATTATATGATGCTGTGCCTGGAGTATTTGACTGCTGCCGAGGAGGTGGGATTGGCAATCACAAGGTTAAATCAGGAGCTGGCCCTGAGAAAAGAGGAAGAGAAAATTATCTTTCTAAAGTGGAGTTTCACAATTACATCCACACTGCATGAACTGTCCAGAAGGGAGCTGGAGATTAAGAGCATCTGCCTTTTTCAACCCATACAGCAAGTTTCCATCATGTACTTGGGTTCTGAGGTTTTTAGCAAGGGCGTTAGGGGAGGCTGCGAGGCGTTCTGGTGTATGACAGACATGTCTTTCCTGTTAGAGCAGGAAATGGCAATTCTACCCATTGAACCCATTGTACCACTCAATCAGATTACAGCTAATCTCCATTTACTCACTAGTGCTCCACATCCCTCAGTACTTTCACACAACAAAGACCTACTGATCTTAATCAATTGGCCTACTGTAACTTTTGGGAGAGTTATAGATTCTCGCTATATGGGAAAAGGATCCGTTCTACCTCCCAAATGATTTGACTTTAAGATGCCCTACTTTGTTTCTTTTATATTCTGTCATGGAATGTGGACATCACCAGCAAGGCCAGCATTTGTCGGCCACCCCTAATTCAGAGAAACATAGAACATTACAGCACAGAACAGGCCCTTCGGCCTTCGATGTTGCGCCGACCAATATAAAAAGCAATGCCCCTCCAAACTAAACCATTCCCTTCTCTTCCATATACTTATCAACTAACCTCTTAAACGCCACCAAACTTGGCGCATCTACAACTGCTGCAGGCAGGGCATTCCACTCCCGAACCACCCTTTGGGTAAAGAACCTGCCTCTGATATCCGTCCTATAACTATCACCCCTTAATTTAAAGCTGTGTCCCCTCGTGCTAGCTTTTTCCATCCTAGGAAAAAGGCTATCACTGTCCACCCTATCTAAACCTCTAATCATCTTATATGTTTCGATCAGGTCCCCTCTTAGCCTCCTCCTTTCTAACGAAAACAACCTCAAATCCCTCAGCCTCTCCTCATAAGACCTGCCCTCCATACCAGGCAACATCCTGGTAAACCTCCTCTGTACCCTCTCCAATGCCTCCACATCTTTCTTATAATGCGGGGACCAGAACTGCACACAATACTCCAAGTGCGGCCGCACTAGAGTTTTGTACAGTTGCAACATGACGTTGCGGCTCCGAAATTCAATCCCTCTACCAATAAAAGCACAGACTCCATATGCCTTCCTAACAACCTTCTCGACCTGACTGCCTACTTTCAGGGATTAACTGCCTACTTTCAGGGATTAACTGCCTACTTTCAGGGATAAAACTTATAGAATAATAAGGATAAAACATAGAATCTTATAGCACAGAAGGAGGCAATTCGGCCTATTGAGCCTGCACTGACAACAAATCCCAATCAGGCCCTATCCCCACATATCTACCCTGCTAATCTCCCTGACGTGAAAAGGCAATTTAGGTTGGCCAGTCCACCTAACCTGCAAAGCTTTGGGGTGTGGGAGGAAATTGGAGCACCCATGCAGAGACAGAGAGAATGTGCAAACTCCACACAATCAGTGACCCAAGCCGTGAATCGAACCCAAGTCCCTGGTGCTATGAGACAGCAATATTAACCATTATGCTGTCCTTGAACTTCTGTAGAACATTTAAAGGGCATTTAAGAATCAAAATACCATGCTATGGATCTGTAGGCCAGACCGTGCTGGGATAGCAGATTTCCCTCCCGTAAAGCATTATCTATTATCTTACCAGAGGGAATAATTTCTCTGTATCTATCCTGTCGCATCATTTGATCATTTTAAGCACCTCAGTTAGATCACTGCTCAAACCCCTAAATTTGGGGTGAGTAGAAGCCAAGTTTATACAGTCTCCTTTTAATTTAACACCTTGGGTCCAAAATCATTTCATGTACATCAAGATGTGCCTGGTAAAGCAGGCAACAGAAATCTTTTCTGTGTAAATTGCAGATTTTGCCAATAATACATGGAGGACCTAGCTTGGTTGATTTGGTGGATGAAGACCAATTAATGTGAGTGGGCACTTGCTTAAGATGGGGGTAGAGAGTAATAAAGTGAGATGGTGTAAGAGCTGTTAGAATGATGAATGGAAGGACAAAGTTCAAGGCTGTGGAGAGATGGGTGGGGGGAGAAATAAAGGATTCTTCTGGTCCACCTTGTTGCCATGGTCAATGAGCCACATGCTTGCCTCTGAGCCAGACAGTGAGTTATCCCCAGTAGCCTGGCCAACATTTATCTCTCAAGTAACACAACTAAAAAAAACAGCTTTACCTACTCATCATCACATTTTTTTGTGGGAGTTGGCAGTGTACAAATTGGTTATCGTTACATTACAACAGTGACTACAAGAAGTTATTGACTGTGAAGAGGTTTGGTTCTTGAGGTTACACAAGATGCCACATAAAGACAAGTTATTTCCTTGATCTTTCTTCTATGTTGCCTCTCAAATTATAAAAGAGAAATGTTTTCTTATTTAAAAAAAAATTTGTTTAAGGAAGGCATTGTGGTTAGCACTGCTGCCTCACAGCATCAGGGACCTAGGCTCACTTCCGGCCTTGGCTGTCTGTCTATGTGGAATTTGCACGTTCTCCCTACGTCTGCATGGGTTTCCTCGAGATGGTCCGGTTTCCTCCCACATGCCAAAGATGTGCAGGTTAAGCTAAGCAGCCATGCTAAATTGCCCCTTAGGGTAAACTTTCTCACCCCGAAACCAGAAAATCCTATCCAAGGTCAATGGGCCATTGCAGCATCTGCCCCAACTTATACAATTCCTGTGGTGAGCAGGACAGAAAAACTCCCCCCTAGGGTTACGGGGATAGGATCAGGGAATTGTTGTCAGTGCAGACTCAATGGGCCAAGTGGCCTCCTTCTTCATAGAAGATAGAGGGTAGCAATAGAAGGGTGCATTTCTGAATGGAGGGCTGTGACAAGTAGCGTTCCTGAAGGATCAGTGCTGGGATCTTTGCCGTTTATAATACGGATAAATGATTTGGAGGAAAATATGGTTTGATTAGTAAGTTTGCGGACGACACGAAGATTGGTGGATTTGCAGATAGTGATGATGACTGTCAGAGGATACAGCAGGATATAGATTGGTGGGAGAGTTGGGGGAAGAGATGGCAAATGGAGTTTAATCTGGAGAAATGTGAAGTAATGCATTTTGGAAGGTTGAATACAGATAAGAAATATATAGTAAATGGCAGAAACCTTAAGAATATTGATAGGCAGAGGGTTCTGAATGTACAGGTACATAGGTCACTGAAAGTGGCAATGCAAGTAGAGAAGGTAGTCAAGAAGGCTTACGGCATGCTTGTCTTTTTTTTATCAGCCCGATAACAAAGGGAGTGAATCTAATCTTAAATTTGAATACCTTCCTGCACACCCAGTGGCCGTGCCGTGTGTGACTGGGAAAAACTTGTTTCAAAACTATCTCCCAACCCCTATTGGGGTGTGGTAGATGCTTGCTCGATTGCAAGCCAACCACAAGTGGCTGATCGATATCGGCCCGATAACAAAGGGAGTGAATTAAATCTTAAATTTGAATACCTTCCTGCACACCCAGTCGCCGTGCCGTGGGAGTATAAAGGTTGGTGTGTTGGACTACTAATCTGCACTCTATCCTTGAGTCCACGGTTCCCTGCGTGCGCACTGCTGATGAGCCCCAACAAGGGCGAAACAGCTGTCCAGTGCTTCGCAATTTGTGACTGGGAAAAACTTGTTTCAATGCTTTTCTTCATCGGCCAGGGCATTGAGTTTAAAAATTGTCAAGTCATGTTGCAGCTTTATAGAACCTTAGTTAGGCCACACTTGGAATATAGTGTTCAATTCTAATTGCCATACTACCAGAAGGATGTGGGGGCTTTGGAAAAGGTACAGAAAAGATTATTAGGATGTTGCCTGATATGGTGGGCATTCGCTATGAGAAGATGTTGGAGAAACTCCCATATCAGACAACGTCCTGATAAATCTTTTCTGTATCTTTTCCAATGTGCGAGGGGCAAGGCTGTTCCGTACTGTAAGGATTCGATGATAATAGATTTTTTTTGTTTCTCCTTCTTGCAGGAGAACATAAACATTGATGAAGCCATACGGCTTTTGGTGAAGAACATTCTGGCCAGTGATTTCATCCATCTGACTGAAAACAGGGATGCGGATAATGTTAGCCTCACAGAGATGACTGAAGAGGGTGAGAACAAGGCGCGTTGCTGCTAACACACTTCTCCTTGCCCACTTTACAAGGAGCTTCAGGGACTATGACTAGAGTGTTACTACTCTTCACGCCAGTGGGATTTTCCCATCCCACTGCAGTGAATGGAGATTTGGCTGGGCACCAAACTCTCTGAGTTCACTGCAGCAGGAGCTTGGCATGAACAGCCAATGAGATCATGCCCAACAATCTCCAGGTGATCTTTTCTAAGCTACAGCAAAGGGGATGACTGCCAAAAAGAGACTAACATGCCTTCAACTAACAATTATTTAAAAAAGTTTTCCCCCTCAGTTTTAATTAGGAATGGAATGGCAAGAAGAATACTGTTGTCAAATTTTCTGTAATCTTTTTGAAATAAATAATGGTTTGGCCTGTTAATGCTTGTACAGTCTCTAACTTTCCCCCAACATTCTGAGATACCTGACACCATCTGCTCTCTATTAACAAGATTGGAGTTAGTTCCATTTAAAGATTTTGGGTTCTGTTATAGCAATTTACATCAGTCTGTGAATTGCCTGCATTCTTCACGCATTATAAATTCAGTAAGGTATTACAAATGTAAAATAAGTTTTTGAGGATTGTGCTGTGGAATTTAACTCATCCATTTTGACTGGACACTGTTTTCCCAGTAAGGCATTGCGGAAAGACGGCAGCCTCATGGGACCATCTGGCATTGGGGATTTGGCTGGATTTCCCAAAGTCCAAGCAAGAGGTGGCACTCCTGTTGAGTTCTGATGTCCCACAGTTATCAGAAAGAGTTACTGTTCATTCAAAGTCCGCAGACTGCGAGTGATCAGATAAAGCCCATATCCTTTTCATCACAGAGATCACCATCTTCCATCTCCATTTTATCATTTTCAGATGGTACACCAGTTCCAAGATGGCCAGAGTATTGGATGGCAGAGAATCCTCTGAGGTATTCCCGGTCACCAATGGTGTCAAACAGGGCTGCGTGCTTGCACCCACACTGTTCAGCATGATGTTTACTGTCATACTGAATGATGCCTTCCAGGACAGTCTTGCTGGAATCAGCCTCAAGTATAGAGTGGTTAGGAAGCTCTTCAACCTGATGAGACTTCAAGCTATTACCAAACTGAAGGAGACTGTTCTGAGAGATTTTTTTTCTTTGATGACTGTGCCATGTATACTGGTTCAGGGCCAGCGATGCAAGTCAATGTAGACAAATTTTCCACGGCTTGTGACAACTTTGGATTCACCATCAACATTAAAAAGATCGAAGTCATGCATCAGCCTCTCCTCAAGCACCATACACAGAATCCATAATCACAATCAAAGGGCAGAAACTACAGCCAGTCCACTTTTCTTGGCAGCACCGTCTCCCAAGCAGTGACTATTAATACAGAAGTTACCTGCAGAATAGCAAAGGCAAATTCTGCTTTTGGTAGACTGCGCTCCACTGTATGGGAATGATGAGCTTCATCAAAATTGAAGGTCTACAGTGCCATGGTACTCACTACCCTCCTGCATGCCTGTGAAACATGGACTGTGTAATTGAAGGCATGCAAGACAACTCAAATCATTTCCACATGACTTGTCTTCCCAGAATATTACGTATCAGATGGCAAGACAAAGTACCAGACACTGAAGGTTTCTTTAGAGCAAGTCTACCATCAGTCCACACACTGCTGATGAGAGTGAAGACCCAGTGGGCAGGCCATGTCACCCGTATGTCAGACAAATGCATACCCTAGCACCTCCTTTTTGGGGAACTTTCTGCTGGAAGATACTCGCATGGACTCACTCAAGGCCTCCCGAAGTCGCTTAACATAGACACGACCACCTAGGAAACGCTGGCATGAAAGCACCCTACCTGGCACTGCCTCATCCACAAGGGCTGTCAAGCTTATGATGCAAGGTGCATTGCTGAAGCACAACTTAAGCGTGAGCTGCGCAAGTCCAGAGCCACCAGCGCAACAACTACAGTACCAACACAAGTCTGTCCAATATGTGCCAGGACATTCCGTGCCCAAATTGGCCTGATAGTCATCTTCGGACACATTGCATTCAGCCTGAAAATGACTAATGGTATCGGGGTCCTCATCAACAACGATGAATGAACAACATCACCCATCTCCAGCTTTGTCTCAGCCCATCTTCTGCTGAAAGCCCTGTGGCTTTGTCATAAAATAATTGAATCTCTGGCTCCTTTTGTACTACATTCAGCCCATCAAGTCTGTACCTACCACAATCCCACCCAGGCCCTATCTCTTTAACTCCATGTATGTATCCTACTAATCTACTTGAAACTAAGGAGCAATTTAGCATGGCCAATCATCCTAACCCGCAGATCTTTGGACTGTGACAGAAAACCAAAGCATCCTGAAGAAACCCTCGCAGACACAGAGCAAAAGTGCAAATTCCACACCTGAGGCCAAAATTGAACCTGCGTCCCTAGCGCTGTGAGGCAACAGTGCTAATTACTATGCCACTGTACCGCCTCTTCAAAATAGACATTTTACATAGCTTTATTTGTTGGCCTCCTATCTTCCAGCTTTCATAAATTTCAGATAATCAAAACTCTGCTTCCTGCATCCTCACTGTCAGCAACTGCCTTTCGCTTATCATCCTGTGTTACTGACTTACAGTTTGAATCCAATTCTGCTTCGATTTAAAAATTCTAATTTTTGAGTTCAGCTCCCTCCATGGCAACTCCCTTCCCAATCTCCATAACCATCTCCTTGAAGATCTTCTTACTATATTCTTGCAATTCTGATCTCTTGGTATCTCTGCCTTCCTGTGCCCCACATTGGTAGCTGTGCCCTTAGCTGTCTCGGCCATAACCTTTGGACTTCTCTTCCCAAATCTTTCCACCTGTCTAACCTCATTTCAGATTTTCTGGAAAACCTACCTCTTTCACAAAGCTTTTTGCCACCTTTTCTAATCAGCCTGCTTTGGCACAGTGTTAATTCTGAATATAGAACAGTACAGGCCCTTCGGCCCTCGATGTTGTGTCAAGCTATGTCCAAACCCAAGGTCAAGCTATTCCACTTTCTCTCATTCTGGTTTGCACCATGTGCCTATCCAATAACCGTTTGAAAGTTCCTAAAATATCTGACTCTATTATCACAGCAGGCAGTGCATTTCACACCCTAACCACACTCTGAGTAAAGAACCTACTGCAGACATCCCTCCTATATCTCCTGCCATGAACTTTATAGTTATGCCCCTTAGTAACAGCTACACTCACCCCCTCATCTATCTTATAAACTTCTATTAAGTTGCCTCTCATCCTCCTTCATTTAGAGACAAAAGCCTCAGCTCCCTCAACCTTTCCTCATAAGACCCACCTTCCAAACCAGGCAGCATCCTGGTAAATCTCCTCTGCATTTTCTCCAATGCTTCCACATCCTTTTCATAGTGAGCTGACCAGAATTGCACACAATATTCCAAATGTGGTCTCACCAAAGTCCTGTATAGTTGCAGCATAACCCCATGACTCTTAAACTCAAACCCCCTGTATGTAAGTGCTAACACACTATAAACCTTCTTCATGGCTCTGTCCACTTGAGTGGCAATCTTCAGAGATCTGTTGATATGAACTCTAAGATCTCTCCGTTCCTCCATATTCTCAGAACCCTACAGTTGACCACGTAATCCCGCATTCAAGTTTATCCCACCAAAATAAATCACCTCGCATTTACAAATAACCTGATTTTTACACCCATGTGGAAATACCTTGGGACATTTTACTTTGTTAAAAGCGCTGTATGTATGCAAGTTGTTGTGGTGCACATTGTATAAATATTTAGGCATTTGTCAACATATAACTTGTACAGTAATTATGGTTATGTCAAACAATTAACAATCTAGAGAATAAAGACTGAAATGGGGCGGCATGGTGGCACAATGGTTAGCACTGCTTCCTCACGGTGCCAGGAACCAGGATTCAATTCTGACCTCAGGTGGAATTTGCATGTTCTCTCCATGTCTACTAATTTCCCTGACACTAAGGGGCTATTCAGCACAGACATCCACCTAACTCGCACATCTTTGGCCTGTGGGAAGAAACCAGTGCATTCGAAGGAAAACCACACAGACGTGGAGAGAATATGTGGAGTTTGCACAAACAGTCACCTAAGGCCTGAATTGAACTCAGGTCACCGCGGCTGTGAAGCAGCAGTGCTAACCACTGTGCCATGCACCAGTAGTGGATTGCTTGGATTCTTCTCATCAACTCGATGATTCTATTTTTTATCTCTGGATACCTTATGTTGCAATCCTGATGTGCTGGAAATGCCAGCTGTGACGTTTGGCTCATGGCTGTTTCAGCTGAGAATTATGTGCTGCTGTCCTCTCTCACACTGCCACACAAAATGGCTTCTTACAGAATCCTAGAACACAAAATAGTTGCTATCCCAAATTGTCAAATTATCATATTAGATATTGGGTTTGACCCAGTCTGGGGCAGGGTGAAGAGGTTGGATTAATCCCATCCACTGTCTAGTTTAGGTTGCTAACCTTGTAAATCTTAGCCATTAAGTTGAATGGTTCATATTCTCCCAGGTTTGGGGAGACAAAAAAGAGGAATTCACATCTTCTGGGAAGCCACTGTTAATGAGTTTCTATTTACCCTTGTGGAAAAGTGCATTGAATTTCAAATATCTTCATGTATCAGGAGATGTCTACCTGCAATCCGCCTGGTATCTTTTAGAAGTTTGATGATATTGCAGTTAGGTGATTTATGGCAGCCATTGTTGACTTGTGTCCTTATGAAAGGAAGATCATCCTTTTACAAAATTTATATCACAACTACATGTTCATTATACTTTATCATTTGATCATTTTTATTAAATTAAACTTCTATATTCAAGAGACAAGTCTTTGAAACATTTTTCTATCATAGGAACATAAAAATTAGGAGCAGAAGTAGGCACTTCAGCCTTTTGAGTCTGCTCCACCATTAAATCAGATCAAGTTGGTTTCTCCCTGGTCTCAAATCCACCTCTTGTTTCCCATGTCACTTTATCCTTTTTTTACAATTAGAAATATGTCTATCTCCTTCTTGAAGCCATTCAATGATTTCAAATGATCTCAAACCACAGCAAGTTACACAAATTCACCACCCTCTGTGAGAAGTAGTTCTCTTAATCTCAGTTTGAAATCTATAACCTCTCAACCTGTACCTGTGACCTCTTCTTCTAGATAGCCCATGAGAGGAAACTGATTTAATCCTGTTAGTCCTGGTATAATTGTGGCAAATTTGCACTGCACTTCTCCAAAGCCAGTACTAATGTCCTTTAGGGAAGAAAATCTGCCATCCTTACATAGAAACATAGAAGATAGGAGCAGGAGGAGGCCTATCATGGCTGATCATCCAACTCAATAGCCTAATCCTGCTTTCTCCCCATAACCTTTGATCCCATTCACCCCAAGTGCTATATCTAGCCGCCTCTTGAATACATTCAATGTTTCACAATCAACTATCCCTATGATAATGAATTCCACAGGCTCACCACTCTTCGGGTGAAGAAATGTCTCCTCACTTCCATCCTAAATGGTCTACCCTGAATCCTCAAACTGTGATCCCTAGTTCTGGACTCCCCACCATCAGGAAAATCCTCTGGGCTGTGGGAGGAAGCTAGAGCAATCCACGCAGACACAGGAAGAATGTGCAAACTCCACACAGATAGCGACCCAAGCCAGGAATTGAACCCAGGTCCTTGGCGCTGTGAAGCTAACTACTGTGCTATCGTGCCACCCCAATTTGAGAAGCTCTTGACATGTTAATGATTCGACCATTGAATCCTAGGGGTTTGTCTATCTTTAATCTCATTAGTTTATCAACGCCATTTTTTAAAAGTTATATTGAATCTAATTAGCTCTTCTTCTTGGCTTTTCTTTGTATGTTGAGTATTTTGTTACATTAAACATCTTAATTGTAGCTTGTTTTATAGCTTACTGACATGATAATACATCTACAAAGTCAGAGAGAAGCTTTCCAGATTTTTATAACTGACTGGTCTAAGTTTTTATTTGTTTTTTCACCTTTCCCAGGAAATTAGATATGTCACTAGAAGCAGGCACAGTTCAATAAGGCATTAAATAATCCAACCATTGGATTCATTTCTAGAGGGATAGAACGAAAAAACCATAAGAAAATGATGAAACTTTTATGGAACAAAAAACAGAAAATGCTGGAAAATCTCAGTAGGTTTGACAGCATCTGTGGAGAGAGAATAGAGCCAACGTTTTGAGTCTGGATGGCGCTTTTACACACAGGGTTTTGGATGCCTAGGACTTGGTGCCAGGGAAAGTAGTGGAAGCAGACACGATAGTGACTTTTAAGGGACATCCGGACAAATACATGAATAGGGTGGCATAGTGATTAGTACTAATGCCTCACAACTCCAGGGACCACGGTTCAATTTCCAGCCTTAGGTCACTGTGTGAAGCTTGCTCATTCTTTCCATGCCTGTGTGGGTTTCCTCTGGGTGCTCTGGCTTTCCCTTCACCATCCAAAGATATGCAGGTTAGGTAGATTGGCCAAGCTAAATTGTCCCTTAGTGTCGGGGGAGTACCTAAGTTAAATGGATGGGATTGTGGGGGTAGGGCCTGGGTGGGATTGTGGTCGATGCAAAATCAATGGGCTGAATGGCCTCTATCTGCACCGTAGGAATCTATGATTCCATGAAAGAAATAGGATGGGAAGCGAAGGATATGGTCCCCAAAAGAATAGGAGGTTTTAGTTCAGACAGGCAGCATAGTCGGTGCAAGCTTGGAGGGCTGAAGGGCCTGTTCCTGTGCTGTAATTTTCTTTGTCAAAAAGTTGTCTGGAGCCTTATTGATCAGACGACATATAGTTCAGGTCTCCATATTGTGAAAGTGATAGATATTGGAGAGGGTGTAAACGGATTTAAAAGGATGAAACTTGGACAGAGATTAGAAAGATCAGGACATGATCTAATAGGGGGAGGTCTATTCTCTAAAGAAAGAGACGGCTGAGATGTGACAAAATAGATATTCTTAAGTTAATTGAAAGGTTTCATTGGGTAGATGTGGAGAAAATGTGGGGAGATCAACATTAGAGTTTATAAATATAAGATAGTCACTAATAAATCCAATAAAGAATTTAGAAGAAACTTCATTATCCAAAGAGCAATCAGCATGTGGTGTGCCTGGCCACAAGGAGCAGGAAGCAAATAGAATTGATGCTTGTCAGAAAAGCAAGATAAGCACGTGAGAGAGAAAGGAATAGAAGGATATTCTAACAGGGTGAGATAAAGAGAAGTTTGTGAGCATAAATGACAGAACAGAACAATAGAGCCAAATGGCCTTATTCTGTATCATAGATCTAATGAAATTCAATGTAACATTCTGCTAATGTGGAGCAGATTGGATGGATTATGCTGGTCTTTTCCTTTTTGACACTTGTCAGTTTGAAAGTTTCCCGTAAGCTTTAAACTGAGTTCAAGTACCAAACATTGCAACTCCCATTATGGACCATTTTCTCACTTTCCCTCTCTCACAAACACACACAGCATTTTTATTATTGTATCTGAAAGGTTGTAGCTTGGTGGTATTGCAGCTGCCCCTGTACAGTACTGAATTGTCCAGTCAGGTGCATCCAGTTAGAATGGGACTAACCTTTGACTAAATTCTCTTTCCAGACCATTAAACCCCAGCCCCATTTCACTTGAAGATTATATATAGGTGGCATGATGGTACAGTACGGCAGGGTAGCACAGCTGCTTCACAGCTCCAGGGATTTGGGATCGAATCCTGGTTCAGGTGACTGTCTGTGTGGAGTTTGCACATTCTCCCTATGTCTGCATGGGTTTCCTCCAGGTGCTCCAGTTTCCTCCCACAGTCCGAAGATGTGCGGGTTAGATTGATTGGCCATGCTAAATTACCCTTTAGTGTCCTGGGATGCATAGGTTAGAGAGATTAGTGGGTAAATATGTAGGGATATGGGGATATGGCTGTGGTGTGATTGTAGTCGGTGCAGACTTGATGGGCTGAATAGGCTCTTTCTGCACTGTAGGATTCTATGATTCTATACAGTGGTTAGCACTGCTGCCTCACAGCACCAGGGACCCAGGTTCAACTCCCAGCTTCGGTCACTATTTGTGGGTTTCCTCCAGGTGCTCTGGTTTCCTCCCACAGTCCAAAAGACATGCTGTTTAAGTGCATTGGCTGTGCTAAATTCTCCCTCACTAATAAATAAACTTTAACTCTGTGATCATTAGAGACTGGATTTTCTGATCTGTGCAATCCAGTTCGAATCAAGAATCATCGAGCAATAAGGAAACCACGCAGCCCATATTGCCTACATTGGCTTAAGAGAGAGAGAAAGCTATCCAATTAGACTCATTTTCATCCTCTTATCCTTGCAATATTTTGCTTTGTCAATTTTCACCATGTTTACAGGGAGAATAAGGAGGAGAGTTACGAGTCATTTTGCTAAAGTCAAGCAAATAACCCAATAACATGAGAAAATACAGCATATTGGGTGGCATGGTGGCACAGTGTTGCCTCACAATACCAGGCATCCAGATTCAATTCCTGGCATAGGTCAATAGCTGTGCGGAGTCTGCACATTCCTCCCGTATCTGTGTGGGTTTCCTCTGGGTGCTCCAGTTTCCTCCCACAGTCTGAAAGATGTGTTGATTAGGTACATTGGCCATGCTAAATTCTCCCTCAGTGTATCCAAACAGGCACTGGAATATGGCAACTAGGGAATTTTCACAGTAACTTCATTGCAGTGTTAATGTAAACCTACATGTGACACTAATAAATAAACTAACCTAAATTTTGTCTGCCCCCCACCCTCACTCCCCATAATACTATGGAAGAAGGTTTAGCTTTTTATAATAAAAACTTCCAGCCTACAAACCTTTATTAATAATTTTAAATCATACTTTTTCAGTATCTAACATGGATGTAATTTGCCAACATTCAGAAGAACAATAAGCTAAAAATGGCAAGTCCTATACCAGTTTATTTGGCCATTGTAGTTTGTGGACAATACAATTCAATCACTCAAAACAACTGGAGACAGTTTTGCAATTACAGAAAACTTTGACAAGTTACATACTTAACAGGACCCACCAATTGCTTTGTCTTTCCATCTCTCCAATGAAGCAGTGGCACAGTGCGTAACACTGCTGCCTTGCAACTCCAGGGACCAATATTCCTTGGGTCACAGTCTAAATAGAGACAGCATGTACTGTCCCATGTCTGCATGGATTTCCTCCAAGTGCTCTGGTTTCCTCCCACAGTCCAAAGGTGTGTGGGTTAGGTGGATTGGCCATGCTAAATTGCTTCTTAGTGACAGGGGACTAGCTAGGGTAAATACATGGAGATAGGGCCTAGTTGGAATTATGGTTGGTGCAGACTTGATAGGCTGAGTGGCCTCCTTCTGCAGTTAGGATTTTACAATTTTATGAAAGTATTTACTGCAAAGATTCAGGCTGACTGAAAAGTCTGCACTTGGAATATTTACCCGACTGAAAAGCCCTTTGAACCAGAATTATGCATTCTGAAAATGTATAAATCGTAAAATTTCCTCACATGCATTGGTAGAATTTGATTTTGAGGCAGAAAGGTTTATTTCCTTCGTTTGTTGAGGAATTGAGAATTAATGGGTTGGGTTTTACTCTAAAGAGAGGAAGTCTCAACCTTAGGATCTAAAATGGCTCCCATTGCCTCACGCATGGGTGGATGCTCAATGACTTTGCTACCTGCAGCCAGTTAACAACCAACAGTGGGTGTGTGGGGACGGGGTAGAGAAAACTGGCCAATGGTAGGTGGGAAATCAAAGAGTGCCATTTTTCAAGAGAACTCAACAAGCCATCCTACATGTAATAAATCAATTTATTTACAATATATTTACACTAATAGGGTCAGACAGATTAACCACAACGCTCCTCCCTAGCTCCAACTGAGGATCCTCACCATCTGGGGATACACACCCTTGCTCCCAATAGGGTCAGCTTCTTCTCTGACACTCCATAGAGTCCAACCCGAGCACGTGGCCCTCAGGGAATACCCCTTAAAGGGATCACACTACCATACCACACATAAAAAGGGGTCCGGCAAAAGTAACTAAAACAAAAGCAAAATACTGTGGAGGCTGGAAATCCAAAATAGAAGCAAAGATTTCTGGAAATACTTAACAGGTCTGGCAGTATCCACGGTCACCTGTGCAGCCCTGAAACAAACCACTGGCACAAAGTTCAGCTGACTGGAACTTTCAGGGCAATAGTTGATGAATGACCTCTAAGCCCTATGTGGTGCCAGCTTCTACATCATTGGTACAGGTGGTTCACCATTCTTGGGCACAGATCCAATCGTCTCCGGCACTGGATCTCCAATATCTGGAACTATGATGCTCTCCTCTGGTAGACTCATGGCTGGTAGTGTCTCTTCTGAGCCACCTCCATGTGTGGCCCTGCACCCAGTAAATCAACCGGTCCTTGCCAGCCCATTTTCTGTAGGGCACTGGTACTGTTCACGTGCAGCAGCATGTTGAAGTCATTGCTGCTGGTCCACTATAATGAAAAGCAATGCCAGATCGACGAACTCTGTTATCGTTTCCATCCAAAACTGGAAGGAAGCGAACAGGAATGAGAGCATCAAGGAACCCTGACAATCCCCAGAGCCAGAACCCTCTCAAGACCTGTGACATCCAGTCTTGCATGTTTACTTATGTGAGCACTTTTCCAATGAGTGTTACTCCCTCCTCTCTCACACAATGGCCATCTCCCCACACCAGTTTCTCCCATGATAGATGCACATCTACCTTGTATAGCCATGGTGACCTGCTTAATCCCAATGGTGAGGACTGAGGGTACGAGTGTTTTGACTTGATCCTTGTGCTGCTCGCGCAACCCCCCCCCAATCATTCTAGGGCTGAAACACTGCCACCAAATTTGTCATGTGATTCCTCATGAGCGCACTCAACTTTGCCCTTTGAATTTGGGGCTCAATACAAGTCATCTCTCTTTTATGGAAAGGTGAGTATAAGCCTCAATGCTTGTGGGGGGGGGGGGTTCAGCTGCTAAAAAGTTAACAAATCGGTGACAATCAGTGACATAATGATACATTACAATACTGACTAAATGGGCAAAATTGACTTGTTAAGGAAGGGATGTGATTAAGGAAGTGGCTTTCTCCTATGGCAAGTGAGGCACTCCTGATTCATTTCAAAACTCCAATTTGCAGTCAGTTTCATGATTCTATCTTCATTCTCCCAGCTCTTGTGGGTTTCACATCAAACGTGCCTTTCATTTTGAGCAGTCAGTCACCCATGGTTACATCCCTGAGAACCTGGACTCCATGACTAATGGCATTGCTGATCCATAGCTCCTGTCCTGAAGTTACACTTTGCAGACTGAATCAATGTGACTATGCCCGTCATCCTCCTGTTGTCCTCATGGAGTTCATCACTACCCATGTCAGAGACCCCCAGACTGCCCATGCAGTCTGGTGTTTCACTGGAACCCCCCCCCCCCCCCCCCCCCCCCCCCCCCTCAGCCCCCCGCTCTACCCTCAGACCTCACAGTTACTTACTGTGCTGATCCTTTGAATTTAGCCATTTCCACCCACTTCCAGTTACCACTCTGGACAGGCAATCCCTCCGAGGATACATCGTTTAGACAACAGCAAGGATTACTTGAGGAGCGCTCACTACATAGCAGGCACCAGATCCCTTGAAGACTAGAGATTCACAACAATGAAAGCCCAGTAAGCCCTGTGAGCAGCAAAACCAACCCCCATCTCCACCCCCAATGCCAAGATTTAAATCTTGTTTCCCAACTGTCACCGGATTTTGCACCACCGCTATTTGTGCTGATGGTTAACGTAGACTCAAAATTCCACTCATAGCCTAAAACCACTTCCCTTCTGAATCATTGTTCCTGGATAATTTGATTTAAATTTAGAATATCGTCAATCTGTACAAAATGAACATGTGAGTGTTTTATGAGGTATATTTGGCAAATTGACTAAAAAAATGCATATCTGTGGGTTTTTGCATTGGTCAGGAGTGGATGAAGGCAGGGGCACGTCTTGATAGTCACAAGCGGCTAAAAGGAATCAACGCCCAATCCTTTTGCTTTTCATTTAATGTCAAAGGTGCTAGGCCATGTCAGAATGTGACCAGATTACTGCAAAGTCCAAGCTCTTTAACCCCTGCTGAGTCAAGCTGGATCCCAAATTTTTTTGATCCTCAGGCTCCACCCATTTCATCTTGCCCCTTCTCAAGGTCACATGACTCTTTATAGTTCTCAGAAAATACACCCACCTGTCCCCAAAACATGTGCCCCAGTACTTGGAAGCCCTGTGCTCCTAGATTGTCAACAATTCTTCTCCCTGCCTCACAGCACCTGAGACCCGAGTTCAATTCCGGCCTCGGATGACTCTCTGTGTAGAGTCTGCACATTCTCCCTGTGTCTGCGCAGGTTCCCTCCTGATGCTCCAGTTTCCTCCCACAGTCCAAAGACGTGCAGGTTAGGTGGGTTGGGCATGCTAAATTGCTGCTGAGTGTCAGGGGGATTAGCTGCAGTAAATAAATGGGGGTGCAGGGTTAGGGCACTGGGTGGGGTTGTTGTCGGTGCAGGCTTGATGGGTCAAATGGCTTCCTTCTGCACTGTAGCAACCGTGACAGTTCTACTCTATGACAGTTCTATAATCATATTCTGACACCCCTGTTCCAATAATCCCCAAACCCACCCCGGTTTTCAAGCTCATACTGCTGTACTTCCAAACTCTTTGAAAGTACTGCTGGATTTTGAGACTTCGTCCTAATTAATGCCAAACCTGTCTTCCAAGCCTTCTGGATTTTTCCCAATGCAATCAGTGTCCTTGGCAATAAACTTGGTACAACATCCTCGATGTTATGTGAGCACTCCCATGGTCATTTGTTGGTATAGAATATACACCTGCCAATTTATGAATTGTATTATATATCACATAATGGCTTAAGCAAAAGATCATCTTTCAATTTTACTTTGAACAAAACCACCATTTCCTGTCAAAACTCGTCACATTTTCTTTCCACCACATTCTCTTTCACTTCCATTATCACTCTGATCTCTTCCTTTCTACCTGGTCAACTCCTCTATCTTTTTCATACTTTTAAAACCATTTCTACTTGCTTTTGCCAAAGCAACTCAATCTCTATCTGCTTCTCTCCTCTCCCTCTCAGATGCACACGTCTGAGGTGATATAAATGTGAGAAATGGGAGACAAATGTGCTATCAGCGGCATGACTGCTTCACAGCTCCAGGGACCTGGGTTTGATTCCCGGCTTGGGTCACTGTCTGTGTGGAGTGTGCATGTTCTCCTCGTGTCTGCTTGGATTTCCTCCAGGTGCTTCGGTTTCCTCCCACAGTCCAAAGATGTGCGGGTTAGGTTGATTGGCCATGTTAAAAAAATTGCCCCTTAGTGTCCTGGGATGCGGAGATTAGAGGGATTGTTGGGTAAATGTATAGGGATATGGGAGTCAGGCCTGGGTGGGGTTGTGGTTGGTGCAGACTCTTTCTGCATGCAGGGTTCTATGATCAAGGGGGGCAGTTAGGGAAATTAAAAATATTTAGGAGGTACAACAAGTCCTTCCTATTAGTAACCCACCTGATGTCATTTGCTAAAATGTGGTTTACTCTTTAGGGCCTTTTTTTTTCAGTTGATGTTGCCATTTTCAATTATAGGGCATCCACATTCTGCCCACCACCCTTCCCAACCCCGTCCCCTTGCTGAATTCTGGGTCAGCCGCTGTTCTGAGAGAGACCAAGGTCTTTCATCCCTGGAACAGGAACATAGAGCACGGATAGGATGTTGCTGACCACTGAACTGTGAATAAACCAAGGCAGGAGGTTGGGGATGGTGGTACTGGGGAGAGATGGAGGGGGAAATGTGGGTACGGAGTGCCCCAGTCCCCTGGCAGTCAGCTTTGAGGAAGGATCATCTAGACTGGAAACATTGGGTCTGTTCTCTCCCCACAGATGCTGTCAGAACTGCTGAGATTTTCCAACATTTTCTGTTTTTGTTTCAGATTCCAGCATCCGCAGTGTTTTGCTTTTATCCCTGGAAACTGTTGTGGCCCGTCTGGTTTCTTCCCTGAAACCGCCCCTCTCCCCTCAATTCTCCGATTATGTGAGTGATTTATTTTGTAGGTTATTCCAGTTAGGAATGCACAGTCCTGTGTGTGCACAGCACAGTTGTTCAATCCATACATTGTTTTCTTACAAAAAAATGTCTGAAGGTAGCCAAGTCCAGCCTTAACGTTGATCCCTTTGGGAACTCATGATTCTCATTAAAGTTGTTTCACTTAAAATTGTGATTTTCAGGGATGCAAACATAGCTCAAAGTAAAGACTTATTGTGCAGAGGAGGTGAGGAGCTGGGATGAAGTGGGGAGTGTGTTTGTAGAAATGGGAGCCAAGTTGGTTTCATTTTGGGCTGCAGTGTGGGCAGAATGATCTACATCAGCCCTAATACTTGACCAGCATCTTCTCATAGTCACCAACAACAGCAGACCAGAGACCCTCTGTGACAGACATCTCTCTCTCTCTCTCTCAGTGCCTGTGAGTCGCCCTGCCAACGGGGGCAGTCCCAGGGCGGGCCGGCGCTAGGACCCAGCGTTACCCCGGTGCTCGCGTCTCGTTGCCGGGGTAACGGCGGAGCTGCCGCTCGGGGAAGATGGCGAAAGCGGGCAAGAAGCGGGTGGACTCGACTCTGAAAGCCAGCCCGTCCCCCATACAGCAGATCACCGTGAAAGAGTGAGTGCCTGGGATCGCGATCTCCCAAACCCGCTAACACCCTCAACCCAAATATCCTCACTCCTACCTAACCCCTCACCCTCAACCCGACACCTCACCCCTCATCCTCAACCCGACCTGACCCCTCAACCCCTCACCTTCAACCCGACCTGACTCCTCACCCTCAACCCCAGACCTAACCCCTCACCCTCAACCCTAGACCCCACCCCTCACGCTCAACCCGACCTGACCCCTCAACCCCTCACCTTCAACCCTAGACCTAACCCCTCACCTTCAACCCAGACCTCACCCTCAACCCAACCTCACTCCTCATCTTTAACCCCAGACCTATCTCCAACCCTTCATATTCGAGCCAGACCTAACCTTCATCCATCACCTTCAACCTCAGACTTAACCCCTAACCCCTCACCTTCAACCCCAGACCTAACCCTTCACCCATCATTTGAACCCCAGACCTAAACTCTAACCCCTCACCTTCAAACTCTGATCTAACCCCACCCTCAACTCCAGACCTAACCCCTAACCCCTCACCTTCAACCCCAGACCTAACCTCTAACTCTTCACCTTCAACCTCTGACCTAATCCCTCACTTTTAACCCTAGATCTAACCTCTCACCCATCACCTTAAGCCGAGTCCTCACCCTCAACTTCCTCACTCCTAACCTTCAACCCCAGTCCTAACCCTCAACCTTCTCATCCCTAACCTTTAACCCCAGTCCTAACCCCTAACCCCTCACCCTCAACCCCAATCCTAATGCTCAACCTCTTCATGCCTAACCCCTTAACCCCCAATTCCTTTCACCCCAAACCTCCACACCTCTAAACTCTTCACTTTCTACCCCCAACCACTAACCTCCTCAGCTCAATCCCCTGCATATTCAATCTCTCCACCTGCAATCCACCCCTCACCCAAACCTTCAGCTACTTTTACTCCAACCATTAGCCCTCTCATCCCCTCCTCATCTCTGTTGTTTAACTCCCCTCATCCCAACTTTCCTCACCCTAACCTTACCCTGAACTTCAATGCCCTTCACCTGAACCTTAAACCACTCTCACTCCAACACTACTCCCTCACCCCCTCCTCATCTCTATCCTACAAATCCTCTCACCCCAAAGTGAACATTCCTCAACGCTAACCCCCCTCACCCTGATCTTCAACACCCTTCATCCGAACTTTCAACCAGTCTCACTCCAACCATTACCCCCCACCTCCTTCTCACCTATATCCTTCAAATCTCCCCACCCCAAATCTTTACCCCACCCTATCCCTAAACTGTGACCCCCTCATACTGACTTGCAATTTTGTCGCCTATAGCCCCTCACCTCTAACCTTCAGCCACACACCATACCGCTCATCCCAAAATTTCAACTCCTTATCCCAAAATTTCAACGTCCTTCTTCCCCTCTCCTCTCCATCTTCCTCCCCCACTTTCTTCTGTTAGGAACTAGATCAGAAGTTCAAAGATACGTTATAAAGTTAGCTTAGACCCCAATGTTTTTTTGATTTTGGCATTGTGGCAAACATAAGGTGTTTCAGTCCAGGTATGATTCGACTGATATACTGGGGAGCTTTTTTTAATCAAAACAAAGTTTATTTAAGAACACATTTAGAATTTAACAAAAATAATTAGTGTAACTTTTACTGATCAAAATAATTAAACATAAAAAAAATTCTTAACAGCTAGCAATCTCTATAGTTCCAATTTAAGCAATATCCCCATAGGTCATATCCTGTTTCAGAATCTATTAGCACCAAAACAGATATGCTCACTTGAATGCTAGATATCCAGCCTTTTAGCCCTTCTGAACAGATGCAGAAATGTGCCTGTCTTCTGACTCCCATACAAGAGTTTCATAAGAGAGATCTAATTTAAAACAGCAAAAACCTCAGAGAAAGGGACCTGTTTTCTGGCAGGTCCCAGACTTCAGAGAGACCCAGAGCTATTTCTGCTCTTTATATCTCCCAAGCAACAACTGACTGGGTTTCTCTGTAAAAGCCTAGTCCCACTCAGTTGTTTGACCATACTTGTCAATCAATCTAATCACTCTGCAAAACCTCAGGGGAAAATAGTCTGGATTAAAACAAACATTTTAGCAATTAAGATCAATTATGCTGCTATAGTAACAACAGGGACTGCCGTGTACAGATTGGCACCAATACATAGACTTGGCTAATACAAATACATTCCTTAAAGGCACACTATCACCACACCCCTCATTTCCTCTTCACCCTCCCCCTATGTCCCCACTCACTGTTACCTTTCTGTCTGCTTCCTCCCTCTTGCCCCACTTCCCTTACCCCGCTCACCTCTCCCTCCATTCCCCCACCATCTCCTCCTCTTCCCCCTTACCATCTCCCCCTTCCCATTCTTCCCCTCCCTGTCCTCCATTCCCCTTTCACTCCCTCCATCCTATTTGTCCCCTCTGTCTTTATTTGCCCTCTCCAGCCTTCTTTGTCATTCACTTTATCCTTCCTCTTTACCCCATATATCCCAGAAGCAATGTGTAGTTACTTGCAAATGCAGAACCTTGCAAATGCCAAATGGGCTGAGTAAAGAGCCCACTCAATGATTTATAAACTGTTAGGCCCTGAAATCCTCAACTTTCATACAAGCTGGATCGCACCCCTTTTAAACCCCACCATGCCAATGTAAATCCACCCTTTAACATTCATGCTCCCTCCATTCTCTCTCATGCCCCTCATACCCCCATGTCATTTCTAGTGTCCATCATGGACAAACTTCAGCAACGTGTAGATGAAGAAAAAGTTAAAATTCTAACAATCTAATACAACTCTCACTCCAAAATTCTTGGCAGTTAAAAAGCTACAATTTATGAAACCATAAAAACTTTTAAAATCCATTCAATTGTTTGATCAGGTATAAAATCAAACTTCTATTCAGTACCTACATCAAAGACAGCTATTTTTAACTACCTCTTTAAATTGTCAATCAAATAGTGAATTCCAAGCTCCCTACTGAGATAAGTGCTTTTATAGCTTTTGAAACTCAGCCAAACATTCAGAATGACCTCGGCTTAAAGACAGACGTAGGGAAATGTCAGCAAGAGGTTCACTGAAACTGTGACAGAGATGGTCATGATTTTTTGTAACCTTTACCGGATGGCCTGCCAGTCAAAACAGTTCAGAAGATTTTTTTAAATTCTAAATTACATTTAGTTTTGTTTTTCTTTATTTCTAAAAGGCTGAGGATTTAAAACCTTCCAATCAAGACACTTAAATAAACATTTCCTGTCCTTCATTAAAGCTTGCGTCTATTCCATGAATTTGTGAATCCACACAGTGAGTGATGGCTCCAGAAGTGGAAGTGGGGTTTGTTTGAACTTAGTTCTAATTTTAAATGACCTCTGAATTAGGGTCTCTTACCTGCGTCATTCACACCCTATCCCTTTCTCTCTGCTGGCACAAAATGGGATCTGTCGGAAGTGGGAGTAGAACTTATGCACTTGAGTCCACCTGCCATTTAAAGATCTTCTGAGTTGGCCAGATCTAGAAAAATTCACCTCTTGGTTAGTATCAGGTGCTAGTTGTGTGCATTAAAACAAGTTGCTTAATTCAGACTATCAATAAAGATCAAGTCATCCATATTGTATTTAGTTTATCTATCATTTAGTTACTGTCTCCTTTATAAAATATGCTTTTTATAATTCAATAAATGATGAAGGTATATAGTCAGGAAATTTCAGTAAATGAAATGTGCAGCTTTCGATGTGATGAATTCATTGTAATAATTAGTTTCAAGACTTTTATTGGCTTAAAAATGGATTAAAATATTTCAGTTAAAGGTACACGGTACTCTAAAAAATGTAGCCTATTATCTACAAAATGAGCTACTTGGTCTATATAGAATTGCCTTCTACAAGCCATAAACATGCTGGATATAGGTTAAGGAGGTAGGGCTCACAAAAAGTGGCGTTGAAGTTGAGATCCTGTCACAGACTGGGAACTGGCAAGAACTGTTCTCAGCAAATTATGTTTTTATATATGCTGCAGTGAAATCAATGCTGATCCAAAGTCCTGCCATCGATTGGAAGGACATCAGAAATAGTTGCGCAGGCGCTGACAACCGCAGTGTGGGCCAAATTGCAGATGCAACTGCCCCTGATACCTTTCCAGAGGAGTTACAATGCAAAATGAAAAACATTTTGCAAGATGGCACAATGGTTAGCACTGCTGCCTCTCATGTCAAGGATCCTGATTTGATTCCTGGCTTGGATAACTGTGTGTGCGGACTCTGCATGTTCTTCTTGTGTCTGTGTGGATTTCCTCCAGGTGCTCTGGTTTCCTCCCACAGTGTGAAAAGCAGGTTGGTTAAATACATTGGCCACCTAAATTCTCCCTCAGTGTTCAGGCACTGGAGTGTGGCGACTGACAGATTTTCACAGTAACTTCATTACAGTGTTAATGTAAGCCTACTTGTGACACAAATAAACTTTAAACTTATACTCTGGAATTCTACTGCTCCACCTGCCACAGAATCCGAACGGGCGAGGGGCAACAATGAGAATGTCTTGAATTCAGGTGCAATCTCGGATCAAGTGAGGGCATAAAATTCCCTTAAATTTTAAGCATTCAGAAATGCAAAAACATGGCTCCGATTCTGGCAAATGGAAGTAGTGCAAAGCAAAGGGTGACAAAATAGGTAGGACTGCAAATAGGGGGAAAGAAATTTGACAGGAATATCAAATCTGTTGCAATAACATGAGAAAAACAGTATGTTCAGGGACAATGTGATTCTCTTGGGAATTGACAACAGGGTCATTGGCAATGAAAAGAATATGGAAATATTGATTGATTAATTTTTGTATTTATAGTGGAGTAAAGGTTCACCTGTCAGACATCCAAAGAAAGCTGCTATTGAATCAAGAAAAGGAATTCATCAAAATTAGTATAAATAAGAATGTGAAGAAAATAATAATGGTACAATGGAGTGAGTGATGCTTAGCCTCATACAGGCGTAATTCCCAAGGTTTTAAAGCAAGTAGGTTAGAACATCAGAGATGTTCCAAAATTTACTCAATTCTGTTACTGTTCCTTAAGATATGAAAATTACACATCTCTCCACTATTTAAGGCATCTGACAGCGTGAAACTAGGGAATTATAGACCGGTTAGCCGCACATCTATTGTCGGGAAATTGCTGGTGTCTATAATTAAGGAGAGAGTAATTGAACACTTTGAAAACAGAAAACCACGTATTTAAATTTGCAGGTGACACAAAGAGTTCGCATTGTAAGCAGCGTAGATAGAACCACAGCAATACAAAGAAATACAGATTCAGTGAATTAGCAAATAGCATAGATAGAGCCAAAGCAATACAAAGAAATACTCATAGATTCAGTGAATTAGCAAAACAATGACAAATGGATTTCAATCTGGCAAATGTGAGGTCTATTTTGCAATTAAAAAGGAAAGAGTGCGGAACTTCCTAACGATTGAAAAATTAGAAACAGTCAACATCTAAAGAGACTTGAGTATACAATGCCTCTGCCTTCTTTCTCCTCTCCCTCCTCCTAGCTGCTCCCTCTTGATCCTTGTCTACCTCCTTCTCCCAAGCCATGTCCTCAATCAATCCCTTTCTCTCTTTGGCCCAGCATACTCCATTGCCCACTTCCCGCACACCTCCCTCCCTGCACTCCCCCTCCTTGCACTCCCCCCTGCCTGCACTCCCCCTCCCCACTCTACCCCCTCCCGCACTCTCCCCTACTGTACACACCATTTATGCATTCCCGCATCCTGCACTCCCCCTTCCCACACTTGCCCTTCCTGTACTCCCCCCCTTGCACTCCCCTTTGCCCACATCCTCCCCAACTCTACACCCTTCCACACTCTCCCATCCTGCACTCCCTCTTCCTGCACTTCCCCCTCCCACATTCCTTCCTCCTGCACTCCACTCTCCCGCACTCCAACCTCCCGCACTCCCCCTCACACACTCCCTCTCTAGCACTCCCCATTCCCGCACTCCCCCCTTCCCGCATTTCCCCCTTCCCACACTCCCTCCTCCTGGACTCGCCCATCCCACACTCACCCCTTCCTGCACTTCCCAATCCCACACTCCTCCCTCCCACACTCCACCCTCTCCCGCTGTCCCCTCCCGCTCTTCCCCTCCTGCTTCCCGCCACCCGCTCTGATACCTCCCGCACTGCCCCTCCTGTACTACCCCCTTCCGCACTGCCCCTTCCCACACTGCCCTTCCCGTGTTGCCCCCACCTGCACTGCCCACTCCTACGCTCCCCCTCCTGCCTCACCCTCCCCCTCCCGCTTTCCCCTGCCCTCTCTCACCCCCCCCAACTCCCCCCACCCCTGCCGCTTTTCCCCCACCTGCTTTTCCCTTCCCACTTTCCGGCTCACACTTTTCCTCTCCTACTGTGTCCCTGCCACTCCCCCCTGCTTTTCCCCTCCCACTCTCTCCCCCCACCCTCGTTCTTCCCCACACTCCCAGTTCTCCCCTGCCTGCTTTCCCTCGTCCTGCTTTCCCCCTCACACTTTTCCCCTCCCACTGTCTCCCTCCCACTCCCCCCGCCTCCCCTCTGCCCCACTTTTCCACTCCCCACTTTTCCACTCCCACTTTTCCACTCCCACTTTTCCCCTCCCACTTTCCCGCTCCTGCTTTCTCCCACCCTCTTTCCCCTTCCTGCTTTGCCCCCTCATTTACCCTGCTCCCGATCTCTGCCTTCTGATCTCCGTCTTCCGATCTCCCTACTCCAGGTCTCTCCCCCTCACTCTTTCCCCCTCGTATTTTCCCTCTTTGCACTTTCCCACTCACTCTTTCCCCCCACGCTCTCTCTCTTTCTCTCCCCGCTTCCTTCCCCCTCACTCCCTTCTGCCATGTCTCCTTCGCCATGCTTTCCTCGCCCATGCTCTCCCTCCCCCACACTGTCCCCCCACGCTGTCCCCTCCCCCACACTCTCCCTCCCCCACATTGTCCTTCCCACATGGTCTCCATCCGCCCACGCTGTCCCTCCGCCCACGCTCTCCTTCCTCTCATGCTCTCCTTCTCTCCATGGTCTCTCTCTGCCCACGCTCTCTCTTCGCCCACGCTCTCTTCCGCCCACACTCTCCCTCTGCCCATGCTCTCCATTCCCCCACGCTCTCCCTCTCTCCCCACGGTCTCACTTCTCTCACGTTCCTCCTCCCATCCTCTTCCTCCCCCCCACTCTGTCCTTCCCCCCACGCTCTTCCTCCCCTCACACTCTCTCCTCACAATCACTCCCATGATGTGTCACTCCTCTCGCTGTCACCCCTCTAGCACTCGTCCCAACTTGAGCTTGCACTTTACGTTCTCACCCCTCTTGCACTAACCCCCCTCTTGTGCTCACACCTCATGCTCACCCCATTCCTTCCTCCTCACCTTTCCCCTCCTGCACACTCCCCCCTCCACGAATGCAGTACATTCATCCTACCACTTGCTCCCCCAACCTGTATACTTCACTGCTGTTCTCTCTTCCAATTGTTTTGATCACCAGTGCTCTTGGACTCCCACATTGCTCCTCCTCCTGAGCCTCCTTCCCCTCCTGCTACATTTTTCCCCCTCCTGTCTAAACCTGTTCTCTTCCCTGCTCGTGGTTTTTCTCTGTTCTCACCACTTCCCCTTTTTTCTTCCACCATTTTTGTCCTTCTCTCCCTCCTTCGATCCATCATTCTCTCTCAAGGTTCTCCCCTGCTCTTCCACCAACCCATTCTCCTGCCCTTCCCCATCACCCAATCCCAGTCCCTACCTCCTCTTCAACTTGCTTCCCCTTCCATACTCCCTCTCCACTTCCTTCCTTTTCTATTCTCTCTCCTCCTCCTCTCCTTCCCACTACCATTCCTGCTCCCTTATCCCTCCACTCCTCTTTCCTTATAACCTCCCCTTCCTTCACCCTCTCTTTCCCCTGTTCTTTTCCTCGCCATCCCTTCCACTTCTTTCCATCCCCTTCTTCCCCCCCTTCATTCCCTGAACTCCTCCACTCCTCTAGCCCTTCCATTCACTCCCACTGCCTCCACTGTCTCCTCCACCCCCCCCCCCCTTCCCCTCCTGTTCCCTTTTCTCCATCCCCCTCCCAGCCCCATTCCCCTCTTGGCCCCTCTCGCATCCTTCCTTCCCCCACCTCCTCCTTTCCCCCCTCTCCTTCCCAAAGAACAAAGAACAAAACTGCATGGGAAACAGGCTCTTCGGCCCAACAAGCCCGTGCCACCAACTCAATGTTCTCACTCCTACCCATGATCCCTGTCTATGTTTATAGAACCTCCCCCTCTCCCTGTCTCTCCAACTCGCCCTCCTCTCCCCTTCTTTTCCCCTCCCCCTCCTTTTCCCATTCCTTCTCCCCCTGCACCCCTCTTCCCTACCTCTCCCACCCTACTCCGCCATTTCCAATTCCAAATAAAATACTTTAGAATAAGTTCTTCTAAGATGGTGCAGACTGACTAAAGCTATCCACAGTCGATAAGGAAATGCCAATAAATCAAACCAGGTTCAGCATGACATTATCAGGTCAAACAGATGGAATATGTATTTCATGATAACATTTCAGAAATCATTATCTCACAATAATGATAAATCCTTAATTTTACTATTCATCCTGTCTTCATCTCAAAAACTTTAATAGGTCAGCAGATAATTACTTTTTTTTAGTCAACTGGAAGAACGTTCACTGCTGTCGGTATTGGTGTCAGGGGAATGCCTAAAATAACTGCACTAGTTTCCACGACATGAAATATTTCTTTCATGGTTTCATTTGTTCTTCAGAGTGCCGTCCTTCACAGCACAGGGTTTGGAGGCCACATTACAGAATTATGCTTAATCTTTTTTTTCACTGAGAAATGCCAAAATGAATCCGTGGCAGAAAGTTGTGTTATATTTTGTCTGGGATCTGTACAGCATCATTAGAAAAACACAGCTGCTTTTTGGTCCACCTGCAGCAAGGAATGATTTAAGGAGCTTGTACAAAAGCTCTGTTCATTTTGGTATGACTTACGCTGCACTCTGCACTCCAGCCCTTAATTTCATGTTGGGTAGGTGATTTACCATGGCTGCTCTCCAGCCTGTCCTGTCCCTCTTTAAATGTATGTTTTATAGGGGCTTGCCTCACAAGCAGAACAAATTTCTGAGAGTGAGAGCACTTTCAATTAGCACACTTCGCCTGCCAGCGCTCCAGCCAATCTGCGTGCCCTGATCTGGTGACAGAAACTTGTCAAGGAACGAGCATGTTTCTGTTGTCAGCACTCTCTGATTTGTATCCTCCAGTTTCTCTTGTGTGAGGAATGTTTTGGAAATTGCAAGGGAGAAACATGCCTCGGGCCTAACTTTTCAGAGATGTAGATCTTCTGGACATAGCTATCTGTAACTCTCATCATTAGTAAGAGCCTGAACTTAGAATCACAGAACTCTACATTGCAGAAAGAGGGCCTTTAGCCCATCAAGTCTGCACCGAACACAATCCCACCCAAGCCCTACCCTCATATCCCTACATTTTATACCCACTAATCCCTCTAACCTACGCATCCCTGGACACTAAGGGACAATTTCTTAGTATGACCAATCAACCTAACCCGCACATCTTTGGACTGTGGGAGGAAACCAGAGTACCTGGAGGAAACCCACACAGACACATGGAGAATGTACAAGCAGTGACCCGAGCCGGGAATTGAACCCAGGACACTGGAGCTGTGAAGCAGCAGTACTAACCACTGTGCTACTGTGCCACTCCTGTGTTACCGTGCCGCCCTTCTGCTCACCTTTCAGTAGACTGTGCAATCTTCGACAGCATTATCGCTTTAAGTACTTTAAGCATCAAATACTTATGAGCACGCTTCCATTTGGAGCCTTCTTTCTGAGAAACACCAAAATGAGTCTGCGGTGGAATCATAGAATGCGTATAACGTCCACAGTGGAGAAGGATGCCATTTGGCCCATCGAATCTGCACGTCAACAATCCACTCAGGCCCAATCCCTGCAAACCAAGTATCTATCCCACTGATCCACCTGGCACTAAGGGGAAGTTTAGCATGGCCAATCCACTTAAGTTGCACATCTTTTGAACTGTGGGAGGAAACTGGAGCATCCGGAAGAAACCCACGCAGACATAGGGAGAATGTGCAAACTTCATTCAGACAGTGATGCAAGGCTTGAATTGAACACGGGTCCCTGGTGCTGTGAGACAGATTGCTAATCACCATGCCACTGTGCCACTCAAGAAGTTATGTTATATTTTCTCTGGGATTAGTATGGAACCTTTAGAAAAATGGAGCTTCTTTCATGTGCTCCTGCAGTGAGGTGTAATTTAAGGAGCTTGTCCGAAAGCTCTGTTCATTTGGTGTGACTTTTGCCGCATTCTGCACTCTTCAACCCTTCATTCCATGTAGGGTGGATGATTTACCATAGCTGCTCTCATGGTTTCATTAGGTCTGCTCAATCAATGAAAAGGTATCCAAATCAGCAGCACTGTAGCTCTCCACATTGTCTTTAAGAGCTGTGAGATTCTGCTGAGACCCAGAACAAGCCACTGACAAAAATGTTCAGAGCAGCAGTTACTTTTGGAGCTACTGACAATGAATGGCCTCCCAGACCCTGCTTCTCCCAGAGAATATGGTAGATGTAAGTGACTACATCCCTTGACAAGTAAAGGCATTCTCACTCATCGTGGGTATGCGAACATCTTCAGGACACTCTTCAAATGCCCTCTGTGAGTGGTTCCGTTGGCCTCAATTTTGGGATTTTTAGTGCCTACTAGCACTTGTTCATCAGCATGAGATTCTTCCCTTTGCCCGACTTTATGACGATGGCCCTTCTTGTCTTCTGTAACATTGGCTGCTCCATCCAACATGAACTTGTGCTTGTCTCTATCGAAACATTGAATAGATACATGAAAGAAGTAACAAGACAAGGAAGTATTTAATGATCGGCAGAGCACTAGGAAGCTCGTAAACAGGTGGATCTTAGAGTACTTATTCACAGATCTCTGAACACAGCAGAGCAGGCAAATAGAATAATTAAGATATATGGGACACATGCTTTTATCAGTCATGGTATAGAGTATAAGAGCAAGGAGATAATGTTAGAGTTGTGCAGAACATTGGTAAAGCCACATCTGTAGAATTGTATGCAGCTCTGGCCACTCACAGCACTAGGAGGTACAGAGGAGATTCACCAGGAAGTTGCCTGGGATGGAACATTTGAGCTATAAGAAGAGACTAAATAGACTTCAATTGTTTTCTCCAGAGCAGAGAAGGGCTGAGAGGGGACATAGTTTAACGGCAGCTGAAAAGCACTTTGAGGGTGATCTGCCTACTGAGGTAATATGGACTGAAGTTACAAATAGGAAAGGATCTGTCACATTGTTAGGAGTTTTCTATAGGCCCCCAAATAGTAATAGAGATGTGGAGGACGAAATGGCAAAGCAGATTATAGATAGTTGTGGAAGTCAGAGAGTAGTTATCATGGGTGACTTTAACTTTCCAAATATTGATTGGAACGTTTATAGGTTGAATAGTTCAGATGGAACACTTTTTGTAGAGTGTGTGCAGGAGGGTTTCTTGACAGAATATGTGGATAAGCTGACAAGAGGTAGCACCACATTGGACTTGGTACTGGATAATGAACCAGGCCAAGTGTTAGATTTGTTGTGGGAGAGCATTTTGGAGATAGTGACCATAATTTGGTTCTTTCATTATTGCAATGGAGAGGCTTAGGGTCATACAGCACAGCAAGGTTTATAATTGGGGCAGAGGTAATTATGATGCAATTAGGCAAGAATTAGGGAGCATAAGATGAGAACAGAAACTGGGCATAAATGAAAAGTGGAGCTTTTTCAAGGAACTAATACTGCGTGTCCTTGATAGGTTTGTTCCTGTCAGGTAGGGAGGAAATGGCCAAATGAGGGAACTATGGTTCAGAGAGAAAGTTGAACGCCTTATCAAGAGGAAAAAAGAAGCGTATGTAAGGATGAGAAAATAAGGTTCAGTTGGGTTGCTTGAGGGTTAAAAGATAGCTAGAAATGAGTGACAAAAAAGGGCTTAGGAGAGCTAGGAGGGGGCATGAGAAGTCCTTGGTGGGTCGAATAAAGGAAAATCCCAAAGCTTTTTACCCTTATGTGAAAAATAAAAGAATGACCAGGGTGAGGTTAGGGCCAGTCAAAGATAGTAGTGGGACATTGTGTGAGGAGCCAGAAGAGGTAGAAGAGGCAATGAATAAATACTTTTTTTCAGTGTTCACTAATGAGAGGGGTCATGTTTTTGAGGATGAGAGTGTGATACAGGCTAATAGGATGGAGGAGGTAGGTGTTCTGAGGCAAGATGTATTAGCAATTTTGAAAAACCTGAGGGTCGATAAGTCCACTGGGCCAGATGGCATACATCCTAGGATACTTTGGAAGGCAGGGGAAGTAGGTCATTATAGGCCAGTTAGCCTTACTTCGGTGGTCAGTAAGTTAATGGAAAGGGTCCTGAGAGATAGGATTTATGGTCATTTAGAAAGATGCAGCTTAATCTAGGATAGTCACCACGGTTTCATGAGGGGTAAGTCCTGCCTCACTAATTTGCTTGAATTCTTTGAGAAGGTAACTAAGTGTGTCGATGAAGGTAGAGCAGTTGATGTTGTATAGATGGATTTTAGTAAGGCATTTGATAAGCTTCCCCATGGTAGGCTCATGAAGAAAGTAAGGAGGTGTGGGATGGAAGGAAATTTGACCGATTGGATCAGTAACTGGCTGTCTCATAGAATAGAAAGTCCAGGTTAAAGCCCAACAGGTTTATTTGATAAACCCACAAGCTTTCGGGGTTTGCCCCTTTGTCAAGTGAGTGCAGTGTGAGACTTCTTACTGTGTTTATGCCAGTCCAACACCGGCATCTCCACATCATGTCTCATAGAAGTCAAAGGATGGTGATGGAGGGAAAATTTTCAAACTGGAGGCCAGTACCACAGGAATCAGTGCTGGGTCCTCTGCTATTTGTGGTTTTTATCAATGACTTGGAAAAGGGGGCTGAAGAGTGGGTTAGTAAATTTGCTGATGACACAAAAATTGGGTGAGGTGGAGGGCTCTTGTAGGCTGCAAAGAGACATTGATAGGATGCAGAGCTGGGCAGAAAAGAGGCAGATGATGTTTAACCCTGACAAGCGCAAGGTGATTAATTTTGGTAGGACAAACTTGAATGCAGACTACAGGATCAACAGCAGGGTTCTGAGGATTGTGGAGAAACAGAGAGATCTTGGGGTTCATATCCACAGATCTCTGAAGTGGATAGAGCCATGAAGAAGGCTTATAGTGTGTTAACGTTTGTTAACAGGGGTTTACGTTTAAGAGCCACGGGGTTATGCTGCAACTATACCAGAACTTGGTGAGACCACATTTGGCATATTATGTGCAGTTCTGTTCAGCTCACTATAAGAAGGATGTGGAAGCATTGGAGAAAGTGCAGAGGAGATTTACCAGGATGCTGCCTGGTTTGGAGCATAGGTCTTATGAGGAAAGTTTGAGAGAGTTGGGGCTTTCCTCTTCAGAGCAGAGGAGGATGAGAGGCAAGTTAATAGAGGTTTATAAGGTGATGAGGGAGATAGATAGAATGGATGTGCAGAGACTATTTCCTTGGGTGGATGTAGGTGTTACTAGGGGGCATAGGTGTAAGGTTCATGGTGGGAGAGACAGGAGGGATGTCTGAGATAGATTCTTTACTCAGAGAATGGTTGGGATGTGGAATGCACTGTCTGCTGTGCTAGTGGAGTTGGATAACTTTAAGAACTTTCAAGTGGTTATTGGATAGGCACATAGAGCATACCAGAATGATAGGGAATGGGATAGCTTGATCTTGGGTTTGGACATAGCTCGGCACAACAATAGCTTGTACTGTGGTGCACTGTTCTATGTTCTATGATTGAGGTGTATAAGATTATGAGGGGTATGGACAGAGTGAGTAGGGAAGCAGCTGTTCCTCTTGATTGAAAAATCAGTCATGAGAGGATATAGTTTTAGGGTCAGGGACATGAGATTTAAGAATTTGTTTTTAATCCGAGAATGGTGGGAATCAGGAATGCTCTGCCTGGGAAGGCAGTGGAGGCCAGAAACATTACAAGCCTTAAAAAGTATTTAAATTAGCACATTAAATATCATAACGTTCAAAGATATGGGACAAGTGCTGGAAAATGGGATTAGTATGACTTTAGTTGTAGTTATTGTTGGTATAGAGTCGATGGGCTGACAGGCCTTTCCTGTTTTGTACTACTCTGTAACTCTAATTCTTTAAAATGAAGCCAAAACTCAGGTTCCCCCCTGTCTCAACACAAAAATATGGAAATATAAATTAAACTTAAAGCTGTAGCTTCTTCCTAACAGCCACAACTTCTTTAGAAGTATCTCTAGTTCCTCACACTGTGCTGTCTTCCCCAGTCTCCTCCACCTCCTAGTCATGTGTCTCTGTACTCTGTTCCCCAGTCATATGTCTCTGTGTAACCTTTCCTCTGGGTCCCATTGCCACAGTCTTCCAACTTGCCCCAAGTCAAGCCCTTGCCTTCTAGTCCTTTCCCTTGTCTCTGTCTTGTCTCATACACTCCCTAGTCATTCTTTTAGCTCCCAATGCCAACTGCTTCCCCCACATCTTCCCACTGGTTTCACAAAGCTCTGAGCATCCCTCATCCTTGACTTCGTAGTGGTCTTGCCAGGACAGGCATGAGCACAATGCAGTGAAAGATAGGCGAGCGCTGCGCACCCGTACCCTAAGGTCACAAGTGAAGTACTGTTCCCCAGGTGCTTGTCACTTAAATCTAGTCATGAAGCACACTAGTCTAATTGGCCGGCAGAGTGGCCATTTCATTTAGAGTGGACACATAATATCAGTAAGTGGGTCCTCTAATAAGTATCCATGAGATTCAAGTATACGTAAATATGGTTCCTGCACTGGCATACAAGGCTATCCAACTCAATTTTGCAAGGTGGGAGCAGAAAATTTCAAACTATTTTAACCCCAATTTCCACACTACTATTTCTTTACTTCTACTGATTTCTTCAAGTTCTCCATTCTCATTAGCCCCTTGTTTCCCAATTATTTCAAGAATATTGAAATGAAGACACATTCAAATTATTTGTTTCATATCTCTGCCATTTTCTTGTTCTCATTTAATTTCACCCATGAGCCCATGTTTACTTTACCTAACCTCTTCCTATTTCCATATTTATAAAAACATTCACAATCTGTTTAATGTAATTGAGAGCTACTCTCATTTGCTTGTCTCTTCACTTATACATGTTGTGATTCTCCTTTGTTGAATTCCAAAATATTTACAATCCTTACTACCTTTTTTGACAAATTTAAATCTCTTCTTTTGATCTACCACTATCTTTAATTTCTCTTATTGGCTCTGGATTGAACATTATTTTCTGTGAGGGTTTTTGTGTCTTAAAGGTATGTTTGTTGCAGATTATAGATTGATTCCTAAATTGCTATCCAGTACTCATTTACTGCCATATTTCCAATCTACATTAGCCAACTCACCTTAATACTTAGATGTTTGCTTTGTTTAGATTTAACACCTCAATCTCAGACTTAATTAAATTACTTAAAATGTGATGTAAAATTCTTGCACATTATGGTCACATTTCCTAGAGGCTCCTTTATTGCAAGTTTGTTAATTAACCCTTTGATGTACAGATGCCGGCGTTGGATTGGGGTGGTAAGAACTCAGTAAGAATTTAGCAACACCAATTTATAATCCAATCGATTTATTTGATAGTAAAAAAGCGAGCTTTCGACTCTTGTGTCTTCTTTGCCTGAAGAAGACACAAGAGTCAAAAGCTCGCTTTTTTACTATCAAATAAATCGGTTGGATTATAAATTGGTGTTGCTAAATTCTTACTGAATTAACCCTTTGTCAGTGCACAATACTGAGTTCAAAATAGCTTGCTCTCTAGTTGATTTCGCAATATGCTGATCTAGGAAACAATTCTTATTCATTCCATGGACATGTCCTACATGCTATTAGTGCAAATTTGGTTTGTCCTCTCTCCCTTCCCCAGTCTATATGAAGATTGAAGTCCCCAGGATTACTCTATTACATTTGTCACATGCACCTCCATTTTCTTCTTCCTACATGAGGATATATCTCAGGCAAGATGTCTATGATGTTCAAAAATACAATGGCACTTAGAAATGCAGAATATGAAATGAGAAAGGCTGTTCAGCTCATCAACTCTTGTTAGTGTAGCATATTTGCAGGCTGAGGAACTGAGAGAGGTACAATCGACCAGAAATGTGTTAAACACGAAATTCCTTGGGTGGTCTTCCTTGGGACATGAGCCTGAGGTGAAATAATGAACTCTCCTTGTTGCAGAGGTGGGTCCTTAACCCATCCTGGCCTATTTTGAATGGATTTCCTGCTTTGTTTTTGGCATTGTACCAGCCTTAGTGAGAGGGGAAGGATCTCCCTGCGGCACCTTGCCACAGCACAAGTGGGATAGGTCACAGCATGAGATTTTTAACAAGTTTAGAATATTTCAAATTTGATGCTTTCCTATTCAGTAATCAGTCTTAATAAAAATAAAAAGCATTTGCCGCTTCTGCCAGGAAGAAACCCTCATAAATTATACTGCATTTCTGTATGTGAATGCAGTGTAGCATGACAGACAGCCACAAATTTCTGTAACGACTACAGCCTCTGACTGAGAGAATGCAGATGGTTGGGAGGATGTATGTGGGTAGAGGTGATTGTGTCAATTGAAATGTACATGAGCAGATAATTACAATTAACTCACATATTTATCCAGAAAATGAGTGATTTGTAGATGTTACATTCCCTTTACTTGGCAGCTTATGAATTGCCCCAAGTATCAATGGGGCAGTGTCACCAACTTCCGCAGTGACTCGTATCTGATTCATCCAGCTATCACTGTGCTTTATTTAGTGTAACTGTTGAACTGCGGGCTCAATTACTGTGGGAATTTTGTTCAGACTATTTTTAGCTGCTCAGGGGATAGCTTGAGTTATAGGTGATAAAAGGAATTGATATATTTTAAGAAGTAATATAACTTAATGATCTAATGCTTAAGGGGTGATTCATAATTAGTGGTGAGAAGCAGTTGAAATGGATGGTAATTCCATTTACATGTGAGTTGAAAGTTCTGATGGTTTTTAACTGTCAAGCTTTGAATAAGTCGAGTTGATCAATAATGCGACTGTTTCAGCAATGCTTTGCATTTATATAACTTCTTTAATGTTATTAAATATCTTCTAGTATGTCACAGAAGCATACTGGTTAACATTGCTGCCTGACAGGGCCAGGGACTTGGGTTCAATTCTGGCCTTGAGTGTGACTTTGAAGTTTGCATATTCTCCCCATATTTGCGTGAGTTTCCTCCAGGTGCTCCACTTTCCTCCCACAGTCCAAAGATGTGAAGGTTAGGTGGACTGGCCATGCTAACCTGCCCCTTAGTGTTCATAGATGTGTAAGTTAGGTAAATTAGCCATGGCAAATGCCCAGGGTTATGGGAATAGGGCAAGGGGAGAGCTTGGGTGGGCGTGTTGGTGCAGACTTGATGGGCCGAATGGCCCCCTTCTGCACTGTAGGGATTCTATGGTTCTAAAATTAACACTGAGTTAAAAAAGGCAAAGTAACTAAAAGCTTGGTCAAAGAAGTAGTTTTAAGATGCATCTTAATAGAGAGTAGTGAGGTGGTTTACAGAAGGAATTCCAGTCTTTGGGCTTAGATGGCACAGGTCACAGTCACAAATGGTGAGGCAAAGAGTGTGGGAGATGGATAAGAAGCCAGAATTGGAGGAGCACAGAAATCCCTAATGGCTGTAGGATTGGTGAATATTCCAAAAAATCTTGCATGTATATGCTGCCTTGCTTACAATGTCCCAGAGCACTTGCCAATTAATTACTTCTGAAGGGTAACCACTGTTGGAATGTCTAGAATTATAGTATCCCTACAGTACGGAAGGAGGCCATTCAGTCTATCGAGTCTGTACTGACCACAATCCTACCCTAACACTATTCCTGTAATCCCACACATTTACCTGCTATTTCTCTTGGCACTAGGGTCAATTTAACATGGCCAATCAACCTAAGCCACACATTTTGGACTATGGGAGGGAGCACCTGGAAAAAACCCACACAGACGTGGGGAGGAAGTGTAAACTCACAGACAGTGATCTGAGGCTGGAATTAAGATGTGGAGATGCTGGTGTTGGACTAGGATAAACACAGTAAGAAGTCTCACAATACCAGGTTAAAGTCCAACAAGTTTATTTAGAACATAGAACATTACAGCACAGAACAGGCCCTTCAGCCTTCAATGTTGCGCCGACCAATATAAAAAGCAATGCCCCTCCATACTAAACCATTCCCTTCTCTTCCATATACTTATCAACTAACCTCTTAAACGCCACCAAACTTGGCGCATCTACAACTGCTGCAGGCAGGGCATTCCACTCCCGAACCACCCTTTGGGTAAAGAACCTACCTCTGATATCCGTCCTATAACTATCACCCCTTAATTTAAAGCTGTGTCCCCTCGTGCTAGCTTTCTCCATCCTAGGAAAAAGGCTATCACTGTCCACCCTATCTAAACCTCTAATCATCTTATATGTTTCGATCAGGTCCCCTCTTAGCCGCCTCCTTTCTAACGAAAACAACCTCAAATCCCTCAGCCTCTCCTCATAAGACCTGCCCTCCATACCAGGCAACATCCTGGTAAACCTCCTCTGTACCCTCTCCAATGCCTCCACATCTTTCTTATAATGCGGGGACCAGAACTGCACACAATACTCCAAGTGCGGCCGCACTAGAGTTTTGTACAGTTGCAACATGACGTTGCGGCTCCGAAATTCAATCCCCTACCAATAAAAGCTAAGACTCCATATGCCTTCTTAACAACCTTCTCGACTTGACTGCCTACTTTCAGGGATCTATGCACATACACACCAAGATTCAAACAATTGCTGTTTGTGGGAGTTTGCTATGCATGAGTGGTGGGACAGTGATTGGCATTACTACCTCACAGCGCCAGGGGCTGGGCTCAATTTCAGTACCAGGTTTAAAGTCTAACAGATTTATTTGGTAGCAAACACCACTAGCTTTCGGAGTGACTCACCTGATGATGGAGCAAAGTCCCAAAAGCTAGTGGTGTTTGCTACCAAATAAATCTGTTAGACTTTAAACCTGGTACTGAAATTGAGCCCAGCCCCTGGCGCTGTGGTCAGTACAGACTCGATAGACTGAATGGCCTCCTTCCGTACTGTAGGGATACTATAATTCTAGACATTCCAACAGTGGTTACCCTTCAGAAGTAATTAATTGGCAAGTGCTCTGGGACATTGTAAGCAAGGCAGCATATACATGCAAGATTTTTTGGAATATTCACCAATCCTACAGCCATTAGGGATTTCTGTGCTCCTCCAATTCTGGCTTCTTATCCATCTCCCACACTCTTTGCCTCACCATTTGTGACTGTGACCTGTGCCATCTAAGCCCTGGCGCTGTATGTAATGCCAGTCACTGTCCCACCGCTCACACATAGCAAACTCCCACAAACAGCAATATGATAATAAACATAAAAGTATTATAGATGCCTGAAAATTAAAATAACATGGGGAAAATGCTGGATAAATTCAGCAGGTCTGGCAGCATCTGTGGAAAGAAATAGAGTTAACATTTCAGATCTAAATAACCTTGCTACAGTCCGGATTAAGTATGAAGTTCTGGTACATTGAGGGAGAATTTAGCATAGCCAATGCACCTAACAATAAGTCTTTCAAATCTTGGTGTGCAAGTACACTAGTCCCTTAAGGTAGCAGGGCAGATGGATAAAGTGGTTAACTTTATGGTATACCTACCTTTATTTGCTTAAGTATTGAGTTTATGAGTTGGAAATTTATGCTGGAGCTATACAAAACATTGTTTAGACCACAATTAGAATATTGGGTACAATTCAGAAATCCACATCATAGGAGGGCTGTAAAGGCATTGGAAAGGATGCAAATGAGACTTACCAGGATTTTGCCTGGGTTGGAAAGTTTCAGCTATTAAGAGAGATTGGATAGACTGGAATTGTTTCTTTGGAAGCAGAGGAGATTGAGGGGGCATGGTTGAGATGTATGAAATTATGAGGGACATAGATAAACTAGACAGGAAGAAACTTTTCCCCTTTTTGGAGGGGTCAGTGACAGGGGATATATATTTAAGGTAAGAAGAGCAAGGTTTAGAGGGGATATGAGGAAAAGTTTTTTCACCCAAAGGTTGGTAGAAGTCTGAAACTGATTGCTTGATAGGATAGCGGAGGCAGACACCCTCATCACATTTAAGAAGTGTTTAGAAGTGCGTTTGTGATGCCGAGGCATACAAGACTATGGGCCAAGTGCCAGAAAATGGAATTAGAAGAGTTAGGTGGGTTGTCTTTGACCAGCGCAGATTGATGGGACTTTATCAGTGCTGTATACTTCTATGATTCTCATTCTTCTGCTGAGTTTTGAAATATTGCTGTGAGAACTTTACCATCCACCTAAAAGCAAAGGTACAGCAGTTGCAGCTGCAAGCAGGAAAGGAACAGGGGTGTGCATCAAGGGAGACTAGCTGATGATTGATGAAAAGGTTAATCTTTCCGGCTAACCTGTCACAGAATCCCAAAGTGACATCTGCTTTATTTGTTTCTTTCTCTAAGGAACAAGAATGGGTTCCATCTATCTGATGCTTTTATAAGCTAACCGATTTGGGAAAAATCTAACTTCTATGTTCAGTGATGTTTTTGTAATCAAGGAAGGGAAAGGACAGCACTGTAGACTATATTGAATTCAGGCCAAGGCAACCTTGGTGCCAATAGGCTAAAAGCTACATAGTTTCATGTTGTCGTAATTTTAGAGCGCCTGGTCATGTCTTGAGGTTTATGGTCTCAACAAGATGCCGAATTTTGGCACTCATGTTTATCTGGATATGTATTATAAATACAAATTATTTGAAGTACAGAAAATAATAATGAAGAAGATACAAGCAGGAGAAGAATCTGCAAATAACTTATTCAAAAACTTGTTTAAATTACAACAGTTTTACATTAATACCATTTTACCTTGCAACTAACATAAAATTGTGGCAGTTATTTGAATTCACAGTGTTTTTAAGGATCTGAATAGTCCTTTAGTTCATGAATGTTTGAGTCTGCAGCATTTGTTTCTCTTCTTAACAACTGACTGCATTTGCTGAACCTTATTTCCTGAGATATTTCTAGAGTTATGATTTAATATCATCCTTTTGTTGTGTCTTCAGCGCTGCTTCATTTGTTCTGAGCTGCGGAGGTACAGGGGGAATTACTGAATCCAGAAAAGGTCGCTTTCCTCTCTGGCCCGAGTGGAATGAAGTGGATATCAATGCTGAGAAATGGGACTTAAGTAAACCAATTAAAGACAAGGAGAAAAGTGTCAAAAGTCCTAGTCTGGTAAGTCCAGTTAATTATACTGGTATTCTTTTGTTTTAAATCATGTTTCTTCTTTTGCTAATAGTTAGTGTTTGCCTTTTAATTATATATGCTGTATATACAGACACGGTTCCATTTGTTTTCCCTAGAATGCAGGCAATGTTGGCATGTCAGTAGTTGAACATTTCTTATTTGGGACTGCTAACAGCCAATCCACTTTTTGTTGACAGCTGCCCCGTGATTCGAGGATAACATCTCCTCATGGTTGCAAGTTTCCATCATTGGCCTTCACATGTTTGTACAGCCTGATTCTCAAACCACAGAGTTTTGGCCACATAGGGTAGTGGAACGCAGGATATGCTTCCTTTTTCTTTCCTTGTTAGCCACTGCTCTGCCTCATCATTAAGGCATTATGATTTAAAGTGTAACACAGCTCGATGGATTAGTTGTCGCTTCTTCCCAGTCATTAGTGTCAATGCTGTCATGGTTTGAGGAGATTTCAGAGTGTCTCTGAAGCATTTTCTTTTCCTCCCCTGGAAGGTGGGCCATCTGTGAGTTGAGTTATTACTAATGCTAAAGGACAGCTCATCTAATCTTTGATGAGGCAAATAGCCATTGTAGACTGCAAATATCACTCAACCTTGCTTAGCCTGGTGTGGATTTTGGGGATGAATGTTTCAGATAACTACTGTCCAGGCACTTGCAGTTATATATTTGAAGCAATTGTAGATTGTGATGAAGATTCTTGGACATCCAACCTTTGGAGCACAAACCCCATGATTTGGTCAGGTCGTCAAATGAATATTAATTGCATTTTAATAAATAAGCTTTTTAAAGTTTAAAGTTTATTTATTGGTGTCACAAGTAGGCCTACATTAACAATGAATTTACTATGAAAATCTCCTAGTCGTCACACTCCACATCTGTTCAGGTACACTGAGGGACAATTTAGCAGGGCCAATGCATTGAAGTTGCATATCATTCGGACGGGGGGAGGAAACTGGAGCACCAAAGAAAATCCACGCAGACACAGGGAGAAGGTGTAGACTCCGCACAGTGACCCAAATCGCTGTGAGACAGCATTGTCCTTGGCATTTTTCTTGGCCACAAAAACCATGTGAGAGGTTCCTCTGGAAGATCATAAATCCCATGATCTCTGTAGGAGGATTTCCTCAGCCTTCATAGGCAATTCAGGAAAACGTGTGCCAGGATTTACCCCACTTTGCACAATAAAGAACAACAATAGTTTCCACAGCGATATTTATTTTCCTTCTTAAAAATAGTTACAACACTTACATTCCTGAAGTCAGGGCGGGGAGCGCCACCACCACCACCGCCACACCACCCCCCCCTCCCCCCGATGATTGTTTTGAGTCTTTATGTGACTGAATAATCTCTGCTGGGATTCCATTAGAGCAGCAGGCTTTGTTATTGTTCATTTATTTGATTGCTTATTGCAGCTCCCCCACTGATTGTAGTTCACCATGGATTCTACCACAAGCCACTGGGGAATAGCCTGGGGGGTATAAGCTGTCACTGGATTCATGACTGAGGAGTTGTTGAAAATGTTCCGTCCAGCATTGATGGAAAGTTGGGTTTGAAATGCAAATATTCCTATCTGGCTTGCTGTATTTAATGTGACCTCTACTATGAGGCTGCCATCATAAGTTCATTTTAATAAAGACCTCTTACTGAGACATTCACTGAGAAGCTTGGCTGTCTTTAAAGATAAAACAGTGCAAGAAAGTGGGAATAAAATAATATTTTAGAATCCTGGAAAGGCTGCAGAGAAGGCACAGCTAAGAAAGGCACACAGAAATATTAAAATCTGCTAAGAACTGCTGGAAAGGATAAGGAAAAGTGAATGCACCCTGAAAGCTGCAAGTAAGATATGGGGCAAAAGAAAAAGATATTGAACTTTCTAATTCCAGCTCTTGTCAAGTTGAAAGGTGAAACATGGCAGAATTGGCACTTTATCCACTTGCAGTGGCAAAACTATGAGCTTGCAACAGTGTCAGTTAACAAGCCAGAACCAGTAAGGGTAGCCATACTTGTAACACTTATGGGAAGAGCTGGATACAAATTGTATGCTACCCTAAATTTAACCAAAAAGCAAAGAAAACAGGTGTCAGATATTTTGAAAGTCTTAAACTAACACTTTGAACCTTGGGTTAATGATACCAAACCCAAGGTGTAAAGCAAATCATTGAATAGTTTGTGACTGCAGCAACATAGCATAAGGAAACATGTGAATTCAGATAGTTAAAAGATTAATGCATTTACCATGGCTAGTCTACCTAACCTACATGAATATGGACACTGAGGAGCAATTTAGCATGGCCAATCCACCTAACCTGCACATCTTTGGACTGTAAGAGGAAACTGGAGCACCAAGACAAACCCATGTAGACATGGGGAGAACATGCAAACACCACACTATTATTTAAGGCCAGATTTAAACCTGGCACTGTGAGCCATCATGTCATCCCAAACAGGATCTAGAGGAGTACAAAAGATGTGTTTACCGGGTTGGGGTGTCTATCAAGAAAATATGATCTAGAAGTAGAGGAGAGCACAAGACAAATTCAGCATCTGCCAGGGAGAGTTTTAGCTGCCTTCAAGCCAAACCAAAAAGACAAGATAGAAGAAATGGAAAAGAAGGGAGTAATCAAGAAAGGGACAATTCTTTGCAGACCAGAGTAGCAGTAAGGTTGGAGTCCAATAGTCTAGAAAGCTGCAAATCTTTAAACCAAGGATTAAAGAAAACGCATTCCCTCGGCAACCAGCGAAGGAATTTGTACCACAAATTGCTAACTTCACTACCTTATTTATGAAGATGGCTACTTGCAAGTAAAGCTAGATGAAAGCAGCAGCTTTCAAATGATGTTTTGGACATTGCTGGGGAGATACAGATAGTTGCACATAATGTTTGGCATTTCAATTGCTCCAGGAAAGTAGCAACATAGGCTTTTCATTTAGTCAGTGATCCTGTCTAAGACGAAAAATGCTGAAGCATATCCGTGCATGCCATCAAGAAATGGAATTGGGTCTCAGAGAGGCAAAAAAAGTGCTCTACTAGCCAAATATGAGCAACTAAATTATAGACCACATTGACCAGTGCAGTACTTATAACAAGTACGAAGTTAAACAAGCTAGTGAGCTATTGATGATGCATGACATCCAAGACAGACCATGATAAAAGTGTGATTTGACACTTCACTATAGCAGGAACTGATTATCTTGTCACTAGAATACTATTCTGACGACTGGGAGTTAAACTAACTAACTTCAATGACAACATGAGAAATAGTAAAATGCCTGAAAACATACTTCAGTCGCATGGAATTGCAAGAATTGTGATTAGTGACAATGGTCCTCAGTTTTCAAGTGAAGATTTCAACCAATTCACAAAGTCTTGGGAAATTCAGCACTCTATATCATCTCATCTCTATCCCGTTGATTGGAACAGCTGAGATGGCAGTAAAAATTGCCAAACGGATCGTCAAGAAATTTCAGTTTGGCAAGACTACCAAACCATTGCCAAAGTTGAGCATTGGAGAGCTGGTCATGATACAAGCCTTCTATACTCTCAACAGGAGTCAGTCCAAGTGAAAACTTCAAACATTCATAGAGAAACTATCACCTTGATTGTATTCAGTGGAAATGAACGACCAAATGTATCAGCTCAACCATAGGCATATATACACAACTAGTAAAACTGTTCCTTCAGAGCAATCTGCCAGTCAGAAAGAAGGGATCTCACTACTGAGTACTGTACAGAACTGCCATCAATCCCTGAGGTCGCAACAACCGCAATGGAACAACAACAGTCCCCATGGCAACAAATGCTACAGGAACAACACTCTCTGGACAAGAAACAATTCCCAGATGAACAGTCAATGTTAACGTGGAGTAGTACTATTAGGAGACTTGCAGGTTTAAAGACCATGGGTTTTAAATAAGCTTAGTCTAGGTCCAGGAATTAACGCTGATCATACTAAATTAAATTATTGGATTATGTGTAAGATGCCAACTTTCTCTTACCTAAACAGTCAGCAAAAATATCACTACTTCCTGGAGATTAAAACTACAGAATAAATGCATTGAAGCAGAGACATAGGAGAAAAACTATACATTGCGAGTAGTATAATTTCTGTATGGATGTTCAGGCATGCCAAAAAAATGGCGGAGGGGCCTCAAGAAGTCTTGCCTTAATTTCTGGCACTTTTGGTGATGCTGGATAAGCCTGCAACTGCATGCGTGCTTGATTTCCATCTTTATGTGGTTATAAGTCAACGTTTATTTGCAATAGGTTAAAAAATGTGAAATGTCTAAAACCCAAGTTACTAATTCTTTACTGATCTGTTTGGTGGACTATTATAAGATCATAAGAACACCAGACCTTTTTCCACAAAGAATTATAAATGGGTATTTTCTGAGCAGCTTCATGCATGTTATTGTCACTGTAAGGCTCATTGGTTTTGTAAGTGGTGTATACTGGTAAGTTTTCTTTTATTCATTAGTGGGATATAAGCATCATAACCAGCATATTTTGCCCATTCTTAGTTGCTTTCTTGAAATGCTACTATTAGTAGTACTATTAGGAGTTAACTCACAATGCCATCAGTGAGGGAATTCAGGATTTTGACCCAGTGACTGGGAAGGAACAGCAATATATTAGGTTGGAGGGGAACTTGCAGGTGGTGGTGTTCCCATGTATCTGCAAACTTGTCCTTCTAGATGGAAGTGGTCGTGGGTTTGGAAGGTGCTGTCTAAGGATCTTTAGTGCATTTCTGCACTACTGCTGCTACTGAGTGTCAGTAGTGGAAGGAGTGTCAATGAAGCAGGCTGCTTTATCTTGGATGGTGTCAAGCTTCTTAAGTTGTTGGAGCTGCACCCATCCAGGCAAGTGGGGATAATTCCATCACACTTCTGATTTGCACCCTGTAGATGGTGGATAGATTTTGGAGAGTCAGGAGGTGAATTACTCGCCACAGTATTCCTCGCCTCTGATCTGCTTTTGACTTTATGTGGTGAGCCCAGTTGAGTTTTTAGCCAATGGCAACCCCAAGGATATGGTCATTGAAAGACCTTGAGTTGGCAAAGATGGTATAATGGGCCAGTGGAGGTGAGGTGGGTGGAGAACAAGTATCGGCATTGAGTTAGCACAGGGAAGAGAAAGTGACATGGGAGGTGGGTAGGAGGCTTGAGTTGGCATTGAGTTGGTAGTTGGAATGGGTGGAGGTCAGGAGGGCAAGGAACTAGAAAGTATAAAATGTAAACAAACAACTGGGGAAAAATCGCAGTGAATCAGGGCAGGCCCTTCAATCAGCCCCACCTCGGCGTCAGATTTGCTTGCGGGTGTGACAGACTCACTCCAAGCATAACAGCGATCAAAGATGACATTTTGAGATGTTGTTATACCAAAATGAAAGAATGCACAATATTACTGTGATTCCTCCATCCATCAGGCATAATTAACTGAGACAGGTTACGACATTTAACTGCATTGAGGACAAGTCTATATCTTTCAAAGATGAGATGACCCATTTGCCAAATTTGAATGTTTGTGTTTCTTTGACGTATGAAAACTGAGTTGTGAATGCTGCTGGTGATTTTTTTTTTTAAATGTTGGGAATAATTGAGCATGAATTTCCATTAGGATGACAGAAGTTCCTATTTTCAAAAGCTTTAATAAATTCACCGGGGAGTCAGTTGAACTATTCACCTGGATGGATAAGCTACAGTGAAATCAGTTCTTCTTTCAGAATCACCCCTTGTAGCTGAATCAACCTTTGCTTACCAATAATACATCACCTTACTTCCTTTTCCCCAGCTGCCTCTCAGTCTAAAAAGGTTTCAAAATCTGGTGAAGTAATTTATAAATATGACTTGATTGATCTCATATGAACCTTTTTGAAGTTTGCATGATCTAAATCCAGAAAAATGTCACTTAAATAGATCAAGGGAGAAATATTATGTGAGTCTCCAACCTGGAATGCAGCCAAGCCTCTTCATGAAAACATTACAAGTGCAATTGACCAATATCTGACCGTCATGTTTTTGATATGAGCAAATGAAATTAACAGCTTCAGAGGGACTCTCGTGCTCTTGGCATTCAGTCCAAAAGCAGGGCTGCATGAAGGGAAGCATCATCATGCTTGATAGAAGAGCACATCCTTTGACATCGGAAAGGTGTATTATTTGTAGTGTAAATGGCAGGACATAATCAACAACTCATGCAAGGGAAGTTCACACAGCATTGACACCCCTCCCACCATCCTAACCCCTGACTACTCAAAATCTCAAACCCAGCATCAAATGCAGAAGTAGAAAAGAGCCATATTTTAATGTTCAAATGGGCTTGTATACTCCCATACCCACTCTGAGTGCTAATGGTCTCCCACTTGAAATTGTCAGCAATCTTTAGCCAAAAGAATGAATGGCAACCTAAAAACAGAATGGCAGTGATTTTGCTGATCAGCTAAATAATCTGCACCTGAGGAATTTTCATGATAATTAAAATGTAGAGAAGGCTAAGTTGTGTCAAGAAGTAGAGATGTCAGCACTTGGGTGTAGTGTTCCTCTTGCTTGCTCAAACTATAACATTTTTTGCTTTGGTGAACCTTTGAATATCTTATTTTCTCATAGGCATTATTTGACGATCCAGAGGGGAAGATTGAACTGCCACCCTCTCTGAAAGTTCACACTTGGAAACGTCCTTTTGAATTCATCAAGGAGAAGGTCAGTCTCATATGCGCTGTTTCTGTAATACCTGGGAACAAATGGTAAGACTAATAATTTATGAATTCTCAGGTATACATTCCAAACAGTAGAATTGGCATATACACTCTTAACATATGCCTTCTGTATCCCCCTGCTTATTGCTTATGGCACATGTTGTCTGCATGTCAACCTGCAGCAGACAGCATTATTCTGTGACAACTACTGTTGTGAAACAGAATGTGCAACTGTTTTCTGACTTGCCCAGGGATGTGTGTTAGGGACTGTGATTGCCAGTCCTGTGGTAATGCTAGATGCAGCCAAGTGATCTGAAACATCATTAAAGCTACATTAGTGATTCCTCATGAACTCTCCTTTACGGGAATACAATTTTTTTGCTGCGGGGATATTAGATTCAAGGATCAGTATTTATGGTTTGTCTATTGGACATGGGTTATGAACAAAGAACATACAAACTTAGGAATTAGGAGTGGGCCATTGGCTTCACCATTCAGTAGGAATCATCACTGATCTGGTTGTGGCTTCAACTCCACTTCTCTGACTTCTCTCCAATAACCTTTGACTCTCTTGTCTGTCAAAACTCTGTCTAACTCTGCCTTGAATAAGTTCAATGACTCATTGCTCTCTGGAGAAGAGAATTTGAGAGAATTTGACATGTTAATGATTCTCTGAGAGTAAACATAGCCTCTTATTCTTAAACTGTGTTCACTAGTTTTAGTCTCCCCAACGAGAGGAAACAGCCTCCTAGTATCCACTCTGTTAAGTCCTCGTAGGACTTTATATGTTTCAATAAGATCATCTGTCATTCATCTAAATTTCAAGCAGTATAGGCCTAAAATGTTCAACCTTTCTTCATAGAATAAGCCCTTCATCCCAGGAATAAACCTTCTCTTCTAACATAGTTTTTTTTTAAATGAGTAGGCCAAAACTGTACACAGTACTTCAGATGTCTTATCAAGGCCAAACCTACTCACCCTCTCCTCAAAAGAAAATCCCTCCATATCCAGGATCAACCAAATGTCTGGACTGCCACCAATGCCTATATATCTTTCCTTGGATAAGCAGGCCAAAACTGTGGTTTATGCACAAGGACCCTCAACTTCCTCTGTGCTGCAGCTTTCTGCAGTCTTTCTCCATTTAAATAATATTCAACTTCTTTATTCTTCCTACCAAAATCCATAACTTCACTTTTTCTTACATTGATGGGAAGTTTTGAAAAGTAGGTTATATGACCCGTTGGCCTTTTATGAAAATGTTACTGTTGTGATAAATGTATTTGCTTCTCAGATAGACATACAGTCCAGTAATTTAAAGAAAAACTATTCAGAACTAAATGTAGAAAGTGGTGGAATTCTTCCACCCTTCTTTTCAGTGGATTAAATCGCATAGCTGATAAACTTTAATCAATAATATATTTTATGTTAATTTCAGCTCCCTGTTGTTGTTGAGAAAGAAAACTCATTTGATCTAATGGCTACTAATGAACATATTATGGAGAGTGAGGTGAGTGTTATCAAGCAATTACCCACAGAGGAATGCACACACTTGCTTTCATAGTCACAAAGGATTGAATATATTTTTGATGTATAGTGCTTATCATGTTCATGCTGTTATAATCAAGAAGTGCAGCTGGTGAAGGCCAGCATGTGAGGCAATCTATTGCAACTTTATGATAACTAATTTACAGAGACATACGTTACAAACTTGCACCTCTCCATCCAACAACCAACGTTTCAATGTTTTTTATACAAGGACACAAGGGTATCACTTGTGAGTCCATCATTTTCATAAAATTAATGTAGAAGTAATAAATTCCCTTATCTTTAAATAAGAAAAATATATGTACAAACAAAATTTAAAAGCAAATTAAATCAAAGATTTCTACATTCTGTCATATGGGCAATGTGAGTGGAGAGAGGGCCAAGCACAGGTTAAAGAGATGTGTATTATCTCCAGCCAGGACAATTAGTGAGATTTTGCAAGCCCAGGCAACGCACAAAAACGCAGAATCGCTGAGCAGAAACTGGTAGCCAAGTTCTGCACACATGAAGACAGCTTCAACCGGGATTTTGGGTTCACGTCACGCTATCTATAACACCCACAACTTGCCTGGGCTTGCAAAATCTCACTAGCTATCCTGGCTGGAGACAGTACATATCTCTTTAACCTCTGCTTGGCCCTCTCGCCACTCACGTTGTTTGAACCTTTAAAACTTGATTACCTGTAAGACTCGCATTTCAACCATTATCTTGTAAATTGAGTTTGTGTCTGTATATGACCTGTTTGAGAACGCAAGTCCTCACTGAACTGATGAAGGAGCCTGAGACTCCAAAAGTTAGTGCTGCCAAATAAACCTATTGGACTTTAACCTGGTATTGTGAGACTTCTTACTGATCTTACTATCAAACAGATAATAGCAGAAGAAGCTTTGTCCAGGTACAATCGCCTGGCTCTCATTTGCACTGTGAACTACTAGAATATTGAAGCTGGTGTCTCCAAGCCTAATTCAATATTACATGTCATCTCCCCTTGTGGAAGTCTCACTTCTGGAAAGATTGATTACCCTGTAAAAGTCAATTAACGTACTCACTGAAAAACCTTCCATTAGCCTTTTGATTCTAAACTCACATAAATTTGTACTATTATTATGATCTGGCCCTGTCCCTCTTTCATTCCCTTACTTCTCTTTCATTGCATGAGTGCAAAAGGGGTGGATATTTTGAAAACCTATTCTCATGTTTTGTATTTGTGGGTGAGATAAACCAACCCTTTATTTTTATCTCATCTCAGGTTTGCTATACAAGTTATTTATAAAAGATTGCAATTCTTTTGGAAACATTCCAAATCTAAAGGTTGGAGAAAATACACCGCCACTTATAAAGGGAAATCAAAAATCAAAAACATCTTTCTGTTTACAGATGGGTAGTAAGAGGAGAAATCAGGGCTGTTTAAAGTAATCCTCCTTCTGTTTGTAACACTCGATTCAGTGAGTATTGTTGACAAGGGCAGCATTTATTTTTCATCCCCAACTGTCCCTAAGAAGGTGGTGGTGAGTTATCTTTTTGAATCATTACAATACATTTAGTGTAGTACACTACAGTGATTCTAGGAAGGAAATTACAGGAATTGACCTAGTGGTACTGAAGGAATGGAGATATAGTTTCAAGTTAGCATGGTGGTGTGACTTGGTGGGAAACTTGAGTATTGATGTTCCCATGTATCTGCTGACCTTTTTCATTTAGGTGGTATAGTCCACAAGTTTGAAAGCTACAGTCAAAGGAGCCTTAGTAAGTTACTGCAGTGCATCCTGTGAATGGTGTACACAGATGTTAGTGAGTGGTTATGGAGAAAGTTGCTATTTAAGGCAATGGATGGGATGTGATCGAACTAAAGGAGCTTTGTCCTAGATGTTGTTAAGCTTCATGAGTGTTATTGAAACTGCACTCATCCAGGAAGTAGGCAAGTCTTCCATCACACTCCTAGCTTGTGTCTTGCAGATGATGAGCAGGCTTTGGAAAGTCAGGAGGTGAGTTACTGGTTGCAGAATTCCCAGCATTGACCTGTTCTTGTAATCTTCCAATACTGCCCCAGGATCTCCATTTTCCTTTTTCTCATGTGCACATCAAGATTGTATGTGTCTTCTATTTTCAAGCCACAATCTGGGATCTCCTCACACTCATATGATTATCTGGAATGTTCACAAACCAATTACAGGGACAAAGTCCCTATTGCAGGAGACAATACAAATACCGATTTTTATTCACACACACTGACAAGAACATAATGCTATAGAAGTCTAACTGTCAGCTAGCGTGTGTACATTCACATTGTTGGCAACAAACTTGGGTTCAAATGAGTACAAATTTTCAAGTGCTAATGTTATCCTGAGATTAGATAACAATTGTCAACTCTTTTTTTAAAAACTTAAATATGCATAACTAAATGTTACAATTTGAACTATACTGTCAAATCAATTGCACAGCAATTCGAGATATTATAACACTCTTGTTATGATATCCAAGCTTTACTACACAGCGCCAAAAATAAATACACAATTTGTTTAATGCTTTAATAAAACCACAAATCTCAGTCTCACATGAGATATCTCTGTTCCCAAACAAGTTCATTTGTCAGTACATCTGCCTTTACTCATGTAGTGACAGGATTCTCAGTCTGCATAAAATTTGATGCCCTGTCAATCTGTTTGACGTACACCCTGTCACCAGCTTATCTTGTATTCTATTTGGGTTAGAACAGCAAGTCTCATTTATCTGAGAAGTCCAGACCTGTTTTATCTAAGTGTCAGTTGCACGCAAACTTCTCTCCTTGAAGTGGATTCAGAGTTTTTTGGATAATGTGAAATCTAACCAACAGTGCTATTATCCACAAGTTATGAGTATTGGCATTATTTTGTTGCTTTTTTTTATTGTTACCCACCTCTGCTTCCAGCATGATGATCTAAAAAAGGAGCAATCTCAGTAGCATGAACAGCATGGGTAGCATTGCTGAAACAAGATCTACCATCAGAAAGTTTTGAAGTCCTGGGGGACCTCAATGTCCATCATTAAGAATGACCTAATAGCAACCAGGACTGACAAAGCTTGCCAAGTCCTGAGGAATGTGCCAGCCACACTAGGTCAATGGCAAGTGGTGGAGAACTATTAAAAAAGAAAAGTCTACTTAACTTTGTCCTCACTAATCTGCCCAAAGCAGATGTATCTGTGCATGATAGTATTAGTAGATATGACCATTACAAACTCCTCGTAAAGACAAAAGGGGTGATCTTACCAGCTTATCATGCCGGTCTAGCCAATCGAGTGACTCTAAATCTCAGGAGATGTCCAGCATCACATTGGCACTCTTACAGCTCAGCAGTTGGCTTCCCTGCGTGAGTAGGCTGTGCCTGCTCCCCTCACTAGTGAGAATCACATTTTGCCTCATTTTTATTTCTAAATGCAGTATAATTGGGTTGGGGAATTCCCTCAAAAATGGATGCGATTCTTTCCCATTTTCATACTCACTTGACACTTAGAATTTATTTTTCATAAAATTGTTCCCAAAGTTATCTCTTTGCATTGATGATATCCTCCATTGTGTTTGTAGCATTACCACTATGCTAAATGAGATAGATTCAGAATCATTGTAGCAGCTTAAACTTGGGCATCTATGAGAGCCATAGCAACAGTTGCACAATTATATTAACCACAACCTGTAGCCTCATGGTTTGACGCCCATCCCCACTCTACAATTATCATCAGGTTAGGGAGCTAACCCTGATTCAGTGAAGAGAATTGGAAAGGCAACAGACATAACTAAGAATTAAATGCCATTCTCGTGAAACTACAGCAAGACTACATCCATGCTAAACAATGGGAGCAGCATTTTATCGAAAAAGCTAAGCAATTTCACAACCAACATATCAGTTCAAAGCTCTGGAGTTCTGTCCCATCCAGTCAAGAATGGAGGTGGACGATTAAACAATCAACTAAAGTAGAGAGCTCCACAAACCCCACGATTATCAATGATGTGGAAGCCCATTATATTGGTGCAAAAGACAAAACTGAACCATGTGCAACTATCTTCAGCTAGAAGTGCTGAGTCAATATTCATCCGAGTCAATTCTAACCTTCATAAAATGTACAACATCATATATGTCAGTCTTCAACCAATTTAACTTATCAAGAAATGGCTGAATGCACTGGATACAACAGAGGCTTTGGGCTCCAACAACTTTCCACTATAGGACTGGAAACATGTTCTCCAGAACAAACCGCTCCCTATCTGGTGATACCATTGACCAGAAACTGATCTAAACCAGGCAAATAAATAACTATGACTAAAAGAGCAGATCAGAAGCTGGGAATTCTGTGGTGAGCACTCACCTCCTGACTCCTCATATCCAGCTGTAAGGTACAAATTGGAAGTGTGATGAAATTTTCACCATTTTCTTGGATGCAACTGCAATATGCCCATGAAGCTTAAATCTGTGTCAGACAAAACATCATGCTTGATTGGCATCCCTTCCACCATCTTAAACAATTATTCCTTCCATCATCGGCACATAATAGCAGCAGTGTGTACTATCTACCAGGATGCACAGAAGCAACTTTCCAAACATTTTTGGACAGTTTCTTCTCAACCCCTGATCACTACTGCCGAGGAGAGCAAGGGCACAGAGCACCTGGGAACATCTGCAAATTCCCCTCCAATTCACACACTTTACTGATGTGGAACTATATTGCTGTTCCTTCACTGTCACTGGATCAAAATCATGTAGGTTTAATTACACGTAGTGGACTATAAAAGTTCAAGAAGGCAGCTCACCATATCTTTCTCAAAGGAAGCTAATGTTGAATCTTACCAATGATGCTCATGTGGCATGAACAATTTTTAAAAAGCACTAACAGTGACTCCAATTCAAAAGTACTTTATTAACTGCAATTGGAAAGTCCTGACATTCTCGGGTCTTGAAAGACACTGCATAAATGCTAATCTTTTTCTCACTTAGGGCAATCTATGCCTCAGTCTTCCCATAGCCCCACATCCTGCTTCTGCCTTTTTCATCTTCCCTGCACCTTTTTGTGCAATACTTTTAATCATTAATGATTTTTTTCAATACGTTAAACTTCAGAAATTTTAAGGAGTAACTCTTAATTAAGACATTTTCAAGCAAGGAAGGGTGGACTAATATTTGTTACATCTTTATACTTTCAGAATGGTGTTAATGGTGTTTGGACAAAAGCTGGCAGTCAGTGTAATAATGCAAATGCAGGGAAAGACTGTGGCATAATTCTTTAAAAAAAACCCTCCTAAATTTATAATTTTATGATTCTATTAATGCAGTGTTTGCTTCAATTAAAACAGACAAGTAAAGCAATGGGTTGTTTTATCAATGGGGAGTACATATCTCCCAATAATCTCCCTATTATTTTAAAGCATTATAGTGACTTCTTCTGTTTTATCTTCAGTTGATGCGATGGATTATCAGTGAAGTGATTATGCTGTGGACCACTTGCCAGGACACTAAATTAAATGAAAAAAGCTTGTTGGATTCAATGGGACCTCCCTGGAAGCCCTGGGAGCACATATATGCCCTTTGTAAGACCATGAGGGGACATATAGCTCTCTACAACAGTTATGGAAAGTATGTCGTGAGACTGTACTGGATGGTAAGAGTTCAAATTGTCATTAAATTGAGACTGTCTTTTTTGAGTAAAAGAGTTACAATAAGCAAAGTGTTGGCATAAATGGGTCTTTTTCTGATTGGCAGTCAGTGATGAGTGGGGTTCCGCAGGAATCTGAGCTAGGACCGCAACTGTTCACATTATATATTAATGATTCAGAAGAGGGAATTGAATGTATTAACTCCAAATTTACAGATGACACAAAGTTGGGTGGGATGGTGAGCTGTGAAGAGGATGCAGAGATGCTCCAGCATGATTTGGACGGGCTGAGTGTATGAGCATCTGCATGGCAGATGCAATATAATGTGGATAAATATGATGTTATCCACTTTGGTAGCAATAATAGGAAGACAGATTATTCTTAATGGGTGTGAATTGAGAGAAATGGATACTCAACAAGACCTTGGAGTCCTCATGCATCAGTCGCTGAAAGTCAGCCCTTCCCGCCAGTAAGAATTTCTGGTACCGCTGGAGATGATGCAGGGGAACCAGCTCACTCTTCCATATAAATCTCAATTGTGGATTGTAACAGTTTTCTGATTCACCTAATCTTGCAGAAGTGGAGCATTATCACGTCTCAGTAACTGTTTTAGACTTGGCTGCTTGGCTTTATATTTGACCTGTCGTTGTGGAAGTGGTTCCAGTGGTACAGCAGACAGTAAAAAAGGCAAAATGGTATGTTGGTCTTCATAGTGAGAAGATTTGAGTATAAGGATAGGAATGTTTTGCTGCAATTGTACAGGGCATTGGTGAGACCACGTCTGGAGTATTGTATGCAGTTTTGGTGTCCTTATCTGTGGAAGGATGTCCTTACTATAGAGAGAATACAGCAAAGGCTTTCCAGGTTGTCATATGAAGAGATACTAAATCAGTTAAGATTATATTCACTGGAGTTTAGAAGAGTAAGAGGGAATCTCATGGAAATTTATAAAATTCTAATAGGGTTACACAGGTAGATTCAGAAAAGATGTTCCCAATGGTGGGGGAGTCCAGAACTAAGGATGGTACTTTGAGGATAAGAGATAAACCTTTTGGAATTGAGATGAGAAGGAATTTCTACACCCAAAGGGTGGTGAATGCTGGAATTCACTACCACAGAAAATTGTTGAGTCAAAATATGTGAAATAGAAGAAATTTCAAAAATAAATTAGATGTAGCACATGGGGCTAAAGGGATCAAGGGATACGGGAGAGAAGAGTAAGATATTGAATTTGATGATCAGCCATGATCAAAATGAATGGCAAAGCAGGCTCAAAGGGCTGAATGGCCTATTCCCGCTTCTAGTTTCTAGGTTTTTATGAACCTTTGAACTTAGAATTGTAAAACCAGTTTGGTAATTTACACATTTAGTTTATAATCTAATTAAGAATCAGTTAAGAGTGGAACATACATTTAAAAACTTTGATTTAACAATAGAATAAGATGACAAATTAATGCTTTATCATTATCTGTAACATCAGTTAACAATCTTGTAGAATTAACAATTTAGTGTAGAATAATGACTAATTTGTAGGTAACAGAAATGAGAAAATACATTATTTGGTAATATTATGTATAATACCTGTTTACTTTTATTATTAAACAAATTGCCCTTCACTTTTTTGTTGCTAAACACACTAGGTGGGATTTTCCAGCCCTTCCCGCCAGTAAGAATTTCTGGTACCGCTGGAGATGATGCAGGGGAACCAGCTCACTCTTCCATATAAATCTCAATTGTGGATTGTAACAGTTTTCTGATTCACCTAATCTTGCAGAAGTGGAGCATTATCACGTCTCAGTAACTGTTTTAGACTTGGCTGCTTGGCTTTATATTTGACCTGTCGTTGTGGAAGTGGTTCCAGTGTCTTGCATCCAATCAAAGACCAAGATCAGACTTTATTTTAATAACTACATCAGCAACAACTTACATTTATATTATACATTTAATGTAGCAAGAACATTTCATAGGAATGTAATCAGTCGTAAAATAAACAAAGGCCGCATAAAGAGATAACTAAATGTTTCATCAAGATGTTTTAATGAGCATCTTGAAGGAAGAGAAAGAGGCAGGGAAGGTTGAGGGAGTGATGGGACCTTAGGCATTGACACATCTACGAATGGAGGGACAAAGAAAATCAGAGATGCGCAAGTGACTAATGGTTTGTGTCTCCTATTTCTCAGCTATATTCTCACTGACGCTTTCTGAAAACATAACCTTTTTTTATGTTTACTGATATGTTCACCACCACCTCTCCTGACTTCTCCACTGTTGCAAAAGAAATTACATTCCTTATCTGTCACCCAGGACTGGGTGAACAGAAGTCTCCTCTAGTTAAGTATTGAAAAGGCTAAGTCATTGCCTTTGGTCACCGCCACAAACTTAATTTTGTAATTGACAACTTCTGTCTCTCTCTGACAGCTATCTGAAGCTGAACTAGACTATTTGCAACATTGGTACCTACAGGAATTTCCAGCCACAAATCCAAATCATTGCTTAGATTTTATTTTTCCGTTTCCATAACTTCACCAGTCTCTCAGCTCATATGCTGCTGATAACCCCAGCTATACTTATTACTTCAAAACTTGACTGTTCTAATTCACCTCTGGCCAGTCTCCCACATTCGTTCCTGTACTCCATATGCCTAAGATCATTCAAATATGTGCCTACTCACATTAAGTTCCAGTCATTCCAGTGTTTGTTGTCCTACATTAGCAAGGTTAAGCAGCACCTTGATCTTTAAAAAAAAAATCCTCGTTTTCAAATCTATCCACAACTTTTCCTCTTTTGATCACTGTGATCTCCTGCATCCCCAAAATTCTCTCAAGAGACCTCTGCTCTTCTAATTTTGACATCTTGACCATCCCTGATTTTAATTACTGCAGCATTAGTGGTGTGCCTTCAGTTGCCTAGCTCCTAAATGCCAGAATTCCTTTTTCCATTCCATTCATCTACCTGTTCTTCCTTCTTTGAAGGTGTTCCTTAAAACCTCACCTCCTGGACCAAGCTTTTGGTCATCTCCCTTAATATCATTTTATGTGGCTCAGTGTCAACTTTTCTTATGCAAAGCTTTTTGAAGCACCTTGTTAAATCTCTTGCATTTAAACATAAAGATACATCTCCACTTCTAGATTCCTCGATCACTAGGAAACATCTAATTGTATCTACTTTGCACATCCTGAACCTTCATATTGTTAAACACCTTCTGTTTGTTTTAAACAGTCTCAACTTGCAGTAAAATTCTTTGTGCTAAGTTACAAACTAGTATTAGGTTAACCTCAACTGTTGCATTTATAAGGTAATTTTGCACGTCTTGGCACTCAATACAATGTTGTTAATGGTGGACGCAAGTCAGAAAGCAATGTACATATTACATGTTCTTTATTAGAAATTTGTGTAGATGTTATATAATCAAAATGTAATTTGTATCAATTTTGGCTCCGTTGGTAGCACTATCACCTCTGATTCAGTAGGCTGTGAGATCAAGTTCTACTCCAAAGACATGAATACAATATCTAGTCTACCACTACAATTAGTACTAAATGATTGCTGTGCTGTGAAGGTGTCAAACTTCAGATTAACCGTGGCTCATCTGCCCTCTCCAGTGAAATCAAAAAAGGCTATGGCATTATTGAGGAAGAACAGGGGAGAGTCCTGGGCAACATTTATATCTCAACAATATCATAAAAAACATTATTTGATCATTACCACTTCGCTTTTTATGGAGATTTGATAAGCGTAATTTGGCTACCACTATTACTATGTTATGCTTGTAATGGCACTTCCAGATTATTTAATTGGCTGGAAGAAGTTTTGGCATGTCCAGCGATCATGAAAGGTGCTTTATAAATGCAAGTTATTCATTCTTCTAAACACAGCAGTTGATGAAACATGTTATTGCATAAGACCAGTCAAGAGTCAGAACGATGTTCAGTTAAAGTTGGTTTAGGGGCTGAGGATAGTTGCATTCTTGCTAGTATTACTTACAGTTAAATAGGAAATGTTAGCGCAATATGGAAAGTAGAAAAATAAGTTTGGGTGGAACATTAGAATAAAAAATTTTCTAGGATAAAATTAAAAGCAGCAGTGTACTAGGGCTATCCAAACCTTACTTAACATTGTCACCCAGTGGCTTCAACTTGCAACTGCATGTGGATGCAAACCTAGTAAAATTAATATGATTCTAGTTATGAGCCATTGTAACAGGCAAAGCAGAACAAAAGGGCACAAATATACTATGCAGGCAGTTGTAGTATCATCGTAGTCAGTCCTTCAAACCAAGGACAACATCTGCCAGGCTTCATGATTTCTGTGTGACTTAGACACAGAGTGGACGAGAATTGATAGTGGTTTCTTGAGCAAGAGTTTTACTCTATCTCCTTCTGCTTTTGTCACCTTTCTGCAGAAGAGTTTATGCGGTCAATTTCTGACGATGTTGCAACTTGTTGTTCAGCAGCAAGTTTTTCAGCAAGCTTCTGAAATGCACCAATGTCAGTGTGTCATTGAACACTTTTCATATCTCAGCAGCTACCTTTCTCAAAAGATCACCACCAAAAAATGATCCAGGTCAGCATCCACTGTGTCAGCACAATCTTCTGAAAATTGTACAACTAGATCTTCAGCAAGAAACCTCCAAAACAGGATAGAGGCTTTAGTGTTGTTGCCCCCACAGTATGACAATGAGAATTTGGTCACTGGCCAAAAGAACTACCAGGCAGTGGAGAATTTCCACCAGCAGTGTCTCGATTGGATTCTCAAGGTCAAGTGGGAAGACAGCATCCTCACCACCCTCCTGCATTGCAATGATGATCATGGAAAATCCACTCCACTTATTGGGACAGTGAAGTTGCATGTCAAATAATTGACTTCTGAAGCAGATTCTTTTTGTGCAACTTAAGGGTAACATCTTGAGGATCTCAAGGAGGATAGAGAAAACATTTTAAGGACACGCTGTACGCATCATTGTAGCATTGTAATTATGCTGCTGGACTAGACCAGCAAATATAAATTAGAATTCCATCATTCATTTTGAGATATTTTGTTTAGATTTTAACTACGTGGAAATAAGAAACCGTTACCATTGTCAATAAAACTAGCCAGGAAGTTTCCATTGAAAACCAAAATGGTTTATTAATGTCTTTCATTAGGAAACATGAAGTCCTTATCCAGTCTGGCCTATGTGTGAGTCTAGTGGTTGTTTCTTAACTGCTTTTGGAAATCAACCTTCCATTGGTTCAGTGAGACGGTCCCACCTTATACTGATCTGCATCTCCTGAATAAACTTTAAAAAGGTACCACTACAAGTACCATAGTCAGTTAGAACATGGGTACAAAGAATGATTAATTTATATAGCACTTCAATGCAGTAAAACATCCCAAAACATTTTACAGGAGTGTTATAAAACAATGACATGGAGGCCCATAAAATGATACTAGGTTGCATTACCAAAAGCTTGATCAAAAAAACAGATTTGAAGTGTATGTTAAAGGAGGAAGCAAGGTTGAGAGATGGAGCAGTATTGGGAGGGAATTCCAGAGATAAGTACCAAGGCAACTGAAAATACCGCTAGCAATGATGGTGGGATTAAAATTAGGGTATTGAAGAGCCAGAATTAAATAAGTGCAGATATCTTGGAGAATTATGAGATGAAGGAGCTAAAGGATGAACGTTTGATTAAGTCTTTGGTGAGAAGGCTCAGGGAAGGCCTTCCCATCCCTGTTAATTGAGAGTGTTAAGTGGGCAGTTAATGCAGACTCAAGAATCCCACCTGCAACTCCCAGAAGGAGAGCATGACGAGCAAACCCAGGGATCCTTTGTTCAAAAGCACACTGTGGGATGTTGGGGGCTGGGATGCTGAAAATGACCTATTCTGCCCTGGTGTTGAACCTCTTCCTCCCCATCCACCATGAACCCAACTTGTGATCCCACTTCTTGCCATTACTTAGCTGTGGCCTTGGGTTGGTGTAGTAATGACAGCAGTCACTAGCTCTCATTTAACATCAGCAGAGGTCTTAACAAAATGAAAACTAGCACTATACTTTCAGATGGTGTCGACAAGCAGCAGTATTCAGATTGAAAATAGAGTCTCACTTAGCTGGACAACATCAGAGAGATATTGGAGGAGGATGGTGTTGTCAACTGTATCAAAGGGTGCCAACAGGAGGAGGACAGAAAGGGAATGCTTATTTTTGTCACGGTCACATAGGATGTCATTTACCACTTTGATCAGAGCAGAATTGTTATGGCATTGTGTTGGGACTGAAAACAGATTGGAGGGATTCAAACATAGATTTCTGAGAAGCATGAGTACAGATTTGGGAGACTTTGGTGAGGAATGGAAGATCAGTGATGGACTGGCTGTTTGCAGGGATAGTGGGGTCAATGTTTGTTTTTGTTAAAAAAAGGGGTGATAATGGCAGAGAAGCGCTTCATCTGAAGACAGAAGGTCAACATGGGGAAGTTGGGTGGTCAGCAGTTGAGTGGGAATAAGGTCAAGGGAGTAAGAGATGGATATTATGATGAAGTTAGCTTGCAGAAGGCATGAAGAACAATAGAAGAGAAATCAGAGAAAGATGCGAGATCAGGGCTAAATCAGGGGAAAATTCAGAGGATGTTCGGTTGGGTGGAGGAAGGGAAAGAGGCACATGTAACATAATTACAGACAAAATCATAGCAAGTGATCACAGTTTAAAATAAACTTGGATAATAAAGATTTTTAATTATAATTTAATCAAAAATTATGTAAATGATTGATTGAATCCTGACACAACATACTTGAGCAGTTGCTGTATTTTGCAATCCAGGTCAAACTACTGCTTGGAACCAGATTCAATCCACAGCTTTGGCTGTTTGTTATAACCTAAAGCTCCTTTGGCATTTAGAATAAGCACTGTCAATCAGCTGGGAGTTTGGCTGTGTCATTTCTCATCCATCAGCCTTTCTGAGAATCAAATAAAGAGAGCAGCATGAGTCATGATTAAGGAAACTGCATGAACCCACTTACTTTGACTATCCTGTTTCCTGCTTGACTTATTAGTGTGGTTTGTGCTGCTGTTGAGGTATTATATAAAGTTTTTTCATAAGATTCCTTATTAAATGACTATTTGATTAGTGGAACTCCTTAGCTATACTCTTTATAACAATGTTTCTAGGTATTAGTGATGATGTGTCATTGTGAAAGCAAAATGCAACCAGAGAAATAAGGCAACATGAATTAAATAGTGTTAGGTTCCGTACGCAACTCTTCAGATAATTAAGCAGTCTATATCCATATGCAACAAGACCGATGGAACATTCAAGCTTCAGCTGATGAATTTCAAGTATGATCCTCTTCTACACTCTAGCTACAATTGTAACAGTACATTCTGCACTCTCTTGTTTCCTTCTCTATGAACAGTGTGCTTTGTTTGTGCAGCGCACAAGAAACAGTACTTTGCGCTGAACACCAATATATATGACAATAATAAATCAAATCAAATCAAAGTAACATTCATGCCACACAAATGCCAGGCATTAACTATCTGTAACATGAGAGAGTCTAATCATCTCTCCTTGACATTCAGTAGCAAAATCATCACTGCCCTGAAGGTCACCTTTGACCAGAAACCTAACTGAACCGTTGCATATACACTACAGCTCCGAGACCAGGCCAAAGAACTAGTAAGTGATAACTCACCTCCTGACTCCTTAAAGCTTTTCAGTGATCTGCAAGACACAAGTCAGGAACATGTTGGAATATTCTCCCCTTGTATGGAGGAGTGAAGCTCCAACAACATTTGCTATGATCTCCATGGAAATAGTTAACTTTTTAAGATAAATTAGAATCCCAGTTATTAACTGAATGAACTACACCACAAATAATTTGCATTTTACACAAGAAAAAACAAATTTAAACAAAGCAAGCACTTCTAACGTGACACTATACTTTGCAATTATTTAAATTTTAAACATCATTCTACCTTTTAATACTACAATTTTTCTTTTATACATTACAGAATCTTGAGAAATCATTGATTTCTCAAACCAAAATATGCAACAACTCTTTGGAATTCAATTTGATTTTTCCTCAGTGTTCCAGCTATTCTCCAAGGTACAAGATTTCATGGCAAGTTTCACATTAATATTTGGCTTAACAACCCTCCAACTTTCCTTTAAAACCTCACATTATGGATTCCACTTTAAGCATAGGTTTCATGCCTTCTTAGCGATTCCAAAAATCTGAAAATACTCTTAGTTTCTCATAACCCTCCACTATGGTTCCAATGCTTAAAAGCCACAACTTCCAAGTACCAGCTGCACCTTCTACTCTGGGTTGCTGTAGTTCCTTCCACCAGCTCCAAGATAGGCAAATCTTCAAACCTCTTTTCCCCTCCTGAAGTTAATCTTCAAACTGAGCGCAAGCTCCTACCTGAATTCCATGTCGTGACCAATAAAGTTAGTATTTTCTCTGCTTAAAGTGCTTAAAGTTAGCCACGCCTGACTAACATTTATCTATTTTGCTCTACCTCCCAGTGCACATATACATATGACTAAAGCTTCAGCTGTCTATGATATTCCTGGGTTCATAAGAAAGCCTGCAACTTGATCCAGATATGGCATCCCTTATCCCCTTCTGCATGACAATAGGAAACAACTTAGCCTAGTCTCCTAATAGGCATTGAGTTACCTATCTCTGACCCATAAGGTTTTCATTTTGGAACAAAGGGAATTGGTTTCACCAAACTTATTTACGATCTTGATACTGTTAACATCTTTATAGGTTTCAGGAAACTTAAGAAGTTTTGATTGTGGACATAATCAAAGCTGTTGTTGTTTCTCTTTCTGCATTATTGATTTCATCGTGAGTTTTTATCTGGAACTGGCCATTAGCCTGTCACCAGAAGCTTACAACTTGAGGAGCAGCTCTCCACATCAAGCATATCTGACCAGGAATCTCCCATTTTTACCACCAGCCATTGGCGTATTAGTAGGATTATGCAGGTTGATGCTTAACCTATTAGCTACATTATGAATACATCTTTCTTGGCTATCAAGTCCAGGGGTGGCACTCAAATTCGGATCTTTTGGCTCAGAACTAGGAACGGTACCCACTGCAGCATTAGCCACAGCTACAATTGTCCTCAGATATCTGTCAACCCTGTTTCAGTCACAGAATTTCTGTCTTCCCTTTGACGCTTAGTATTATCATTCAACTTTTATAGTCAGGTAGGCTCCAGCACAGGTTACAAGAGGTTACAGGTTACAAGGTCATTTACCCTTTATATACAGTCCAAAATTTCTTAACAATCAAAAGATAAGCTGAGTCATAATAATCATATAAACTTTACCATGGTCACATATTTAAGGAGCTAAATACCAGTCAGGACAAAGCAATCCTCTTGATTAGCACAGATCCATTATCTTAAACATTTACTCCTGCAGCACAGTGTGGCATCCACAGTATGCACTGCAGCAACTCGCCTTTGAAAGCTCCTTCTAATCCATGACCTCCAGTTTCTAGAAGAACACAAGCAGCAAATACATGGAAACACCACCACCTGTAAGTTCCCCTTCAAGCCACACACCAATATAACTTGGACTTATTTCAACAGCTCTACATTATCATTGGTCAAAGTCTTGGAACTCCCTCTCTAATCTTCACTTCATAGACTCCAGCAGTTCATCACCATCTTCAGGGTGGTTAGGGCTGGGCAATAAATATTGGTCTTGCCAAAGAAGCTCACATATCATGACTGACAAGGCATGACCTATTTTTGTTTCTCTAGTCATATGGTAAACTTAAAGCTCCAGTCTTTGAATATTACTGAATGTGTGAGTGGATGAATGGATAAATGGGTAGATAGGTGAGTGACTGGTTGGTCAGCTAGGGAGATAGTTGCCTTGTAGGTTTGTCACATCAGGTTGGGAGGAGCTGGAGTGTTGGAGAGAGTCAGGACTGATTGGAGGATAGTCAGGTTAGGGGTAAACAGGGATAGGTCAGATAGCTGGATAGTCAAGTCAGGTCAGAGGTGGCAGTTGAGTGCTTGGAGGGTCTTCAGATCAGGTTGGATAGAGTCAGTTGATGTGGGGTAGATAGAGTGCTGGACATGGATGATTGGGAGGTCTGTTGCGTAGTTATCCAGGTAAGTAGGTTTTAATCTGCCTAACATTTCCTCGGTCACTCTTGAGGTAAGCACTGTGGAACTGACATTGTCTCCAGACAATCCGCACCTAGATCTGCACTTATGACTTCCACAGGTTCCTAATCCGTGTCTTCAGTTGTAAGTTCAGCCTCCAGCAATCCAGAGACCAGAAGATTTGACTGATAGTATTTTATTTTTTGCTTCGTTTGATTTTTGTTTAGTAAAAAAAATTTTCTGATCTAAACTGTGGAATCCTGTGGTTTCAATCTTTCAGTATATAACTGGGATTTCAGATTTTTTTAAAATAACTTACTGCTTTCTATCAAGATTATATTAAAATGTTAACCGATTAAATGGGGGTAGATAGAGAGAAAATGTTTTCTTTGATAGGGAAATCAGGAATGAAGCAAATATAATCCTAAACTTTGAACCAGACCATTCAGGAGTGAAATTGGGAACCACATTTTCTCACAATAAAAATGCTGAAATCTGGAATTCTGTTCCTTGAAAGGCTGTGAATTTGAGAACAATTGTATCTTTTAAGTAGGCTTACACTAGCACTGCAATGAAGTTACTGTGAAAATCCCCTAGTCGCCACATTCTGGCATCTGAGGGAGTACACTGGGTACACTGAGGGAGAATTTAGCATAGCCGATGTCTTTTGATCGGTGGGAAGAAACCAGAGCACCTGGAGGAAAGCTATGCAGACACGGGGAGAATGTGCAAATTCCACATAAATAGTGACCCGAGCCACAAATTGAACCTGGGTCCCTGGCGCTGTGAGGCAGCAGGTCTAACCACTGTGCTGCCATGCAATAAATTTTTGATTTATAAGAATATCATGATATTAAGAATATTATAATATTATATCATTTTATTATGTGGAGCATATGTGCATAAATGGGGCTGAGTGTGATCTCACTGAATGGTGGAACAGGCTCAACAGATTGAATGATCTGTTCCTGCCTGTGATACTTGTGTTATCTATGTACAACTGTAAAGGTTGCATTTGATTGTAGCAATAGGTCAAATGACTGATACTTCTGGTTGGAAATAGTTTCTTAAGGTATAGTCTGAAGAGAGAGATTGATAGCAGCCCTCCTTCCAACTCCAGAATAACTTGCTGACCATGGGCTAAATAATCCAAAGAACAAAGAACAACACAGCACGGGAAACAGGCCCTTCGGCCCAACGAGCCTGCGCTGCCGTCCTAATGTCTTAATGACATATAGAGAATCTAGGAAGATGGGAAAGTTGTTGAGTGGGGGGGAGAGGATGTGACAGACAACTTGTGCCACTCCTACCCCCTGGAATCAGAGTTGACTTGGAACAGGCATGTTCGAAGCCAACACACCCTGGAGTCATACTGTTCCATACTGGGCCAACTAATTAAGGGCCAGTGTGGGACTTCATCCCCTCAATGGAGAGGAAGTGCCATTCTCTGGAGCTGCCAATCATTCAGGTTGACCAGAAGCTCTATCAGTCCCGCCAGCACCAGTGTCAGTCTCAGTGTCTGCTACCTGGATTACAGTAGAAGAAGAAAGAAAGCCCATTGAACCCCAGAGCAGGTAGGTAAGGTTACTGGGCAGAGAAGTTTTGGTAAGTTAAGGGATGTGGTTAAGATCACGGTGGGAAGAAAGGAAGAGCATGTTGACCTGAGGGAAAGCCATCCTGTAATCAGCAGTGGGCAGCTCTGAAGTGCAAACCCCCCTTTCTTCCCACCCTTTGAAAAACTTTTTAAACCAGCTGCCCATGTAAGATGTTTTATGGTATGGACAGTGTATTTTCGGAGTCAATTGGCTTAATAACAAGCCTATTTAACTCTTGATTATATATTTAAGCATGTGAGTGGGCTGCCAATTTATGAAGATAAACTTGGGAATGGATGGGAATGTAGTGGGCACCCATCTTATTTTACGTGTCGCTGTCCCCTCAACCCAAAACACATTTGGCGGGACCCGTGAAACACTGCCTCTTAAGTGCAGGTCAAAAAATAGTTAGTTTAAGGATCCAGTGTATACATACTTTCTGAGCAAAATCTTCAGACTTGATTGAAGGCTTCCTTATTCCACAAGATTATTCACACAGGAGTAATGAACAAGAGTTTTTTTAAAAGTCAGAAAACTGAAAAATCAAAAAGTTGACTTCAGTTAAAATGGCCATGAAGGCATCAGCTTGTCATAAAAATTCGACTGGTTTATTCATGTGTTTTAGGGATGGGTGTCTGCCAATCTTACCCAGTTTGGGCTTTGTGTTACTCCTCTTGCAGACCAAATTGATTACTTCTTACCTGATCTCTCGTGTAGCTTATCAAAGCATGCAGTTGTGCCGATGGTTCGAGAAGAAGCCTCGTCACTCAAGGCAACATAATGGACATTAAATAATGGCCCGGCCAGTGACATCCGCCTCTGGAGAGTGTTTTTATTAAAAGACAATGGGAGGGAGAGTTAATCGCACACTGTTCTCTTGCATCACGATGGCTGGTTCACAGCAGCAACAGTTGAAGACTGACCCCTGTCATTGCATGTAATAGAATAAATATAACAAAAGGAATGTAGTCAAATGATGAATCCTTTTTATGCAGAGTAGTTACTAATAATTTGTAGTGTCTGTCAGGTTGAATATCTCAATTGGATTTGTAGTCTAGGTGCCTGGTCCTATTAATTAAAGTAATTACTGGTGTCGATCAGTGCACGGTAGGACTGTGCTACAATATGTTGCGTCAAATTGCATGGGTTTGTTTAACTCGTCTGTTTACTAGTTTTCCAGCTGACTGTAAGTCTTCCTCTCTCCTCCCAGGGATGCTGGCGCAAGATCACAGTGGATGACACTATGCCTTTCGACAAAAATGATAAACTGCTGCTTCCGTCTACAGCCTGTCATGGGGAACTGTGGCCAATGTTGCTGTCAAAAGCTCTTGTAAAGCTTGCAAGCATTGAGTATGTTAAAACCATTTCTCTAAAGACATTATCAATTAATAACAATGTTTAAGATCCAGGCCAGACACTCCAAGCTGTTTTATAAAGTTCATCTAAACCCTAATTTTTAATATTTGAATTTGGCACTGGTGAGCATAACGTGTTTCACTCTAGGTATGGTTCCAGTGATCCACTAAAAAGCTTTTATCAAACAAAGTTTATTTAAGAACACAGTTAAAATATAATAAAAAGAATTAGCATAACTTTTACCAATTACAAAATTCAAACATCATACAGTATAAACTTTAAGAGCTAGATATCAATGTTGTTCTAAGTCAAACTCCATCCCATTGACATACACCCCTTTCCAGACTTAATACAAAAAGCAAGTATGCTCATGTGATGCTGGGCTTTCAGCTTTTTAACACCTATTGTGAATTGGTCCTTTGAATGTTGGAACAAATCTCTGAGACTTCCCATTGCTGGGACTTTCCAAAAAGCTTCTGGAGAGAGAGAGAGACAGACAGGCAGAGAAATACTGTCCTCCTCCACCAGCTTCTGACAACAGCTAAACCAAAACTAAAAACTTGAATTTGTTTGTGGAAAAATAATGGTCCCCAGCCATTACATGACCTGTCAATCATCTCCAAATCAAGATCTACTCAGCAATCCCCAAAGGATTGTAAATCTTTGGGACACTGCATTAGTCCAGATTAAAAATAAATATGATGTTCATTATATTGCTTCAGTAACAATTAGAGGACAATTTTGGCTGCAGGCAATGGTGCCGACAACTTCTAGGGCCTGCTAGAAATATCCTGCAAAAGAACATGATTAAAGTACATCTCTTATGTGCACAGTATCATCACAACAAGTTCAGTTTTTTAATCCTTAAAACTTCTATGCACTAACTTTTGCAAAAAAGTCAACCCCCGCTCCCCCGATCTCCAATTTTGTGTTAAAGTGAAATCCACAGTATATTATGGGTACATAGTGATAGCACCAGGCACCCAGTTCATTCCCAGCTAGGGTCGCTGGATGTGTCTCTCTGTGGCTGCGTGGGTTTCCTCCAGGTGCTCCGGTTTCCTCCCACAGTCCAAAAGATGTGCAAGTTATGTGCATTGGCCATACTAAATTCTCCCTCAATGTACCTGAACAGGTGCTGGAGTGTGGCAACTAGTAGGTTTTACAATAACTTCATTGCAGCGTTAATGTAACCTACTTATGACATTAATCAATAAACTTTAAACATTAACTCTGTGATCATTAGAGACTGGATTTTCTGATCTGTGCAGTTTGAATCGTGAATTATAGAGTAAGAAGGAAGCCAGTCAGACCCACCCTGTCTGCATTGGTGCGAAAGAGAGAGAGAGAGAGCTATCCAATTAGGCTCATTTTATCCTCCTTCCCTATAGCTTGCAAATATTTTCCTTTGTCAAGTATTTATCCAATTTCCTTTTGGAAATTTCTATTCAGTCTGCATCCACTAACTTTTCAGGCGGTGCATTCCAGTCTGTACCAGCATATGGCTGAAAAAAAACCCATCTGTATCTCTGATTGTTTTTGCAATAACCTTATATCTGTGATTCCTGCCAGTAAAAACATTTATTCCATTATAAGCTCTCCTCATCTGAAATGTTAAATCTCCTCTTAATGATGAAAGTAATATATACTTCAGTGTGTCTAAGGTAGAAAAGTTGTGTTGGTTCATATTTTAATTTAATTTTCAGTCAACGTGATCCTTTTAATGTACCATGTACTACTTCCCTGTTACCTGTTGAATTTGTCTATTTTTGATACAGCATTTTTTTTAAGTTTATTTATTAGTCACAAGTAAGGCTTACATTAACACTGCAACAAACAAAGAAAATTACAACATGGGAACAGGCCCTTCAGCCTTCCAAGCCTGCACCGACCATGCTGCCCAACTTAACTAAAACCCTTCTGCGGACCATATTCCTCTATTCCCATCCTATTTATGTATTTGTCAAGACGCCCCTTAAAAGTCATATAGCATCTGCTTCCAATACTTGCCCCAGCAGTGAATTCCAGGCACCACGATCTGTATAAAAAAATCTGCCTCATACATCTCCTTTCAACCTTGTCCCTCATATCTTAAACCTATGCTCCCTAGTAATTGACTCTTCCACCCTGGGAAAAAGTTTCTGACTATCCACTCTGTCCATGCCTCTCATAACCTGTAGACTTCCATCAGGTCGGCCCTGAACCTCTGTCATTCCAGTGAAAACAAACCAAGTTACTCCAACCCTCTTCATAGCTCACGCCTTCCAAAACAGGCAACATCCTGGAAAATCTTTTCTGTACCTTCTCTAAAGCTTCCACATCTTCTGGTAGTGTGGCGACCAGAATTGAACACTATATTCCAAATGTGGCCTAACCAAGGTTCTGTAAAGCTGCAACATGACTTGCCAATTTTTCAACTCAATGCCTCAGCCAATGAAGGCAAGCATGCCGTATGCCTTCTTGACTACCTTTTTCACTTTTCAGTGACCTATGTACCTGTATATCCAGGTCCCTTTGTCTATAAATATTCTTAAAGATTTTGCCATTTACTGTATATTTCCTATTTGGATTAGACCTTCCAAAATGCATAACCTTACATTTGTCCAGATTAAACTCCATCTGCCACTTCTCCACCCAAGTCTCCTGTTGTATCCTCTGATGGTCCTCATCGCTACTGTAAATCCACCAACCTTTGTGTCGTCCGCAAACTTACTAATCAATCCAATTACATTTTCCTCTAAATCATTTATATATATTACAAACAGATGAAGTAAATGAAGTTACTGTGAAATTCCCCTTGTTGCCACAGTCTGGTGTCTGTTTGGGTCAATGCACCTAACCAGCACGTCTTTCGGAATTTGGGAGGAAACTGGAGCACCTAGAGGAAACCCACGCAGACACAGGGAGAACAAACTCCACATAGACAGTGACCCAAGCCGGGAATTGAACTCAGGTCCCTGGCACTGTGAAGCAGCAGTGCTAACCATTGTGCTACCGTGCCACCCATACTGTGTTTGTTACATATTTACACGTTTTTAACTTGACTTCTTCGTCTGTGTCTGAATTTTTCAATGCAAGTTACACTGCAATTCAGCCTTCGAGCTGCAGATGTGTTGCTTGAATAGATTGCCATATATTAATAAACGTTCTCTCTTGTCAGGAGAATGATCAAAGCCTCTCTTGAGCTCACAACACAACTGAAGTTCCTATTCCCTGTTAACATTTTAGTGCTTTTACTGCCCCCTCTCCAAGACCTGGATAGATTATACTTAAATGTAGTACCCAGAATTGAACTTTAAGGCCAGCTAAGATAGGATATCTTTTATGTGTTCATTCTTGGATGTCACTGGCTAGGCCAGCATTCATTGCCCATCTCTAATTGTCCTTGAGAAGGTGCTGGTGGGTTGCCTACTTGAATCGCAGCAATCCATGTAGTGTAGGTACAGTGTACTGTTAAGAAGGGAGATCCAAGATTTTGACCCAGCAAAACTGAAGGAAGAATAATATAGTCAGGTCAATTCAAATCCGGGTCCCCATTATCCTGAGTATCCTGACAATAACATTGTGCCACCACCTCCCCTGGTAACATTGCCAAGTCATAGTCCAGCTTTGTTCCAAACAACGCAATTATCAATATCAGTTTGAAAGAAAATTATGACCAGAAGCACCCAGCCAAGTACTGCTGAACTATTTCAATGATAGCTGAATGTTGCCATAAAATAAGAGATTGGATTTTCCTGCAAGAAGGATTTCCTGCAAGTAGAGTCAGAATTGTGTAGGACATAACCTTTGCAGTCATTGCCAATGCAGTGGCCCCAGTCTCTGCAAAAATCACTTCAGGACTGAGGAGCCACACAGTCACAGTTAACAAAAATACTCATCTGCCACTCACAATGAACTTGCCTTTGTTAAGGTCTGCTTAGAGAAAGTTCTCTACATTATAAAAAGGATATAGCAACCTATGTTACATGAAAAGAATTACAAGCATGCCACCAGAGTTGAGAGAGTACAAAGACTGAACAGGCTGCGACTCTTAATTTAAGAGAAAACTTTTCCCCAACCTGCAAAATAGAAATAAGACCACCCAACAGAGGTTTTTAGCATTCTGAAAGAGTTTGACAAAGTAAATATACAGAATATGTTTCACTCCTGGAGAAGTACATTAGCGTGAGGTCAGTAATATAAAGAACAAAGAAAAATACAGCACAGGAACAGACCCTTTGGCCCTCCAAATTTGCACCAACCATGCTGCCTAACTTAACTAAAACTCCCAGTGCTTCTGGGGCCACATTCCTCTGTTCCCATCTCTTCATGTACTTGTCAAGACGCTTCTTAAAAGTTACTACCTCCCCTGGCAACAAGTTCCAGGCACACACCACTCTCTGTGTAAAAAATCTGCCTCGTACATCTCCTTTAAACCTTGTCCCTTGCACCTTAAACCTATAACCGCTAGTAATTGACTGTTCCACCCTGGGAAAAAGCTTCTGACTATCCACTCTGTCCATGCTCCTCATAATCTTGTAGATTTCTATCAGGTCCCCCCTCAACTTCTGTTGCTCCAGTGAGAACAAACCAAGTTTCTCCAACCTTTCCTTATAGCTAATGCCCTCCATGCCAGGCAACATCCTGGTATGGAGGGCACAATAGTACATAACATTCTGTAGTTTAGTTTATTTACTAGTGGTTCAAGTTGGCTTATATTAACACTGCAATGAAGTTACTGTGAAAATCCCCTAGTGGCCACACTCGAGCGCCAGTTCAGGCACACTGAGGGACTGAGGGAGAATTTAGCATGGCCAGTGTACCTAACCAGCATATCTTTTGGACTGTGGGAGGAAACTGGAGCACTCGGAGGAAACCCACGCAGACATGAGGAGAATGTGCAGACTCTGCACAGTGACTCAAGCTGGGAATCAAACCTGGGTCCCAGACACTGTAAGGCAGTAGTGCTACCCGCTGTGCCACCCGCTGTGTGGGCCATTTATTTGATTTCAGCAAAAACTTCAGGGGCGGCATGGTGGCACAGTGGTTAGCATTGCTACCTTACAGCACCAGCGACATGGGTTCAATTCTGGCCTCAGGTCACTGTGTGGAGTTTGCACATTCTTGGGTTTCCTCTGGATGTTCCAGTTTCCTCCCACAGTACAATTATGTGTGGGTTAGATTGATTGTCCATGAAAAATTGCCCCTTGGTGTCAGGGGAATTAGCAGGATTATTATGTGGAGTTATGGAAATAGGGCAAGGATGGGATTGTGGTCAGTGCAGGCTCGATGGGCCAAATGCCCTCCTTCTGCACTATAGGGATACTATAATTCTGTGAAAATAACTTATGACTACCCTCCTTATTCTCTCTGTCAGCATGGTGAATATTTCCCCTCTCATTTTTCTGTTCAAAATCCAAACAGCTGTCACTGTCTCTGACTGATTCTTTTAATTTCCCTGTGTTCGCATTTTGAGAAGGAGATCTACTCTCCACTTTTTCAGCTCAGGTCTTTTATAGGGCCCCTTTCTTCCTTCATTCCACTATTGACACAGCAAGATCCCACAAATAGGTCGGTGACCGGATAATCTGTTTTATTGAAGTTGGTTGAGAGAACCAGAAAGAGCTACCCTGCTCTTACTGACTATCAAAAGGCCAAATGGAAACTCATTTTAAAATGTCATCCAAAGGATGATATTTCTGACAGTGCAACAGTTACCTCGTGCTGGAATGTCAGTCTAGATTTAGTGCTCAAGTTTCTGGAATGGATGCACAATCTTCAGTCAGAGGTGAGGCTGCAGTAAACTGAACTGAAATTCAGTATTGCAATTGATATTGTTTTATTCACCATTATTATTACAAGGTATGAACAAGGATACATTCAGAGAAACTGTATTTACACTAGTACTTGATTAAACAGCAGACACCTCAGTGAATTCACCTCTTACACGCCATTTGTGCTGAACTTCAAGCTGATCAATGCTACTTCTAGTAATACTGTGGGCTCTAATTGTGTTTTAACAGCATGAATACAACAGGAAAGAAAGAAATAGGGGAATTCACAGTATTACATGCTCTGACAGGCTGGCATCCTGAGTTCATCCCATTCAAGTAAGTACCCATGAAAAAACTAATTTTGAAGTTTCCACCTTTAAAAATGTAGGCAAGATTTTTACACCTTTATATTTTAAACCATGCCAGTATGGAAAAAATGCTTCTTGATTTATCCAAAGTATACAATTTATTTTTGGTAAATGTCTTCCAGATCTGTACAGCCTGAAACAATATGGTCCTTTCTGAAGACAATGGTGCCAGAGTTCACCCTTGTAAATGAGGAACCTGTTTTAGCCAAAGCACCTTCAGTGGAATCAATAGATAAAATTGTAAAGGAACAGGAAGAAATAGTGGAAAGTGCCAACTCCAAGCCAGCTGAGAAAGCTGCCAAAGGTACATCCATTGCATTTCTTTTCAAAATTAAGTGGCTACCTAAATTGATTTTCCAACCTCATTTTTTCCATCACCAAAACCCTTTCAATGTTCAATAATGTTGTCTGTCCGCAATTCTGCCTTAGCTTCTCTGCTGCTCAAACTTCTATTTGTGCTTTTGTTACCTCCAGACTCAATCAATGTAATTCTCTCCTGGCTGACATCCCACCTTGCATCCTATGTAAACTTGAATTCATCCAAAACTCTGTTGCCTGCAACCTGACCTGCACCAAATGCCATTCACCTACCACTCCTTATGCTCACTGACATGGATTGGCTCCTGGTGCAGTAGCATCGTGTTTTTAAAATCCTCATCCTTGTGTTCAAATCTCTCCACTGGGCTGGATTTTATACTCCATGGCTAGCAGCTTTGAAGGCAGTGGGGAGGCTTGTAAAATGTAACACAAGGCCTGCCCTTCGCTGACCTGTCTCAACTTTTATAGGAGACGCTGCATAGAAGTATAAAAACATAGAAGAGAAGAGTAGAAGGAGGCCACTTGGCTCTTTGATCCTGCTCCTCCATTCATTATGATCATGGCTGATCATCCAATTCAATAGCGTAGTCCTGCTTTTTTCCCATAACATTTGATCCCATTCACTCCAAGTGCTATATTGAATTATCTCTTGAATACATTCAATGTTTTGGCATCTGTTTCCTGTGGTAGTGAATTCCATAAGCTCGCCATTCTTTGGGTGAAGAAATGTCTCCTCACCTCTATCCTAAATAGTCTATCTTGAATCCTCAGACTGTGACCTCTGGTTTTGGACTCCCCCACCATTAGGAACATCCTCCCGGCATCTACCCTGTCTAATCCTGTTAGAATTTTGTAAGTTTCTATGAGATCTCCTCATGAGATGTTTAGTGGCCTGCCAACCTTTAGGCCTATTAAGGCCCTTTTGTGGCCAATTAATGCTCTCATCTTACCCCCATTGCTACTTTATTCAGTGTGAATGAGGCAGACTGCCCTGCAACTTTAGCTGTGTGAGCCTGTGTTGGCAAGGGAAGGGAAGGCTACCGCTAGTGTGGTTCCCTGGAGCAACTCATCTCCCTGGTCATACTTTCCTACTTCCTTCCCTTTACCCTCCTCCCACCAGTCTGTCAAACCTGGCCTCCCCCTATGTCCCTCAGCTGGGTCTGCCGGCCTAGCCCCAGGAGTACCCAGACTTACCTGTCAGTCCAAGGACCACAAGGTCCTCTTCTATTGGGACCGCCTGTAGCCTCAGTTGTGGCTGCCACTCAAACCTGGTACTGCAGTAACTACAGAGGTGATCATGAAATAGTTTGGCAGCACTCTCGGATGGGACATCAAAATTTCATCTTGAGCCAATTGGCACTGCTTCCAGTGTTAAATTGCTGAAGAGCAGCCATCAGGATGGACTCTTCCCAACTTTTTAGCCGGGGACAAGCAGGGATTGCGATGCACCATAAAATGCAGCTCATGGTGTCACCACTATGTATCCCTGTAATCTTCTGCAGCCTTAGAAATCCCAACTTCCATCCCACCAAGAACTCTGAAGGGATGTGACAATGTTAGAATTAAGTGTCAAGGAGATAACTGTCTTCCCCCTTGCTGAATTGTAGTGTTCAGAGTTCAGACTCTAGCTCATCAAATCGAATGGAGGTTCCTGGAACTGCAGACACTTGCACTGTAGATGTAGTTGCTGTGAATCACACTGCTGTCCATCAGCTCACACTTGCTGTAACTGAAACACATCAACTACTCTACCATCATTATTGTACTTTATTTAATTAATTAGGGTTTCAAGTTTAGAAACGTAAACTCAACAATAATTTATAGTTATATTAAGTCACTTAACAGCTAAGACTATAAATTTAATACAGTACTATTTTTCCCCAATACTAATTTAAATTGTAAATTTTGAAGAGGATAAAATTAATAGGACAAAAAAAGCTTTCCAACTCACTGATCAGTCTCCAAATTGGTTATCTAATTAATACATCTGGATTTCAGTTCTCAGGTAACATTCCAGTCTCTCACTTGGACCATTCTTTGTTCACCAATGTCCTACATTCACCAATATCCCGAGTTCAGTCTTCTGTCAAAATTGTACCCTGCTGAGTTGGCCACCATGTGCTTACTCGTACACTAGCAAAACTTTCTGTATTTATACCAATTGGAATTCCAAAGACTTCAGTCAAGCCATGCTGGCAAGGGTACCAGTTTAACTAGCCACCTAACTAATTAACCGTCCATCTACCATTGTATTACTGCTGATTAGGATGGAAAGAAACTGCAAGTTAATGTTAAAGTTAAATGTTAAATACAACACCTGACTAGGTTTTAGATGGAAATCAACCCTTAAAACACTTTAAATTCTCTCACTCTCATCACTACAGTGTAGAAGAGGCCATTCGACCCATCGAATCTGCAACAATTTACCAGTCAGAATAACGTATCTAGATCCTGTCACACACCCCACTCCCCCACCCTATTCCCACAACTCCACACATTTACCATGGCTAATCCATCCAACCTACACATCTTGGACACCAAGGAACAATTTAGCATGGCTAATCCGCCCATCCTATATAGCTATGGTCTGTGGGAGCACCTGGAAGAAACCCATGCAGACATGGAGAGAATGTGCAAATTCCACACCGTTACCCAAGGTCAGAATTAAACCTTGGGTGAAGCAGCAGTGCTATGCCACTGTGTCACCATGCCACCCCAGGTTCCCGATTTTAGTATTCTGTTGAAGCTATACTCTTGTCAAGCTGACCACCAAGTTACTTACTCATCTTGTATCCTTCTCTTCAGAACAGGACACTAGAGATTGGAAAATGAAGTATGTTCTGCCCACTTTGAACTGCCACCAGCTCCTCCTGTCTCATCAACCCCATTCCGACTTCTCATGGCACAGTTGTACCTTGTGTCCTGGCCAGTAAAAACCTTTATCAAAATAATCAACAATGGTGGAATTATCAGGACAGATGAGAGAATGAGAAAGAGTGAATGTGTAAGGACATGGCCAGCAAAGTAAAGGTGCAAAGTTGCTTGTCTCTTTCCCATTCTACCTTCTCCTCTGTGGCTTTATGCATAGGCAATAATATATTTGTTGTTATAATCTCCCTTGCTAGCTTTACTAGCTGCCTGATCATATTTCTCATAATGATATAGATAGTCCATGCAAACCTACAGCTGCCACTGACTATCCCACATGGTCCTATGCCAACATCATTTTGCCACATGGCCCTCCTAGATTTTCTGAATGAGGACTCAGCCCTCCTCGTAGCCTGAATTTCCCAGTGGTTGTCGGCCACTTCTATGAGAGAGAAAATATGCACATTACATTGAATACTGGACAAAGTCTTCCATTAAAATGGAAGATTATAACTGAAACCAAAGGAGAAAATGCTGGAAAATCTCAGCGGGTCTGGCAGCATCTATAAGAATGTTTTGAGTCCAGATGACCTTTTGTCAGTTGAGAAAGGGTCATCTGGACTCAAGACATCAGCTTTTTTCTCTCCTTACAGCTACTGCCAGAGCTGCTGAGATTTTCCAGTATTTTCTCTTTTGGATTCAGATTCCAGCATCTGCAGTAATTTGCTTTTATTAAGATTATAACTCATTCAGAAAGCAAGAAAGGATGGATCTGATGAGTCTGGATGTTTTTTTTGTACCTCAGTGTATGCATAACATCCTTTGACGCACATTTGGTAGGCCGCAGGTAATGCAGGATGGGATTAGTGTCCAGAATAGTAACCCAGAAACTTTACAATGAATGAAAGAACTGCCACATGTTTGAAGAAGGGTCAGGGAAATAGATATCAAATAGATACCAAATTTGCTAATGCTGTCCAGAAGGATTTAAACTAATTCAGCAGGGGGATGGGAACCTGAATTATAGCTCCAGTATACAGGAGATGAAAATAGTGAGGTCATGAATGAGGTTTCAAGTTGCAGGAGTGCACCAGCAGGCAGGAAGGTGGTTTGAAGTGTGTCTACTTCAATGCCAGGAGCATCCGGAATAAGATGAGCAAACTTGCAGCATGGGTTGGTACCTGCGACTTTCATGTTGTGGTCATTTCTGAGACATGGCTAGAGCAGGGACAGGAATGGTTGTTGCAGGTTCCAGGGTTTAGATGTTTCAGTAAGATCAGGGAAGATGGTAAAAGAGGGGGAAGTGTGGCATTATTAGTCAGGGACAGTATTATGGTGGCAGAAAGGACGTTTGACTAGGACTCATTTACTGAGATAGCATGGGCTGAGGTTAGAAACAGGAAAGGAGAGGTCATTCTGTTTATAGGTCTCTGAAAAATTCCAGAGATGTAGAGGAAAGGATTGCAAAGATGATTTTAGATAAGAGGATAAGTAATATTTACAAATATTGAGTGGAAAAGCTATAGTTCCAGTACTTTAGATGGGCCAGTTTTTGTCCAATGTGTGCAGGAGGGTTTCCTGACACAGTATATAGTTAGGCCAACAAGAGGTGAGACCATGTTGGATTTGGTACTGGGTAATGAACCAGGCCAGGTGTTGGATTTGGAAGTAGGCGAACACTTTGGTGATAATGACCACAATTTCAGTTACATTTACATTAGCAGTGGAAATGGATAGGTATATACCGCAGGACAAGAGTTATAGCTGGGGGAAAGGAAATTGTAATGCGATTAGGCGAGATTTAGGTTGTATAGGATGTGGAAGAAAACTGCAGGGGATAGGCACAATTGAAATAAGGAGCTTGTTCAAAGAATAGCTACTGCTTGTCCTTGATAAGTATTTACCTGTCAGGCAGGGAGGAAGTGGTCAACTGAGGGAGTCGCGGTTTACTAGAGAAGTTAAATTGTTTGTGAAGAGGAAGAAGGAGATTTATGTCAAGATAAGATGTGGGGGCTCAGTTAGGATGCTTGAGAGTTACAAATTAACCAGGAAGGACCTAAAGAGAGAGTTAGGAAGAGTCAGGAGGGAACATGAGAAGCCTTTGACAGGTAGGATCAAGGAAAACCCTAAAGCCTTCTATAGGTGTGTCAGGAATAAAAGAATGATTAGGGTAAGATTAGGGCCAAGGACAGTAATGGGAAGTTGTGCATGTGAGTATAAAAGTTGGAATGTTATGGTAGGGTTGTTTAAGGCATTGGTAAGGCCGAATTTAGAGTATTGTATACAGTTTTGGTCACCTAGTTACAGGAAGGATGTAAATAAGGTTGAAAGAGTGCAGAGAAGGTTCACGAGGATGTTGCTGGGACTTGAGAAGCTGAGTTACAAAGAGAGATTGGATAGGGTAGGATTTTATTCTCTGGAGCATAGAAGAATGAGGGGAGATTTGGTAGAGGTGTATAACATTTTGATAGGTATAGATACAGTGAATGCAAGCAGGCTTTTTCCACTGAGGCTAGGGGAAGAAAAATCCAGAGAGCATGGGTTAAGGGTGAAATGAGAAAAGTTTAAAGGGGACTTCTTCATGCAGAGGGTTGTGGGAGTGTGGAATGAGCTGCCAGATAAAGCGGTAAATGTGGGGTTACTTTTAACATTTACAAAACACTTGGATGGGTTCATGGATGAGAGAGGTGTGGAGGGATATGGTCCAAGTGCAGGTCAGTGGGATTAGGCAAAAAATGGTTCAGCACAGACAAGAAAGACCAAAAGGCCTGTTTCTGAGCTGTAATTTTCTATGGTTCTATGGAGTCTGAAGAGACAGGAGAGGCGCTAAATGAATATTTTTCATCAGTATTCACACAGGAAAAAAAAATGTTGTTGATAAGAATACTGAGATACAAGCTATTAGACTAGACAGGATTGAGGTTCGTAAGGAGAAGGTGTTAGGAATTCTGGAAAGTATGAAAATAGATAAGTCCCCTGGGCCAGATGGGATTTATCCTAGGATTCTCTGGGAGGCTAGGGGGGAGATTGCGGAGCCTGTGATCTTTAAGTCATTGTTGTCTACAGGAATAGTGCCAGGAGACTGGAGGATAGCAAATGCTGTCCCTTTGTTCAAGAAGGGGAGTAGAGACAGCCCTGGTATTAATAGACCAATGAGCCTTACTTCTGTTGTGGGAAAAAGTTTGGAAAGGATTATAAGAGATAGGATTTATAATCATCTAGAAAGGAATAATTTGATTAGGGATAGTCAATATAGTTTTGTGCCTCACAAACCTTATTGAGTTCTTTGAGAAGGTGACCAAAGAAGTGGATGACAGTAAAGCAGTTGATGTGGTGTGTATAGATTTCTGTAAAGCGTTTGATAAGGTTCCCCACGGTAAGCTATTGCAGAAGATACAAAGACATAGCACTAAGAGTGATTTAGCCATTTGGATCAGAAATTGGCTATTTGCAGATGACACTAAAGTCGGTGGAGTTGGGGACAGTCTGGAAGAATGTTGCAGATTACAGAGCTGGGCTGAGAGGTGGCAAATGGAGTGTAATACGGAAAAGTGTGAAGTGATTCACTTTGGAAGGAGTAACAGCAATACAGAGTACTGGGCTAGTGGTAAATTACCTAGTAGCAGAGCAGAGAGATCTCGGTGTCCATGTGCATAGATCCCTGAAAGTTGGCACCTAGGTTGATAAGGTTGTTAAGAAGGCATACGGTGTGTTAGCTTTTATTGGTAGAGGTATTGAGTTTTGGAGTCATGAAATCATGTTGCAGCTGCAGAAAACTCTGGTGCGGCTGCACTTGGAGTATTGCATACTGTTCTGGTCACCGCATTATAGGAAGGATGTGGAAGTATTGAAAAGGGTGAAGAGGAGATTTACCAGGATGTTGCCTGGTATGGAGGGAAGGCCTTATGTGGAAAAGCTGAGGGACTTGAGGTTGTTTTCGTTAGAGGGAAGGTGAAGAAGTGACTTAATAAAAGCATATAAGATGATCAGAGGATTAGATAGGGTGGACAGTGTGAGCCTTTTTCCTCAGATGGAGTTGGCTAGCACGAGGGAATCTAGCTTTAAATTGAGTGGTGATAGATATGGGACAAATGTTAGAGGTAGGCTTTTTACTCAGAGAGTAGTATGAGCATGGAATACCCTGCCTGCAACAGTGGATTCGCCATCATTAAGGGCATTTAAGTGGTCATTGGATAAACATATGGATGATATTGGAATAGTGTAGGTCAAATGGGCTTTAGTTTGGTTTCACAAGTCAGCGCAATGTCGAGGGCCGAAGGGCCTGTATTGTGCTGTAATTTTCTATATTGTATAGCTTGACAACTCTATTGAGATATTGAATTTCTTACTGCATTGCCAAGGAGTCCTGGAGCACAGAATATCGCTATCACTACTTCCTTCCATGATGTGTGCCATATTGTTGGTTCTCTTCCCACCTTTTAACATCAAACAACCCATGCTGGCTGCCCTGTATCTCTGTCAAGAGGACATGTTGCACATTTGTTTGATTTAGTTTCACTCTTCATTGCTAGATTGGCTTCTTCCTCTAGTGCTGCTTTTGCTCCTCCTCTAAGCAACAACAGGTTATATATCCAGTTCCTGAACCAGATTTAAATCACTGAAATATTATTGTTTGCCTCTCTTTAAATGTCACTGTCAGCCATTGAGAACACTTTTTCAATTTATCGCCAGCCTCTCTGTATCCATGTGAATGTCTCAAGTTACAATAAAGTAGACAGAATAGACAATAAGTGAAAAGACTAGAAAAAGGAAGTGTGTGTGCTCTTTCAGTAACTTTTTAACATATTTTCTCAGAAAGAACAGAATCAAAAGATTCTGGGAAGAGAAAGTCTAAGGAAGGAGAATTCAATAAAGAAAAAATGAGATCAATAGCTCAACGACCAGCATCAATCTCTCAGACTGCATCTGTATCTTTTTCAGAGAGTAAGTTATAGGACTAGTTGATGAGGGTTGTCATTTTTGCTCTTGAGATTATTGGGAGATGCTTTATTTGTTATTTTAACATAGCAATGGCAATTTTCCTTGCCACAACGGCAGCAGGAGGAAAATTCAGCAACCATACCAGTTAATGCAAATTTTTTGACATAGCAGTCAATTTTAATTTTCTTTGAGAGAAAACAGTGTTAATATAATATTTCAGATAGACTTGCCATTAAGTTTGTTAATGTACACATGTTGTCTTTGTGTGAGTTTAGTTGAATTCAGTGTTATCTTTTTTTTAACTCCACAATGCATTTTCAGATTGTACTTGATCTGTTGCTGTACTGCAGAAGCGAGACCCAGTCTCACTTTCTTTAGTCATTACACTGCCAAGATGTCACTGATTTTGTCTTGCTCTCTTGCTGTTGAGGTGCCTTTGGAACTAACACCGATTCGCTCCCTCCTGTTTCCTAAGCTGCTAAAGTGATTCAAATTCACCCGCTCCTATTTAGTTTGTTGCTGATGTGACTGTTTCACTTCCTGTAAATTGTTGTTAGATAAGAGTATTAAGGCATATGAAATATAGATACGTAACTGAGGTACACATTTCACTTATCTGATTAAAGAAAAGAACAATTTGAGGGGCTGAATGGGCTTCTTGTGTTCCTATTTAAAATTTATTTTGAGCATTATATTGGTTGCAATTTAGCTGGCCTGTTAGTTGAGGGTGCAAATCCCTGATTTGATGCTAAATCTCGCAAAGGCTAAAAACGGGATTTATGCAGTGAGGTTTTGAAATGCGATCTTTCCGAGCCCTCCTCAATAACGCAATCAGGTTTATGCCCAGGAATGTAGCGACAACTCGCAGTGAGGAATGATCTTAATGTCCCTCAGGGAATGCCTATGTCTGACTTCTGTCTCTCTAGTATCTGAGTGAGATTCCCTGCTTCATACCTTTGTCCGTTTGCTCTAGATGGGGGTAAGGCTGAGGGTCTAAGTTTCACTGAATCATGCCTGAGTCTTATCACTGCGAATGAAACATTTGTACTGAGGGGGCCTAACCATCTGAGTGCCTGTGAGAACAACTGTATCTCGATGGGGAGAAGCACCATGTTCCTGGGGAGTTGGGTTAAAGGTTTTAAGGTGGTAAAGTGATGAGCAACAAGAATATTTCATTCAGTGACATATCCAACTGTTACAAGTTAGAATGTTCCCCAACCAATAGTGCCTAACTATGTCCGGCCACAAGTTGTGATCCCACAATTCCTTAGTCTTGCGTACCCTCTCACTATGTTTTGGTGTTTTCCCAGGATGTACATCAGAGATAGAGGCAGCCTCCTGCCTTCCATGTCCTGTTGTCTGAGATGTTCCTGGTGGGCATCCTCTGGATGGCTGACACTTAGAAGGTCTTAGCCAACGATGGCTTTGATGTTATTGCATCATCCTGTTCTACTTGCTGTGTCTGAGTTGCGCTCGTCTCAGGAAGGGGGGACTTCAGATTGACTGGTCAATCTGAAGTCCCCCCTTCAGGGTCTCCAAGGCAGAAGTCTGTGCTCCAGTGGATCCTCTTCCCTATGGGCATTCACGCTCCCTGAGTTACTCCATGGGGGCAAAGGGGCAATTGGAGTGAGCTCCAGAAGCCCTAATGCATCGGATACTGCCTGGAGGCCCACCATTGACTGAACCAAACAATTGAACCCCTCAGCCATGGCCTTCATGATTTCTACTGTAGACGCGACTCTTGCAGTGTTGGTCTGGGTGCCACATGTTGCTGGAACCATCTGCTGTAATAGAAGGCTGAAGGAGTCCTCCTTTTGGCCTTACAGTTGCAGGAGTATTGCTGACATCCCCTCCTGTATTCCCAGCTCTGCCTTTGCATCTAAAGCAGCTGAGGGTCAAGTATGTCCAGAAACATGGCATCTGGCTCAGGCACAGTTCAAAGTCCAAAGACCCAGCAGACCTCGGACTGTCCAATCTTTGGGGCATTCCTGTCTCCACCTGATGGGCATCAGGTGGTATTCAGCCAAGAGTGACCTAGAAGCCTGTCTGCTAAGAAGGTTTGGGGAGGGTGCTGGGCAGGGTTCAAGTGTGACAGAGGGGAGAGAAATAGTGATATTGGGTGGGCTAAAGGAGATTAGGGGATGTTGGTGGATGACAGGGAGAGTGAAAGATGATAGAATGCGTTTGAAAGATGACATACATTAAGTATCTAATCAGAATGGGAGAATGTGGTTAGTCCACAAGTTCAATTTATCAGAGTGGATAAAGGGCTTTTTGGATGGATGGAGTTTAAGTTTAGCATAATTGGCCAACTAAATGAACACCCTAATAATAGTCATGAAGCAACTGGATGCGAACGATGACAGATGTGTTTTCCTCTCCGCACTGCAGCAGTTTTGTTCCTTGTTCATGAGTCTCATAACATTAAGATCTTTGCAAGGTCTGGAGCTGTCATTCATTCTGTGATTTACCATCTGCTGCTGTCAGGGAAGGAATAAAGGAAGGAAGATGGCTGTCCCTAAGGGGAAGAGCTGGAGGAGCAGCAACTTCTCAACTCCAAAGCTCCATCCTCCCAGTTAAAGGGTCATGGCTGACAAGAGCTCATGTGACTAATCTACCTATGCTGGTAATGCGATGTTCTCCCTAAAGAGCGTCAAGGCTTACTGACTATTGTCAAAGGGATGTTCTCACATGTGGTTCTCATCATTCCAATCAAAGAGCAATGTCTCCATGTGTAGTAATGTATGAACGGAACCATCTCTGGTCTTTCATGATGTCTTTTACCTGGAAGGCTTGGGGTAAGGATGCCAGGTCTCGATGAAAGCCAGGCACAGGGTTTTGCATTGGTTTGGAGACTCTTACATGGTCACAGACCTGTAAAGAATATGCTCATTGGATTCATTACTTCAATTTGTTGCAGGTTCCAGGCAATTCTGACTTTCTACTGGCTCCCATCTGGATGAGGAGGAAGAAGAGGGCCTATCATAGGTTGGCACAGAGACAAGAGGAGAACTCGTTTGATGAGCAAGAGACAGCAGGGCATCAAGCAGGGCTCACTGCATTGGAGAGCATTGGCCTGACATAATATATCACAGCCAGCTTCTCCACGATGTGTTGTGGTCACAAAAGTTTGGAGGAAATCTCAAACTGGTGGCGTTGAAGTCACAGCTGCCTTAAACTTCTTTGCCAGTGGATCATTCCAGGGGTCCAATGGGGACTTGTCTGACATCTCCCTGTCAGCAACTGTTCAAGAGAGCTCACTTATTTGTCAAACTTTGCCTAGATCTGGAAAGCCAGATTACAGAAGTATTGGGATTTGCAGTCTAGTTTTCTTGCAAGCATAGGGTGTAATTAACTTTACACATGTGGTTTTGAGAGCTCCTGGGCAAAAGCCAGTCACGTTTATCGATAAGAAAGGATTCCATTGTTTGCACATGCAGCTCACATGTAATCACAGACGACAAAGTTGATATGTTTGAGCTTGGTTCCCAGGGAGCTATGAGCCACTTCCAGGTTTTTGAAGGATCTTAGTGATTGCAGGACTGGCTCCTCAAGAACGAGGGATAGGTCCAGAAGACATGGATAATGACACCAGTTTGCCGACCACAGAGAAGAGATAAAGTGCTGCGCATGGCTCCATCAGCTTCATGATTAAGCAGACACAGGCCTCCTAAAGACGAGGTTCAGATGTTTGGCTCGCTGAGAGGAGACTTTCCAAAACTCACTAAAAATATCCCAGATCATTGTCTGTGTATCTCACACAACCTTGTGCAACAAAAGGGGGTGTCTTGACTGAGAGAGACATGAAGGAGCAGAATGTTTGCTCCAATGTTGAGTATGATGAATGAGATATGAAGATCAGGATGTTGTAGATACAATGGAGAGACCATAGCAGGAATACAATTTGGCAGATAGCCTTATTTCATTCTAATCATTACCAGATTAAGCCACCAACACATTTCTTTAACTATTTGGTTTTATGTCCTCTGCTGGCTGGAAGGTCCTCATATCTTTTTGGTTAAATAGATTATATTTTTCTAACGTATCTTGATTTATCATAGCTGCATCAAATTGCACTAGCTATCTTATGTCCTGCCTTTGGATTAATCCTTTCCATGAGCCAAATTCTGCTAATAAACAGAGCCCTGGTACTAAATGCCTACATTGGAGCCTGTGCAACACTGTACTCCCAGGACCTCAGGCACTTGTAAGTAGAATTGTAATTTCACCTATGGCCTCACAAAGTCCAACTGCATGGTAATTTGGAAGCAATATCGAATTTAGACTCAGCAGGAATACACTCATGTCATTCTGACATCTGCTCGCATAGGGAGGCTGACCTGGCAGAGAGCTCTTTCAGACAGAACCAGATAGATGGGTCCACAGCTAGGAGCAGCATGAGAACACCATTTGGCTCCAAAGGATTGTTGCTCCATGCAGATTGATGAGGGAAGATCATGCTCCTGTTCCCTGATAGCTATTGGGTCATAGTAAACCCATACATCTTGATGTCTTTAACATGCCAAGAAGTTTCAAGTTAACTTGCAGACCACTTACTGAGAGTGGCTCACCTGAACCGTGTGTTTCTCAGTTGCATTCCAGACCCTCACATTACAGACACCGTACAAGCTTCAGTCCTAGATGTCCTTAACATTAATATGCTAACATGATTTGTCATTGTGGACACTCCAGCCAAGATAAACTTTCCTGCATGTTCCCTGCAGTGCCCTATTGGAGCTGTTGATGCTTTACATAGATAGCATTACTATCCTCAGCATGCTTGAGCACAAAGGCCCATTCTACTATTTCTCACTTCGTGGATCAAGATTCTAGTCCTTCAATGATATCCAGTGCACTTCAGTTGTAAAGCCTTTATGCCAGATGTAGGACCACTCTTGATAAAGAAACAATTGATTCTTACAAATCTCCATGTGAGGTCTCACAAAAGCTTCAGACAAATGCACACACCCATATTGTACACTCAAATCCCTCTTTCAGTCAAGCCTGATTTGTCCATTGCCTCATTACTTGTTGCCTTCGTGTGCATGAAAGCTCAGAATGGCAAATCTGCAAGGAAAGCTATTCATGATTGAACATTCCCATCGTAGCTTCTTCCAGATATGTAGATATGTAGGACAACTTGTGCTTTTGTACTGTTAAGGAGACAGTGTAGAGCTTCAGTCTCTCAAATTGCATCTACCACGTTCCTTGCCACTCACACATAGATATAACTTCTCTTGAATACTCATTGTATCCACTTCCATCTGACATCAGAGCAACAGCAACAGGAGATGCACTGACCTCGCTGAGCACCACAATGTTATAACATGGTAACCTGTAACTAATGGCCTGCGTGATGCGTAGCCAGATCACATATTCATTACTGATGGCCAGTGCTTAGTCATGCACATGTGGGACTATAGAGTAATCACCATGTTGATAACGTGGGCCAAGGGAATCTACAGAAGTTTATGATTGAACTTTAATGAAGACCCACATTCCAGACTCTGAATACCCACTAACGTTGAAACAACAAGGTGGAGTCGATCAGACTTCCAAATAGTGCAAGTGATCATATATTTACAGGTGCCAAAACTATATACTATTATTGTACACCTTCAAAACATCTTAACCTTCGTTGCCCACCACTACATCTTGGTGTAACCTCAACATCTGAAGCTGAAATAGAGATAGTAGAATGGATCTCTGTATTGAAGCATGCTGAGGTCAGTCAGGTTATCTACGTGAAGCATCAACGACTCCAACAGGGCACAGCAGGGAGCATGCAGCCTGCTGACTGCTGTGCTCTGTTGATTATGATTACTTTGGCAGACATGCTCAGTGGCTTTTGGCAAGAGGTTCTCAGCCTGCTAAGATTAAGGATCTCCTGTTCAGATGCAGCTGTACCTTCTTCTGAATGTTCAAGGTGAAGGGATCATTGATGGGGAGGTGGAATGGTGGAATGGCATGGCATATTTGCAGTGTCTTAGGATGAAGCCCCTGGGGTGACTGGCTGGAGCTCCTCCCTCTGTACTCCCAGGACCTCAGGCACTTGTAAGTAGAATTGTAATTTCACCTTATGGCCTCACAAAGTCCTACTACGTGGTAATTTGAAAGCAATATCGAATTTAAACTCAGCAGGAATGCACTCATTTGCCAGTGACAATTAATCCCATTTCCACACCCGCCACCAAACATAGACTCCAGACCAGATGATTGAAAGTAATTTTGAAACATAATTACTTGTGTAATGTAGAAAATGAAAGTTAACGAAGGCTGAGATTTACTGATCCTGCAGTGGTGGAACCTGTTCTGGGAGATCAGTGGTCCAGTCAAAATTCCATTGATTTCTGGTTGCCTAAATGCAGCTCCCTGACTCCTTGAGGAAAAGAGATACCTGCATAGAGGTTGAGATGACCTGTTTCCTTCTCGCCAGCCACTGCTGAACTGCATCAATGACTAGATATATGGAGAACAGATGTGAACATAAATCTGATAGCTACTATTTTTTCTGTTGGACTTGGGCCTTCAAGGTGACTGCCTCCTTTCCATGGAGACAGCTAAGTAATCACGTACCGGAGCCACAACAGCACTTGGAATGTAAACGGAGTCCTCAGGCTTTTGGTCTACACATGGCTTCTGGCAACTTTGCCTGATGTTCCCCTGCCTGTTTTTACATCTTGAATTTAGAACTGAATTCAGAGGCTCATCATCTGTTTGGGGCTCATCAAGGTCTGGTCTCCAACAGTCTTCCAAGTATCAGAGACCTCGGCTGTCACATTCTCCTCCAGTTATGGATCATTGTCTGTGATGTGATTGTGACTCCAAAGCTACTCTGGAGCTTGGACCCATTGAGGTGAGTGAATCTACACTGATGAAGGATGCAGGTGAACACCATGATGGTGCATCCTCTGAAATGTCTGAGACGTCCTCTTCAGAGGACAATACAGGTTTGAGGCTGGAGCTGTTCTGATCTGGGTAGCTGTCTTCTTCCATTTCTTGCTGATACCTGGGATGGAGAAAATAAAGATTTAGTATTGACTAAGCAGACTCCTTAATTAAATACATCTTTCATTCACTGGGCACAGCTGATAACTCCAGATTGGAGACCTTTTCACTGGCTTCTTTGAGGAATCTACTTTGGCCTCAGCACAAGCATGGTCCTGCTCCTCTCAGGCAAACTCAGCAGCCATCTCTTCGAAAGTAATAAAGACCCTGATGTCGAAAGCCCAGTTCCATTCTGGGAGCTCTTGCACTTGTGGATATTCTTTCCCTGCAGAAAGATGGAAGGCTTGATTGTCATGCCAATGATTGCACATAAACAATTCAGGGTGACATGATTCATTGTTATGCTCATGAATGCGACTTATCCCTCCCCACTAAGTGATTAAGAAGCTAGTTGTTGTGCAATTAATATGAGATTGAGAGCATGAAGTGACTAGCACACATATGTTCCACGTGCTGGTGATACTGCCACCCAAGCCCCTGTATGACATTCCAGTGCATTTGCACACTTAGACTGCCTGATGAAAATGTCATTTTGCAGTGGGTGGACAGTGCATTTATCCTGGCAGTGCACAGCAGATCATTTTCAGCTTCTTGCAACACTGTTGAACATTTCTGTGCTGAACCTCATGGTAGCTAACTTCTGCTGTAATCTCTGTCCAGGCCACTGTAGTCAGACAGGAGGCCTCCTGCTGCCATTATGGGAAACAGCTCCTGCTGTCTTTTCAGGATGCCTGAAGGAAAGTCTGCAGGGAAACTTTGCTGAATCGTGGAGCAGCATGCTATTTTCTCCTCTGTGGCATGAGTAATCCAGAGCTCTGGGCCTGAAGTAAGTGAATGACTGTTCGGGTGCCCTGTAAATATGGCGCCTGGACATTCAAGCCCATTAGGTAATGGCAGGGACAGCAAATTCACATGCCCCACTATGTGAAAGAGAAAACTCCCCATAGATGCATTCTTAATGAGCTAACCAGTGCAAAATTGTACATGACCAGCCTCTTCTCTTATCGCCGCCAGTGACAATTAATCCATTTCCACACCCACCACCAAACATAGACTCCAAAGCAGATGATTGAAAGTAATTTTGAAACATAGCTACTCATGTAATGTAGAAAATGAAAGTTAACGAAGGCTGAGATTTTCTGATCCCGCAGTGGTGGAACCTGTTCTGGGAGATCAGTGGCCCAGTCAAAATTCCATTGATTTCTGATGGGACTGGATGGTCTCAGCAATGAGTGGGGCCAGAGAATCCCATCTTCAAGTGTTTCACTATACTTTTTTAAAAAAATTATGTTCTTCGTGTTATAGGTCTTCCTACACCAATAATGCCACGGATGTTGATGTACGCTACCTACCTCCCACTTCAGCTGTCAAACAAGAAGACTTCTTTACTTGGACAAATGGTAATAGCTGCACACACTGTCTTACATCATGGGACATTTTATCCTTGGTCATTATTCTGATGATAATAGAGTTTATTTATTACTCAAAAGTAGGATTACATTAACACTACAGTGAAATTACTGTGAAAATCCCCTGATTGCCACACGATGGTGTCTGTTTGGTACACTAAGGGAGAATTTAGCATAGCCAATGCACCTAACTAGCACGTCTTTTGCACTGTGGGAGAAAACCGGAGCATCAAAGCAATTGAGCAAAAGGTTTTTGGACTCTTACCAACAGCGGCAGTTAATATTTTTAAAGTTTAGAGAATGGGGCAATTAAAAAAACTTCAGATCTTGATAGTTAAACAGAGGAAACCCATGCAGACCTGAGGAGACTGTGCAAATTCCACACAAACAGTGAGCCAAGCTAGGAATTGAACCAGGTCCCTGGCGCTGTGAGGCAGCAGTGCTAACCAGTGTGCCGCCATGCTATTACACATTAGTGGGTTATTAGGAGTCATCTAAAAAATGCACCTCAGTAAAAATATTTGACACTTCTTAATAAAGTCACATATGGGAACATGTTTATAGTTCTCATCCTCACATGGCTCCTGAGGTCTTCCCATACTAGATGAGTAGCTATGGAGGTGGCTAGAGGGCATGAAAGGCCATGGGAATGGGTTGTGATTGCTTTAACATAGGGGGTATGAGGGGCCAAGGGGGTGAGGGCAAGAGGACCAAACAAGTGGGGCAAAAGAGCAGGATGGATCTTCTAACTGGCCAGTTTGAGATCTGCACATCCAAGCGGCAGCCCACATTCCGCTTCCAGGGTCGGCAGATCTGAATTAATTTTGCCTCCCATCCCATCCCTGAAGCAAAAATTGCATTTTACGGAGGTGGATCTGGTGAGTCAGATAATTTTTTTGAATTGAGTTACATGTCTCAGTAGCCAAAATCTGGCTCAAAGTTTTTATTTTTCTCCACAAAGCACATTTGGGCGGCCTTCTAGATTTATATAAATAAATGTTAGCCATAGCATTTTCCCTCCTGAGTTGGAAGTTATGCATTCAGGTCCCCAGAGAATTAAATCTACAGAGGCCAATAAGCAATTGATGGGAAAAGAACAAATCCCACCTGAAAAACCATACAAGGGTGGTTCCCAAGATGTAGAATGTGAAAGATGATAGAGTGATCAATCTTGTTGAATGATAAAAGAAGAAAGATTTTTAAAATCTGCTTTCCTCAATAGGAAACTTATGTAGGTAAGGACAGATTTTTTGTACCATTGAGACTGTGCTCGTGTTTGATTTCCCAAACTTCTGAACTAGCATTAGGAATGTGCTGCTGTTCTGAATTACGCTGTGTTTCTAGGTTGATATTATTGTGCATCCCTAGTCTGTTCAGATATGACATAGAGATAATAGTGAGAAAGGCCTATAAGATCAGGAAGTAGAATCAGTCAGGGTTGAAATTAAGAATAACAAGTATCAGAAAATGGTGGTAATGGCAGTTTATATGACCCTGAATAATAGTTATGACATTTGACAGAACATTAAGCAAGAAATGATGAGACATTGTAACAAAAACAATATATTAAGGGGGGGTACGCATGGTAGCACAGTGGATGGCTTTGTTGCCTCACAACACCAGGAACCCAGGTTCAATTTCAAACTCAGATGACTGTGTGGAATTTGCAAGTACTCCCTGTAACACGAAGTTTTTTCTGGGTGCTCCAGTTTCCCTCCATACTCCAAAGATGTGTGAGTTAGGTCGATTGATCAAGAGGACAAGCAGGGTAAATATGTGGGTTACAGGACTTGGGTGGGATTGTTGTCGGTGCAAGTTCATTGGGCTGAATGGCTTCCTTTTGCACTGTATGGATTCTGTGGATGGAAATTTACAGCCTCGCACATCCTGAAACCATAAAATCCTGCCTGAGGTCAATGGACCTTTTCGTGGTCTATCCCTCACTCACTCCAATTTCCATGGTGGGCGGGACAGTAAAATTCTAGCATATGATTGTATAATTGGGATTATAATCCTCATATGAACCGAACAAATTCACTAGGCAAAGGTGTGGTGCTTTTGCAATATTTTTCTTACAATCATACTTTTTGGAACCAACTATGAATAGAGTCATTTTAGATCCATGTGGTAAGGTTAATTAGTAATCTCATGAGAAAAAAGTCATGCTTATAATGCAGCTGAATTGCATTTAAATTTGAGACTGACATGTTTGAGTCCAAATGAAGAAACTTTTAAAAAAATTACATTGGTGAGAAGGAAAAGCAAATTAACCTTGATTGGATAAATAGATCAAAAGAATAGCACTAAATAAACAATGCTAAGCATTTCATCACTTTCAACAATAATATAACATCCCATCAAAAATAGCTCAACGAGGAAGATCCATACGTTGTTTACAAAAGAATTAAAGATGGGAAAAAAAAGGCTTCTAATGTTGCAAAGAAAGGCAGTAAACCTAAGAATTGGGAGAGTTTTACAAACAATTAAAATGACTACCAAAAATGTGATTAAAAAGGGAAAAAAAACATGTGAATAAACTAGCCAGAAATATAAAATAAAGGTTGAAAGAGCTTTTCTAAAGACATAAAAAGATTAGCTACAGTAAAGATTGGTTTCTTGGAGGCAAAGATAGGATAAGTTGTGGGAAACGAGGAAGTAGCAGAGTTGTTGAGCAAACATTCCTTTCCTGTTCCTATTTCTTATGTTTATGTTCAACAACAATTTACATTGAAATTTCAAAGAGAATAATCGTTACATTACCATAATCAACATATGTTTTGTTTCAATTCACTGACTTTGTTGTTCTTTTGCGCCTTGTAGGCTGAATCGTCAGAGAAGTTGCGACACTATGGACTTTCCCATGCACATAGCCACCCAGTGCTTGTTACAAGGACAAGATCCTGTCCCCTTGTAGATCCACCAGAGGCAATTCAGATTCCACGATGGAAGCTTATCCGACCACGAAACCGTGCTATTCCAACATCTGATCCAAAAGGTATTGTTACTTCAAATTTGACAATTGTTATGATCTCGTGGGGACCTAGAAATCAAAATAACCAAATTTGAACATTATCCAAATGAAAAAATGACCAACAGAATTTCATTTTTTGTAACTTTATTTCTAACCTGAATCATAATCAACATGACTCAATAGGCAAATCATGGTCAATACAGACTATAAATCATATATGGATGAATAGATACAATTGTCATGATTAGGTTGAAAGAGAATTGTTGACAACCCTGTTCCCTTTTCACATTGCTATGAATTTAAAGAATAAGAAAAGTTCTGTTGCAGCATGCTCTCCCCAAAAAAATGGAGAATTTCATTTCAAAAACGTAATTGTTGATTTTTAAAATCTCTAAATAAACCAAAATGAATGCCACTTTGCTCATGCATGTGTTTTTTTAAAGTTTATTATTCAAAAGTAGGCTTACGTTAACATTGCTATGAAGTTGCTGTAGAAATCCCCCAGTAGTAACACTCTGGGAGAATTTAGCATGGCCAGTGCACCGAACCAGCACTTTTTTGGACTGTTGGAGGAAACCGGAGCACCCAGTGGAAACCCATGCAGATACGGGGAGGACATGCAAACTCCGCACAGAAAGTGACCCAAGCCTGGAATCGAACCCAGGTCCCTGTTGCTGTAAGGCAGCAATGCTAACCACTGTGCCACCTTGCCACCCCTCACACAAGAAAAATTACAGAGATAAATATAGTGCGCTGTTACAAATTATAAGGAAAATAAAGGGAAATGTGCATATGCCACTTGTCTGATGTCACCTGGACATCAAGATTGGAGACCTGATGAGAAATCCTACTTAGTCAAGGTATCAGTTAGAGATTTCAATATCCAGGGTAGTAGAGATTTGCAGGAATTCTCTTGAAAAGATGAGGATGGTTTCTAATGTTTCTTCAGCCAATGAATAGTTAATTCTTGCATGGGTTGATGCCCAGATAGACAGTCATCCATTGTGTGCACCAGAGAAAGCACAGACTTAGGCAGAGTCAATGTTACTCAAGTGTAACTGCATTTTCTGTGTGTCTTTTTTCCTGCAGACAGCATTTCTTATATAAAGATTAAAAAGGAAAAACAAGGTTGTCCAAACAAGTGAATCTCAAAACTATGACTCTTAACCGTACATAGAGAAGGAAACGAGAGATTATAGAATGTAGTGTCACAGTCAAAGCTAGGGTTTAGAGAAAGATCAACTTAATATGAGATAGGTCCATTCAGAAGTCTGACGGCAGCAGGGAAGAAGCTATTCTTGAGCCAGTACATACATGACCTCAAACTTTTGTATCTTTTTCCAGACAGAAGGAAGTGGAAAAGAGTATGATCAAGTTTGTAGGGTCCTTGATTGTGCTGGCTGCTTTTCTGAGGCAGTGGGAAATATAGACAGAGTCGACGGATGGGAGGATGGTTTGTGTGATAGACTGAGCTTCTTCACAACCCTTTGTTGTTTTTTGTGGTCTAGTACAGAGCAGGAGCCATACCAACCTGTGATACAACCAGAAAGAATGCTTTCTGTGGTGCATCTGTAAAGTTTGGGAGAGTCATAGTGGACATGTCAAATTTCCTTAGCTTCCTGAGGAAGTAGAGGCATTGGTAAGCTTTATTCAGCATGGAGGGACCAAAGCAGTTTGTTGGTAGTCTGGGCACCTTGAAACTTGAAGCCCTCGACCATTTCCATTTCATCCCTGTTGATGTAGATAAGGGCATGATCTCCACTATGCCCTCTGGAGTTGATGACAATCTCCTTTGTTTTGCTGATACTGAAGGAGAGATTATTGTTGTCGCATCAGTCTACTGATTATTGCTGTTGATAACTGTCCCATTGATCAATAAATCAACTTTGAAAAATTAAAACCATGTTTTATTTTAAAGACCCTTTTAACTCTGAAATGCCTTTTAATGTTTTTTTCATAGTATGTATAGTTAACATCACTGAGGCTGGAATGCATTTTTTGTCCTTATTCAACAATGAGTCAGTTCTTTGATTATAGACTCCATATAGCAATATCACCCATTGTTCAATGGACATTTTTAGGCACAGTGTCCTTTTTAAACTAATGTTTTGAGCGGTTTCTCTGCTCAGTTTTCATGTTGGATAGGTTCATACCTTCAATTATGAATATTCCATGCCTTACATAACACAATAATTACTATCTCACAAAGTTAGTAAGCTGTTCACCTCAGCAATATGACCTAGTTTCAGTCACATCTACTTCTAAGAATCCCAGTCCATTTTCTTCAAGGATTTAGCTGATTCTCCACAGGCAGTCACTTCTGTGTACACAGGGTTCTACTATGCAATCTTCCCTGTACGGTGCACTTCTTTCCAAAATCTTCTCAAATCTCAGCTGTTATTTTTATCTTTGCCACATCGCTTATGTATCTTAACTCCATTCCTATTGCATTGTTTCAAGGTCAAGGTTTGTAAGACTACATACGTCAGTATTTCTCATTATCCAAAAAAATTATATTTGACCTTTTTACAATTGAAATAAATATTCAAAAGTCCTTTCTTCAAAGGTTTTTAGTAACAATTTCAGAATTCCCAAACATTTTAAAGTAATTACAAATTTTCCTTACTGTTATTGTTCTCAGGTCAAAGGCAACCACACAACTAAAATGATTTAGTCTTTGGATTTTCATTTTTTTAAATGTTGCATTCATGTATTTTCACGCTATGAGGCTCTTTTGTCTTGTAATCTTGAATGTTAATAGAAGATACCAAATTTGTGGTGTACAAACCTCCAGTAAAGCAGAAGAGTAAGGAATTGGAAGGGAGAACATTTGCAACCATAAATAGAATAGAGGCACATTGGAAATGAATAAGACAAGGAATCCATGATAACAGAATGGATTGGAAATTATCTATATTCAGATGTTGACAAGATAGTTTCAGCATTGTTAAATCCAGATTGAGTTCCTGTCATTTGCTATTCTATCCATTATCCTTTCATCCTTTCCCCAAACATTCGTGTAATGCTTTAGGTCTACTAAAGTATCACAAGATGCTCCAGAGACAAATTGTGTAACAAGAAGTAATACTGAGCAATGTAACGAATTATTATGGCAGATGGCCAAAATCTTGGTAATGTAAGTTTCTTAAGAAAAGAGATGTGGAGCAATTTATGTATGTCATTGTATGTTGCACTGGTGCAATGGTGGAATAATAAACTCAATCTGCAGAGAGCAGAGTAGACTGAGTATAGTTAACTCAAAGTTGTAGGGCTAGAGAAGTTAACAGAGATGGAAGACAAGGTCATGGAAGGATGAGAAAAGACAGATGTGAATTTTAAATTGATGTTGCTCAGCTGGAAACCAGTATAGGTTAGAGAGTGCTGCTGTAATAGACAACAGAGCTTTGACGATGGAGACTAGCGAAGACTCTATTGCAGACGACTGGCTGTACTCAGCCAGCCTGAACTTGCAAATTCCAAAACAAAATGTATACTGTTGGATGTGATTCCACAGTTGAGCAACATTTACTGAACAATTGTGAGTGTGCTGATAGCTACACTAACAACCAAATTATGATAATGTGGATCATTTGCACTTATTGGAAGCAACATACATTTGTACAAAAGAACATGTTCTCTGCAAACAAAAAGTATACATTCAAGCCTTACCAAGAAGATTAAGGACCCCACGGTTTTGTATTGCTTCCTCCATAGTAATGCCGAGGCCAATCCAAGTCAACTTATCAACCAGTTGGTAACATTTTCTTCTGTAGTATAAATTATTGTTGCTATTTGGCCTTCTTGTGTTTCTCCTGATGGCTACAAGATGAAACCTTTGGCGTCATGTCAGTCTCTTCAGCAATAGTCAAGTTCTGTATCACCAAGTCACTGTCCTCACATTGTTCTTTGCCCTGAACAGTCTGGGCAGAAATGCCCATCTGCTGAAAGTTCTGCTCCCCATTCATCTCCTCCTCCCCCCTCTACCAGCATCTTGTTCTGTCATTCTCTTAATCACACTAAATGTCAAGTGGAATATTTATTTGTACACTTGTGTCCAGAACATGTGCAGAAACCTTGAAGTCTATAACAAATCCTTCAGTACCTGCCACACTTCTCCTCATATTCTCCTCATGATTGCTATATGGAACATTGGTAAGCACTGCTACCTCACAGCACTAAGGATCAGGTTCAATTCCGGCCTTGATTGACAGTGTGGCGTTTGCACGTTTTCCACATGTGCAAATGGGTTTCCTCCAAATGGTCCAGTTTCCTCCCACGTTCCAAAGTTGTGTGGGTTAGGATGATTGGCTATGCTAAATTGCCCCTTAGTATCAGGGGCATTAGCAAGGTAAATTGTTATGTATGGGATTATGGCTTGGGTGGGATTGTTGTTAGTGCAGACCCGATGAGCTAAATGGCCTCCTCTGCAATGTAGGGATTCTATGATTCTAATCTTGGAAAGATTACAATAAGTACCCAGTACTTACAGTTGCTTTATTACCTTGTATTGGGAAAGAGAGGATTCAAAATATTTCTGCTGAGAGTTGACTTTTTACACATCAGAGTTTTATTAAATACTTTGTTTGCTCTAACACATCAGGAAGAGTGCTACTTATATTGCCAGTGGTCAAGTCTCTTCTGAGGGACGTACTGGATAAGCAGTCAAATTGTGGAATATTGAACAGTTACTTTGCTTATTTATCAGGAAGACTAACAAAGTAGGCATAACATTAAATGGAGTGATTTAAAACTTTGAAAAATATTTAAGATTCCTTTCTCTCCCTTTATTCTTCTTTGATATCTCAGTACTCTCATCCCCATTTGTCCTGCTACAAATGATTGGCTAGTCTTGCCACTTGAGAGAGCAGGTAAGAGTCAACATGGTTTGTGACTGGTGTCGCAAAAACATAGACAAAACAAAGTTAACAGGTTGCTTCCATACAAATGGTAGTGAACTAGCTGGGTTTTACAATGATCTGGCAGCTGCATAATGTTATAATTCAGGTCATTTTTATATTCTATGAAGCTCACCTTGACCACTTTGAATTTGGCTAGGGTAAGCATGATATATTTCATTTCAGATATGATTCAAATGATCCAGTAGGAAGCTTTTATCAAACAAAATTTATTTAAGAATACAATTAATATGTATAAAAGAAAATTAGCAATAATATTTATCAATTACAAACAAAAACAAAATAACCATGATAATGTATAACCCTCGACAAGTATATCTAAAATGTTCCAATGAAACAAAACTCTTTCTCCAGGTTTAACACAGCAAAGATAAATGCTCATGTGGTATTGGAACTGAATCCTTTGGTTGGAGAATTGAAACTCTGACTTCTCAGTCTTGTGACTTCTAGCAGCCCTCTGGATACATCTAGAACAATTTAAGAATCCCAGTCCATTTTCTTCAAAGATTTAGTTGATTCTCCACAGGCAGCCACTTCTGTGTAAACAGGGTTCACAGTTAAAATAGCTTCCCAGAACACAAAGGAGAAAGAGACTCTCGGCAAGCCAACCTACCAACAGCAGATTTTCCACTCCAGGAGGGCAAGAAGTCTTGCTTTCAGCTAACAGCAGAATTTCTAAAACCAGGGAGAGAGAAACACTTCTTTCAGCTTGATGTCCCTTCTAAACTAAATTAAAGCCAGCATTCAAACAGAAAATGAAACCTTAAATTTACTAGGAAGGAAAAAAAACTGTCCAAAACACCTTACCCAACAATCAGTCTTTCTCCTAACAATGTAGAGTCATAAATTAAATTCCAGAAAGTACCTGAGGCCCATAGCAAAAATAAACAAAACCCCTTAAGCCTTTGAAATAGCAATAAAAGGACTTCTAATAGCCAGCCAGTGTCATAATGAAAAAAATAAACAAAGCTATGATAGCTGCAGAGAATATGATTTTAAAAGAAACATTTCTGAAAGGTACACAGATGTCACAATGATAACTTATACTAATAGGATCTTCTCTTTTTCCAAATTTTTAAACTGAATTTAAATTTTGAAACTGCTACGTGGGATTTAAATTCTGGAGTATTAACCTTGAAACATAATCACCATACCACTATGATTATACCTAGAATATCTGAAAATAATATTGCTATTGCATTACAGTTATCCACTATCTTCTCTAGTGTAATTTTGATTGCTCTAATAGGGACTTATTATAAAAGAGAAATGTGCTCATTTTAACGTGACACATCAATTAATTTTCTATGTTTTCTATTGCTACAACCATGTGACGAATAGTTTTCAAGTTCTTCATACCAGTCAATGCTGCTTTTTCAGGAACTGATAAAAGTAATGCATTAATCATTTTTTCTGCTTGCCAGAGCCCAAAGTAGCGAAGCCTGATCAATTTGTTGAAATTTCAAGTCCATTGCTTGACTACAAGATAGACACCACAATTATGCCTCCAGCAAGGTGAGTAAAACTACTGGGAAAAAAACCCTATTTCACTCTTGTTTTCTTTCTTACTAAGAAGGAATTATTGTCCTAGAATTTTCTGGAGAAGAAACATCATATGGTATACTCAAACCTATTTTTTATCTCACTCTGGAGCTCAAAAATACTTTGTGCCATAAATTGCTACAAAGGTGAGAAAGCAAACTAGGACCTTGGTGAATGAAACAATTGAAATGTCAAAGAAAGAAGTGGGATCAATTAGAGTCAAATAGAAAAAGAAAGAAAAGGAGAGAGGGAAAAAATAGCGAATTAAGATGACGGAATGACAACATGTTAAGAAAACAAAATTATGTTTTAAATTTAATAAATCTCTAGGAATGTTTTTATGTGTAAGAGGTTTTTTTAATCATTAGATGTAGATGGTGCTGCTGGCCAACATTTGTTGATGTAGAGATGCCAGCGTTGGACTGGGGTAAACTCAGTAAGAGGTCTGACAACACCAATTTTAAATCCAACCGATTTACCAATCCAACTGACCAGAACACCTCATTCTCCTGAGGAAGGCCACAAGGGCTGAAAGCTTGCAAGCTTACTATCAAATAAATCGGTTGGATTTAAAATTGGTGTTGTCAGACCTCTTACAACATTTGTTGCCTATCCCTAATTGCCCTTGAACTGAGTGCCTTGCTAGGCCATTTCAGAGTGCATTTAAGAGTCAATCACGCATAGAACCACATGTAGGCCAGACCAGTAAGGATGATGGATTTCCTTCCCTAAAGGGCATTATAATAATAATGCTTTTACGATAATCAACAGTGGTTTCATGATTATTATTAGACTTGTAATTCTAGCTTTTATTGAATTCAAATTTTACTCTCTGGAATTCAGACCGGGGCCCCGAGAACATTATTCTGAGCCTCTATTATTTATCCAGTGATAATACCAGTAAACCACTGTCTCCCCCTTGAGAATCCATAATTTCAGATGTTCCTGACAAGATTGAATGCAACTGTAGGAGCCTTAACTTACTTTAGTGAGTTTAACTCTTTTAACAGTGCAGCTCACCTATGCCTATCACAGCATGATTTTTTACATCTAATGAGCATTGCCCTAGGTTTATGGTTTACCAGTTCAGTGACCGAGATCACTTTGTTTTTGCAAAAATGTACTTTATTCAGAAAATATCTGAAATAATTTTACAGACACTTCAAGAGGGCCATCACGCAAAGTGTAACAATATTCATGTTACATTCTTCAGCTTTTTCAATACAATCAAAGAAGCATTACAGACTTTTCAAAATGGCCATTGCAAATGGTGCAAAGGTATTTAAATTGTCTACCCAGGTTAAGTTGCATTCTGAGGTGCTTCAATACAATTGTAATACATGTAATATTCACTGCATACATTCAACATGAGTCTTACAGTTCACAACTATACAGTGGGTCTTGTACAGTTTCACTCCCCTCAGTTCACTATGGCTGAAAGATCTTAGACCTTCCCTCATTAGCTGTCCCAAACTTTAGTGCATCTGTCAACACGTAGTCCTGGGCTTTGGAGTATGCCAGTCTGCAACACTCGGTCAGGAACAATTCCTTACACTGGAGGACCAACAAGTTTCGGGCAGACCAAAAAGTGTTTTTGATTGAGTTGATAACTCTCCCGCAATGGCTGATATTTATCTCAACGTGCATTCCTGGAACCAGCTCATAGAGTGCAAAGTCTTATTTCATAGAGCTGCCTAGGATAAAGCTTGATAAAAATCACCTTGTCTCTCTCCAGACCTTCTTTGCAAGGTCACACTCCATAAGGTGGTGGACAGTGATCTCTTCTCCACCACAGTTGCCTTGAGGCAACATGCAGCTGAAACTCCAGGCGTATATGAAGATTCTGACAGGGTGGGCCTTTCTCACCATCAGCCAAATTAGGTTTGTTGAGACAGATCAGAAACTGGCTTAGTATTAGAACAGAAAGAGTAGTGGTAGAAGGCTGTTCGAGTGACTGGAGTCTGGTGTCCAATGGGTGTACCACAAAGATCATTGTGCAGGTGATGAGCAAGTTTGCAAATAACAAGGTTGGTAGGGTGGTTAATAGTGAAGAAGAAGGTCACAGGTTACAGAAAGATATAGATGGGTTGGTCAGATGGACAGAGCAATAACAGATGGTATTTAACCCTGGTAAGTCTGAGGTAATACACTTTGGAAGAAAAACAAGACAAGGGAGTTTTTAATGAGTGGCAGGACACTGGAAAGCTCGGAGGAACAGAGGGATCTTGGGGTAATTAAACATATGAATAGGATAATTAAAAAGCAAATGAGATACTTACTTTTAAAAGTTGTGGCAAAGAGAATAAGAGCAAGGAGGTAATGTTGGAGTTATATAGAGCATTGGTTAGGCCGCAGCTGGAGTACTGTGTTCAGTTCTGGTGTTCTGTGTTCACTTCACTATAAGAAGGATGTGATAACACTAATGGGTACAGAAGAGATTCACCAGGGTTGTCTGTGATGGAACATTTGAGCTATAAGGAGAGAATAGAGAGTCTTCGATTGTTTTCCCTAGAGTAGGGAAAGTTGAGAGGTGTCGTGATTGAGGTCTATAAGATTATGAGAGGATGGACAGGGTAAATAGGAAGCAGCTGTTCCCCTTGGTTGAAGAGTCAATCATAAGAAGTTATAATTTTAGGGTAAGGGGCAGTAGATTCAGACATTTGAAAAAAAAATCATTCAGAGAGTGGTGGGAGTCTGGAATGGACTGCCTGGGAAGGTAGTGGAGGCAGGAAACCTTATAACCTTTAAAAAATGTTTGGATGAGCCCTTAAAGTATGACATTCAAGGATATTAGACAAATTTAGGAAAATGGGATTAGTGTGCCTTTAATGATAGTTATTGTCAGTGCAATTTCATAGAATTCCTACAATTCAGAAAGAGGTAATTTGGTTTATCATGTCTGCACTTCCAACAATTCCATCAAGGCCCTATTCCGGTAACCCCATGTATTTACCTTGTTAATCTGCCCAGCACTAAGGGTGAATTGTGAATGGTCAATTCACCTAACTCGCACATCTTCAGATGGGGAGAAAACCTGAGCATCCAGAGGAAACCCATGCAGACATGGGCAGAATGTGCAAACTTCAGACAGACAGTTATCCAAGGTCAGAATTAAACCCTCGCCTCTGACACTGTGAGGCAGCAATCCTAACCACGGTGCCACTGTGCTGCCCTGATGGACTGAAGGGCCTTTTCTGCGCTGTATGACTCTTGACTCAAGGTGCTCATTTGAAAGTTCTGGTGATGAGACATTCTGCCAAATGTCCTTGACAGTCTCTTTAGGGAACAATCTTACAGAAACCACCATCTCCTTTTCCCTCGGGGTATCTTGGACCTTACATGCAGACCACTGCCTGATAGACTGCCCTGATGGGTGTGCATATCATTTCCCATGAGGGACAGTTGATACGGCATGGTCCAACTACTCTGCCTCACATACTTTATCACCAGGGGGACAAATAAAACCTCAGCACTTGGTGACACTTGGTGTTTGTGTATCGAGGATCTATGCCATTTGATAGGGCTACACACAAAAGATCCCTATCAGGATCAGGGCACACTTCTTCCCCTCTGTATCTAAAGGCTTGTACATCATGTCCCTTTGAACTCAGTCTATTTTTGAACCCCAGATGAAGTGAGAACGATTTGGTTGATTGCTGCAGCACAGGAGTGAGGAGTGGGTCACGTCTTGCTAGAACAGGACTTGATTAGTCAGTGATTGATGTTGATCTGCATTGCCTGTTGATAGGCTGATGTTGAACCTATCAGCAAATGCCCACAGATATCAGCTGGTGTGGGGCCCAGAGATCGATTGTTTAAATGTTTCATTGTAAATCCACCTCATTGGATTTACAATGAGTTGATAGCTATCCTCTTCTCCATCAAATACACAGGCAATTTTTATGTCGCCTGCAAATTTCCCAATCATGCCACCCACATTTAAGTCTAAATCATTAATATATACAACAAACCACAAGGGTCTAACTCTGAGACCTGCGTTTACCATTTGCAAAAACATTCATCAGCCATTGTCGTTTGTTCCCTGTCTGGATCCAACCTACCACCTTCCCCTGTTTCTCATGAGATCTCACTTTTCTGACCAGATTGCTAGGTGGGACCTTGTCAAGTGTCTTACTGAAATCTATGTAGACAACAACACTACTCTCAACAATCTTCCTTCTTACTTGCTCAAAAAAAGATTATGTTCTAAACGATAGTATTGTAATACATTAATAAAATCATTTTGCAAACAACAAAATGCGATCTGATGAGTTGTGATTTCCAAGTCCTATCTCCTTTTGAATATATCGGATCAATTTTGTTTTTTAGGTACAGAAGTAATAGAACCAATTGCATTGTTTCCAAATATCTTTTTTGTCTTCCACCAGAAAAGACCAACAGCTCTTGGTTAAGAAAGATACGACCACCAGATTGGCAGCTGTGAATGAAATTGAAGAGACATTGGATGAAGATGAAGATCTGAAGCATCTGGAGGCAAGTTTCTCTACAGGGGTAAAGCGATCTGCGCTCAAAAATATCTTACAGCTAATTTGTCCAGTTCTGAATTGAAAGATTTCTAATTCCATTTATTTTTACTATTTAATGTGAATGACCAAAATGTGGAGTGAATGAAAATGTGTACCTCATGAGTGCTGATATATAGAATCATAGAACAGAGGCAATTTGGCCCATTAAACTTGTGTTAGTTCTTTGAAAGAGCTATCTAATTAATCCCACTTTTCTACATTTCCAGATAGCCCTGCCAATCTACCTTTTCTAAATACATATCAAATTCCCTTTTGAAAGTTACAGTTGAATTTATTTTCCCACCTTTCAGACAATGAACTGCAGATTCTGAAAGTGATTGCATATTTAAAAAAACTCTTTGTCTGCTCCAAACTCCTCCACCCATGCCATCAGTTCTGGTTTGTTTACTAATTACCTTATATTAGTGTGCTGTGATTGCTGACCTTCCTGCCAGTGGAAACAGTTTCCCCAAAATTTTCCAAGAATTAATTTTTATGCCCCTCTCCTATGTTGTTCTAATTGTCACTTCAGCCCCAGTAATTTTTTATTGCTGTCGGTATTACACAACATGGCCACCAGTAGAAGCAACAGCTTCCAAAATAGTCTTTCTGTCACTCATTAGAATTTGCCACAAGTAAACTTTGTTTATTTTGGCTGCAAGTTCCAAGGTTCATAATATATGTATCAAGTTTTAACCTCAAAATATTGAATATCATGCTTTGAATCATAACTGCTGAAGAGGCAAGTAGTGGTCCATAGGTTCTGACCTTCTCTGTGTTGCCGATTCTCACCGCTGCACAATAGGCCACTGTGCCTTCAGCTACCCAAAATTCCAGCATCCAAATCACTAAGTTGCTATTCTTTTAACACACTCCTTAAAATCTATCTTAGATCATGTTTTTGGTCATTTGTTCCAGCATGTCCCTGTACAATTCAGTTTCACATTTACGATATTAACATGCAATAGAAGTCTAAGCTGTTGCATAACCAGAACTTTAGCAGACACTAATTAGGACAGATAGGTTTGCAAATGTGCACAGTTGTGCATGTTTTTCTGAATTATTTCTGCTGAGAGAAGAGGAAATATCAAACAGCAATTCTGATGCAGGTGTTCTACAGGAATTCATACCAGCAGACGGGAGAATCTTATCATAGAAGCACAGTATGATATTATACCCATTAATTGTGCAGAGAGTTAAAATAATTGGTTTCAGTTCAGAACTGATGGAGCAAAACTAAGTCATGTTGATTAATGTTAAATTAGAAGTCAAAGGCTAATGAAGGATAATTCCATGATCTCTTATTCCACACAGGGGACTACACACAGTGGTAGTGTGGGTCAGAGACAGAGCTTCTTTCAGATTTTATTCCTGTGAGCATGGGTCCAAATTGGGAGAATTACACTGTAATTCTCCACTGTAATTACACTGTAGTTACTCCTATGGAGTAACTCCACTTCTGTGTTCCTAACACATACATATGGTTATTTTTTAATGTTCTTTCAGGAATGCGAGCATCACTAGCAAGGTCACCATCCCTAATTGCGCTTGACAAGATAGTGGCAAGCCTTTTTCTTGTACCACTTCAGTCCATATGGTCTAAGTGCAGCCACAATGCTATTATTAAGGGAGTTCCAGGATACTGACCTGGTGACAGTGAACAAATATATATTTCTAAGTCAGGAAAGCATGTGACTTGGAGGAGAATTTGCAGATGGTGATATTCCCATAGCTTGTCCATCATGTCCTTCTAGGTGATAGAGGTTGCAGTTTTGGAAGATGCCATAGAAGGAGTTTTGGTGAACAGCCGTAGTGAATTTTGCAGTAGTCACATGCGGCTGCCATCATGAATTGTTAGTTGAAGGGAGTGAAAGTTTAAGTGGTGAATGGTGTGCCAATTTGTGGCTGCTTCACCCGGAATGCCTTTGAGTTTCTTGACTGTTGTTAGAACCACAGTCTTCCAGACGAGTGGAAAATCTCCCATCACACTCCTTATTCATGCCATCAGAATGAGAGACAGGCTGCAGAATTCCCAACCTCCAATCTGTCTTTGTGGTTATTAGTATTTAACAGGTTCTGTTGATGAGTATAAAACTACCTCACAGTTTAACACAATAAATGTTGGGTATTGATTAGTTAATCAAACTCAGATGTGTATAAAAAAAGAGTCAGCTAGCATTGGAGAGATTATGTTAGATGGAGAAATGATGAACAATAAATAGTGTTTTCATCACAATCAGGCTTGGGAATTTCTGTGACATTGGTAGCAGAAGATGGTTGCCTGAAAGTGAAGATTAATGACTAAGATTTACTTCCAGACAGAACATTAGAATTGGAGTTAATCTTTTTTTGAAGTAAATATGATAATTGGAGACACTGGAGAAAGCTGACTGAATCTACATGTAAAGCGGCAGGATATGATTTTCCGTACAGTTATATGAAATGAAATCTTATTGTTAGTGGAAAATAAAGCCAATGAAAGGACACGGGAAAGTAAGGGATAGATCTGGTACTTTTGCGTCCTGCCAAGAACAGATTCAACTGTAAAGTATTCTCGTAACTAGATGATCAGAAACTTGACAACTAAGAAGGCTTGGACATTCCCTTAAAATTCATAGACAAGATTTATACGAAAGATGATCAGTTATGGCATAGCAGATGGTAAGTGCCAAGCTGCCCAAATCCCAAAGGAAAATTTGAATCAGCTGCCAGATGATTTTGCAATTTGTGTATAATGGGGAGTTCTCTGAAGCCAAGAAAAGTGACCTCATACCAGATGTGATGATTTTATATATGAAAGCTAAACATTTATTACAATAAAAAAACTAAGACAAAAGCACCTTTGCATCGTTAACACTACTTTTCAAACATTTGCTAAAAGATTTTGGCTTAAATAAACTTAGGGCTAAATCTCTGTTTGGTGAAAATGATCCCCATAGATTTGGAAGGGCAGTGATTCTTCCAGCCCACTGCGCAACTCAAGCAGCAATTACAGCGGCCATTTAGCAGACTCCCTGGCATCTATGCGCCATCTCTGGGGCTAAAAGTTTTGGAGTCATCAGTTCCATGCTGATTTTCAGCACAGAGCTGATTTCAGTATTTAAGTGAGTATTAGCATCCAATTAGCGGGCCTAGAACTGAAGCCTCCTGGCTTACTAGTGTCTCCACACCCCTCCCCCCAACCAGGAGTGATTCCCTTCAGCAGAGTTTACAACAGCTCCCCACTAATGAGGAACAGGCAGCTTGACCTGCTGGAGGGAGCATAGGTTATTGAGGCTCCCAGGAGTTCAGGGATAAACGGAGGTACCCCAAGGGGAGTGACACTCTAGCAATGCCAGTCCGTTCCTCTGGCACTACCCAAGAGGCAAACTAGCAATGCCCAAGGGGCATCTAGGCACTGTCCACTGCACTTCGGGCAGTGCGAAAGGGATGAAGCCATTATCTGATAGATTGACGCATGCATAGTCGCCCACTCAGCACTATGCTGCTAGGACACAGTACAGTATTCAGAGTGTGGGAGTTTCATTATGAAAATTCCACTAAAAAAAATCGGTGGGAGTTATTCCAGTTTTCACAAAACTTCGGCACTTAGAGTTGCTTTGGGAGAATGCCGGCCTTGTACTTTGTTACAACTTCTAGAAATATTACCATACAATGCCTTGATGTAATTAGGATGCTCTGTGATGGTGGCAGCAAACTGGTGTTCACAAGTCTGCCTTCAATACACACAAGAGGCGATCTTACACAAAAAAATTTGAAGTCCTAAACGCATTTCAGATCTATTTTTTCAGCAAGGCCACAAGTCATATTTTATGTCACTCTGTTAAAAAAAACTGCCAAATCTCTTTCCCACCAGAAAGGTGAGGGTATGAGGCCTAAGCTCACTGGGTAGCTGACATCTCAAATTAGAGCGTGCAATCATGCATGGCAGATCTCTCTGTTCTGTGCAACGATCACATCTTGGGCTCACAAGTAATACTTAAATCCATATTTTAATGGATTTGAATATTGGAGATCAGCTTCACACCCCTTTTCAGGCTTGAAACTGGTATCTGGGCCTGGTAAGATCGCGACAGGGAAGAAATCAGACACAAACCTGATTTTCTTTTACCTCTTGTGCAATCTGGTGGGATGAGAAGGTAAGATTGCTCCCACACTGTCTTGTTTGAGACCTCACAGCCACCACCATCACACAATCATCAATATTTCCTTAAATCTGCTCTTTTCCCCCTTTGATCTTACACTTTATTGTTTCCTACAATCCTTTATAAGTTTCTTTTCCCAGAATTGATCAACCCATTTTTTTATTCCTTTTAGGGATATTATAATTTAAAAATTAGATTTGCACTATTTTGCTCGTATATTTACAAACTTCAGAATTGTACAATATTCTTTTGAAATACAATAGCCAACTTTAAATCTCTAATTTTATTTGCCTACTGTAAATTCCTATTCATGTTGTACTAGCTGTCAGTTCATTACCATTTCAAAGCATTTCCCTTCAGACCTTCTTTAATGATGTTTGACCTTTGCAATTTACCCATCTCCAATTCAATTAGACTAGTCATTCTATAAAAGCTTGTTTCCTAGTATATGACAACATGACAATGATATGGCCAAAACTAAATATTAAAGGTCTTGCTTTCCTCATTAAAGTGTTGAACATCTAAGAGGCTTGGAATGTGCTTGGATATCAAGCATGGATCAGCTCTTAACTTTAACTGAGTTAAACTCAAGAGAGAGAAATTATTTTGGATCAAATGTCCAAAGACTTAAAAAGTCCTGGGAAGGCATTCATTTCCAACTGCTTTAATAGTGCGAATGGGTTGTTCACTCGTGGCACCAAAGATGGAGGGCACAATTATTATGATCCCAGTTAATGTTATTGCTGGATAGTAAGATTTCAGAATGGAACTGTGGCTCAAAAAACACTGGCCATGATCTCACCAGCTCGATTGGTGAAGTGAGCTGATAAGATAGGGGAAAAGGCAATAATCGGCAACACATCTAATTTCATGCCTCTCATGATCTGACCGGCACTGATAAGCTGATGAAATCAGCTTCACACCCTTTCTGGGCACAAAGCTGATTTAAATATACATGACATTATTTAAATGCAATTAGTGTATCCCGGATGCCATCGTCTGGACTGATTTGAATTTACCACCTCACCACTGAGACCAGATATGATAGCTTTACCACTGGGACAGAACATTGAAGACACCGGGTGATCAAGGGCAGGGCCAGACAGTGCCCCTTGGTCAGTGCCAGCTTGGCCGTGTCCACTGGGCACCCTGGTACTGGCCTTCAGGCATTTTGGTAGTACAAGGGCAGTACCAAGGGAGCAGGGCTTGAGGTAGAGGCAGGACCTGAGGAGGGGTGGAGCCTTGAGGGGGAGAGGTATGGTGGAGGGAGATCCACGGGGGAAGAAAAGATAGAGTGGGCATTGATTGGCCAGAACGGCAATCAGGATGGGACAGAAATGTCCCGGGTGATGATTGGAGGTTTTTGAAGGGGTGGAGGGAGCAATATAAAGGGCAATGAATGGAGGCTGGGAGGCGATGGCTCGGGTATATTTGGGGGCTATGGGAGTGATGTCTAGAGCAGGGATCAGCAGGGGCGGGAGGGTGAGATCTGTAATGACAGTGGGTGTGGGGGAGGGAGGGTGGGGCACAAGGTTCAGATGAGCATCACTGGGGAGTGGGGGCAATGTTCCAGAGGGAGAGCGGTGGGTTTGGGTGGCAAGCAGCAATGAGAGTGGTTGGTGGCTGGTGCTAATGTCTATTGGTGGGTGGAGATGGGAGGATGACAGGAGATGGATTACAAAATATATCTTAATATATAATGTTCCTAATAAACACACAGTTCCTGTAAACCAATAGGCTAACTGTGATCAGACACACCACATTCTGAAACCAAGTGATAGGTACCACCCAATCGATCTTCTGTGGATTTCTCCTCAAATTCCGCCCCCCTCCCCCTCGCCCCCCACCCCCCGAATATTATCACAGCAGGAGCCAACTGATTTCACTGGATTCTGGCTTCCACATGAGTCCCATATTCCACTCTCGAAAAATCAAGCCTCAGAATCTTCTTTCAAACAATGCTTTCCCATAGCTGTTTCGAGTAAGGATCCATTTGCAGGATTTCCAACTCTCCTTTAAATTATTCCTTTGTCTTGAAGAGTCACATACTTTCAGGGCTGCAGTCACCAATAACTTGATGTAGAGATGCCAGCGTTGGACTGGGATGAACACAGTAAGAAGTCTGACAACACCAGGTTTAAGTCCAACCCATTTATTTGATAGTAAACTCGCACAACCTTTCGAGGCTCTGCTCTTCGTCAGGTGAATGAGGTGTTCTGGTCTCAAGCAGCACATATAACAGCACAGAGTGTTTGCAGATTGCTGATTAGAATGCGAATCTTTACACCTAACTTGCTATTCAAGTCTTAAAGTGGTCGACAATGTGTGTGGGTGGAGCACTGAGCACAGGTTAAAGAGATGTGTATTGTCTCGAGACAGCACAGTAAGTGAGGTTTTTTGCTAACCCAGGCAAGTCATGGGGGTTACAGATAGTTTGACATGAACTCAAGGTCCCTGTTGAGACCGTCCTCATGTGTGCAGAACTTGGCTATCAGTCTCTGCTCAGCGACTCAGCACTGTCGTGTGTCATGAAGGCCCCCTTGGCAAATGCTTACCTGAAGGTCGGAGGCCGAATGCCCCTGACTGCTGAAGTGCTCACCAACAGGAAGGGAGTAGTCATGCCTGGTGATTGTCGAGCGATGTTCATTCATCTGCTGTCTGCATGGTCTCCCCAATGTACCATGCTTCAAGTCATCCTTTCTTGCAATGTATTACGTAGACAACGTTGGCCGAGTTACAAAAGTATGCACCGTGTATCTGTGGATGGTATTCTCACGAGTGATGATGTCATCTCTGTCGATGATCCGGCATGTCTTGCAGAGGTTGCTGTGGCAGGGTTGTGTGGTATTGTGGTCACTGTTCTCCTGAAGGCTGGGAAGTTCGATGTGGACAATGATCTGTTTGAGGCTGCGCGGTTGTCTGAAGGCAAGAAGTGGGGATTTGGGGATGGCCCTGGCGAGATGTTCATCTTCATCAATGATATGTTGAAGACTCCGGAGAAGATGTCTTGGCTTCTCTGCTCTGGGGAAGTACTGGACAACAAAGGGTACTCTGTCCACTAAGTCCCGTATTTGTATTCTGAGGAGGTCGCTGCAGTTTATCACTGTGGCGCATTGGAACTGTTGATCGATGAGTAAAGCGCCATATCCTGTTCTCATGAGGGCGTCTTTCAGCATCTGGAGGTGTCTGTCATGATCCTCCAGATGCTGGTGGTTGAAGGTGAAGACATCGTGGTCCAGGATAAAGCAGATAAAATCTGGAAACTGGCAGTTGTCGGCATTGAGTACTGAGGCAGTTGCAGCAATGCCATCGTCGTGGCAGATATTGGTGTAGAGCGCCGAGACATCCATTGTGATGAAGAGTGTCCATGGTTTAACTGCTCCATGTGTGTTGAGTTTCTGTAGGAAGTCTGTATTGTTGTGACAAATGCTGGGGGTTTTTTATACAATGGGTTTCAGGATGCCCTCAGCATAGCTGGAGAGGTTCTCACACAGGATCCCATTGCCCGATACGATGGGACGGCTGGGTGTGTTTGCCTTGTGTATCTTTGGGAGGCAGTAGAGATCTCCAATGTGGGGAGTACGTGGAATGAGAGCCCAGAGGGTGCTCTAAAAGTGCGGATCAAAAGTCTTGATCAGAGTGTTGAGTTGATGAGTGTGTTCTTTGGTCGGATCTGCTGGTAACTGTCTGTAGTGTTTCTCATTGTTTAGTTGACAGTACAGTAATCCATTCTGTTCAATATGACTGACTCCTCCTTTGTCTGCTGGTTTGATGACAATGTTGCAATGGTCTTGAGAGCATGGATGGCATTGCGTTGTGCTAGGGTGATGTTTGGGACTGTCTTGTGAGTGCGGCTGATGAATATAGTGTTAACGCACCTCCTGATGGCTTGGGCATACATGTCCAGTCAAGGGCAGGGGCCTTCTGGAGCAGTCCAATTGGACTCCTTCCTCTTTGGTTGCTGCACCTTGGATCCCTCCGTCGGCTGTTCTGGTTCATTAGCTGTCTCATTGTATTCACTATTGGCCTCTTCAGGTTTGTGGGAAAACTCCCGCAGACTCATTCGCCTGATGAATTCCTCTGTGTCCGCTGCAAGACTGATGGGGTCCATTTTGGTGGTGGGACAGAAATTAAGCCCTCGTCTGAGAACTTTGATTTCATCCGGTTGAAGAGTGTAGTCCAACAAGTTGACAATGGAACTCCTGCGGTAGTGCTGTTTTCCACTGTGGTGCCGGGGGAGATTTGGTTGTTGCCGGTGGTGATGCCGAGTTTTTCAAGTTTCTTGTTCTTGGTGTGCATGTAAGTGGTGTAGTTTCTTTGTCTCATCTGCATGGCAGAGTTTCGCAGCTGGTCTGTGTCCTGAGCATCGCACGGGATCTTCAACCGAGACTATACACTAGATACATCAATGACATTTTTTTCCTTTGGACTCTTGGTGAACAATCACTGAAACAACTATATGATGATATCAACAAGTTCCATCCCACCATCAGACTCACCATGGACTATTCTCCAGAATCAGTTGCATTCTTGGACACACGCATCTCTATCAAGGACGGTCACCTCAGCACCTCACTGTACCGCAAGCTGACAGATAACCTCACAATGCTCCACTTCTCCAGCTTCCACCCTAAACACGTTAAAAAAGCCATCCCCGATGGACAAGCCCTCTGTATACACAGAATTTGCTCAGATGAGGAGAATTGTGACAGACTCCTCCAGACGCTGAAAGATGAGAACAGGATATGGTGCTCAACTCATCAATCGACAGTTCGGATGTGCCACAGCGATAAACCGCACCGACCTCCTCAGAAGACAAATATGGGACATGGTGGACAGAGTACCCTTTGTTGTCCAGTACTTCCCCAGAGCAGAGAAGCTATGACATCTTCTCCGGAGTCTTCAACATATCATTGATGAAGATGAATATCGCGCCAGATCCATCCCCAAATCCCCATTTCTTGCCTTCAGACAACCGCGCAACCTCGAAAGACCATTGTCCGCAGCAAACTCCCCAGCCTTCAGGAGAACAGTGTCCACAATACCACACAACCCTGCCACAGCAACCTCTGCAAGACATGCCAGATCATCGACATGGATGACATCATCACACGTGAGAATACGTGGAAGTTTGATGAGGACTTGTCTGTTGAGGATGTTTGATGAGGACTTGTCTGTTGAGGTAGTATGAGCTGAGATTAAAACAGGAGAGGAGAGGTCACCCTGTTGGGAGTCTTTTATAGACCTCCTAAAAGTTCTAGAGAGGTAGAGGAAAGGATTGCTAAGTCGATCCTGGACAGGAGTGAAAGTAATAGGGTAATTGTTATGGGGGACTTTAACTTTACTAATATTGATTGGAATAGCTATAGCTCTAGCTCGTTAGAGGGGTCAGTTTTTATGCAAAGTGTGCAGGAAGGTTTTTTGACTCAGTATGTAGATAGGCCAACTAGAGGTGAGGCTACATTGGATTTGGTGCTGGGCAATGAGCCAGACCAGGTGTTAGACTTGGAAATTGGTGAACATTTTGGTGATAGTGACCACAATTCGGTTACGTTCACCTTAGTGATGGATAGGGATAGGCATGAAGCTGGGGGCAGTAGTTATAGCTGGGGGAATGGTAATTATGAGGCCATAAGGAGGGAATTAGGGTGCATAGGTTGGACTAGGAAACTACAGGGACTGGGAACATCTGAAATGTGGAGCTTATTCAAGGAGCAGCTACTGCGAGTCCTTGATAAGTATGTCCCTGTCAGGCAAGGAGGAAATGGTCGAGTAAGGGAACCATGGTGTACTAAAAAAGTTAATTCACTGGTTAAAAGGAAAAAGGAGGCTTATGTCAGGATGAGGCTTGAAGGCTCAGTTAGTGCACTGGATAGCTATAGATTAGCCAGGAGGGAGCTAAAGAGTGAGTTGAGGAGAGCTAAAAGGGGACACGAGAAGACTTTGGCTGATAGGATCAAGGAGAATCCTAAAGCTTTCTTTAGATATGTTAAGAATAGAAGATTGGTTAGGGCAAGATTAGGGCCAGTCAGAGACAGCAGTGGAAAGTTGCGCGTGGAGCCTGAAGAGATTGGTGAGGCACTGAACAAATATTTCTCTTTGGTATTCACGCAGGGAGATGTAAATGTAGTTGTGGAAAACAATGGGATACAGGGTTGCAAACTGTAAAGTATTGAAGTAGATAAGGAGGATGTGCTAGATATTCTTGAGGGTTTGAAGTTAGATAAGTCCCCTGGGCCGGACGGGATTTACCCTAGGATTCTCTGGGAGGCGAGAGAGGTGATTGCAGAGCCTCTGGCTCTGATCTTCAGGCGTCGTTGGTTACGGGTTTAGTGCCAGAAGACTGGAGGATAGCGAATGTGGTCCCATTGTTCAAGAAGAGGAATAGAGACTTTCCGGGGAATTATAGGCCGGTGAGTCTTACTTCTGTTGTGGGCAAAGTATTGGAGAGAATTATTAGGGATAGGATTCATAGTTATTTAGAGAGAAATGAATTGATTGGGGATAGCATGGTTTTGTGAAAGGTAGGTCGTGCCTTACTAACCTTATTGAGTTTTTTGAAAAAGTGACCAAAGAGGTGGATGGGGGTAAGGCAGTTGATGTGGTATATATGGACTTTAGTAAGGCGTTTGATAAGTTGGCCCATGGAAGACTTCTGCAGAAAATGCAGATGTATGGGATAGAGGGTGATTTAGCTAATTGGGTTAGGAATTGGCTAGCAGATAGAAGACAGAGGGTGGTGGTTGATGGGAGATATTCATCGTGGAGTTCGGTTACTAGTGGTGTACCTCAGGGATCTGTTTTGGGGCCCTGCTGTTTGTAATTTTTATAAATGATCTGGATGAGGGTATTGAAGGATGGATTAGTAAATTTGCAGATGACACCAAAGTCGGAGGAGTGGTAGCTAGTGAAGAGGGGTGTTATAGTTTGCAGAGAGACTTGGACAAGTTGCAGAGCTGGGCCGAGAGGTGGCAAATGGAGTTTAATGCGGACAAGTGTGAGGTAATTCACTTTGGCAGGAATAACAAATGTGTAGAGTATAGGGCTAATGGTAGAACTCTTAATAGTGTTGATGAACAGAGGGATCTCGGTGTATACGTGCATAGATCCCTGAAAGTTGGCAATCAAGTCGATAAGGTTGTTAAGAAGGCATACGGAGTCTTAGCTTTCATTGGTAGGGGGATTGAATTTCGGAGCCGCAACGTCATGTTGCAACTGTACAAAACTCTAGTGCGGCCGCACTTGGAGTATTGTGTGCAGTTCTGGTCCCCACATTATAAGAAAGATGTGGAGGCATTGGAGAGGGTACAGAGGAGGTTTACCAGGATGTTGCCTGGTATGGAGGGCAGGTCGGGATTTACCCTAGGATGGTATGGAGGGCAGGTCTTATGAAGAGAGGCTGAGGGATTTGAGGTTATTTTCGTTAGAAAGAAGGCGGCTAAGAGGAGACCTTATTGAAACTTATAAGATGATTAGAGGTTTAGATAGGGTGGACAGTGATAGCCTTTTTCCTAGGATGGAGAAAGCTAGCACGAGGGGACATAGCTTTAAATTAAGGGGTGGTAGTTATAGGACGGATGTCAGAGGTAGGTTCTTTACTCAGAGGGTGGTAAGGGTATGGAATGCCCTGCCTGCTGCAGTTGTAGATGCGCCAAGTTTGGTGGCGTTTAAGAGGTTAGTAGATAAGTTTATGGACGAAAAGGGAATGGTTTAGGTTAGAGGGTCATTGCTTTTTCCTAATTGGTCGGCGCAACATCGAAGGCCGAAGGGCCTGTTCTGCGCTGTAATGTTCTATGTTCTATGTTCTATGTACCATTCACCAGGTACACGTTTCATACTCTTGTAAGTAGGCCAACATTGTCTACCTAATATGTTGCAAGAAAGGATGTCCCGAAGCATGGTACATTGGGGAGACCCTGCAGACACTATGACAGCAGATGAAAGAACATCGCTTGACAATCACCAGGCATGACTGCTCCCATCCTGTTGGTGAACACTTCAGCAATTACAGTCATTCGGCCTCCGACCTTCGGGTAAGCATTCTCCAAGGGGGCCTTCATGACACACAACAGCGCAGAGTCGCTGAGCAGAGACTGATAGCCAAGTTCCGCACACTTGAGGACGGTGTCAACAGGGATCTTGGGTTCATGTCACACTATTTGTAACCCCCATGACTTGCCTGGGTTAGCAAAAAACGTCACTTACTGTGTTGTCTGGAGACAATGCACATTTCTTTAACCTGTGCTCAGTGCTCCATCCACACACATTGTCGACCACTTTAAGACTTGAATAGCAGGTTAGGTGTAAAGATTCACATTCTAATCAGTAATCTGCAAACACTCTGTGCTGTTATATGTGCTGCTTGAGACCAGAACATCTCATTCACCTGACGAAGAGCAGAGCCCTGAAAGTTTGTTAGTAAACTACACAAAGCCCTTGTGTACTTTACTATCAAATAAATGGGTTGGACTTAAACCTGGTGTTGTCAGACTTCTCACTGTGGTCACCAATAAATTCACAGGAAGACGTCATCAACCTAATGATTACTGCAGATTTTGTTGGTATATCAATTTAATTTCGAAGAAACTAAGAGAATCCATTAGAATCTAATAGATTCTGTTGATGGATGTTAAATACCTAGTAACTTAAGACAATAAAGTGTTGGGTATTCATTCGTTAACTAATCAAGAAAAGCCTGGTAGCACAGTGGGGAGATTGAGTTGAGGTGAGGAAATCAGTTCTGTGATCAGCAAATAACAATCTCTTCCAAAACATGCTGGTCTCAATGTCCTCTTCACAACCAGATTTAGCAATTTCTCTGACAGTAACCACTGTATTTATGTTAAGTTTCTGGCCAGAGGTAATCCTGGTGCACAAATGCAATTTGCACATACCCAGCCCATAAAGTTGAGATATTTAACCTCTGTTATAACAAACAAAGGATGTAACCATCACGTCAAATACTGTGAAATATTTGTTGACAAATGGTAATTTTGTACTTTTCTAGGAATCCCAAATGGAAATGATACAGTCAGATGATCAGATTTCAGTGGATGACAATGTTACTAAGCAACAGATTGGGGAATGTTCAGAGCTCAAGCTTGTACGTTCATAGAAATAAGTATAAATTTAGAATTGAGTTTGCTCATTATTGAATTTTTATCCCATTTGAAGTTTATACATCATTATGCCATGCTCTACAATCTTCATATATATTGGAATTTCATTCTAATTAAATCTCCATTTACAATCACAAATTCCCCTCATTCAGAGCAACATTTCTTTGTAATCTGTTTCTTTAAAAAATTTTCATTCCAGGTGGTCAAATAGTGTTGCATCAATTAGATCTTTGGAAACACAATACGGGACGCACCCTCCAATGTATTTAGCCTTCTCTCTTAAACTCTTCACATTTATTATCATGCATTCCTCTGCCTATGTTCTTAACATATGTCTCTTCATGAAACTTCAGTTGTTCCATTTTATCTTTATTCCATAAAATACTATATTATGCTTAGATATCCCCTGTTTTTCACACTATCCTTAGTTCCAACATTGTGTTCCATACTCTACTAATCCAGTTTTGTAAAGAGCTCTGCAAGGGAAGATTGGTTGGTATATCCAGTACAGAGGAATGACCAGGACATATAAGAGAAGGTGGCACAGTGGTTAGTAGACTGCTTCTCAGTGCCAGGGACACAGATTTGATTCTCAGCTTGGGTCATTATCTGTGTGGAGTTTGCACATTCTCCCCATGTCTGTGTGAATTTCCTCCCACAGTCCAAAGATGTGCAGGTTAGATGGATTGGCACAGATCTCTATGGGACATACTTATGGTCGGCAATATCAGAGACACTGGCAGTTTCTGGCCGCCAATGAGGTGCCAGAGGACTAGAGGATGGTTAACATTGTCCCATAATTAAAGAAAGAGTAATGGACTAGTCAGTCTAACCTCGGTAATGGAGAAGTTGTTAGAAATAATTCTGAGGGAGAGAATATATCTGCACTTACATGGACATGGATTTATCAGAGACAGTCAGTATGGATTCATTAAGTGATGGTAGTGTTTGACAAATTTATCTAATTTTGTGAGGAGGTAGCCAGGAGTGCTGTGAGGGCAATATATTTGATGTGGTCTCTGTGGACTTTAGCAAGGCTTTTGATAATGTTCCTCATGGTAGTCTGATCAAGAAAATAAGAACCCATGGGATCTAAGGTAAAATAGTACATTAGATCCAAAATTAGTTGAGAAGCAGGAAACAGAAGTTAATGGTGTAGGAATGTTTCTGTGACTAAAAATCTATTTCCAGTGGGGTTCCGCAGGAGTTGGTGCCAGGACCTTTGTTATTTGTAGTGTATGTTAATGAGTTGGACTTAAATATAGGGGATATGATAAAGATATTTGTGGATTGACACAACAATTGGTAGGATGGTAAACAGTGAAAAGGATGGCTGCAGACTGCACAAGGATATCAATGGACTGGTCAAGTGGATACAGCAGTAGAAATGGAAATCAACCTAGAAACATGTGAAGTAATGCACTTGGGGAGGGCTAACAAGGCAAAGGATTACATTATGAATGATAGGACCTTGGAAAGTACTGAAGATCAGAGGAACTTTGGAGTGCATATCCACAGATCCCTGCAGGTGGCAGGCAAGGCAATAAGGTTGTCAAGAAAGCATATGAGATACTTACCTTTATTAGCCAAGGCACAGAATACAAGAGCAGTGAGGTCATGCTGGAACTATATAAAATGCTGCTTAGGCCACAACTGGAGTACTACATGCAGTTTTGACCATCACATTATATGGAAGATGTAATTACACTGGAGAGGGTGCAGAGAAGATTTACCAGGATGCTGCCGGGGCTGGAAGTCTGAGCTATGAGGAGAGATTGGATGGGCTAAGACTGTTTTCCTTGGAGCAGCCAAACTTGAGAGGGGACCTGAGGTATATACAATTATGAAGGGATAGAAAGAGTGTATATGAAGGCACTTTTTCATTAATAAAGGTGTCAATGGCCAGTTAGCATAAATTTAAGCTAAAGGGTAGCAAGCTAAGAGGAAGTTGAGGAGAAACCTTTCACCTAGAGCATGTCGGGAGTCAAGAATGCACTGCTTGAAAGAATGGTTGAGACAGAAACTCAAGTATTTAGATATTCACTTGCAATAACATCAAGGGCTATAGGCCAAATGCTGGGAAATGAGATGATTTATTGGCCAGCATGGACATGATGGACCATATGGCCTCCTTCTGTGCTGTAAAGGTCTATGAATGTAATGTCCTTCCAATTCAATTATATTTATTGTCTTTGCCTGCTCAATCAATCTCTCAATAGTTGAATAATTTGCCTACAATATCACATGCTTTCATTTTAACTAACAGTCTCTTATGTGAATTCTATCAAACCATTAATTAGATGCCATATCATACCTGTTCAGGAAAGACCAATCGAATCAGGTGGTCCGCATTCACTAACATCCTATGCTACTAAAAGTAATTATGGCAGTATAGTAAGTCGACACAGCAGTTCAATAGAGCATAGAAGAGTAAGTTTTTAAGAGGCGCTCCAGAATTTTTCAATAATGCATTGTCAGTATTGTATTTATCAATACTTTAGGGTGAGATATTAGTTGGAATTTTACTGGCCTGCCCGTCACAGAATCGGAGCAGGCAAGAGGCGAACAATGGAAATGTGCATGGAACTCGGGTGGGATTTTACAATTTCAGGATGAATGACACTGTAAAATCCTGCCCATTGTTTTGTAAAGTTTGGCAGCCTATTGATAGAAATCTTATTTTGTTCAATGTTTGAACTAAAAGTTTGTGATCTGAGTACTGAAAGCATCTTGTTGACTATTTTATCTTGTAACAGTGTTTGAATTTCTCTGTTGCTTTCCAAAGCAAAAACTATTAGTTTTAGTTTATCAGTACTTTGCCAAAATTTGTGATCAATGTTCAAACTAAAAGTTTGTGACCTGAGTACTAAAGGCAGCACGTTCATGCATTCTCCACTACAGGAGTGGAAACGACAGCTAATCCAAAAATATTTGTTATGCGAGAGCCCTCCACTTGATCAGCTGCTAAGAGGTCCACATGCATCTTAGAGATCCACACATAACTAATCACTCACAAGGATCAATCCTTGCACCTGCCCTCTTCAACCAGTGATCACCCTCCCACAAAATCATGGTTCTTTGTATGTATACATGACTTGATGCTGGCTTTCCAGATTAAAGAACTCAGAACATTGAGAAGTCACTCACAGAAAATCAATGTTCTCTGGAAGCCCACTTCAGAAATGTTATAATTCAGCTTTCCACTTGAACAACCCAAAGGCCAAGGAAGAACTTCATATGTAATTCTGTGGCCGAATACTCACCCATGACTCAATGTAAAAATATCTTGGTATCACTCTTGACTGTACATTGATCTACTGGCAACACCTCTAGAATACTGGAGTGAAGATCAAGACAAGAGTGATCTCATATTGGCAAGTACCACCTGGGGCAGGAGACCAAACAAACACATTGAGCAAGTTTTTACAGCCTTGCTCGACTCAAGACCATAATATTCTGCCTAAGGTCAATGGAACTTCCTATTTTCCTCCCCTTACACACTCCGATTCCCATTATGGGCAATTATGTATTGTTTCACCCACCCTGACTCATCCAACAGCAAAATACTGTTTCTTAATCTGGCTCAGGAATCACTATATAAACGTGAAAACTACCTCTGGGAAATCATGAGAATTATTTCTGGAGTGTTAAGACCAACGCAGCTTGAATGCTTCCTATGCTAGCGCACATTGAACTTCCTGACTTGCATAGGATAGATATCTTCCTTACAGAACACCATTGACTAACAGCTAATGCAGCATTCCCACTGGCACAGGACCTCAAAAAATCCCCACATCCTCCTGTGAAAGTGGATGGCCCATACTGGCATACATTGTACACCTTACAAACTGATGATAGCTCCACATCTCAATGGCATACCTCCTGGTTGGCTAAAACATCACTGTCTATGACTTGGTAACTAACTCAAGTGATAAAGTTCTGATTTCAAACTTGCACAGAAAGTCTGGACAACACTTAACCATTTGACAATAGGCCAGAAATGAGGTGGCCACTTGCTGCACATGAGAAACAGCTCAAATTGTAACTGAGCCCTGCCTTGAGAGATCTGTTCCTGTTGGCATCACAACAATTCACACTGAGTTAGCTGAAGCCATTGAATAGATAGTTAAGCTTGACATCAAATTATAACTGTTTCCTCAGCAATGTAAATAAAAACCCCTTAACCTTTGCCATTTCTCAACAAAGCCCCCCTCAATACATGCTTTAAAACATATCTCTTTGATCAAACTTTAATTTACACTTTCTAATATCTCATTAAGTGGCTCATTTCAACACTTGCCTGTTGGCACTCATGTGAACATCTCATTTGGCTGAGTGCTCTGATCACAGTCAAAGTTACAGGGCTCTGACAACATCTTAGCAGCAATGCTGAAGGTCTGCATAAAGCTAGTCATGCCCCAAACCAAAATATTCTACTGGGTTATGACACTGGTATCAGTCTCACAACATAGCAAATTGCCCCGATATGCCGGGTGCACAAAAGAAATATACTAGCAGTGAAACATTTCAGCTGCAATTCTCCCAAAAGTGCTGAATTGGTGGAAGAACTATTCTAAATTCCAACTGTTTTGTCGGTTTAGTTTCTTACCTAAATTTCCACACTCTTTGCACTGAAGAGCTCCCAGTAGGGAACCGCATTAAAAACCTAATGGGGAGGGGCCTATTCACGCTGGAGTCTGCGCATCAGCAATTGCCCCAATCTGTCAGACTCTGTTTGCTGGCCAGCCCAATCACTGGCTAGCCTGGGACTCCCACAGTGTTGCCTCTTCAGCCACCCACTCGGCCTGATCGTGCCCCCATAATAATTCTAGCCCTGACCCCTCCCCCTCCCCAGCCCTGGAGCGCCCCAATATTCAGCCCATCTGTGCCCCCAGCAGTGGCGATCTCCCCAAACTGCAGCGATTTCCTCCCCCCCTCCACTTCAGGGCCAGGCTCCATCCCTCCCCCAGGATCTAACCCACCCCCCTCCTGGAGGCAGCCCCTCCTGCCCAAGCCTGCCCCAATCACTGCCCTCCCTATTTATTTAGCCCTGACCGATCACCATGCAGAGTGGTAGAGCTACCCGTCCACCCCCACTTGCACCAATCATCCCCAGGCCCTGCCCACAATAGACCCTGCCTCCTTGGCACTACCTGATGCCCAGTGGGCAGTGCCCAGGTGCCCCCGGTATGGACATTTTGCCCCTTTGGCAGTGCCTGTGGGCACAAGCTGGCATTGCCAGCATGCTCTTGCCCAAGGGGGCACCACCATCCCTCTTCAAATGAAGTACCACTAGCAGGATGGGAGATTAAATTGAGACCTGAAAGATGCCAATAATTAATTAATATGCATATTTCAAATACATGTAAAAAGATTTCAATGACTTACCTTCTGTCAGTTTCCAGCATGGTCTGACTGGCAACTGTTTTCCGGCTCTGGGAGATGCACAGATCCCTGTTCAAGGCTGGAGACGCGTGTCTTCCACTGTGATCCGACAGAAAAGTTGTAGGTTGCAATGCTAGAATCGCGATCTTCTTTTCAGGCTATGCACCCACCTTGACTGTATTCCATCAGAACCTGGAATTATGTTTTATGGAATTTCCTCTCAGCATCTGCACAAAAATAAAACCTACAACACCATCTCATGGCAACTAAGAAGGATCAATATGTAAGGCCTTGTCAATGTCACCAATATCCCAAGAACAAATAATACAACAAATATACTTCAAAAAGAACTGAGTCCTGATCTTATGCTTAACTGTAACTTCTTGAGTAATTTCTGTCTCACAATTATAACTCAATAAAATCCCTCTTCTTTTTTGTTTCTCTCTTTATGACATGTTTTCCTTTTCTGTATTACTTACAATTGATCGTCTTTTTTAAAATAAAAACCCCAGCCATTATTTTATCTTTTCAAGGGATTTGGCAACACTGACAAGGCCAGCATTTATTGTCTGTCCCTAATTACCTTTAAACTGAGTACTTGCACAGCTATTTCAGAAAGTAGTTGAGAGTCAACCACATTTTTGTTGCTCTGGAGCCACATGTAGGCCAGGACCTGGTAAGGACATTAGGGAAGCAGATGGGTTTTTACAGTGATCAATGATAGCTTCATGATCAACATTACTGAGCCGAGCTTTTAATTCTAAAGTAACTTAAATAAATTCCATCAGCCATGATGGGGTTTAAACCCATCACCCCCGATCATTAACCCATGCCTTTGGATTACTTGTGACATTACCATTATGCCGCTATCTCCCCCAATAACATGTTCATGTCCCTTTGCACCTTACAATCCCTTTGTGCTGCCTAAAAAAATCAGTAATTCATGATTTTACTTACATTTTAATTCTCTACCTGTAAATAATGAATACAGTTTTCAAATTACTTGTCTTTCCTCTTCCTCTATGTATTATTCCCTTCGTTGCCAGCCTACCACTTCCCTTCCTCATTGCTTTCCTTCCCCTCTTTTTTCACAGTCTGCCTCTACATTTGGGTGAGGGAAAAGTGTTACTTTCCCTAATCCAGTTCACCTTAATCCAATTTTCTCTCTAATTTCCCTTCTGAGTCACCTTTCCCTCCCTTTCTTGATAGCTCCTTGTGCATTCTCCCTGCTGCTTTTTCCTTTTCTCTTTCATTTCTTCTTTCCATCTCATTCTCTGCCCTCTGTTATATCTCCTTTCTTTCCTTCCCTGCCCTTTCTTACCTGATGTGGAGATGGTGACATTGGACTGGGGTAAACACAGTAAGAAGTCTCACAACACCAGGTTAAAGTCCAACCAGTTTATTTGATAGTAAACGCACATACTTTCGAAAATGCTGTTCCTTTGTCATGTGTGTCCTTATCTGCACAGATCTGCTTCAGCTATGTGTGTCACTGTTTGCAGCAATGTGATCTTCTTCCTATGGACTCCAGTCACTCTTCAATGTCTTCCATTTCCCATTAGTGTTCACTTTCCCATCCTCTCTGAACTCTATGTCTTCCATTGCCTCAATCCTCTCATTCCTCCTTTCCCTTTCATAATTCTTCAACATTCGTTTACCTTCCCATCTCTACCCTTTAATTCCTTTGCTTTCTTTCCCTCCCCCACTTTTGTCTCTTCCATCCGTCTCTTCCATAGTCTTCCCTTTCCCAGGGCCAAATCATCCCTTCTCCTCCAAACGTGTCTCATGTCAAGGCTGTACATTGTTTTGAATCTTCTTGAGCAATGCCAAAGAAGATTGACTCTTTACTGATTTAATCATGGTAAAGAGATATCACAGAAACAATGAGGAGAATTTTAACATAGGTGACCGTGTGGGATTAAGTGCATATTTAGAGTTAAAATTCGGAGTATGTTTGGAAGCCAGATTAAATCCATCATCTACCATGTTAGAAAAAAGGTCAGGTAGCCAATCTGCTAACTGGAAGCAGGTCAACGTTATAAGTATATTCATGAAGCTGGAAACCTTTGATTTTACTGTGGGTTTTATAGTAGGCAGATGGTTTCCCCAGGCTACAGGGGAACCAGGATGATAATAGCTTTGAGGAGAAAATAATTGCAATCAGGACACTGCTTGACGACTGGAAGACCATCCTAACTCCCCTGAGCCAGAGCCCTACATCCACAGGCATCTACATGGGATCGGGAATTGTACCATTCCGAAGCCCCATCCCAATTCATTGCTCTTGTCATTGCAGTTGTGGCTTGGGGCACTTAGAACATAGGCTTCTCGGTTTCCCATCTGAAACTCAGCTTTACTGACAGCTCCGTTTCTATAACTTAACCCAGCAAATATCCACACCAATAAGATTTGATCATAAAATCTAGAAGAATGAGGGGAGATCAAATTGAGGTATACAAGATGATAAAAAGGATGGATAAAGTAGACGTGGAGCGGATGTTTCATCTTCTGGGCATTCTAGGATGAGAGGTCATTGTCTTAGGGTAAGCGCTAGCAAATTTAAAACAGAATTGAGAAGAAACTGTGCCCAAGGGGTTGTGAATCCGTAAAATTCGCTGCACTATACTGCTGTGATGCTGGGACAGTGAGTAAATTTAAGGAGGGGTTAAACAGATTTTTAATTGGTAATGGGTTGAAGGGTTATGGGGAGAATATAGGAAAATGGAGACGAGGAGCATGTCAGATATGATCAAATGGTGGGGCAGACTTGATGGACAAATGGCCCAATTCTGCTCCTATATCTTATGAACTTATAAAATGTTACATGAAATAAATGACCAGAAATATACATTTATATGTGGATAAAGTTTGGTTTTATCTGAGTGTAATAGTGAGTGAAGTCCAAAATATATGAGGATTATCATTCTAGATGCATTAGACTGCATTTCAATTAAATTTGCACATTCTAAATTTAGGCTGATATTTTTAACTAAGAAAGTGAAAATAGAGGTTTCTCCAACAAATTTAACATCTATTGCTATACCTTTGCAGGAAACACATTCTGAATCCACAAAATCAGGAGGTCAATTTTCAACCATGTCCTTTGGTGCTAAGAGTCTGCATAGTAGTGTAACAGATCTGAAAGTAAGTTAATAGAAGATTTGAGATATAACATTTTCAGCTGTTCACTGCATTTCTGTCAGTTCTATTCCAAAGGCAATCAGATATAAGGATATAAATGGAAAGTGGGAGGCCTTCAAAGGAAAAATTTTGAGTGCAGAGTTTGTATTTTCCTGTCAGAATTAAAGGCAAAGTAAATAGGAATAAGGAACCTTGGTTCTCGAGGGAGATTGTAACGCTGATTAAGAGGAAGAGAAAGTTGAATGACATGTACAAGCAGCAAGGAACAGATCAGATGCTTGAGGAGTATAACAAGTGCAAGAAGCTACTTAAGAGGGAAATCAGGAGGGCTAAAAGAAGACATGAGGTTGCTTTGGCAGACAAAGTGAAGGAAAATCCAAAGAGCTTCTATAGGTATGTAAGGAGCAAAAGGATAGTGAAGGATAAAATTGATCCTCTTGAAGATCAGAGTGATAGACTGTGTATGGAACCAAAAGAGATGGGGGAAATACTAAATGGGTTTTTTGCATCCATATTTACTGAGGAAATGGGCATGGAGTCTACGGAAATAGGGCAAACAAGTAGGGAGGTCGTGGAACCTTTATAGATTAAAGGAGAGGAGATGCTGGCTGTCTTGAAGCAAATCGGAGTGGATAAATCCCCAAGATCGGACAGGGTATTCCCGTGAACCTTGAGGGAGGCTAGCATTGAACTTGCAGGGGCCCTGGCAGATATATTTAAAATGTCAGTATTCACGGGGGAGGTGCCGAATGATTGGACGATGGCTCATGTTGTTCTGTTGTTTAAAAAAGGTTCCGAAAGAAATGCGGGAAATTAAAGGCCCGTAAGTTTGATGTCGGTGATGGGCAAGTTATTGAAAGATGTGATAAGGGATAGGATCTACAAATATTTGGATAGACAGGGACTTATTAGGGAGAGTCAGCATGGCTTTGTGCGTGGTAGGTCATGTTTGATCAATCTATTAGAATGTTTCGAGGAGGTTACCAAGAAAGTGGATGAAGGGAAGGCAGTGGATATTGTCTACCTGAATTTCAGCAATGCCTTTGACAAGGTCCCTCATGGGAGGTTAGTTAGGAATGTTCCGTTGCTAGGTATACATGGGGAGATAGTAAATTGGATTAGACACTGGCTCAGTGGAAGAAGCCAGAGAGTGGTTGTGGAGGATTGCTTCTCTGAGTGAAGGCCTGTGATTAGTGATGTGCCGCAGGGATCAGTGTTGGGTCCATTGTTGTTGTCATCTATATCAATGATCTGGATAATAACGTGGTAAATTAGATCAGCAAATTTGCTGATGATACAAAGATTGGAAGCGTAGTGGATAGTGAGGAAAGTTTTCAAAGCTTGCAGAGGGATTTGGTACAACTAGAAAACTGGGCTGAAAAGTGGCAAATGGAATTTAAGAACTCAGTAAGAATTTAGCAACACCAATTTTTAATCCAACCGATTTATTTGATAGTAAAATTGCGAGCTTTCAACACTCCATGTCTTCCTCAGGAAATGCAGTGTTCTGGTCTGCAATAGCACACATCAGCACAGACAGTCAGAGATTGCTGATTAGAATGCGAATCCTTACATCTAACCTGCTATTCAAGTGTTAAAGTGGCTAACAATGTGTGTGAAGGGAATCCTGAGCATTGATTAGAGAATTATGTATTTTTTCCAGACAGCACAGTAAGTGAGGTTTTTTGCTAACCCAGGCAAGTTACAGGGGTTACAGATAGTGTGTCATGAAGCCAAGATCCCTGTTAAGACTGTCCTCATGTGTGCGGAGCTTGGCTATCAGTCTCTGCTCAGCGACTCTGCGCTGTCGTGTATCACAAAAGCCCCCTTGAAGAACATTTACCTGCAGGTCGGAGGCCGAATGCCCATGACTGCTGAAGTGTTCGCCCACAGGAAGGGAACTGTTTTGCCTGGTGATTGTTGAACGATGCTCATTCATCCGCTGTCATAGTGTCTGCATGGTCTCCCCAATATACCATGCTTCGGGACATCCTTTCTTGCAACATATTAGGTAGACAACATTGGCCGAGTTGCAAGAGTACATACCGTGCACCTGGTGAATGGTATCCTCACGTTTGATGATGTCGTCCGTGTCTATGATCCGGCATGTCTTGCAGAGGTTGCTGTGGCAGGGTTGTGTGGTATTGTGGTCACTGTTCTCCTGAAGGTTGGGTAGTTTGCTGCGAACAATGATCTGTTTGAGGTTGTGCGGTTGTCTGAAAGCAAGAAGTGGGGGGGTGGGGATGGCCCTAGCGAGATGTTCATCGTCATCAATGATATGTTGAAGACTCCGGAGAAGATGTCGTAGCTTCTCCACTCCGGGGAAGTACTGGACAACAAAGGGTACTCTGTCCACCGTGTCCCGTGTTCGTCTTCTGAGGAGGTCAGTGCGGTTTATCATTGTGGCACGTCGGAACTGTCGATCAATGAGTCGAGCGCCATATCCTGTTCTCACGAGGGCATCCTTCAGCGTCTGGAGGTGTCTGTCACGATCCTCCTCATCTGAGCAAATTCTGTGTATACAGAGGGCTTGTCCATAGGGAATGGCTTCTTTAACGTGTCTAGGGTGGAAGCTGGAGAAGTGGAGCATTGTGAGGTTGTCTGTCGGTTTTTGGTACAGTGAGGTGCTGAGGTGACCGTCCTTGATGGAGATGCGTGTGTCCAAGAATGCAACTGATTCTGGAGAATAGTCCATGGTGAGTCTGATGGTGGGATGGAACTTGTTGATATCATCATACAGTTGTTTCAATGATTGTTCACCATGGTCCAAAGGAAAAAGATGTCATCAATGTATCTAGTATATAACCTTGGTTGGAGATCTCGTGTGGTGAAGAAGTCTTGTTCGAACCTGTGCATGAAGATGTTGGCATACTGAGGTGCGAATTTGGTCCCCATGGCTGTTCCGTGTGTCTGGATGAAAAGCTGATTGTTGAAGGTGAAGACATTGTGGTCCAAGATGAAGCGGATGAGTTGTAAAATTGCATCCGGAAACTGGCAGTTGTTGGCATTGAGTACTGAGGCAGTTGCAGCAATACCATCGTCGTGGGGGATGTTGGTGTAGAGCGCCGAGACATCCATTGTGACAAGGAGTGTCCCTGGTTCTACTGCTCCATGTGTGCTGAGTTTCTGTAGGAAGTCCGTAGTGTCAAGACAAAAGCTGGGGGTTCTTTGTACAATGGGTTTCAGGATGCCCTCGATATAGCCAGAGAGGTTCTCACACAGGGTCCCATTGCCCGATACGATGGGACGGCCGGGTATGTTTGCCTTGTGTATCTTTGGGAGGCAGTAGAGATCTCCAATGCGGGGAGTACGTGGAATGAGAGCCCGGAGGGTGTTCTGAAGGTCCGGATCAAAGGTTTTGATCAGAGTGTTGAGTTGACGAGTGTGTTCTTTGGTCGGATCTGCTGGTAACTGTCTGTAGTGTTTCTCATTGTTTAGTTGTCGGTACACTTCTTCACAGTAGTCCGTTGTGTTCAGTATGACGGTGGCGCCTCCTTTGTCTGCTGGTTTGATGACAATGTTGCGGTTGGTCTTGAGAGCACGGATGGCCTTGCGTTGTACTTGGGTGATGTTCGGGACTGTCTTGTAAGTGCGGTTGATAAATCTGGTGTTCACGCACCTCCTGATGGCTTGGGCATACATGTCCAGTCGGGGGCAGCGGCCTTCCGGAGGAGTCCAATTGGATTCATTCCTCTTCGGTTGCTGCACTGTGGATCCCTCTGTCGGCTGTTCTGGTTCATTTGCTGTCTCATTGAGTCCACTATTGGCCTCTTGGGGTTTGTGGAAGAACTCACGCAGCCTCATTCGCCTGATGAATTCCTCTGTGTCCGCTGCGAGACTGATGGGGTCCATTTTGGTGGTGGGACAGAAATTGAGCCCTCGGCTAAGAACTTCGATTTCCTCTGATTAAAGTGTGTAGTCTGACAAGTTAACAATGGACCTCCCTGCGGTGGTGTTGTTTTCTACTGTGGTGCCAAGGGAGGTTTGGTTGTTGCTGGTGGCGATGCCGAGTTTTTCAAGTTTCCTGTTCTTGGTGTGCATGTAAATGGTGTAGTTTCTTTGTCTCATCTGCTTGGCAAAGTTTCGCAGCTGGTCTGCGTCCTGAGTGCAAGTTGAGAATATGTATTCCATTTTACTTTCCAGGGTGCGGCGTTTGCTATAGAGCTGGTGTATGAGGTGATTGAGGAGTGTGAGAGAGGTGCGACGGCAAAGCCTCTCAGCGTAGTCCATGTTATAGGTTGACCTGAGTGGGTTCGTGATCTGTAGTCCCTTTGGTATCCTGTCTGCTTTCTTGCATCTCTGTAGAAACTTGATGTCTGTGTCGATATTTGCAATCCTCTTGGAGATCCTCTCCACTTGGATCCGGCAGTATGCAGTGTCGATAGTAGTCATGATGAAAAGATGCCGGCTTTGGATTGGGGTGGTAAGAACTCAGTAAGAATTTAGCAACACCAATTTTTAATCCACCCGATTTATTTGATAGTAAAATTGCGAGCTTTCAACACTCCATGTCTTCCTCAGGAAATGCAGTGTTCTGGTCTGCAATAGCACACATCAGCACAGACAGTCAGAGATTGCTGATTAGAATGCGAATCCTTACATCTAACCTGCTATTCAAGTGTTAAAGTGGCTAACAATGTGTGTGAAGGGAATCCTGAGCATTGATTAGAGAATTGTGTATTTTTTCCAGACAGCACAGTAAGTGAGGTTTTTTGCTAACCCAGGCAAGTTACAGGGGTTACAGATAGTGTGTCATGAAGCCAAGATCCCTGTTAAGACCGTCCTCATGTGTGCGGAACTTGGCTATCAGTCTCTGCTCAGCAACTCTGCGCTGTCGTGTATCACGAAGGCCCCCTTGAAGAACATTTACCCGCAGGTCGGAGGCCGAATGCCCATGACTGCTGAAGTGTTCGCCCACAGGAAGGGAACTGTTTTGCCTGGTGATTGTTGAGCGATGCTCATTCATCCGCTGTCATAGTGTCTGCATGGTCTCCCCAATGTACCATGCTTCGGGACATCCTTTCTTGCAACATATTAGGTAGACAACGTTGGCCGAGTTGCAAGAGTACGTACCGTGCACCTGGTGAATGGTATCCTCACGTTTGATGATGTCGTCCATGTCTATGATCCGGCATGTCTTGCAGAGGTTGCTGTGGCAGGGTTGTGTGGTATTGTGGTCACTGTTCTCCTGAAGGTTGGGTAGTTTGCTGCGAACAATGATCTGTTTGAGGTTGTGCGGTTGTCTGAAAGCAAGAAGTGGGGGGGTGGGGATGGCCCTAGCGAGATGTTCATCGTCATCAATGATATGTTGAAGACTCCGGAGAAGATGTCGTAGCTTCTCCGCTCCGGGGAAGTACTGGACAACAAAGGGTACTCTGTCCACCTTGTCCCGTGTTCGTCTTCTGAGGAGGTCAGTGCGGTTTATCGTTGTGGCACGTCGGAACTGTCGATCGATGAGTCGAGCGCCATATCCTGTTCTCACGAGGGCATCCTTCAGCGTCTGGAGGTGTCTGTCACGATCCTCCTCATCTGAGCAAATTCTGTGTATACGGAGGGCTTGTCCATAGGGAATGGCTTCTTTAACGTGTCTAGGGTGGAAGCTGGAGAAGTGGAGCATTGTGAGGTTGTCTGTCGGTTTGCGGTACAGTGAGGTGCTGAGGTGACCGTCCTTGATGGAGATGCGTGTGTCCAAGAATGCAACTGATTCTGGAGAATAGTCCATGGTGAGTCTGATGGTGGGATGGAACTTGTTGATATCATCATACAGTTGTTTCAATGATTGTTCACCATGAGTCCAAAGGAAAAAGATGTCATCAATGTATCTAGTATATAACCTTGGTTGGAGATCTCATGTGGTGAAGAAGTCTTGTTCGAACCTGTGCATGAAGATGTTGGCATACTGAGGTGCGAATTTGGTCCCCATGGCTGTTCCGTGTGTCTGGATGAAAAGCTGATTGTTGAAGGTGAAGACATTGTGGTCCAAGATGAAGCGGATGAGTTGTAAAATTGCATCCGGAAACTGGCAGTTGTTGGCATTGAGTACTGAGGCAGTTGCAGCAATACCATTGTCGTGGGGGATGTTGGTGTAGAGCGCCGAGACATCCATTGTGACAAGGAGTGTCCCTGGTTCTACTGCTCCATGTGTGCTGAGTTTCTGTAGATGGAATTTAACGCAGACAATTTTGAGGTATAGCACTTTGGAAGGACAAACCAAAGTAGAACGTACAAGGTAAATTATAGGACTCTGAAGAATACAGTTGCACAGAGGGATCTGGGAATACAGATGCAGAATTCCCTATAAGTGACGTCACGAGTGAATAGGATCATAAAGAGTGCTTTTGGTACATTCGCCTTTATAAATTGGAGAATCGAGTATAAAAGTTGGTGTTACGGTAAAGTTGTACAAAGCATTGATAAGGCCGAATTTAGAATATTGTGTACAGTTTTGGTCACCTAGTTGCAGGAAGGATATAAATAAGGTTGAAAGAGTACAGAGAAGATTCACAAGGATGTTGCTGGGACTTGAGAAGCTGAGTTACAGAGAGAGATTGAATGGGTTAGGACTTTATTCCCTGGAGTGGAGAAGAAAGGGGAGATTTGATAGAGGTGTATAAGATTTTGATGGGTGTAAAAAGAGTGAATGCAAGCAGGCTTTTTCCACAGAGGCCAGGGGAGAGAAAAACCAGAGGGCATGGTTTAAGGTGAAAGGAGAAAAGTTTGAAGGGAATATTGGAGGGAGCTTCTTCATACAGAGAGTGGTGGGAGTCTAGAATGAGTTGCCGGATAAAGTGGTAAATGTGGGGTCACTTTTAACATTTAAGAAAAATTTGGATGGGTTCAAGGATGAGAGGGGTGTGGAGGGATATGGTCCAAGTGCAGGTCAGTGGGACTAGGCAAAAAATGGTTCGGCACAGACAAGAAGGGCCAAAAGGCCTATTTCCAAGTAATTTTCTATGGTTCTATGGTTCTAACCATCTTAGGAACTCATTTCAAAATTGTTTTTTATTTCAAAGTTCATGTATATAATTGAGTTCTACCTCTACGTAAGTGTTCTATGCTTTGTCTTTGAAGGTGGGCCAGTAATTCTGAATGGCAGCCAAGTGAGATTGATAATAGTACAATTTCCTGGGCCCAGTGTCCAGTTTGCATGGGCAAAATGTCTCCAGTTTTTTTCTCAGTGAAGAAAGAATAAACCCGCAATAGATAATTTAATGGTTGTTGACCCTAACTATGGCAAAATTAAGACTTCTCTCCAAATATAGTGGGTGGAATCCTTTCTGGTCATGCAGGGAAGAAGGTGGGACAGGAGAATGTCAGATCAATGAGCCCACAAGTTCCCACCCCTTGCTGATTTTGCCTAAGATGAGGTGGACACAGCAAGGGCTACTCATCTAGCAGCAGTTGATGGCCAATTTATATGTGTAAGTACTGAATTGTGAGCAGAATGGGGATGCTGTTGGGAACAAATAGACCCCCAGCTGACTCCAAAACCTGGCAGGTACTTGGTGTTGGCTTGCTTATTGCTGGCTATGAGACCTGCAAGACTTTGTGTACTTCCCACTACTCCTGCTGCACCCCCAACAAAACTGCAGGGATAAATATGTCACAACAAGGCGATCCTGTGGAGGGACTTCCTGTTGATATTGACAGCTTGGCTTATGGTATCTCGAATGATTCTCCTTTAACATCAAGTAGAGAATGGTCACCTGGCTTACGGGACTAATTGAGACCAAGAGGGGGTAATCATCCCAGAATATGGAGTCCTATCTTGGGCAGAAGTCATGTAGAAGACATGTAGTTGATGATGATCTTTTAAAAAATGACGAAATGAAGGGCAATTAGATCATGTTAGAAACATTTTTCACTTCAATCAGGTGAACATCCTGAAACAGTATTTTTTAAGCATTAATGTGTGAGACAGAAATCTAATTTGACATAAACTTCAGCAAGGTCATTTTGTCCAAGTGAAATTGAAAAATTTGAGTCTGTAGTTTCCACCGATGTGCAATCCTAGGGCAGAAGGAGGCCATTTGGCCCATGGAGTCTGCATCGACCACAGTCCCATGCAGGCCCTATCTCCATAACCCCATGCATTTACCCTAGCTAGTCCCCCTGACTCTAAGGGGCAATTTAGCATGGTCAATTCACCTAACCCACATATCAATGAACTGTGAGAGGAAACCAATGCAGATAGAGGGAAAATGAAACTCCACACAGACAGTGATCCATGCTAGGAACAAACCCGGGTCCCGGGAGTTGTGAGGCAACAATGCTAACCACTGTGGCGCCCCATCATTAATGGTAGAAAGTGTGCATATGTTTTTCTCTAGTTTAATATGTATGTTTCATTGTCTGATGACCTTGACCATTAAATGATCCAATCTGTTAGAAATGTCCACCTTATCCAGTCTGCTTTTCAGCCTTGGGGCCTGCTTTTCTCAACAGGGTAAGAAGTCTGACAACACCAGGTTTAAGTCCAACAGATTTATTTGATAGTAAATTTGATAGTAAACTTTCGAGGCTTGTGAGTTTACTATCAAATAAATCAGTTGGACTTAAACCTGGTGTCAGACTTCTTACTGTGTGTATCCTAGTCCAACGCCGGCATCTCTACATCACTCCTCAACAGGGGCAAGAAACAGAACAGGAATTCCAGTTTTCTGTAATTATTTACACACAGAAACAATTCTCTTTAATACTCCAGAATGTTCTTTCTTCCAATTTAAAAGTTCACAGATTTGCACTGCAGCTGCCATGTTTATATAGCATCTTCAACATAGAAAATAACCCGAGGCGCTTTGGAGGAGCATTATAAAGCAAAATTAAATACTCAGCTATGTGAGGCAATGTTAGAGCTAACAGGTTGCCCACAGAGGTGGGTTTCAGAGGGCATCTTACAGAAAAAAGGGAGCTAGAATCAGAGAGTTTTAGAAGGGGAATTCCATACCTCAAAGCCGAGCAACTGAAAGTACAGCTACCAATGGTGGGGAAATAAGAATCGAGATGTTAAAGAGGCCAGAATTGGCTCAGAAGATTGTCGGCATGGAGAAGATCGGAAGGGAAAGGCCAATGAAGTATTTGAAAACAAAGGTGAGAATTTTAAAATCATAATATAAAAGCAGGAAGGTCTTGCTGCAACTGTACAAGGCATTGGTGAGGCTGCAACTGGAGTACTGCGTGCAGTTTTGGCCCCCTTATTTGCAAAAGGATATACTGGCCTTGGAAGGCGTATAGAGAAGGTTCACCAGGCTGATACTGCAGATAAGGGGGTTAGCTTATGAGAAGAGATAAAATAGACTGGGCCTGTACTCGTTGCAGTTTAGAAGGCTGATGGGGGGATCTTATAGAGACTTACAAGATAATGAAGGGCTACTTAGAGTAGAGATAGCTTCTTTTTGCTTTGAAAGGAAAGCAGAACTAGAGGGCACAGCCTCAAAATAAGCAGGGGGACAGTTTAGAACAAAGTTGAGAAGGAACTTCTTCACTCAGAGCTTGGTGAATTTCTGGAATTCTCTGCGCATTGAAGTGGTGGAGGCTATCTCGCTGAATATGTTTAAGTCACGGATAGATAGATTTCTGATATATAAGGGAATTAAGGGTTATGGGGAGCAGGCAGGAAAGTGGAACTGATCCACTTCAGATCAGCCATGATCTTATTGAATGGCGGGGCAGCCTCAGAGGGCTAAATGGTCTATTGCTACTCCTATTTCTAATGTTCTTACATTCTTATAATGTTGCTTATTTATGTTAGTGATCAGAGTTGATCTGTGAACAGGACTTGGTGCAAGTAAGTTGGTGCAGCAGAGTTCTCGGTGACCTCATGTTTACAGAAGGTAAAATGGGAGAAGCCAGCCAGGAAGTACTGTTGACAATCCCCTCCATCACTTTGCCAATGATCAAGACTAGTCTGATAGGACAGTGTTTGACCAAGTTGGATTTGTCCTGATTTTTGTGAGCAGGACATATTGGGGCAATGTAATAACTCAGGAAGCCAAGTGGAAAGGAATGGTGTTTTATAAAGCAAAAGCTACACCATAAAGCTTTGATACATGTACACAATCCCATCCGGGACAATAGAATACGAGACCCATATACAGGCCCTCCTTAAAAAGAACTCAGAATATGAGTTTCACCTGTTTAAGTATTTATCTATTACCATGAACTCGTATTCTACGAGTCCGTGGGGGTGTATAAGGAATTTCCCATTCAAGTCTTTGGGGTTATCATAGGCAATTTTCCTTGTTGCTGGCTAGTTGCCAGTATTGTTGCTGAATTGAAACAGTCAGATTAGGTGCACAGCTAGTTTTTTTGAAAACATGTTCAGTACTGTTGCCAGAATTGTCAGGGTCCATAACCTTTGCAGTATCCACAGCCTTCAACCGTTTCTTGATATCAAGTGTGATTAATTGAATCAGATGAAAACTGACTTCTATGATGCTGGAGACGTCAAGAGGAGGCCAAGATGGATCATCTACGTGGCTCTTCTTATCAAAGAAGTTGTAAATGCTTCAGTTTTATCTTTTGTGTTGTGTATCAGGCTCCCCCATCTTTGAGAATGGGGATATTTGTGGAATCTCCTCCTCTTGTTAAGTGTTTAATTGTCCACCACTTTTTATGACAGGATATGGCAAAATTGTAGAGCTTAGATCTGATGCATTGGTTTTGGGATTACTTTTCTCTGGCTATTACATGTTGATTAGCTGTGTGGCACACAAGTAGTCCTGTGATAAAGCTTCACTAGTTTGACATCTTACTTTTAGCTATGCCTGATGTTGCACCTAGTATGCTGTCCTGTACTCTTGTTGGACCAGGGTTGATCCCCTGACCTAATGGGAATATGCTGGGCCATGAAAACATAGAACATAGAACATTACAGCGCAGTACAGGCCCTTCGGCCGTCGATGTTGTGCCGACCAATGGAACCAATCTATTGACCCTCTAACCTAAACTATTCCAATGTTATCCCTGAGATTATAGGTTGTGATTGAATACAGTTCTACAGTTGCTGATAGCCTGCAGCACCTTGGGGATGCCCACTTTTAGGTTGCTACATCTGTTCAAAATCTATCCCATTTAGCATAGTGGTAGGCTATCTGCAACTTAAAGGCAGGACTTTGTCTCCACATGTGCGAGCCTCTCCTTCTAAAACTGTCATGGGCGGGTATGACTGCAACTGGTAGATTGGTGAGGATGGGACCCAATAGGTTTTTTCCCTCTTGCTGGTTTCCTCATCACCTGCTGCAGATCCGGTCTCGCATTATATCCTCTAGGACTCGATCAGCACAATCATGGCCACAATTTGTGACTTTGATATGAGTTGTTTTGGTACTTTGATAATCTGAATGGAGGGATTCAAATGAGGTGTGGTGAGAAATATGGGCACAGATCGGGAAGGTAACAACATGTTTGAGAACTTCTGAAAGAAAATGCATGGATGAGGGATTGGTGTAGGTCAGAAGGCTTCATATTCATTGATCATTGGGAAGTCTTCAGGAGGGAGGGTCATCTATTCAAGAGGGATAGGGAGCAGTTGACTGGGAGGGGAACACATATTTTAGCTGGGAGGTTAGCTGGAGTGTTTCAGAAGTATTTAAACTAATAGGGAGGGAGGGTGGGGAGAGAGAGGGAACTGGGAGTGGGAGCGAGAGGGATGATAGGGTAACACCAGAAGTTAGAAAGGAATGTCCGAGAGCTGAGGGTCTTCAGTGCATGTGTTTTAATGCGAGGAGTGTGACTAGCAAAACAGATGAACTGAAGGCAATAATGTTCATGAGGAGTTTAGAAGTGGTGGCGGTGACCGAGAAGTGGTTGAAGGAGGGGCAAGACTGGCAATTGAATATTCCAGGATATAAGTGTTTTAGGCATGACAGAGTTGGTGTGAGGAGAGGCGGGGGAGTGGCTTTATTAGTTAAGGACAACATCATAGCAGAGGGAGGGAGATATGGATGATTTAGGAATTGAGTCTCTATGGGTGGAGTTGAGGAATAGGAAGGGAGTGGTTACTCTGTTGGGTGTTTACTACAGACCGGCCAACAGCCCGCGGGCCGTGGAAGAAGGGATATGCAGGGACATTTTAGATAAGTGTAGGAAAAATAGGGTAGTAGTAGTGGGAGATTTCAATTTTTCCTGGAGTAGATTGGAGAGAGCCCAGAGCTGTAGGAGTGGACGGGGAGGAATTTGTACAGTGTGTTTTGGAAGGGTCCTTGGAGCAGTATGTGGATGGCCCGACTAGAGAGGGGGCTATACTGGATTTGGTTCTGGGGAATGAGCCAGGGCAGGTGGTTGACGTCGAGGTAGGATAGCATGTGTCAAATAGTGATCACAACTCTGTCTGCTTTAGGATATTAATGGAAAAGGACGAGACCTGCCCAAAAGGGAAGGTATATAACTGGGGGAGGGCTAGATACAGCCAGATTAGGCAAGATCTTAAAGATACCGACTGGGATAAGCTTTTCGAGGGCAGGTCGACGAGGTACATGTGGGAGTCTTTCAAGGAAAACTAAACTCTCTGCAGGAAAGATATGTGCCGGTAAGGAGGAGGGATGGGAAAGGTAGGATTAGAGAACCGTGGCTTACCAGGGATATTGAGGACTTGATCAGGAAGAAGCGAGAGGCTTACATTAGATCTAGGCAACTGGGGACTGAGACAGCGCTGGAAGCTTATAGAGAGTGTAGATGGGATCTTAAAAGGGGTGTTAGAAAGGCAAAAAGGGGCCACGAAGCGGCTCTGGCAGGTAGGATTAAGGAAAATCCTAAGGCATTTTACACCTATGTAAGGAGCAAAAGGATGTTTAGAGGCAAGATTGGGCCTCTCAGGGACAGAGGAGGGGATCTATGCTTAGAGCCTGAGGGAATGAGGGGAGATCCTGAATGAATACTTTGCGTCAGTATTCACGCAGGAGACTGGCCAGATGTCTGTTGCTGATGTTGACAAAGTTGAGGATTGGTTGAGGGAAATAAAGATTACGAGGAAAGAGGTGTTGGGGCTGTTAGGCAGCTTAAAAACATATAAAGCTCCGGGGCCTGATGGCATTTACCCCAGGCTGCTAAGGGAGTTGAGGGAAGACCTAGCTGGGCCTCTGACGCAAATCTTTGTCTCTTCCTTGGACACAGGTGAGGTTCCAGAGGACTGGAGGATAGCAAATGTAGTACCGTTGTTTAAAAAAGGTCAGAGGGATCACCCAGGGAACTGTAGGCCGGTGAGCTTGACTTCAGTTATAGATAAGCTAATGGAGAGGATCCTCAGGGACAGGATGTATGAGCATCTGGAGCGCTGCGATCTGATCAGGGATCCGCAGCATGGCTTCGTCAAGGGGAAGTCTTGTCTTACAAATCTAGTGGAATTTTTTGAAGAAGTGACAAAAACAGTTGATGAAGGACATGCTGTTGATGTCGTCTACATGGATTTCAGTGAGGCGTTTGACAAGGTTCCTCGTGGTAGACTGATAGAGAAGGTGAAGGCGCATGGGATACAGGGCCGGATATGTAGATGGGTCGAGAACTGGCTCGGGAGGAGGAGACAGAGGGTAGTAGTGGAGGGCTCTTTTTCCGACTGGAAGCCTGTCACTAGTGGAGTGCCACAAGGCTCAGTACTAGGTCCTCTTCTATTTGTGGTCTACATAAATGACTTGGAAGTTGGGGTAGGTGGTGAGATCAGCAAATTTGCTGATGACACGAAAATGCTTGGATTGGCGGGTACAGAGGAGCAGTGTCAGGCAATACAACAGGACATAGATAGGTTGGTAGACTGGGCAGATAGATGGCAAATGGAATTTAATCCGGATAAATGCGAGTGATGCATTTTGGCTGGAAAAATATAGAAGAGAATTATAGGATAAAAGGTAAAACTATTCGGAGTATAGAGACGCAGAGAGACTTGGGGGTGCAGGTTCACAAGTCTCTGAAGGTGTCTTCACAGGTGGAGAAGGTGATAAAGAAAGCGTATAGTATGTTAGCTTTCCTAGAAAAGGGTATAGAATACAAGAGTAGGAGTTTGATGTTGCAATTGTATAGAACGTTGGTTAGGCCTCACTTGGAATACTGCGTCCAGTTCTGGTCGCCGTACTATCGGGAAGGATGTGGAGTCCTTGGAGAGAGTGCAGAGGAGGTTTACCAGGATGCTGCCTGGTATGGAAGGACTGTCCTATGAGGAACGATTAGATAGACTGGGGTTGTTTTCCCTTGAAAGACGTCGTCTTAGAGGGGATCTCATAGAGGTGTATAAGATTATAAGGGGTATAGATAGAGTAAATGGAGGTAAACTTTTTCCACCTTTAGAAATGGATAGGACGAGAGGTCATGGCCATAGGGTGAGGGGGGCTATGTATAGGACGAATATTAGAGGGCAGTTTTTCACACAAAGGGTAGTGGGGTGTGGAATGCACTGCCGAGTAAGGTGGTGGGAGCAGGCACGCTAGGGCTGTTTAAGGGTCTCTTGGACAGCCACATGAGCGTTATGCAGATAGAGGGATATAGTAGGACTGTTTAACTATGGCTTTTTTTTTCACAGGTAATTCGGTCCATACTTGACAAACAAGGAGCATGCATTCGGCAGGTGGTGCGAGGACAGCTCTTGGATGTTGATTCATGGGTTGCCTGGTGCTTCATGTCGTAAATGAGTGCTTTATCTGGACCATCTGAAGGGCACCATGACAGCTGAGTGACTATCACTGTAGCTGTGCAGACACTTGGAATTGGGCCGGTGTCTGCGGGAGTTTGCGCGTTCTCCCCGTAGTTGCGTGGGTTTTCTCCGGGCGCTCTGGTTTCCTCCCACATCCCAAAAAATTCGCTCTTAGGCTGATTGTGAAACAAATTGTCCCTACATTGAGACTCTTCCATATTAGGAATAACCTAAAATTAGAATAGGATAATGGAATTGTTACTATATAGTTATGACGGCGGCGCGGGCTCGTTGGGCCGAAGGGCCTGTTTCCCGTGCTGTGTTGCTCTAAAAAAAAAGGAAGGCTGGAGATGGTATGGTGTTTTTCAAGGACAAAGGGGATTAAGAAGAAAGCTGATAGGCGCTGGAACTCTTCCAGCCAATGAAGCCAGTAATTCCTCCTTATATAATGTTGACAAAGTATTAAATCAATGTGAAACTGTATGCTAACTCCAATACTATACGGAACACTATGTCCTGCCTGATACCTACTGAGCTGAATAAGATATGAGATTCCTTAAGGTTTTTCTATCTGAGTCCGCTTTGGGGGCGTTTGAAATTTGAATCCATTTCAGTGCTTTTCTGTGCAATCTAATAAAGGTGTCAGTGACACTGACGTGAATTTGTCATGTACATTTCAATTTTAACATTGAGGCATAGCTGGATGACAGGAACAGTACAGAAATTGAAGTTAATTATTTAATTTGCATTCTATGAAACTTCAATTTTACATCTGTTATTTCCAACGAAAGGATTTTCGAAAGAGGTTTCTAAGAGACCTGCTCAATAACAGTGGAATTAAATGTACTTTGATTGACGCACTACAGTAAATAGGGAACAATTTTCCTGATCTGTTCTGCTGGATTCCTACTTTAATGGTAGCTTGGAAAAAGACTCAAATATAACACATAATTTTTTGCTTGGCCATATTGATTTTGCATCAATTATTTTCAACAGAATTATGTTCTTAGTAAGCAAATAGATTAGTTTTCAAAAATACATGCGATGTAAAGTTGTTGAGCTTTAATATTTATGAGTGTGTTTGACTATGGGGTCAGGGTTTTCTGTTTAGACTCAGGCTGCACTTTGGGACCATTTCGGAATTCTGACCCTGCTCCTATTTGGATAAAGTAGTCAGAGTCTGCAATTTTCTCAGAGAAGGGCACTGAATTGGCTAGAGGGTGATTATGGAAGCCAGTTTGTGGCAGGGCAGATGCAGGACGGAGATAGGTCTTTGAATACACAGGTCTGATTCAAAGGCATGAGACAACCATTATTGTGGCTGTCACCTTGCAAATTGGTGGAAGGCAGAAGTCAGCAGGAGGAGATATGGAGATCAGGTACCAGTGGCTGCCCCACTGTTTACTGATGCATTCCTGGTGACTGTGTGTGGAAGTTCTCAGAGGATGGCAGGAGAAGGTCACCCAACCAAACTAAGTAGCTCTGGCTGGAGGTGGCAGAGCATGTAGGCAGTTGCACTGTCTTCTGAAGGGCCTGTTTGCAGTGTCACTGATGTTTAATGACCTTCATTCTCATAAGGTAAGTGCCATGACCCCACCCCTGCAGATGAGAAGCCTCCAAGTCTACAGCCAGCAGCAGACACACCAACCGAGCAGTTTGACAGCTCATAGTGCTCCTGAACAGGGGAGAAATGTCTGCCCAAGATAAATACTGTCAGCAAAACATAAAGCCCTAATGCTTTTGAGAAGCTGGCGGAATAGATACCTGCAGCTTCTTATTACAGACATTGGCACGGGTGAGAAAAGTCAGAATTGTCTTATCTCTTTCCCTCTTTTTCCCAACAGGAGTCAAAGATATATAATACTAGAGAATCATAAATCCCACAGTTCGGCCCATTGAGTCTGCACTGACCACAATCCCACCAAGGCCCTATCCCCATAATGCCATGTTTTTATTCTAACCAATCCCCCTGACGTGAAAGAACAATTTAGCCTGACCAATCCGCCTAACCAGCACATCTTTGGAGGAAACCGGAACACCAAGAGCAGAAGCGGGGAAAACATGCAAATTACACACAGACAGTGACCCAAGGCTGGAATTGAACTAGTGCTGTGAGGCAGCAATGCTAATTACTGTGCCATCGTGCTGCCCCTGGTGAAGGTGAAGGTGAAGTGTTCGAGTATACCAAACTGAGTGCTATAGAGAAGGCAGCACTGGACACTGGGTGGCTGCATGCAAAAGTGGGCAATGGAGGGATGGGTATACCTGTGGTAGAGGGTGAAAATATACTGAATTCTGTAGGTGAAAGGATTGGAGTATAATCTCCAATGTGCAACAACATGCCAAACTTCAGCTGCATTGGGAAGCTTCAGCTCTGCAGAGGCTTTTGCTATTGGAGGTAGTTTCTAATAATTACCTTATTTATATCTCCCACAGGCCCAGATGTGGAGATACAGTGTTTTAGTGCTGCTGTAGCATAACGAAGGGCTTCAGACAAAATGGAACCAACAGACCTAGCACAGTCACATCATTCAAGCACACGTTACACTGCAGATGCAATCACACTGGGCCCTCGCGTGCAATTTGAAAGAATAGCACAGGATGAGAAGCAAATAATGAGTGAGGAAGAGTAGGTGACAGAAACAGAGGCAACTATGGGCAGACAGATCCCTTTGGAAGATGAAGGAAAACACATGCTCATCTGAATGCTGAGTCACAAGCAAAGTGGCTCTATTTTGACCACCATCTAAGATGTGTGTCCACATGTTGCCATTCTCTGATGCAGAGTGGAGTTGTGGGCAAAGAATTAAGCAGGCCTTTCAGTTTATATGTGTCTCCGTGGCTTGGAGTTTTGATTGCATGGCTTGTCCATTGAGAGAGAACATGGTTAACCTCATAGGGAGCCATCCGTGACAACAGATTGACTGCAGGAATGGTGTTTGACACATACAAAAAGCACTCTGTAGCACTGACCGGTCCCTGGCATTTATGGCACAAAGATGCATGGAGTGGATGCAAATAACCTCCCACCTTATAGTTTCATCCAGTAATCTAATGTGTTGTCAAAATGTTGAGACAGTCACCAAAGAGCATGAGTGTGCAATCCCTCAGAGCACCATCACATCACTCGCCTGAGAGGATATCTGTGCAGCAGGTCTCCTTGCGACAGAGTCCTCAAGCATAACTACCATGTGTATCTCGGCCACAAACAGATATACTGGAACATGATGCATCCAAGCCATAAAAGGAGTTATAAAAAGCCATAAAAGGCCTTGTTGGAGTGGCTAAAAGTCAGGGTCATCACATCAGCCAGTGCTCTAAGTGCTTCACTTGGGTAAATTTCATTTATTTTTGATTTAATTATCATTTCATAATAACATTGGCGATGTTGAGCCATAATCCCAGACTTGTGCTTTTATTCTTTAATGGCAAGATTGGAAAAGTATGAAGAAGTGGGGAATGGAATTGGTCTTTGAAAAGGGACACTAAGCTGTGCACCACGCATTGTTGGTAGGAATAGAACTATTCAAGGTTCTGTATTTATGTTTTCACATTAGAGCAGAGAATGCAGTCCTAGTGGATAGTGCTCAGGTACAATGTGTTTGGATCAGATGTGCCATGGTGAACACACCAGCTTGATGAGAACTTTGACACTGAGATGGATAAGGCCATCTTCTTGCACACCATAGGCACCATTTTGCTCTGCATCTTCTTCCTCCTGCAGAGAGCTGAATTGATCTAGCGCTTCTCCTTTTCAAGATCCTTGCCTCTCTGCAGGAGCATGTCATGGAGAGCACAGCAGCCCACCAGAATGTGGAAAACTCTTGAAGAAACTGCAACACCAGAACTGCAATTTCAGAAGCCCACTGGTTTATTCATTGTAGCTCTTGTGAACAGGTGGTTTTAGTTGTGGTGCCTCTGTGTTTCTATCTTTGGATCATAAAGAGATGAATAACCATAGCTTCAAATAATATTCATTGTCCCTGAGGAATCATCCACTAAGTTCTGTGAAAAGTTGTAGCATCCTGGACTCAAAAGGACGTAGAAGTTATTGCAGCTTCTAGGATAAGAAAGATAAGCGTACATAAAGACCTTGTTGTGGTTCCAAATCAGTTGAATGTTGAGATTATTGAAGCCCTTCCTGTTGGTGAATCACATTGGTTATTCACTTGTTGGCTATGTGGGTACAATCAATGATGCCCTACATCTGGGTTCTCCACTGATGGAGGTGAATCCCACTGCCCTTTTTACCTGCAGGCCCCATTTGTTTAAAATTGTAAGTATTATCCATCTTTCACTAAAGGGATATCAGTGACCTGTGGGATGCAATGATATGCTGTCACCTGTGGATCACCAAAAAGTCCCTTGCTGATCCTTGGAACAAGCCAGAGACAAAGTTGTACTGACAGGGCATGGTGAACAGCACATTAAAGTCTGAGGTCTTCCCCAACAAGGACAGAAATCTCAATCAATGTCTGCCTGGATATGCATAGCCTCTGCTATGTTCAGTAACTCCTTCTTTGGCGGCACTCATTGCTGAGTATATATCTGATTTCCATGACCTGTTTTTCATTCTTCTCCTCTGCCCTCATGCCTGAATCTCCACACCTCCTGTTTAGGTAGTTACTCCTCTTCGCTTTTCATTCTTATCTCTCTCACATTGGTGACTGGAGCCCCTGCATGTTTATGCCTCCACAATTTCTGGACAATTATAACCCTCTCTACTGACCACTAACTCAATATACACAAACCACTTGCTCATCTAAATCTGCTCACCCAGTAGCATCTGAGTTCCAATCTATGGGATACAAGGACAGGTGGCTAGATGGATAAGTAACTAGCTTAGTAATAGGAGACAGAGAATAATAGTGGAAGGGTGTTTTTCTAGCTGGAGGTCAGTCACCAGTGGTGTGCTGCAGGGCTTGGTACTGGGACCTCTTCTATTTGTAATATATATAAATGACTTGGAAAAGGGAGTAAGTGGAGTGATCGGCAAGTTTGCAGACGATACAAAGATTGCTGGACTTGCGGATAGTGAGGAGCATTGTCAGGCGATGCAGCAGAACATAGATAGGTTGGTAGCTTGGGCAGACAGATGGCAGATGGAATTCAATCCTGATAAATGCGAGATGATGCATTTTGGGAGAAAGAATGTAGGGGGAAGGTATATGATAAAGGGTAGACCTATTAAGAATATAAAAACGCAGAGGGACCTGGGAGTGTAGGTGCACAAGTCTCTGAAGATGGCAGAGCAAGTGGAGAAGGTTGTGAAGAAAGCATATGGTATGCTAGCCTTTATATGAAGGGGTATAGAGTACAAGAGCTGGCCTTTAATGTTGCAGTTGTATAAAACGTTGGTTAGACCTCATCTGGAATACTGCATCCAGTTCTGGTCGCCTTACTACCGGAAGGACGTGGAGACTCTGGAGAGAGTGCAGAGGAGGTTTACCAGGATGCTGCCTGGTATGGAAGGTCTGAGTTACGAGGAGAGGTTAGGCAAATTGGGACTGTTTTCCTTAGAAAGACGTAGACTTAGAGGAGATCTGATAGAGGTGTACAAGATTATGAGGGGTATAGATAGAGTAAACAGGATTAAGCTTTTTCCTAGGATGGACTCAAATAGCACGAGGGGTCACGGGCTTAGGGTGAGGGGGATAAGGTATAATTTGGATGCTAGAGGGAGTTTTTTCACACAGAGGGTGGTGGGGGTATGAAATGCACTGCCAAGTAAAGTGGTGGAGGCAGGTACTCTGGAGTTATTTAAGAAATACTTAGATGGGCACATGAACAGAATGGGAATGGAGGGGTATAGAAAACTGATTTAAAATAGGGATCATGAGCCTTGGGAGTCCCTGGGAAGTGTGTAAATAGATGATGATATTGATGTACTTGTTTTTATCCTACAGGTGCTTTGGTCCGCCTTGTTGTCTAACGAAGGGCATACACGCGATGGGTCGTGAGAGGGCTGCTCTTGGATTTTTTTTTGAGTATCCTAGTGCTTCATGTCGTTAGTGTATGCTTGACCTGGACCATTTGATGGGCAACACGACAGCTCAGTGACTATCGCTGTGCTATGCAGATACATGGATTTGGGCCTGTGTCTGTGGGAGTTTGCGCAATCTCCCCGTGCTTGTGTGGGTTTTCTCCAGATGCTCTGGTTTCCTCCTACATCCCAAAGATGTGCTCTTAGGCTAATTGGGAAAACAAATTCTCCCTAAATTATCTCAAATTTGGTTTTTAATCCATAGATCTATAAACATAGACAGGGATCACGGGTAGAGGTGGGAACATCGGGGCGGCGGTGCAGGCTCATTGGGCCAAAGGGCCTGATTCCCATGCTGTTTTGTTCCTTGTTCTTTGTTCTATGAGTGCCCCTCTCAGCTATGCATATTCTTGAGAGAGTCTGGAACACCTCATGTTCTCCAGTTTGCTGCTGCTGCAGGTCTCATTGATACAGCTTTACTTTCAAACATTTTCTCTGCATTTCTGACACTTGATTGCTTGATGCCTCTTCCTAATTTACAGAAATGCTTTGCAAGTATAATTCTATGTGAAATGTAAAGTTGGTGACATAAACCAAATGGCTGGAGGAAATGACAGAATAATTAACTCTTGTGATAGAGGTTTCATAGTTATTGATTCTCTCCACTATTTAACTCAAGTGGCTGTTAATCATGTGCAAGTCTCAGTAGTGAATGTCGACAGGAACCTTTCAATTGAACCAATTCCAGTCTATATCAGATATCCACACAACAGGAGCAGGTTATATGGGCAGTTGGCATTTATTCTCAGATTTATGAACAGAAAACAGTGAACCTGCAGAAGGGCCAAATGAAACACCTGGAAATTAATTTTTTTGCATGGAAAAAATTTGGTGTAACAATAACATGAAAGAATGCCTCAGATCTCTGTGTTTTAATAACCTAATCTCAGTTTTTGACAGACAATGCAGATAATGTGGAATTAATTACTACAGAAAGTAATTGATACCAAAACGTTGAACATTCAAGAGATTGCTGGATATAGCATTTGGATTAAATGGGACCAAAGGTTATTGGGAAAAAGCAGGATTAGGTTATTAAATTGGATGATCAGCCATAATCGTGATGAATGGTGGAGCAGGTTCAAAGGGCCAAATGGCCTTGTCCTGTTCCTATTTTCTAAATTTTTATGTTTCTATATTACCATCAATTTCTCATTAATTATCTTCAAATGCATGGGCCAGCACTTTCTGTTTGAATTGTAAATGAGAATCAACAACAAACTAGATAGGAAATTCCTGGAGACTATTAATTTCATGTGTTTCTACAATGTTTTATCCATGATTGCTTTTGATATTGAATGATGGTGCAAGAAATAGTTTATTAGACAATAATTGTACTGATCAAAATGAAGGTAAAGCTGCCACACCAAGATATTGCAATCTGATGTTGCTGGCAGGGAGAGATGTGGATTCGTTTCCCCCTTTTCTCAACTCAGGGCTGCCGCAATAAGATGTACTTTAGAGAAGGAATGTTTTAACTCTCTTGAATACTGTGACTGGCATAGTTTGACACAGAGAACTGACACAGGCCGGCTTTTGTTGTATTGTTGGTTGATCTTGATGAGGAATGACTGCTGAGATAGTGGTTTGTTTAAACAGTACACAATCTACCTATTTGATACAGCTGAACCATGTACATCAGTGCATGAGTAGTTGTTATACTGCTGAAGCCATGAACATCCTCCTGCCTTGACTCCTGTTTATGTTTTCTCTTATATCATCATTTTAGCTAGTGATATTTATACTGTCCTACACATTGGACAAAATCACCCTGGAAATTGGCAATATCTGACATCAAGTGGAGAAAACGGCATTGGACCCACCAATGCCACTGGGAGGTTTTTCCATCATATCTTGCAGACTTGGTGTTAAAAATGAACAGGCATGGATTCAATGTTGGATCGCTGGTGAGGTGGCCTCAGATTCACCCACCCCACGATGACTTTAGAGATTCAGTAATCCAGGCACTGTATTGGAAGGGCACTTTTCAAGTGATAGGAAACTCCAAGAGTCCTTGCCATCAAATGAATGCCAAGTCTTCATTTTGTTTACTGCCTGGCCAAACATCCATCCACATCCACCCTTCGTTATATTAAGAAGTCTCACAACAACAAGTTAAAGTCCAACAGGTTCATTTGGTAGCACGAGCCTTCATTAGGTGACTGAAGAGCTGGGTTTACAAACAGGATGGATAAAAACAGACTCAATGGTTGGAATGCAATTCTTAACAGAAAATCAAGTCTTTACAAATGCAAACAATGTGAGTGGAGAGAGGGTTAAGCACAGGTTAAAAAGATGTGAATTGTCTCAAGCCAGGACAATTAGTAGGATTTTGCAAGCCTAGGTAAGTCATAGGGGTTACACATAGTGTGACATGAACCTCCTGATCGAGGCCATCTTCCCACGTGCGTAATTTGGCTATCAGTTTCTGTTTGCCGTTTCTGCATTGTCGTGTGTCTTGAAGGCCATCTTGGAGAACGCTGACCTGAAGATCAGAAGCTGAATGCCCTCGACTGCTAAAGAGTTCCCCAACAGGCCCACAGAGTGGTGGCAACTTCAGCCACTAAGAAATGCATCCTGTGCTTTCAGCATACATGCAGCACATGTGCCAAACCTGCATTGCAAACTGAGTAGTTTGTCTGGACCATGAGGATTAATTTTCCATGCCTATATAACCATAATTCTGAGTGTTCGGAACACAATCCTTTATGAGTGATCTATGCCAACCTGTCATCAGAGGATCATCAAACTTGTCCAGCTGTCCCAAAACATCAGGTTGATTTTGAAGTCTGTGTATGAGGAGTTAACACTGCAAAAACAATCATTGACACTCTCAGAAATTTGTATTGTTTGAATGGGTATTATGCTTCATAAGTCAAACTCCAAGCATGGTAATACAGCTGATGTTGAACTGTCTCAGCTTTGGAAGAATGCTCAATTTTGAAATACTTTGCCAATTGCATGGCTCAGTGCACCCCACCTTCTCCCCCTCGACCTCCCAACCCCAGAGCACTGCTACCCTTGCCCGGCATCACAAGCCAACTACAAAAAAGCTGCTTTGGATATGGTCCCTAGCATCACCTGAATTGAGGGGGCTATTTCTTTGCATTGGAATTGTGGTGAAGTTTGCACTATCTTTTGTTCACTCATCTTAAAGTTACCCTCAAAGTTCAGGCCACCACATGCACACTTTTAATGATTGTTGTGAATCATGCTAATATGAAAGCACCTCATCATGGAATTTAACTTTAATATGGGGGAATGATTCCAGTGTGTGGCAACTATAATGAATGTTCCCGGCATTGGATAGTGGGAAATGCAGCCCACCATTAACTGAGGGAAGGCACGATCATGCCTTGCATTTACACCACTGGGAAACACAACAGAAACTCTATCACCTTGCCCGCTCAGAATTAGGGTGGGTGAGGTTCCCAGGACAAAATCTCCATTGGCGTAGGGCGAGACTTTTTGATCTCACCCAAGCAAGGTTGTAACATCCTGATCCATGGCTTGGGCTTTCTCACCATATTTTCCAGTTGTGCCACCAAGCTCACCTACCACAAGTTGGAGCAGTAAATCCTGACCATTAATCCTTCAAAAGTGTTATATTACAGTTTTCTTGTAAATGACATCTAAAGAAAGGATAAATTCTTATTTTTCACAGTCCAAAATGTAAACACAATGAACTCTCACTCCCCAACATCTGGACACACACAGGAAACAATTATTTTAAACAGGCACTCACAGAGATTAGAAGAAATGCGTCACCTGTTAACACTGTCCTTTTGATGAAGTAGTGTTGACCTCAAGGATTAACTCTTGGTTCGTTGGAGTCAATGGAGTTTTTAAGTTTCTGGTTGTTTCAGGTCCAATCTCTTGGAATGAAGAAATGTAGTCTTGCAGACAAAATGAATAATCCCAATTCAGTACCAATGTACTTCAGCCACTAAGAAATGCATCCTGTGCTTTCAGCATGCATGCAGCACACGTGCCGAACCTGCATTGCAAACTGAGTAGTTTGTCTGGACCATGAGGATTAATTTTCCATGCCTATACAACTATAATTCTGAGTGTTCGGAACACTATCCTTTATGAGTGATCTATGCCAACCTGTCATCAGAGGATCATCAAACTTGTCCACCTGTCCCATAACATCAGGTTGATTTTGAAGTCTGTGTATGAGGAGTTAACACTGCAAAAACAATCATTGACACCCTCAGAAATTAGTGTTGTTTGAATGGGCATTATGCTTCATAAGTCAAACTCCAAGCATGGTAATACAGCTGACGTTGAACTGTCTCAGCTTTGGAAGAATGCTCAATTTTGAAATACTTTGCCAATTGCATGGCTCAGTGCACCCCACCTTCTCCCCCTCGACCTCCCAACCCCAGAGCACTGCTGCCCTTGCCCGGCATCACAAGCCAACCACAAAAAAGCTGCTTTGGATATGGTCTGATATGTACTGAGATTTGAGGCAGTATTTTTCTTTATGCAGGGTGAGATTTGGCTTCCCTCTGGTCTTTCTACCCCAAATTGACTTGCTAGGCTGCCTGTGTGGATTGATTAATAAGCTGTTGGCTTTCTATCTTTTGTTTCACCCAATATGGTATTGGTGACTGACATAGCTCTTTTGAGAAATGCCCATCTCCCAATAAACTATATGGGCATATGGCATGATCAGATCATTTTTCCTTTCACTGTTGCGAATTGTACTGCATTTGGGAACCATCAAGTATTTGGAAATAACTAAACAATTGGTCAGTTTGATCATTTCCAGCTAATTTAATCTATTATGAATAATTCTTTCATTCGTTCAATACCACATGAGTTTAAAATACCCTCTTGAGTGTCGTTACCCAAACTACACATACAGCAGCTGCAAATTAGAAGGGCTTAACTCATTTTGTTAATCATTTAATGACAAGAGCTCAGGTTCTGGTGCTAATGCGAAATCAGGATCACAACCATAGAGGAATTCTTTAGCAGTCACTATGCAGACAAGGATCTCCTGATTCAAATAGATTAGTAACTGTGAAAGTGACTGACAGAGGTCTAAATTAATAGAGGGTCTGTACTTCATAAAGCAATGTGCCCAAGCACCTATCGTGACAATATTGGGAATAGGCTGGAGCACATTGGGTTTTGAGATTGAGTGTTATGGTGGCAAAGTATTGCCTGTTGCCTACCCACTTCCCTTGCAATTTCACCAGTTTCTGTTGTGTCAGTTTCAATTGATGATGGCCCCTTCTCTGAGTCATAATGTTCTGGGTTCAAGTCCTACTCCAGGGTTTGAGCACAAAAATCAAGACTGACTCCCCAGTGCAATACTGAGGGAGAGGTGTACTGTTTAAGTTCCCCTCTTTTAAATGTAATGTTAAACCAAAGCCCCATCTGCCTGCACAGGTGAATGTAGAAGATCGCATAGACTGCATTGAAGAAGTCCAGGACATTATGCTGGTCAATATTTATCCCTGAATCAAAACACAAAAACTAAATTATTTGGACATTGCTGAGTACAAATTTGACTGCCCATTTCCTACACTACAGAAATATCTAAATTTTTATATTACTTTATTGCAAGTTTTTCTTTCTTAATATCAGTGAGGTCCTTAGTATTTTACCAGTGACAAGAGATGTCCACTTTATGTGGCAAGGCCGTGTTTTGGACTTGGTAGAGAGGGTAGTTTACTCCCGTTCAGACATCTTGTGTCACACAGTGGACTGCCATTGTGGACAGCACTGATCTCCTGATCACCGCATACTCTCACTTCTGGCTGATATTTGCTTGACCAGCCTTGCTGAGCCAACCTCACTTAGCTGTTTCTCCAACTTCCATCACTGGCTTGGTTCAGGGATTGGCTGCAGTTGCAACAGTGACCACTGTTGTGATATTGCTTTGTTGTGTCTATAGGGTAACGTACTGATTAGTGCACTGCTGAATATATAAATAATTTGTATTCATCATCACATGATTGATGCAAGTCAATATACAATGTCATTGTTGGATTGGGAGTGTGGCACTGTGCATAACACATCTGCTTCTGAGCAAAAAAACCCCGGGTTAAAGTCCCACTCCAGGACTTGATGGCTAATGAATGTATAATCACAATGCAGCCAAAACAGTTGAGTATCAACTTGTAAATGCACCAATGACAAATGGTAAGAGCAGGTGAGAGGCAGCCATTTGCAGAAACATGGTAATACTTTGCTAAACATAATCCTGGAGCGACACAGAAGTAAAGATAACTAAAACTCCTTTAAAGCTTGATACCTGAAGAGAGAAGTAGCAGTTGGAGCAGCAATTAATAAAAACCCTCCTGGAATCCTATTGTTCCTCTATGAAGAGCATTTCATTTAGATTATCGATCATTGTCATATTATTTGGTGTGTTTGTGTTCAGAGACAATAACATAACAGCCACCACTCACAGTGGCACTGCTGGGACTGAAGTTAACAGCTCTTGGAGACGGAACATCCTGGTTTGGTGGTGTGGAGGGAAGCAACGGCCTCAAGAGCTAATTGCCGGAGCGAAGTGAAATAGTGTTTTGGTTTCCAGGGCCAGCAAAGACAGGATTGTTTCTGTCTTCCTAGCTAATACGTAGACCAGACCTCCGTGTTACATTCCAGACAATATTCCTTTATCCAAATATGTCTCATACGCTGTCTTAATTGAGACAGGTTTAGTAATTGGAGGCGGAGCCCAGAGATAAATTGAATTACATTTTATTCAGACTTCCTGTCACCTTTTCCTCCTCTACTCACCAATCTTTTCGCATTCAGAGCAATCTTTCCTGGATTTTCACTCCCAAGGCATTGTGCACAGATGGAAATTTCCCGGTTTGGCGCATCCGCCTCAGGAAAACTGACCTGAATGATATTCAAAGGTGGAGATTCAGGATAGTGGTGGTGCAGGATAAGCTTGTAGCCTTTGGACACAAGTTGGAGGCAGCTACAGGGGCTGCAAGTGCCAAAGCAGACCATTTAAAAGGTCCCCTCAGTTCTCAGGGACTTCATCCTAGTTTTTTTTAAACATTAGGCCCTCTTGCCCTTAACCTTCATACCCCAGCCCGCTCCCAATGCCATACATGTCTACTCATATGCCGGCGTTGGATTGGGGTAAACACAGTAAGAAGTCTGACAACACCACGCAAAGACCAGAGGGTCGAAAGCTAGTGAGTTTACTATCAAATAAATCGGTTGGATTTAAACCTGGTGTTGTCAGACTTCTTACTGTGTTTACTCATGCCAATCCATCCTCCCATCCATTCCAAATGGTCTCTCAAAGCTTCCATGCCATCTCATACCCCATCAACCACATTTCTCTTTAAAACTTGATGCCAACCTAGTACCAAGTCATGGTGCTCACTATTTCTGTGATCAGCCTCTGGCATATTGGAACAATGTAGATAAGGAAAGTCGACAAGTCAGATCCTTAACTTCGGGATAAGGATTGGTTCTAAGGGCGAGGTTGAAATGAAACTTCCAAATATCTATTACAGATTTCACTCTATTGAAAACAGTCTCAAACATGAAATCCCAATAAATACATTTAAATAGTCCCAAGCACTTAATCCCTTGTAAGAACAAATATTTGTGTTCATAATCTCCTATCAAAGCAGCTAATCTATTAATAACCTCATTGAGCTGTCAGTCAAACTTTGAACTAACAGTTTCCATTGTGATTGAAGGGTTTTCAATAGCAGGAGAGCAACTAATCATGCTATAATGATAGTACTTTCAACAAACAGTTATGAAAACTGTGGAACAGACTTTTTTTAAATCTTACAGGTACAACAGTTTTCAAATAAATTTGCATAGGGCTATGTGTTTAAATAACTTGACAGCTTGACAGTTCTACATACCTTATCCTTCATCAAAGGAAACCGTGTCATCGCCCTCAGCACCAAAAGACACTTGAGAGGAGTTGTTTCAGGAAATGAATGGCCAGCTGGTGGAGCTTCTCTATAACAGTGATTTTCTGATCTCAGATGTAAATTCTAGCAAAATCAGATCGAGGTACAAGAAATGTACTAATGCAACAACTACGTAAACCATCATTTGCCATTCATCAACCTTTGATATCAAAAAGAAGGACATGGTATGATCTATAGATCTTCAGGTGTTCCAGGGAAATAAACATCTCCAAAGTAAATCCTTTAGGGCCAATTTTACATTTTCAGCCTGTATAGAGCAAGAAGGTTAACATTATTTTACCTCCTACTCTTTGACTCACAATTTGTCAGCATTGTGTAATGCCATTATCTTTCTAGAATAATGATGATGGCTGAATATATCTGCCAGTGGCATGTAATGGTTAAGCTTAGAACCACCCAAAGCAACTGGTTCAACTGTTCTGACATCATTTGACTTTAAGTTGGCTTTAGATTCCAGGTATTGGTAAAATATGGTACTTCCTATTGGATTGTAAGCAGGATATATCCCAAGACATTGGTACCAGCAGGACAACTCACCTACTGGAATCACCAGCTCAAAGCATCACTGTAATAAAAATCCGGGGCTGGGATTCTTCCAAAAAAGAGTCCACTATTCGCATGAAAATGGGAGTAACTCCTGCTGGTTTTTTTAGCGGAATTTTTAGATTGAATCTCCTACGCTCTGAGCACTGCAGAGTGTCCTAGTGGGATTCATTCTGAAAATCCAGGGGCAGAGCCTATTCCTGCCTGAAAGACTGGCAACATAATGCTGAGCGGGCCATTGCGCGTATACCAATCTGTCAATACTGAGATTGGTGTATACGCAGTGGCCCTGCATTGCCGGCCTACCAGTCACTGGCCAGCCCCACAACCCTTCATCACTGCCCTTCCAACTCCCCACCTCCAATCAGTGGTATCAGTAACCTCTCTGGGCCAGACCCGATGTCCCCCTCCCACCCACTCCAGCCAACCCCGATCACCTAATTTCCACCCTGCCCCACCCGGATGGCCAGCCCCAATCACCATCCTCCTTTCCTCTGCCACCAATCCCTGTGCAGAGTGGCAGAAGAACTGCCTCCGCCCATCGCTTGCTCCATACAGGCTCTGACCCCAACCCCCCTTTGGCACTGCCCAATGCCCATTTGACAGCACCAGGGTGCCCCTTAGGCATTGCCAGTTTGCCCCTTGGGCAATGCTAGGAGCCAGGTGGCAGTTGCATGCTGGCACTTTCCGGAGGGTACCCTCCATTGCCCCCAACAGGGGAGGGCTTCATTGCCTCTGTTCCTCCAGCAATGTTAAGCTGCCTGTTCCCCGTTATTGGGGAGCAGTAGTCAATGCCAGTGGGTTTGGAGATTTCAGTCCTGTGCCTGCTAATGGGGTGAAGATAGGGGTTTAAATATTGAAATCAACTCAATGCCAATTTCCAACACAAAGCTAATGCCCCGGAGATGCGCGGAGGCTGTGGCGCCCATCTGGGAGCCTGTGAAATGGCCTCCACTGATGTCTCTTGGCATATGGCAGAGCAGCAAACTGGGAGAATTGCCTCCCCCACCCCCTCCAAATTGTTAATCTGCCATTGTGTGCTATTCTTTTGGCTGTGCATTTTACTCTGTTTTCTTTTAACAGGAAGAACCTATGTATGTTCGACCCCCAATGGAGAGCTTAATTGAAGGTGAGTTTTCATTTTTTACAACACTGAAGATTTTTTTGGAGTAGGATGCAAAATAAGGAACATGAGACAAGTGACTGGGAAATAAATCCATTGCTCTTGCTGATATTTCTATGATACATTAGATGATACTACCAAGAAGGAGTTGCTTGAAACCCATGATTTTTTTGAGTAATCAACAAAGTAATGGACCTTTCTGTTTCTTGAGTGGTTGTTTTCTCGAATTATTAATAATGACTGTAATTTTAGGCACTGTTTCTCCATTGTTTTCATTAAGAATAAAAATGCTTCGATCCGAGTAAATAAACCAATAAGAAAAGCAGAAAGTCAAAGTTCTAACTCAAATCTACACACTCAAGCACAGAACTTTGGAAGATCCCAATGCAGAAGGAGGCCATTCAATGCATTTAAAACTAGTGATATTTACTCTCTAATGCCTGGATTTTCACCATGTCAGGCTGCCTTGGGAATTCTTTAAAAATGGCAGCTGAGACCTAATTCCAGGATGTTTGACCACATTTCCAGGGTCTCCAATTGTCAATTAACCAATGATTTCTCTTGGGCTCAGGTGTCTCACAAGGCTAATGGATGTTTGGGCTCTCAGCCAAGCTTCATTATGTATGTTAGGTTGAGAACCCAGACATCCGTTAGCGTACTAAAAGTCCTGTGTCTCAGCAAAGGCATCTCTTGATTAACAGCTCTGGCTTACTGATCTTTGATGTTACTTTCACAATGTTTATTTATACAAAGCTCAGAGACTTTAAGTGTCTCTAGTTTCAACTATTGAAACTTTGAAGGGGCTGGATGATCGACACTGTTGTTGCCCTGAAGTAAAAAAGAATGTTCTTTTAAAGATACAACATTGTCAATGAATGACTGTTCTTAAAGTTTTTTAACATCCTACTATCATGCTCAGATTTATTGCTTCAGGCAATGTATTATGTGTGAACAGACATGAAAGTGCCATAGCTTGGCATAGAGGGCATGAGGGGCTATAGGGGGTGTTTGTGGAGCGGGAGAAGTTACCTTGGTATGGATTGCATGAGAGATTATAGAGATATGGGTGGAGGTGCATGAAGTGGCATGGATAGGATATAGGGAGTGTTTTGGGGGTGAGAATTGGAGGGCATTCCAATTTTTATTTTCACTGTGATGAAATCCCACATCACCAAAGTGAGCCTTTTACACAGTCCAGCTCAGCACAAGCACACCCTGTGGCTGCCTGCAAATTTTGCCGTGAGTTGGCTGGCGTGACCTCAGCCCATCTCCTCCCGCCTTTGTGTGCACTTTCTCCTGAGGTGGGCAACCGAGTGAAGGATTTTCCTGACTACCTTGAGGCTGAAAATACAGGCCGAGATCTTTCTGTGCTTTCTTTTGCCTCAAACACTTATCCAATTTTCTGTCTTGAGAAAATGTCTTCCCATTTTAAGATGCAAGCTTTTTAATCGTGAGGTCCAGAGCTTTTGACATAAATGACTGGATTCCTAATATGAGGAACTGCTATGTTAATCCTGTGTTCAATGCTGTGAAAAGAGAAAATGCAATATAGGTAGCGAATATACTCCCTTGTGCAGAGCTTGTAGGGGTTATAGAATCCTAGAAATGCATAACACAGAAGATATTTGACTCATTGAGTGGGATTTTCTGATAATGCTCGCTCCAAGACTGGAAAATCCCACCAGAGGTCAACTGACCTTTGCACGGCCTGTGTCCTACATTCCTGTGGCGAACAGAATGGGAACATTCCACCCTTTGTGTCTGTTGGGAGCTTCCAATAGGAATTGTCCTCTGGAATCCAATTTCCATTCTCTTCTCCCATTTTCAGAATCATCTAACGTAAATGGATGCTATTTTCTCTCTTCGATAAATCAATTTGTCACTTTGCTCTATCTGAAATTGCTGCTGCTCAATCACTGTCCATCACAATAAGACTGGAACAACCCTTGCAGCATACCACTGTGAAAATTGTGACAAAACAGCAGCTCAGCCTGTTTAATCCTTTTTGCTGTCCCCAGATCTTCAGCAATATTCTTTTTAATACCTGTAGCAACTTCCTCAAGGCTGTAAGTTTTATTTGTGTTGACTTCCAACATCCCTTTTCTCTTCAGAGACCTGAAATAAGGAGGAAGCATAAAGTTTGACCTTGTGAGTGCCCTTTAATGTTGGTAACTATTCAGACAATCACTAATTTTCTCATCTTTCTACTGTAAGCATCAGCAAGAGAAAGTGGAGGCAAGCAACCAGATAGCCCATCAGCCCCAGTACCGGGAACACCTTCGATAAGGACGCAGGAGATATAGACCCATCACTGCATTCACATACACCCTCCACCAGTGTAGAAATATACACTTCATTGTGATCTAGCAGGCTTGGGGTTACCTCTGCTAAGCAGAGCACAGATTTGGATCCATAGCAGACAGCGGCAGTGACAACAGATTAGAACAGAGGATGGAGGAGTCATTCCACATTCGGTCTGATGTCATTCCACTGACGTCTTGGCATTTTGTGGTCACCACTGAAAAGGTGGCAACGTCCATAGAGACCTTGATCCAACAGAATACTCAGTTTCTGATGGATATGCATGAAGATCTGTACGCCATTGCTATAGCCAAGAGAGTGTACCAGCAGTGGCCAGGCAAAAATGGATACAGCACCTCAATCTCGAGCTACTCAGGCTAAGGTGGATACAGCAACCCCACAGCTGGAGACCCAAAGCAGGCTGGGATCCTGCCAAGGTTATTACAGACAACAGGGCACAGTAGTCCCCAGATTGTCTCCACTTCTACTTGATGTCAAGGAAGAATGTAAGCCTCCTTTGTGCTCTCAAAATTTCTTCATTTTTTCCCCTATAGCGTAATAAGGGAAGAAAAATGAAGAAATTTTGAGAGCACAAAGATGGCATTGATGTTCACTAAACTGTATATACTTTGCACATTTACAAACATATTTTGTTTCTTAAATTCTCATCTCATAAATGGCTTTTCAATTTGTTACAATGCTGTAAAGTGATGCAGAGCTAACAGGTGCCTCCCCTCGTCATATATTCCCCATGTCTGTTTTAGGTTTATAATGACTCGCATCATCTTATTACAGTTGCTGCCTTTCTGTCCATTGCAATGATATGAGCAAAGTCTCTTCCTCAAACAGCATGTTGGTTGGACAATGCATATCTTTGATTTGCCCCGGAGGATTACATCATGTGGCCTCATGATTATGGATTTTGTTGTCTAGTTTATCCTCCTGATGCTTCTTTACTGAAGACTGATGTTATGATCCAGCTGTGCAAACTGAATCCTAAAGGGAAACTTTGGCTATGTAACATAACTTGTCTTTTTGTATTTCAATAACAAGGAGGTACATTTACTGAATTCAAAGCATTTTAGGGCTGCATGGTAGGTCAGTGTTGACATGATTTTCTCCTTCCTCTCTATTATTCTGCCCTTTGACTCTCAAAGCCTGTCCATCTCTACAGGTTACAAGCTAGGAGTGTAACCAAATGTGCCCCACTTGCATGGATGAGTTCTGTTCCAATAACACCCAAGAAGCTCAATGCCATTCAAAATAAAGCAAGACTTGATTGGCATCTCATCCACCATCTTAAATATTTGCTCCCTCCACCGCCAGTGCACTGGGCAGCATAGTGTTTATCATTGCAGTACCTCACGAAAGCTTCTTTGACAGACTTTCCAAACTTGTGACCTCTACCTCCTGCAAATTACATACCATCTTGACTTGGAAATGTACCATCGTTCTTTGACTGTCACTAAATCAAAACTCTCTCCCAAATAGCACTGAACCCTACTACCCATGAACAATAGCAGTTCAAGAATGTGATATATCACTACCTTATCAATGCACAGTAAGAAGTATCACAACACCAGGTTAAAGTCCGACAGGTTTATTTGGAATCACAAGCTTTCGGAGCACTGTTCCTTCATTAGGTGAGTGGGCTCAACTCACCTCTTGAACTTTAACCTGGTGTTATGAGACTTCTTTCTGTGCCCACCTCAGTCCAAGCCAGCATCTTCACATCATACGTTATCAAGGGTAGTTAGAGATGGGCAATAAATACTGGCCTTAACAGCAATACCCACATTCGCAATATTGCCTGCTTCCAATCTACCTGCTATTGCAATTCTAACTCCTGCTTTGCCACCTCTGGTCTCAACTGTCCCAATGCTCTCCTGATTTCACTCCAATTCTCCACATTCTGTAAACTTTAACTCATTTTAAAATTCAATTATCTTTGTCTTATTCCACACTAAGACCCGCTCATCTATCACTCTTGTCCTCATAGATTTGCACTGACTCATGGTACTTGAGTAACTCTGATTTAAAGTTCTCAACGTCTTTTCCAACCCTCCAACCCTTCCCAGAACCCTCCATTTCTTAAACTCTGGCCTCTGGCACATCTCCAAATTCCACTCTTTTAAGATGCACTTCAAAACCAAACTTTTTGACCATGTTTTTAACCTTTTCTAACATTTCCTTTGGTTCAGCAATCATTTTTGTCTTATTATATCTTTTGATATTTCTCTGCGTTAAAGATGCCATGTAAATAAATACAAGTAAACAATCTCTCCTGAATCAGATTAGCATGAATTATGTATTTTGGCAGCACAGTGACAGCAATCTGCTGCTTAGCCTCTATGACATCATATGTAGTTCAGTACCGCTCCTACTACCTTGCAAGCTCCAATAATTTAACGTTATTTATATCACTTGTTGTTAAGCCTGGAGCTACCTCTCCTAATTTCTTGCACTACAAATATCTGGACTCTCTATGAACATTACTTTATGCTTTATTTTGTCCTTAGCCATTTCACTTTAAGCAGTTTCATAAATCACTTGCTCTTAATTCAGCATGAATCAATACCATCTGCCATTTAACATGTCCTTACATGGGGCTCCTCAGGGCATTTTCATGATTTCTTGTTGTTGTCTTCATTTTTTTAAGGCCACACTGTTTTCTTATAATTTCTGTTCATGTACACTGAATTAGTTTGCCATTATTGTCATCTTATCACATCCGTCCTCTATCCTTCACTTCACACATGTGTTTCTGAGAAGAAACCAATTTGTCACTACCCACCATTAACAACAGATTGAAGGGAATCATCTCAATTCAACTTTCTGTTTCAGCTCTTCATCCCACTCAACAAGGTCCTTTTCACTACAGCTAGATTTATGATAAATATATTTCTTGTTCTTATTAAATGTCTTTCTAACTAATACATTATTAGGGCAGCATGATAGCTCAGCAGTTAGCATTGCTGACTCACATCACCAGGGACACGGGTTTGATTCCAGCCTTTGGCGTATGTACATTCTTCCCATGTCTGAATGTGTTCGCCCCACACTCCAGTTTCATCCCACACTCCAAACATGTGCAAGTTATGTAGATTGGCCATGCTCAATTGCCCTTTAGTATTAGGAGGATTAGCAGGGTAAATGTGTGGGGTTACGGGATAGAGCCTGGATGAGATTGTTGTCAGTGCAGGCTCAATGGGCCGAATGGCCTCCTTCTACACTGTAGTGATTCTATGACTATTGCTGATAGCCTCTGACTGATCAGTTGTAGATGTTTTCACTCATTCAATCTCCCATCACAGTGTTTCAAGAAATTTAAATTTCCACCAATTCTTTGGAAACTCAGCAATACTGCCTCCAAGAGATGAATTGCTTGACCTTTTTTATTTGAGTTTTTCTTTTAAGAAAAACATAAGACTGAAAGTTATTTTTAATCAACATTCTTCACATTGTACTACATGGCATCTTTAACGCAGAGAAACATCAAAAAATATAATAAGACAAAAATGACTGCTGAACCAAAGGAAATGTTAGAAAAGGTTAAAAACATGGTCAAAAAGTTTGGTTTTGAAGTGCATCTTAAAAGAGTGAGATTTGGAGATATGCCAGAGGCTCGAGTTTAAGAAATGGAGGGTTCTGGGAAGGGTTGGAGGGTTGGAAAAGATGTTGAGAACTTTAAATCAGAGTTACTCAAGTACCATGAGTCAGTGCAAATCTGTAAGGACAAGAGTGATAGATGAGCGGGTCTCAGTGTGGAATAAGACAAAGATAATTGAATTCATGAGTACCATATAACCCGTATTGTGGTAACATGACCAAATCTATGTTGTCACATTTTGAACTTACAAGGTACAGTTAACTGGTCATTCATCCCATTTCTGTATTGAGGACAATGAGTTATAATACTTGGCTGCTGCAAATGCTTCTATAACAGTGCTGACTTTAGAAACAGTGTCTATAAAGTGCTGTAACACACTTCTGAGAGAAGTGAGGAACTACACAAATAATGCAAATTGTCTTCAGTTACTAGCATAATTGCTATTTAAAATCAGCTTTCACATATTTCTAGGACTCTCACTGAGCTAACTTGTTCAAATGAGGAATTAAGTTGCTGGGATTGGGAAAATAAGTGACCATCTATAACAATTGAACTCAGTGCATCCACTATTTACACTACAGTTGGCTGATTAAATCAGGAGAAACAGCAATGGGTGGTAGAGCGACACATTAGGTAGATAGCACAACAGTGCAGATAAGCACACATTTATATAATAAAGGCAAAATTCTGCAGTTGCTGGAAATTTGAAACAAAAACAGAAAAATGCTGCAAAAACTCAGCAGCCTGACAGCGTGTAAGAAAGAGAGCAATAGAGTTAACGTTTTGACCTGAAATGTCTTGAAAGCTTCAAAAGCAAACCTATATAGGACCTTTCATAACCTCAGAATGTCTGAAAGCAATCTGTAGCCAATGGAATACTTTAAAGTGTGTTAACATAGAAACCTCTCAATCTTATTCGCCTGATCAGCATCTTAACTCCATCCATCCTTCACGGATTATGGTATTAATGGCTATGAGTCCACCAAGAATGGATGGAATTAAGATGCTGATCAGGCAGAACAGGGTTGAGGTGTTTCTATGTTCAAATACTTTAAATATACTTCATTTGCTGCAAATTGCTTCTAGACATACTGAGGACATGAAAGCTCCTATATAAATTTCTGCTAAAAGCTTTCAAGAGTGATAAGGACTCAAAATATTATTTCTATTTCTGAATGGTGAAGTAGGCTCAATGTTTTTGTTTTGAAATTTTTAATTGACTTACAGCTTCACCAGCTCTTCATGAGTGAGAGCACCATATTCCATATCTTTTGCATAAGCCAGTAGATTCTGACACAGCCCCTCAGTGGTCTCTCTCTATTTTTAAGGTAAAGCCCCCTTGTTTTGAAATCTCTCAGCAGACCAAATAGTTTAGATCTATCAACCGATCAATTATTTTGTTCATCTTAAACATCTTAATTAGTTCATCAACCAGTCCTCTACACTGGAGGGAATACAAGCTGACTGTATGCAACTTGTTCTTCTACTTTAATCCTTTTAGCTCCAGTATGTTTCTGATGAATCTGCATTACTTCCCCTCCAAGGCCAATATATCCTTCCTGAAATACATAGTTGAGACCAACTGTCATATTCCAGATGAGGCCTAACTAGGGCTCTGTACAGCAATAAGATAACTTCTATCTGTTTGTATTTCAGCCCTGTTGAAATGAAGGTAAACATTCCATTAGCTTCTTGAATTATTTGCTTTCAGTGATTTATCCAATTAGACTTACAAAATAGGAGCAGGAGTAGGCCATTCAGCTCTTTGAGCCTGCTCTGCCATTCATTATGATTGTGACTGATCATTCAATGCAGTAACTATTCCCATTCCCCCCCATCTCCCTCCACCTGCTATATCCTTTGATTCCTCTAGGCCTAAGAGCTATATTTAAAATCTTCTTGAAAACATATCATGTTTTGGCCTCAACTGCTTTTTGTAGCAGTTAATTCCTCAGGCATACTGCTGTCTGGAAGAAATTTCTAATCCCGCTCATGAACTCTACTAATTACATCTTCAAAGAATTCTAATAGATTTGTCAAGTATGATTTCCCCTCATAAATTCATGCCAACTTTGTTTTCCAAATGCTCTGCTATTCAATCTTTTATAATGAATTCTAGCATCTTAACTCCATCCATCCTTCATGAACTCATAATTCTTAGTACCATGTGTCCATGAAAGATGATGGAGTTAAGATGCTGATCAGGCAAAATAGGATTGTGAGGTTCTTACATTAACACATTTTAAAAATACTTCAGTGGGTGCAAATTGCTTCCATCAACCTCATTTACTTCAGTGTATCAGCAGGCTTAGATATACCACTCTCTATTCCTGAAACTATTATATATTTATAACATGCAAAAAACCAAGGCTTTAGTATATATCCCTGAGGACATCAGTAATAATATTTTGCCAGTTTGATCATGTACCCATTATCACTCTTCTTCCTGCCAATGTATTTTCTACCTAAGCTAGTATGTTGCCTCCTGTCCATATATTCACTTTTTTGTTAACAGTGACTTGCATGGAACTTTGTCAAATGCTTTTTGCAAATCCATATATAATAACATCCATTGCTAGTTATTGTTGTACTGAAGGAAACATGGTCATATAAATGACCCTATAACTCATGACCATATGAATTTAATTCACTGTCCAAAATACTGGTGCAATGTGAATCAATTACTGCCCTCATTTCAGCACAAAATTTAGCTTCTGATCCTAAAGCTTTGACTTCCCACTGGCAGTTGGTCCATAACATCTCTTGAAAACGGTCCATTTTCTTTTAGTGCTATAACGACAGCTGAGGTCAATTCATAGCGTTTTGTCTGACACAGAATGTGTGGATTCAGAACCCACTCTAGAGGCTTCAATATAATCTAGGCTGACATTCCAGCTCATTATGGAAGGTGTCTTGTGTGGATCTTTGTGATGAGATATTAAACTAGCCTTACCACTTCAGGTAGAGATGAAACCTCTCATGGCAATATTTTGAAAAATTTCTCCCAATGTCCTGTTCTAAATTCCTCCTCCAACATATTTCAATTCCTTTGCCATTTCAGTGATGTCACTATATGTTCGTTGACTGTATTTCCAAAGTAATTAATGGGTTACAAAGTTATAAGGACATGATTTCCTGCAAGTTTTTTTTTCTTAATGATTATACTTTATGTATTTCAGATAGCGCTTTCAGCCTACCCAATGGTAGCCCACTGTTTTCCCAAATGTCCAATATAGCACTGAACATGGACAATATCACTGAACCTACTAGCTCATTACAACAAAAGATCTACTGTAAAGAAAAATGGATTGATTATGAAGACTTCTGCAAGTGTTTTCAGTAAGGCAAGACTCCTGCTGTTAATATCCTATTTCAACAGTTACAGATTTAATTCTATCTGGTTCTTTTACCCAATTATTCATTTATGAAAGTTGACATAATTCAAATAAAGAATATCAGGGACCAAAAATTATAGGGCCCTAATCCAAGTGGGTATTCTAGACTTCCACCTGCTGAAACTTCCAGCTTGGATCTTGCATGAAGTTTATGAGATCTTTGAGAAGCCATGTCATTCACATGTGGCCAGTGAGTGCCTTCATCATTATGAATGAGCAAATGCTTATGTTTCATGAAATCTCTAGTTCGTACCAGCTGTATAAGGGTAACAGGGAGAATGGTTTGGGAAAAATGATTCATATCTCACTTTTCACAACCTTGAGATGTCCTAAAATACTTTACAATCAATTAATACTTCTAATTGTAATTCCTTTCATTTGTGGGCAGCATAGTGGGACATTGGTTAGCATTGCTGCCTCACAGTGCTAGGGACGTGGGCTCGATTCCCAGTTTGTGTCACTGTCTGTGTGGAGTTTGCACATTCTCCCTATGTCTGCAGGAGTTTTGTCCTGCAATCCAAAGATGTGCAGGTTAGGTGGATTGGCATTGCTAAATTGCCCATTAGTGTTAGGAGACTAGCTAGGATAAATGTATGGGGTTATGGGGATAGGGCGTGAGTGGGATTGTGTTCAGTGCATACTCGATGGGTCAAATGATCTTCTTCTGCACTGTAGGATTCTATGATTCCACAATAATGCAGACAATATTGTGGTCAATTTCTACACAGCAAGTTCCATGAGTATTAATGTAATAATGATCAGATCATCGGTTTGTTGGTAATATTGGCTGATGAATAAATATGGATCTGGGGTTCTTCCCTTGCTCTTGTCCACAATAACATTATTGAATTTTTTAAGTCCATCCGAGAGTTCAGGTAGAGCCTTGGACAAGAGGATGTTTCCTCTTGTGGGTGAGTTCAGAACTAGGGGGCAATTAAAATTAAGAGTTGAGCTTATAGAACAAGAGATGAGGTGAATGTATTTCTATTGGAGAATTGTGCACCTTTGGAACTGTTTGCCTTGGTGTTGGGGTCAGGGTCATTGAATAATTTTAAGATGGAGGTTAAAGGGTCCTTGTATGCAAGAGAATCAAAGATTATCAGGAATAGATTGAAATGTGGAATTTGAAACAGAACTAGACTAGCCATGATATTATTGAAGGCAGTGCAGGGTGGAGGAGCCAAATGATCTACTCTGTTCTTATTTCGTATGTTCATGACTTTAACATCCTACCCAAAGGGCTGCATCTCCAACTGTATAGCACTTCCTCAGTGTTGCACTGGAGTGTCAGCCTTAAATTTTATGCTCAGGTCTTGAGAGTGAGACATAAAACCACAAACTTTGCATTGAATAACCTTGAATTTACCATACAAAAACAGTTTACTTAGCTCAACTGCTCTGTATTGAAATTTGTGCCAGACACAAGCTCCTCGAATATCTCTGCATCGAACCATACCAGCATCTCATCTTTCCTCATATACTTATCTAGCTTCCCCTTAAATACATTTAGGCAATTGGCCTCAACCAATCCATGTGATAGCAAATTCCAAATTCTTACCAGTTTGGCTGAATTTCCTTTTGGATTTATTAATGCCTTAGTGTATTTACAGCCCTTAGTTTAGGTCTCCCAACATGTGGTAACATCTCCCCATCTGACCAATAAAACCATTTCAAAACTTTTTAAACTTTGATCAAGTCACCCTTCAGCTTTCTCTTTTCTTGAGGTAAGAGCCTATGCTATCCAACTTTTCAATAGTTATAGTCGATTATTTCTGTAGTCAGATATTTTTATTCATTCATGAGATATGGCATCACTGGCTAGCATTTATTTCCCATCCCTTCCCTAATTTCCCTTAGAAAGTGATGGTGAGCTGCCTTCTTAATCCGCTGCAGTTCATGGAGTGTAAGTATACCCACAATATGCTAGGAAGAGAATTCCAGGACTTTGACAGTGAGGCAACCACAATATAGTCAGAATGGTGTGTTGCTTCAAGCAAACTTGCAGGCGGTGCTAGTGTTCCCATCCATGTGCTGTCCTTGTCCTTGGTGATAGAGGTTAGAAGGTGCTGTTCAAAGAACCTTTGTGAGTTAGTGCTTTGCATCTTGTAGATTGTACACCCTGCTGTCACTGTGCATCAGTACTGGAGGAAAAGATTTCTTAATGTGGTGGATGGGGTGAAATCAAGCAGGCTGTTGTTATGGCTGGCCCCTTCAATGACCTCCTGCCATGTATCTGCCTCCCCAGAAGAAAATGTACCAGGCAGGCTTTGGTACTGGTAATGACCAGCATTGACCCAGCATGATGAACCCTGAAGGAGGTGAAGGAGTTAAGTCCATTGAGCATTTATCCTTCTGCCAATTTCGCAGTCCTTTGAAATAGGCTTTGATTGATAGTGTAATGGTTTTATAAGCATTCTAAGCCTGATTGACAGCTATGATTTCTTCAAAGGGAATAAATGATTTGCAAAAGAGGAAGTGAAACTACTTGAAGAAATCACAGCTGTCGATCAGGCTTAGAAAGTTTATAAACATTGCTGTAAGGAATAGTTAAAGGGGGGAGGGTACTTAAGATGCATTCAACCTTGAAGGGAAAGATCAATAAATACAGCTGACTGAGTAGAAAACCATTAAACTGGAAAGTCATCTATTCTGAATCTAATTTTGGCAATTCCTCCATGAAAAGTGGATGACCTGCTGTTCATCTTTGTTTATTGTTTCCAGCTTGGCCAGTTGTATACATGCATTTCTGCTCAGTTAAGAAATGTTTTGACTATAATTGATTTAGAGAGTTGCAATAATCTGTTGCATCTTATGGTGTAAGGTGGTGGTTATCTGACCATTTGCATGAAAATGTGTATTACCTGGATGTTGCAAATCTTTACCTGAATGAGCCTGTGGAATTCATTACCACAGTAGTTGATGCCAAAAACATTGAATGTGTTCAAGAGCAGCATTTGGGCAAATGGGATCAAAGATTCTGGGGCGAAAGCAGGATTAGTCTATTGAATTGGACAAGCAACCATGACCCTGATGAATGACGGAGCAGAAATGGCCTCCTCCTGGTTCTATCTTCTGTGTTCCTACATTTGATGGATTGATGTCTATATTTTAAGCCAATCTAAATGACAAGCCAATATTTTAAGGCTGGCTGCTCTGTTAAGTTTGAAGTCAGTTTCAAAACTTTTAACTTCCAAATTCTGGTTCTTGATCCCTCACTTATCCTAGGAAATCTGTATTTTCATTTCTTTCCTTATTCCCAATTTGTTGAATGTCTATCTTTAATATGCATTCCCATACTTTCTTCCTTTCATGAATTTTTTAGATATACAGAAATGCTTGAAGTGTTCTGCCTTTCTGCATTGAAAACTCCCTGTGCCCTCTGCTTAGAGATTTTGCCTCCTGTGTTGCTTTTTATTGCCACAGCATGAGTATTTCCCGATTGTTGCTGGAAGGTTTCTTGCCCTTTTGCTCATTCTGATGGGATTTTGAGTGGATGTGGCTGCTGCATTTTAGACTTCCCGATGCCTTGGCATTTTGATGGATTTGAGGCCAATCTCGTTCCCTAAGTTTGACCTATCCAGCATATTGAATAGCTTGTTTAGTGTTAGGTCATTTTTGTCTGTAAATAATCTGACATTTTTTTGTCGTGGACTTGGTCAACATACATTTGTGAATAAGTTTATTTTTCAATGCACCATACCCACAACAATAGATCTATAAGAAACAATTTGTCAGATTCTCCAGGCTTTTGGGACCTCTGATTGAATTGTCAATGGTATGTCCTGTCCACAAAGAACGGGACAAATCCAACCAGTGAATTGTAGCATGCTGGGTTAATGTAACAGCTGGGCGAGGAAAAGAATGAGTGCTGCAGCACAAATCCTCAATGCGATTGTTGGAATATTGTCAAGGTCCCAAAACAGGTGCTACGGCAATTTAAATGCATTCACATGCATTTAAATTGACTTATTAGGCTGTACACCCATACTTACCGGCATTTCCCCTTTACTTCCGCATTCGCTCGTCCAGATTTGGCATGAAACAGATATGGTCCGCAAAGGTCCAATTTGGGTGCTCCAGCTCCTGAAGAGGTAAGTTCAGGGGCTTCTGACAGTTGTCTGACACAGATCAGTAGTTTGGGGGTTGAGGGGGGACAGGTAGCAGGAGAGGCATGTCAGATGACTGTCTGGTTGGGTGGGGGGAGGCCGGTCATAAGTTCCCTGGGGGAGGGGAGGGACAGGGGAGGTACGGGCAGAGAAGGTCCACCGCCCCTCTGCTTGCGATCACTGGGCAGGAAAGGGGTGGGGGTGGGGGGGGGGGGGGGGGGGGGGGGGGGGTCGTCAGCTGGCACCCTGCGTGTGATCGATGGGAGGAAGGGGGTCTGCTGGCACTCTAAGTGTGATTGGAGGGGGGAACAGGGTTCCACTGACATTCTATGTGTGATCGGTGGGGAGAGGAAGGGGCAGTGGGCCACGATCAGTCTGGATAGTGGGAGGGTGGGGGAATGAGGGGGTCAGTAATGTTGTGGTGGTGTGGCAATGTCTGGGGAGGGTGCAGAGGAAGGCATAATCCGGCCAAGAAGCAATGTGGCAAAGGAACGTTTTTCTATTTTTTTAACTGCGCATGCGCAGTTGGAGACTCCAATCGGAGCTGCAGTGTTTCGGGTGGTTTCAGCCCCACCCACAGGCTTCTGCAGCACAATTCAGAATCACTGCTCTTTTTTCAGGCAGAGTGCATATGGGGGAGCCTGAGAACAGGTCTAGAAGTTGGATCTGAAGCACTCCCAATTTCAAGTCTGCTCAGCACTTAGAATTAAAATGGTAAAATAGGGTTCTCGGTGTTAGGGGGATTAGCAGGGTAAGCATGTGGAGTTATGGGGATAGGCCTGGATAGGATTGTGGTCAGTGCAGATTTAATGGGCCAATTGGCCTCATTCTGCATTGTAGGGATTCTATCATTCAATGGATTCTGTGTGTTTTTAGTTGAGCTCAGTGGAATTAAGTTGAGACAATCTGTTTGGAGCTTTGAGTGGTTAGATTAGGCCCTGCAATGATTAAAAATATAAGAAAAATCACATGTGAATTCAGAAAAATAGTAATTTATTGTAGGGATTCTAGCTTATTATTTTCCTTTCAGACTATTAGATCATTTAATTTCTACTGTAAATATACATATTACACAGCTTTTAATTACACCTTTGGCCATAGTTACATGCTTATTAGTATAAATCTAATAGGTCTGTTGTGATGTTCCATTACTTTTTCTTGATGAAAGAAGAATCTGTTGAATGGAGTATTAAAAGACTTAACAGAGAGGGTTTGCTGTTCATTCTTAAGAGATATTACTGAACGTCTACCTTGGTAGCAATATATTCTCTATGTTGTAGACAGTTTGAGTTGAACATGAAATAAAGAGTTTGTCAGATATAGAGTAAGAAAGATGTAGACACAAATATGGGAGAAACGTTATTTAGCAACATAATAATGATATCCTTCACTAACAGTGAAATGCTGATCTTCCAAGTGATAACACCATGAATTTATGTTTTACATTTAAGCAACCAAGTACAACACGAAATGTATAATCAAAAGCAAACTACTGAGGAAATTTGAAATGAAACAGGGGACACAGCTTTAAATTAAGGGGTATGAGTTATAGGACAGATATCAGAGATAGGTTCTTTACTCAAAGAGTGATTAGGGAGTGGAATGCCCTGCCTGCAGCTGTTGTAGATGCGCCAAGTTTGGTGGCGTTTAAGAGGTTAATTGATAAGTATATGGAAGAGAAGGGAATGGTTTAGTTTGGAGGGGCATTGCTTTTTATTTTGGTCGGCACAACATCGAAGGCCGAAGGGCCTGTTCTGTGCTGTAATGTTCTATGTTCTATGTTCTATGAAACAAGTTGAAAATAATCAGCAGGTCTGGCAGCATCTATGAAGTAAAAAACCAGGTTATTATTTCAGATTGATAATCTTTTGATTAATGTTTCTGCACAGGCCACGCACAAGTTGGTCACTTGTAGGTGTGCACTGTGTCAAAAATATTTAAAAGAGACACACATTGAAAGAAGTCATCTGCGCACTAAAGAAAATAGATGGAACATTATTACAAAGCAGCTCCAGCATTTTATGTTGTTAATAATTACATACAAGAAGTTTGGCCCAACCTCTTGGGCATTTTGTGTTCATCTTCAATAACTGATTTTATTAAATTTTCATTTGCTTTCAGGAAGTTGATCATTTTTCATAACCCAAGTAAATACTCTCATTCATTGCAAAAGTCATGTTTGAAGGTAACATTCTTGTATTTGGTTACTTTCTGTATTATACATTCCTAATTTTGTTCGATAGTTTTGCATTAAATGCATTTCACTCCTAAAAAGACTTCAATTTTGTCTGTTTTCATATGGAATACATAGTTGGTCATATGTAATAAGATACAATGGTATTGATAATTGATTTCAGACATATTTCTAGATGATGTTGTGCTAATATGAAAAAGGCTTAAAATTATATCATCTCTTTTCATAGAATCCTACAGTGCAGAAGGAGGCCATTTGCCCCATCAAGTCTGCACTAGCCACAACCCATCCAAGCCCTATTCCCATACATTTGCTCTAGCTGGTTCTCCTGATATTAAGGGACAATTTAGCATGGCCAATCCACTTAATTCGCAAATTTTTGGATTGTGGGAGGAAACCAGAGCACCCAGAGGAAACCCATGCAGACATGCGGAGAATGTGCAAACTCCAAATGGATAGTCACCTAAGTTGGGAATCAAGCCCAAGTCCCTGGTACTGTGAGGCAGCAATGCTAACCACTGTGCCACCTTGCCACCCAATCTCTTTTGTTAGAATAAATAATTTGCTGAAAGGTGAATTGTTTGGCCTTTTCAAATTTCACTCTAACTTCATTACAGTATTAATGCAAGCCTCACCTGTGACTAATAAATAAACTTTAACTTTTCAACTTTTTTCATATTTCAGATCTTTATTGATAAGCTGTTTTAGTATCTTATTACACTATCCATAGGGTTTACAGCCTATAAATCAATATTATGTTTTGTAAGTACTATGTTTTGAAAGTGTAACCTTCCTCATCATGTATTTTATAACTCAAGCATCTGAAATTAATATTCAATAAGCAATATATGGCATGATTTGGCAGGTACCAGGTTACCTCAGTACTCTTGAGATCTATGTGTGAAACCAGAACATACCAATTAGATAAAATACTTCATTTTTCTCTGGGCTTAAAGGTCCTGATAACAATGGACATTAGTCCAAACTCCATGTGTCCACTCTATTATCATATTATTTTCCCTTTCAGTCAACCACCTATATTGATATTGCCAAATATTGCTGCTCTGTGTTTCAGTCACTAACTATTGCTTTCAAATAATCCACAACCCCCTGTCCAAAAAATAAAGCTTTCTCCTGCTTTCTATTCACGATCTTAGATTTAATCTTAGATTTGTGCCCTTTGTTCTAGATCTCTCAATCCCTTCATTATTTAAGACACCACTATCAAATCACACTCCAATATTTTCTATGTAAAAATGGATGTACAGAGATTTCAAAAAAGAGTAATTGAGAGTAGAATGAAGGAATACAATAGACCAGGATTGACTTTGAAAGACACATTATTGAGAATAGCATCAGAACGCAATATCATAGTGATGTTCAACATAGAAGGATCTAAAATCAGAGCTGGAAAAAGATTGATCGACTAGAGTTTGTCTCTGTTCAATTGAAAAAGACTTAAGTACATTCTTGTATAAATGCATCTTGTATACATTGCCTAGTGGAAACAGAAACCAGGAGAGCTTTAAATGGGAGCCCAAACGAATATTGTCTGTTTTATACAACCACCAAAAATTAAAAATAACCGTTGTTGACTGAGAGAACTGTCCTGAACACATTCCAAAATCCTATCCTTTCTCATCACAAACATTTTCCCCCTGTTCTCATCTATTTTTGAATGATTAAAATCTCCTCCAATAATCATTAAAATCATTTCTGTAATTGACATGCTGATTTCAGTCTCAGTTTTAGTTCCACTGTTCACCTATCTCTAATATACTCCCGAAGTATGATTGATCAGATGTCATTCTTTATGTTAATGCAAAATAATTCTGTGTAGACTATTTCTTTATATAAATCCTCATGTACCAGCATTCTGACACTATTCCTAATGAATTAAGCCATTCATTTTACTTTTTTCTCTGTGCTCCTGCAACTTTTATACCCAAGTCATTTAATTGCCTGTGAATTAATATGCAACTTGAATTTCTTGGTTTATTCTGTTATATTTTTTTCTCTGCATCCTGATTTTTTTTTGTCATCTAATTATGTTTAAGCTCAGTCAATTTTCTACTCCATTATTTATTTCAAATTAAAGCGGAGATTGTTTTCCTTTTTCAGCTACACATTTTATTCCCTTACTTTCCCTCTGCCCATAGTGTGTTAGTTTAGCTTGAAGCCCAGGTTAACTTTCCCACAAGTATATTGGTTCCAGGAATAAACTGTTCCATCATAACAGCTCACTACTGCTAAAAAAAATTTCCTATGTTCTTAGAATCTGAACTTTTCTGTCTGCACACTTTCTCTAGCCAATTACAGAGATTTACTATTCTGTAGTGGCCCGGTGGCACAATGGTTAGCACTGCTGCTTCACAACGGCATGAACCTGGGTTTGATTCCCGGCTTGGGTTGTTTCTGTGTTGAGTCGTGCGGGTTTCCTATGGGTGCTCTGGTTTCCTCACACAATCTGAAAGATGTGCTGGTCAGGTGCATTGAACATGCTAAATTCTCTCTGTGTACATGAACAGATGCCGAGTGTGGTGACTAGGGGATTTTCACTGTAATTTAGTTGCAGTTTTAATGTAAGCCCACTTGTAACACTAATAAATAAAAAATAATAATCTCCATAATGTAGATGTTCCTCCACTAACTGGTTCAAGGCACTGTAAGTTATTCCAAGATGACAATCCTGCATTTTACTGTTATCACCTGACAATTCTTTAATAGGAGCTGATATAATTATTTGCTATTTCACTCATTCTGTTATGAAAAACAACTTCTGGCTGATCTTTCTCACTTTTCACACCTACTCTGTGATTTCTCCAGTGCTAGGGAAAGTAAAACCCTTTGGATTCATGTTTGCATTACAGCAATGTTGCATGCTCAAACTGAACCTCCCTCTATTTAACTCACTTCTGTAATCAAGCCAAATAATGGGTTGACATGATGTCCAAATCATTCATAATAGCAAAGGACTGCGCAATAGTTCCACCTCATCAGTCACAGAGAAGTGCATCTACTGCAGAAACAGTCAAGACACATTCTAGCAGAGGTAGATTGGAAGTGGCGCAGACAATTATGTGTGAAAGAAAGTTGTAACATTTTAAATCAAAGTGAATAGTGGTGACTGACAGTTCCGTAATTTAGACAAAGAGATATAAACCAAAATCAGATAGTTTATGTTAGCAAAGGCAAGCTATAGTAATGTTAGATTGAATGTAAATATGTGCATCTGCTTTGCATCAAAACTTTTCTGCCTGCACATCTTTTCTAGCCAATTAGATAGAATTACAATTCTCTAGAGACATGGTGGCACAGTGGTTAGCATTTCTGTCTCACAGCACGAGGGATCCAGGTTCAATTCTCAGCTTGGGTTAGAATAGGAGGAAAATTAGAAAGAAATATAAGTGAGAAATGGATTTCAACATGGAACCATTAATGGGTTCAAAATGACTAGTATTGAGCAGAATTGAAATTCAAGGAAAGAAAGTATCATAAGTTAAAAGATGAAACAATTCATGTAATGACCTTTTTTTAAATTATTCATTCATGTGAGCTTCACAAGTAAGTCCAGCAGTTATCTTCCATTCTTAATTGCCCTCAAGTACTTTTAAATCTGACTTGTTAGATAGCACTGCCCTTTGTATATCAAGACAACAAATGTTATGATATCTTAGTTGTCTTAGTTACTCCAACTCTGCCACCCATATCCAAAGTTGCCCCAAGTCCTGTTCACCCGTCACGTCTCTGCTTATTGATCTACATTGCCTTATAATATGTCGGTGCCTCAGTTAAAAAATTCGAAACTTGGTTTTCAATTTCTTTGGAGGTCTCATCCTTTCCTATCTCTGTAATTTCCTACAACCTCAAAACGCTTAAAAATCTTTGCGCTTCTCAACTTCTGGCCTCTTACAAATTCACATGTTGTCCTTTCAGTTGCCTAGGCCTAAGCTCTGAAATCCACCCCTGAATTTCTCTTCCACAATTCCCCACCCTGCAACTCTCATTTCTCCTTTAAGACCCTCCTTTCATCTTTGAACATTTTTTTGGTCCACTTGCACTAATTTTTCCTTTTGTGGCTTAGTATCCAATTTTGTTCGATGATATTTCTATGAAGCATCTCAGAATGCTTTCTTACATTAATGTCACTTTTTAAATCCAAGTTATTGATGTTGGCTTGCTTCCTGGACTGTGAAAAGCTGCAGGGTATAAAGAGCTATAAGGCATACAGTAGCAAGAATTAGTAAGTTCACAGCTTGGTTGAATGTGAATTGTATTATCTTAAATATATGTATTTACTTATTTTCTACTGATTCTGATGTGGCATTCCACCAAAATAAACTCTAGAACAATGATTTAGCTCACAGATGATCGAGGACCATATTATCTACATGTGGACGACACCAAACCCACAGAGATATTGATTACCTTCTCTGCCCTGATGCGCTGGGGAGACATCAGTTGTGAAAAAAGCCCTAACAAAGGAAACAATGACAAAGGTCAGTGAAATAACTCTTCTGAGGCTGGTGTTTCTTCACCAAATTTAGATTTATTTACATTGTAAGCAATGCTGACACAGATATTTCCTCATATAAAGTATAAACCTGGAGTGTCAGTATCCTTAATGCTCGGCATTATGTATACATGCAGGGCTCCGCGATTGGGCAAGCCATGACTGCACTAATCTAGGAGTTCATGTTCTCAGAAGGCCACATTGTGTGCCTTGTTAAAGTCATTACAATTTGTGTCTGATACATTTATCTACAGTTGCATTCAAAGTGATCTGCCAATCAATTAGATTATGTCTAATCTGCATTTTAGCTCCATCTACTCGTCTTGGCCCTTAATAACTCTTAGTACAACTGCCTAACAAAATGAATCATTCACAGTTGTGAAATTTTCAGTTGATATAAGTTCAACAACTTTCTGGCAGAGTCCCAGATATCCAATGCCCTTTGTGTGAACGAGTGCTTGCCGACATCACTTAGCTGTAAATTTAATGTATGTGTCCCTGTTCTGGACTCTCCTGCCAGAGGACGAACCTCATTTCTGTCAATGTAATCAAACCATTTAATCATTTTAAACAGTTTAATTAAATCATTCCTTAATCTACTATATTCAAGGGAATTTGAACTTAATGTGTTCCAGTTACCTTATATTTTAATCCTTGTTATTCCCAATATCATTCTAATGAATCCGAACTACACCCATTCCATGGTCAATATGTTCAGGAGTGTGACTGAAAGATTTCGTTACAATATTCCAAATGGCATCTAAACACAGATCTGTCCATCTATGATGTAACATCCACGTCTTGTTTTCCAAACCTCTTGTGACAATGACTAATATGCCATTGGCCTTTGTTAATTATTTTCTGTAACCAGTGACTGCTTTTCCTGTACCCCTAAATTTCTGTTCATCCACAGATTTTAGCTTTTCACCATTCACATGTGATGATACCATGTTAATTTCCTATATTTTGTGTTTAAGGTGAGGGTTGCTTTCAGAGGAAGTGTTTTGTTTCAAGAGTTAATTAATCTGACAAACATTAAGCATATGCTAAGAATGCAGACTAACAATTGGTTTCAGCCAGAAATGTGTTATTTTGTGGATCTTTTGTTTATTTATATTCTCCTGGGATTTTAGACTATATATTCAGAGTCATATGAGTTTTTGATTCAGTTGATTGTTGGGCAGAATCATGAGATTAAGGGGAGGAGCTAAGCTTGCAGGAAAGTTTATTTCATTTTCATTTTAGAATACAGACAGTTGCTACCCAGGCTGCTAGAAGAAAGCAATGTCTCTCTGTCACTCTCTCTCTTCAAAGGTTTTCTGAAAGCTTTAAACCTGGTAATCTAAGTATACTTGTGTTTTGCTAAATAATTTTAAAGACAGGTATAAGTCTGTAAGAGAAATTATGTTTGATTAGAACTCATAATGATAGGTTAGCAGTTAAGAATTTTATCTTGCCATATTTAGGTCTTGTTCAAGTGTTAAAAATTAAGCTAATTAATTTGTTATAATTAAACTTTGTTATTAAAATAAAGTTTATTTTGATAAAAGAACAAAGAAGAGTGCAGCACTGGAACAGACCATACAGCCCACAAGTCTGTGCTGATCATAATGCTGTAACTAAAAAAACTTTCTGCCCTTACTCAGTCAGCATCCATCTATTTCCTCCCTATTCATGTACCCAACCAGCTGTCTCTTAAATGCTGCTAATGTGCCTGCTTCCAACACATTCTCTGGCAGCACATTCCAGGCACCCACCACTCTCTGCGTGAAAACCCTCCCACACACTATTCCCTTAAACTTTCCTCCTCTCATCTTGAACCTGTGCCTCCTTGTAATTGACACTTTCACTCTTGGAAAAGGCCTTTGCCTGTTCACACTGTCTATGTCTCTTATAATTTTGCAGACCTCTACAGGTCTCCTCTCAGCCTCCGTCTTTTCACTGAAAACAATCCTAGTTTATTCAACCTCTCCTCATAGCCAACACCCTCAAGATCAGGCAACATCCTGGTGAACCTCCTTTGCACTCTCTCAAAAGTTTCCACGTCATTCTGATAGTATGATGGCCAAAACTGCATGCAGTACTCCAAATGCAGCTCAACCAAGGTTTTATATAGTTGCAACATGACTTCCAAACTCCTGTGTTCATTGTCCCAGCTGATGAAGGCAAGCATGCCATATGTTTTCTCAATCACATTGGCAGCTATGTTGCTACTTTTAGGGAACTGGACCTGCATACCTAGATCCTTCTGTATGTTTGCAGTAACTCCATGGAGGCGAAGATCCCGCCACTAAAAGTTTCTTTATTTACAAGATGTACTATACGACAGAGTGCCCTCGCTTCAGCAGGCAGGGCGACTGACATACATAGAACATAGAACATTACAGCGCAGAACAGGCCCTTCGGCCTTCGATGTTGCGCCGACCATTATAAAAAAGCAATGACCCTCCAAACTAAACCATTCCCTTCTCTTCCATAAACTTATCAACTAACCTCTTAAACGCCACCAAACTTGGCGCATCTACAACTGCTGCAGGCAGGGCATTCCACTCCCGAACCACCCTTTGGGTAAAGAACCTACCTCTGATATCCGTCCTATAACTATCACCCCTTAATTTAAAGCTGTGTCCCCTCGTGCTAGCTTTCTCCATCCTAGGAAAAAGGCTATCACTGTCCACCCTATCTAAACCTCTAATCATCTTATATGTTTCAATAAGGTCTCCTCTTAGCCGCCTTCTTTCTAACGAAAACAACCTCAAATCCCTCAGCCTCTCTTCATAAGACCTGCCTTCCATACCAGGCAACATCCTGGTAAACCTCCTCTGTACCCTCTCCAATGCCTCCACATCTTTCTTATAATGCGGGGACCAGAACTGCACACAATACTCCAAGTGCGGCCGCACTAGAGTTTGTACAGTTGCAACATGACGTTGCGGCTCCGAAATTCAATCCCCCTACCAATAAAAGCTAAGACTCCGTATGCCTTCTTAACAACCTTATCGACTTGACTGCCTACTTTCAGGGATCTATGCACAAATACACCAAGATCCCTCTGTTCATCAACACTATTAAGAATCCTACCATTAGCCCTATACTCTACACATTTATTATTCCTGCCAAAGTGCATTACCTCACACTTTTCCACATTAAACTCCATTTGCCACCTCTCGGCCCAGCTCTGCAACTTGTCCAAGTCCCTCTGCAAACTATAACACCCCTCTTCACTATCTACCACTCCACCGACTTTAGTGTCATCTGCAAATTTACTAATCCATACTTCAATACCCTCATCCAGATCATTTATAAAAATTACAAATTTTTATAAATTTGTATAAAATTTATAAAATTTTATACAATTTTATAAATTGTATAAAAATTTATATTTAAAGGGGCCCCAAAACAGACCCCTGAGGCACACCACTTGTAACCAAACTCCACGATGAATATCTCCCATCAGCCACCACCCTCTGTCTTCTATCTGCTAGCCAATTCCTAATCCAATTAGCTAAATCACCCTCTATCCCATTCATCTGCATTTTCTGCAGAAGCCTTCCATGGGCCACCTTATCAAACGCCTTACTAAAGTCCAAATATACCACATCAACCGCCTTACCCCCATCCACCTCTTTGGTCACTTTTTCAAAAAACTCAATAAAGTTAGTAAGGCATGACCTACCCTGCCTGCTTTAAATGTGGAACATGAGGCTTCCTGATTGAGCCATCAATTAGGACTCAATCAGGGACATCTTCATATCCAACCAAATAATTGAAATCAAACGAACATAAGGACATCTCAAAAGGAGCAGCCCACTAAAAGGAAGGAAACCACCTGTGTTGCCACTTTCAGGCAATTGGACCTGCACACCCAGATCCTTCTGTATGTTTGTAATAACCCCATGGACGTGAAGGTCTCATCACCAAAAGTTCCTTTATTATCAAGACATACTATACAACAGAGTACTCCCTGCTTCAGCAGGCAGAGACACTGGCACACCTGCTTTAAATGTGAAACATGAAGCTCCCTGATAGGACTCAATTAGGGAGTTCCTACTATAGCTGGCCATCCTCATTTGCCTAACATTTAAAAGCTTCCTAGTTTGTAAGTAGAGTTATGCCCGGAGTGAAACAAATTTATTTCCATACTAATGCCAAAAATATAAGATTGTTGGTGTCTAGTCTGACCTCATAATATGCCTTGGGGTTTTTGACTGATACCTTAACAAAAATTGAGGGCCCTTTTCCAGGATTCCAGTGACTGTTGTGGTTCTGGTATTTTTTTTAAGTACATGTTGGTTAGTTTAAATAGGGAGTGCCCCTTTGAGTGGCTAAAAGATTTCTTGGGTGTGGAAGAGGTCACTCAGTGTGGGTTATAAAGGGTGGTTAAAGCAAAACTTTTAGATCTGACAAAATAGTTGATTTTATCTGAAAGGGTGAGGAAGCACAAGGTCATTTCAGTGATAGCTCAACATTTAAATTTACCAGAGACACAGTTGGAATCATTGGAATTGGCTAAAATTCAATTAGAAATGAAACAGCTTGAATTGCAATGAGAGAAAGAATTAAAACAGTTTGAACAAGAAGAAAAATTAATGTAGTTTAAACAAGCAAATAATTTAAACAGTTTGACCAAGAAAAAGAATTGAGACAGTTTGAATTGCAATTAAAAGCAGCGGAAAGGAAAAAAGAGTTTTTGAATTTCAGAAACTGGAACTGAAAAGTGTACTTCAAGTAAAACTGGCGATGGCAGATGTAAAAGTTGAGAATAGTGATGAGAATAGTGAGGAAGAATTAATCCCTCATAGTCAAAGGCCTAGTGGGGATGTTTAAATACATTCAAGCATTTGGTGGAAGTCTTTTCAATTTCAATTGCGAAAGTAGCTAAAAATTAAAATAGCTACTAACCATTTTGGTATTGTTGGTCCAACAAAACTGGTAGGTAGACCTAGTGAGGTGTTTGCATTGCTATCAGGGAAGGCATCTAGGCAATATGATGAGGTGAAAAATGCCATCTTAAGTGCATTTGAACTAGGCCAGAAATCTATTAGGAGAAGTTTAGCAATCTAAAGAAGGAACCAGGTCAGAAGTATATAGAATTTGAAAGAAGCAAACAAAGTAACTTTGAAGGGTGGAGTAGTGAAAATAAAGCAGATGTATGACACTTTTAGGAAAACATCTATTTTGGAGGAATCTAAAAATTAGATTTGGAGGAATCTAAAAAAAGTAGAGAGAACTCATGGAAGAACAGAAAGTTGGAAGTACAAAATTGGCAGCAGAAATGGCAGATGATTTTGAATTGGTTCATAAATCAAGGTTTGGTTTTCAATGTGAGGGATAGAAATGGGGGAAAAGAGAAATGCACAAGTGGTCAAGGCAAAGGAGATCTTGGTGGAGATAGCAAGAATAGGTTGCCTCGGGTTAAAGAGGAAACATATGAGGATGGAAGAGAAATAGGAAACCTTTGATATTTTCATTATAATAAAGTGAGATAAAGCTGCAGTGCTGGTGGCTGAAGAAAAGTACTGGGAAGACAATGATAAAGTAGATGAGCCAGTGAGGTTTGTTAAATTAGCAAAAAAAAATCATGGTTGAAGTTGAAGAGGTGCAAGTGAATGTACAGTCTGTTCAGGGGATGTTTGATTTCTTTAAATAATTTATTCGTGTGGGTAAGATTTACTGGTGTACAGGGAGGAATAGATAACGAAATTAAGATTTTAAAATTACAGGATCAAGTCATTCTTTAATGATAGGAGATGAGGAGATATGTAGTTGGAAGATGTATTACCAGAAAAGGTGGAAAAATGTGAAATTAATGAAGTAGTCAGTAGTATTCCATTAAGTAAGGTGAGTTAAGACAGATGAAAAATGGGCAAAAACTCAAGTTGTATTACCAGTGGGTTATAGAAAGGTGGTGTTGCAGATAGCACATGAGGTTTCAGTAAAAGGTCATTTAGATTTAAATTCTGCAGTCCTGAATGTGGCAGGACTGCAGAATTTAGATCTGATTTATGGGTTATGGAATTGTTTAGCTTTATCTCATTTGCTGCTTACGCTGTTTGGTATGTAAGTTCTGCGTTATTGCCTCATCAAGTTAACACCTCAATTTCCCTTATGATTATATTACTATCTAACTCAGCCCTTGTTATTCATCACCAAATCCAAGACACTTGTTCTCTTTTTATTTCACAAACATATCACTTCAGAAAATGGTTTCAAATGAGGTCAAGAAATTTGCTGTATCTAGAACTCAAGCTGTCCTGTTTCCTGCAATGTGTAAATTTAAAGTTTCCCATTATAAGTACTCTAAGAACAAAGAACAAAACAGCACAGGAAACAGGCCCTTCGGCCCAACGAGCCCACGCTGCCACCCTGATGTTCCCACCTCTACCCGTGATCCCTGTCCATGTTTATAGATCTATGGATTAAAAACCAAATTTGAGACAATTTAGGGAGAATTTGTTTTGCCAATTAGCCTAAGAGCACATCTTTGGGATGTGGGAGGAAACCGGAGCACCCGGAGAAAACCCACACAAGCACGGGGAGAATGCGCAAACTCCCACAGACACAGGCCCAAATCCATGTATCTGCACAGCACAGCGATAGTCACTGAGCTGTCGTGTTGCCCATCAAATGGTCCAGGTCAAGCGTACACTAACGACGTGAAGCACTAGGATACTCTCGAAAAAATCCAAGAGCAGCCCTCTCACAACCCATCGCGTGTATGCCCCTTGTTAGACAACAAGGTGGACCAAAGCACCTGTAGGACAAAAACAAGTACATCAATATCATCATCTATTTACACACTTCTCAGGGACTCCCAAGGCTCATGATCCCTATTTTAAATCAGTTTTCTATACCCCTCCATTCCCATTCTGTTCATGTGCCCATCTAAGTATTTCTTAAATAACTCCAGAGTCCCTGCCTCCACCACTTTACTTGGCAGTGCATTCCATACCCCCACCACCCTCTGTGTGAAAAAACTCCCTCTAGCATCCAAATTATACCTTAACCCCCTCACCCTAAGCCCGTGACCCCTCGTGCTATTCGAGTCCATCCTAGGAAAAAGCTTAACCCTGTTTACTCTATCTATCCCCTTCATAATCTTGTACACCTCTATTAGATCTCCTCTAAGTCTACGTCTTTCTAAGGAAAACAGTCCCAATTTGCCTAATCTCTCCTCATAACTCAGACCTTCCATACCAGACAGCATCCTGGTAAACCTCCTCTGCACTCTCTCCAGAGTCACCACGTCCTTCCGGTAGTAAAGCGACCAGAACTGGACGCAGTATTCCAAATGAGGTCTAACCAGCGTTTTATACAACTGCAACATTAAAGGCCAGCTCTTGTACTCTATACCCCTTCCTATAAAGGCTAGCATCCTATATGCTTTCTTCACAACCTTCTCCACTTGCTCTGCCACCTTCAGAGACTTGTTCACCCGCACCCCAAGGTCCCTCTGCATTTCTATACTCTTAATAGGTCTACCCTTTATCATATACCTCCCCCCTACATTCTTTCTCCCCAAATGCATCACCTCACATTTATCAGAATTGAATTCCATCTGCCATCTGTCTGCCCAAGCTACCAGCCTATCTATGTCCTGCTGCATCGCCTGACAATGCTCCTCACTATCCGCAAGTCCAGCCATCTTTGTATCATCTGCAAACTTGCTGATCACTCCACTTACTCCCTCTTCCAAGTCATTTATATATATATTACAAATAGAAGAGGTCCCAGTACCGAGCCCTGCGGCACACTACTTGTGACCGACCTCCAGCTAGAGAAACACCCTTCCACTATTACTCTCCGTCTTCTATTACCAAGACAGTTATCCATCTAGCTACCTGTCCTTGTATCCCATTAGCCTTGACCTTCTCAACTAACCTCCCATGAGGGACTTTGTCAAACGCCTTACTAAAATCCATATAGACGACATCAACGGCTCGCCCTTCGTCCACTGTTTTCGTCACCTCCTCAAAAAATTCTACCAGATTCGTAAGGCACAACCTCCCCTTAACAAATCCATGCTGCGTATCCCTAATCAGATCGCAACGCTCTAAGTGCCTATACATCCTACCTCTAAGAATCCCCTCCAACAGCTTCCCTACCACTGACGTCAAACTCACCGGCCTATAATTTCCAGGGTTATCCCTACTACCCTTTTTAAACAACGGTACAACATTAGCTATTCTCCAGTCCTCTGGGACCTCACCTGTGTCCAAGGAAGAGACAAAGATTTGCGTCAGAGGCCCAGCAATTTCACCTCGCACCTCCCTAAGCAGCCTGGGATAAATGCCATCAGGCCCCGAAGATTTATCAGTTTTAATGCTACCTAGAAGCTCTAGCACTTCCTCCCTCGGTATGGATATTTTCCTCAACTGGTCCACAGCTCCCTCAGAGACAGGAGCTGTCATCAAGCCCCTCTACTTCGTGAATACCGACGCAAAGTATTCATTCAGGATCTCCGCCATTCCCTCGTGCTCTAAGCACAGTTCTCCTCCTCCGTCCCTAAGAGGTCCGATTTTTTCCCTAACCACCCTTTTGTTCCTAACATAGGAGTAAAAAGCCTTTGGATTTTCCTTAATCCTATCCGCCAAAATCATTTCATGCCCCCTTTTTGCCCTTCTAACTCCCCGTTTGAGCTCCCCCCTACTCTCTCTATATTCCTCCAACGCTGTCTCCGTTCCCAGCTGCTTTGACCTATCATATGCCTCTCTTTTCTTCCTAACCAAGTCCTCAAAATCCCTAGTAATCCACAGCTCTCTAATCCTTCCTTTCCCATCTTTCCTCTTGGCCGGCACATATTTATCTTGCAACATTTTCAGTATTCCCTTGAAAGAGTCCCACATGCCTAGCGTGGACTTACCCTCAAACAACCGTTCCCAATCAGTTTCGCTAAGTTCCTGCCTAATCCGACCGTAGTTAGCCTTCCCCCAATTCAGCACCCTGCCTCTAGGGCAACAAGCATCCTTTTCCATCTATGTCCTAAAATAGACAGAATTGTGGTCACTGTTGCCATATGTTCCTCTACTACAACATCAACCACCTGCCCTGGCTCATTACTCAGAACTAAATCCAATATAGCCCCTTCTCTAGTTGGGCTAGCCACATACTGCTCCAACGATCCTTCCAGTACACATTTTACAAATTCCTGCCCGTCCAAACCCCCAGCTGTCGGTACTTTCCAATCCACCCTAGGGAGATTAAAATCTCCCACTATAACGATTCTGTTCTTTCTGCACCTATCCAAAATGTCTTTACATGTGCCTTCTTCAACTACATGCGGGCTGTTGGATGGCCTGTAATAAACCCCTAGCATAGTAATCACCCCCTTTCTATTCCTCAACTCCACCCACAGCGACTCCACTCCTAACTCCGCTGTATTGTCCTCCTTCTGCACCGCCGTGATGCTCTCCTTAACTAACAATGCCACTCCTCCACCTCTTCTGGACCTTCCTCTGTCACGCCTGAAACACTTATACCCAGGAATGTTCAGTAGCCACTACTCCCCTTCCTTTAACCACGTCTCCGTCACTGCAAGCATGTCCAAGTTCCTCGCAAACATTAAGGCCCTAAGTTCATCCGCTTTTCCCATTATGCTCCTCGCATTGAAACAGATACAATCCAGACCTCCAAGCCCACTCGGAACCTCCTTCTCCCCAGTGCATCTCTTCTCATCCAAGCTTACTCTATCTCCCATCTCGGTCTCTACCCTCCCCCCCCTCCATATTAGTTTAAATCCTGCCAAAACACTCCAGCTAACCTCCCAGCTAAGATATTCACACCTTTCCCATTCAAGTGTTCCCTGTCCCTTCTATACAGGTGCCCTTCTTTCACAAAGACTTCCCAGTTATCCACAAATATGAAACCCTCTGCCCCACACCAGTCCTTCAGCCACACATTCAGCTGTAGCATCTCATTTCTCCTGGCTCCGCTATTACCCGCGCCTGGAAACAGCCCTGAGATCGCCATCTTCGAGGCCCTGCTCTTCAGCCTACCCCCAACTCCCTGAACTGGCTTCTTATATCCTCCCTGCTCTTCCTTCCTACATCCTTCTCTCCTATGTGAATAATCACATCCGCCTTGGCCCCCTCACCCTTCAAAATGCCCTCTACCCTGTCTGACACATCTTGCACCCCTGCTCCAGGGAGGCAAACTACCATCCTGGAGTCCCGCCTTGGACCACAGAAGCGCCTATCTATTCCTTTAACCCTCCCATCCCCCACCACTATCTCCCTTTTAGCCCCTTTCCTCCCCTTTGAGGTACTCTGGTCCTCGTGCCTTGCGTTTTTTACCCCTCCCCCTTCGATATTTTGGGCGATAAGTTTATTTGATCTGTATAATTTTCTATTTCTCTACTTTATAAGTGTAAGCAGTTCACATCAAAGCCTTGAATCATTTTTATTTCTCAATTCTACCCATAGAGCTTCCTATGTCTGCTTCTTCTTACTGATATCCTCACTTGGTGGTACAGTGGTTATCGCTGCTGCCTCATAGCACTAGGGATTTGGGTTTGATTCCTAGATTGGGTCACTATCTGTGCAGAGTCTGCATGGGTTTCCTCAGGGTGCTCTGGTTTCCTCCCACAGTCTAAAAGACATGCTGGTTCGATGCATTAGCCATGCTAAATTCTACATCAGTGTACCCAAACTTCACTGCAGTGTTAATGTAAGCCTAATTGTGACAATAATAAATAAACTTGGAAAACTGAACTCTCTCAAGCTGTAATAATGTTCCATGTCAGTATTGCTGTTACACTTCCTTTTCCAATTTCTCTGTACATTTCATAAACCTGAATACATGATACCCAGTTATGTCCAACTGGTAGCCAGGTTTCCATACCCTTTAAGCTGATTTGATTGTTTTTTTGTTGTTTCCCACCCTGCATCTAATGGTGTGTAAGGCATCTGATTTCAAGGCAGGTTTTTCTCGGAACAGGAAAAACTGAATCTTATCAGTTCGAGTTCCTACCTTTCCACGTCAAGTGTGGCTGACCAGGAGTCTCTCCCACTCTTACCACTTGGTGTATTGGAAGAATTTTGCAGGTTGACACTCAACCTGTTTGGTCGCATTATGAATACACTTCTTGGCTGTTAAGTCCCAGGCTGGGACTCAAAAACCAAAGATTCCACTCAAGGCAAGGATGTTACCTGCTGCGCTAGAAGATCTCCCACTGAATTGATACTTATTATTAATTTAGTTAATTAGTGTATCCAACATTTCAATGCAATTTATGCTATCCCAGCTCATGTCATACTATTTTAACACACATTTTAATCTGTCACACTTGTTGCTTTTTATCATTTCTGTTCTGTTTTTATCAGTTACTTTGTTGTTCTTTATTAATGTCTTTATAGGGCAGCAAAGTGGAGCAGGGAGAGACAATCAGCCATAATCTTATTGAATGGTGGAGCAGACTTGAGGGGCCATTTGGCCTCCAAGTCCTAGTTCTTGTGTTGTAATTACCCAGAATACTTTCTGAACCCGAAGTATTTATATTACCTCAATTGGCTTGGACTTAGCCCTCCCAATACTATTTTGTTTTTTTGTCGGTTTCTATTTTTGCATGAGCACTCCAAAAGAAAAACCATCCCCTCCTCCCCACCCAACTCCCCACCATCCTGCAATTATGTTCCCCTTTTGTTAGTTCAAAGTCCTTTTTAAAACCCTATTTTGCCAAGGCATTTGGTCCTGGCTCAATTCATAAGAAGTCAATCCCAGCAGTACTATAGCTTCCTAATCAGCCATTAATATACCATCGCCATGCTGTTAGTGGCCACAGCGGCAATTGCTCATTATTAACATCCACCAAAGACGTCTATGTTATTGTGCGTTAAAATCAGAGCCAGTCATTAAGATGTTCAGCTACAGTAATATCTGTTGAACTGTTATATTGGTTCATTGCTACATTGAAAGAAAGCCTTTCACCTGTCACTGCTATAAAATAGGAAACAGCTCCTTCAATACAGCAAGATCCTAGAAACAACAATGGGATAAACATTAGCCAGGACAGCAGAGAGAACTCGATGTTCTTCTTCAAAGTAGTTCCATGACATATTTTATCATCACCTGAGAGGTTAGATGTGACCTCAATTTAGCATCTCATTTGATAAAAGGCACCTAGCAATTTCCTGCAGTGGAACACAAACCCACAATCTTCTGTCTTGAAGTGGAGAATGCGACTCACAGAGTCATATGATGCACACGAAAAACAAATGCCAAAGAAAGTGATGCTGACGCCTTATGAAGAGTCAGTAGTGGTACAAATGAATATCTGCAAATGTGGGCAAAATTAAATAAAAACTAAAAAAGCTGCAAGTAGACACTTGCAGGGTGATTTTCCCACAAAGAATCTAAGTGCCCAATGTGTGGGAAAACAGAAGATTTTCCCATCCGATTTTTGGGCATATTTTTGTGGAATGAATTTGCTGTACTCTGAGCTTCACAGGAGATTCACGCTATTAAGAGAAGGGATCAGGATCTGCTACCCTAACCACTAGGCACAAACTTGTTCTTAACCATTTGGAAATAACGGCCTAGATACCTTCCACACTTATCGTGCTTATTGGAAACTACATCCATCCATGAAATGCTCCCTTGATGCCGACTATATTTCCTAGCCAAAGAATGTAGGCTTCCCAGGCTCTAGTGATATCATTCTGAGGAGAGAGAATCACACTACAGCATGCCCTGATCTCCTTGAAAAAAAAGGCAGAGTTTCTTGTTTATAATCCCTCCCAAACTCTCCAAAGACTTTCACTGCTGCCATCAGACTTTTGAATGGTCCTATTTCATATTAATCTGATCTTCCTCTGCACACCATCTGTGACCGCAACACTATATTCTGCACCTTCTCCTTTCCTTCTCTGGATGTATTCTATGAACAGCATGTTTTGTCTGTACAGTGTGCAAGAAACAATACTTTTCATTGTATCCCAATACATGTGACAATAACAAATCAAATCAAATCAAATCAAAAACCATTGTTACTAACTTCATTTTCACAACCTGTGACACTAGCTAAGTCTAGAATAAGCAAGCATTGGGTGGAAAAGTTGAAGATTTATCCACAATGGAATTTTGTATGTACTGAAAAAGAAAATATTTGCAGAGTACTCAAGGAAGGAGCAGTTAGTACCAATTGGCTCGTCCTTTCAAAGAGCTGGCACAGATACATTGGGCTATGTGGCCTATTTCAGTGGTGTAAAATTTTAGGGATTACTTGGAGTAATGCTTGAAAAGTTTTCCATTTTGTAATGGACTTTGCAAATATTGCTGCAAAATATATTTGTCTACTTTTCACTAACAACTAACAGGAACGAGTCTGCACTTCCACTTGGAAGTCATGCCCACAGCAGCCAGAGTCCCAGGAAAAGTAATGCATATAAATAAATGGGGATGATTTAAATAAATACACACTGACATTTTTGCCCTTATCATTATTTCCAGATAGCTTGAAGGAATTACCAAGCCTTCTGCCAGGCATGCTTATAGCTGAGCGATACTCTTGGAAGAGTCTTAATACAAATCCACCAATTCTATGCATCAAAACCGTGGCTACAAAGTCAACCATCTTGGAGCTACCTTGCGGGTTTGTGTTCATTTTATATGTAAACCACAAAGGCCCCCAGACTAATTTTTGAACACAGATATAAGTTGGTTCTCAATAGTTAAAAGCAAAATCAGAATTCTGCCTAGAATTAGTAAAATGACAGTGTTCTCACTTCATCTTCTAGTTTTCAACACTTTATAGCTTGCTGGATTTAACATTGAGTTAACCAACTCAGAACTTGAATTCTGCCCTCCATTTAGGTTTTTTTCCACCCTCTCCTTTATCCCTGCAATGCCAATATGTAACTTGTTCTAATGTTTTGCTGTCAGTAATCTCTGATCCTTGTTCTGCTATAAGCACATTCTGCTATCTGAACGTTATGCCACTATTAACACCTGCCTTAGTTGTTAGTCATTCCTTTTGTTTTGTGTTCATGACATCTTCATCATTTGATCTTTCCTGAGCTCCAACCTATTTCTGGTCCATTTTGCTCCAGTTGCTTCACCGTCTCTCTTCAACAGCATGAAAACTATCACATCTTGACCTCTCTTCAGCTCGGAAGAAGTCATATGGCCTTGAAACATTAACTATATTTCTCCCTGCACAGATACTGCTAGATTTATTGAGTTTTTTCAACATGCTTTGTTTTTATTATGATCAGATGAGAGGCTGTTATTCAAAGCATTTCTCTCAATAAGTACAATCACTGTTTGACAGATGATAGTCAACTTCCAACTATACTTCATTGCTGCCAGCCTCCATCATGGCATGGAAGCAGTTTATGTAGCTCCATTTTTCACCTCTGATGAAGGTGAGAAGCAGAGTCCGAACCACCATCAGTAGCTCCAGCAGTAAGAGTAACACTAACAGCATTACCTACTGCCTTCTGCTCAGCTCCTCAGCTGCATTCATTGGGAAGGGACGATGGACACCTGGATTTATCAGAAGGCCACAAAAGTTGTGCAGGCGAAAGTCAACTCTCTCAACATCCTCTGATTAATGCCTCAGAGGTCCAAGCTCTGAAGACAGGGCAGTGCAGTCTCCTGGAATAAGGGCCTTTCTTCAGTGGAACAGGTCTGTACTTAGAAAGTTTATGATATGAAAAGTAAACATGGGCTTGGAGAAAGAATGCGACAGGGGTCACTTTTTAGTTTAGGAAGACGTTTTGGATTTAGCTTTAAATCAAATCTATAGCAGTCAGAATTAGGGATCCAGAGGGGAACAGCTCTCTGAGCTTTGCTCAAAGAAAAGCCATATCATAAAGTAATAGACAAAAAGTAAGTTAAAGTCAGAGCTGAAAAGTGCAGACCTGGTGTAGTTAACAAGTAAAAGGCCAATGATTTCTAAAACACTCAAAGGTGGGTGATAGTTTACTATAGCCTGTGAAGTAAAAGTTGAAATCATCATAAGATGGATGTCTTTGTTCCAATCTTTGGAATGATAGTATTCAGTTGGTAGCTGGTTCCCTGTGAGACTATGGGAAAGTTTAAAAGCTCCTGGCAATTCAGGAAAAAGGAATACTGAAAGGAGAGTTGTAAAACTGGAGGTGGATCCTTGCAAATAATAACTGAGACAAAGCATGATTTGAAAGGAGATTCTAAGACATGTCTTCTGGAGAGTTGAATTTGGAAACACTCATTTGGAAATCAAAGTCCAATGAGATCAGTTGGCTCACACTATAATAGCCATCTGGGGGAGGGGGATTCGAGGAGAAATCCAGGGGACACCAACTCAATGGCATCTGTCACTTGGTTTCAGAATGGGGTTATGTCTGACCACAGTTAGTTGTTGGCTTACAGGGACTAGGTGTTATGGAAAACCTAATTGCATAAGATCTCCTTTGTAACCTTTGTTAACCTTAAAATCTATGAACGTTTGTGAGGATAAGTCGGAACGAAAGAATATCGTATCATAGCCAAACTTTTTATATTTAATGCTTTTTTGTTGTTAAAAGCTAGTTTGATCGTAAAATTAGAGTGTAGGGCTTGGTATCTGAAAGTGTTCTGCCATTCAACATTCATGTCATCCTGAGGTCCTGAATCTTCAGTGCAATGTCTTTGGATTGGAGTGGTCTTCTATCTACACCTCCTTGCTTGAGAGATTGTCATTGTCCTTGCATCCTTGAGAGATCTTACCTCACTACAGCCTTCAAATCCCACAGCAGGGCGTCCAATTAAGAAGAACGGCAGTCTTGTTAGGTGTCTTTTCATTTTTATGGTCGCTGCAGCCTGAAAATTCAAATTGCTGATGAGGCTTTGTAATTCTTCAACTCAAAATCCTTTGTATGATAATGAATACATCATCTAGACTGCCTTACTAATTGGCCTGGGAACTTGAAGACAGGTACTAATGTCATTGTTCAGGGAAGGAGCCTCAGCAAAATGTATCAATTATTAAATTGGACTCCTGATCTGAAGATAGTCCTGCCATTCCAAAAGGGACCAAGTTCATAAGATTCCAACCATTGCCTTTCCACAACATATCCCCTACCGGTGATCATATGATTATGGAGCCAGGAGATGGTGCCTTTTATGCCTGTACCAATACTGAAGAAACCACTAAGAGAAAATACAAAGGCATCTTAAAGCCAAGAGGCGAATTTTTGAAAAAAAAATCCAAAGTAGCCCAGAAATCGTAGAATCCTATGGTGCACAAGGAGGCCGTTCAGCCAATCGAGTCCTCTCTAGCAGAGCGTCTTACCCAGTCCTAACCACTGGACCACCATGCCGCCTAAAGAAATGGATTAACTGAGCTCATCATTTGTCATTTGCCTAACCTTAGAACCCTGTACACAAGTACATTCAGCCTGCATGTCCCCACCACATAAAAGATGATCTGTCTTCTTTCGGATATAATGCTCGATATTATGTGCTTTAAATATTTACTTTGCCTTTTTTCAAAGTAGGCATCTTACCTCTTCTTTTCCTCTATCACACTCAACCCAGCCCAAGGCCAAATGAAAGCCTGTAGGACAAAGCATGAACTAATTGGCAATAAGCACTGTCATATTTTTCAATGCTTTTACACTTCTGTATCTGTTGTCAGGCTCATCACAGACTAAAATTATCTGTTGTTCAAAGGCCTAAGGCCAAAATCGCAGCCTCCCGGGAGGGAGCCATAGTTTTGAGAAATTTAAAGAATCTGTGTTGTAGCTTCACTTTCAAACCTTTAAAGTCTGCAGCATTGATCTAGCTGTATGGTTTGCAGAATTGTTTTTATTTGAAAGGAAATCATTGACAGCATTCAGCCTGTCCTTTTGTTTGAGATAAAATGCTAAATTAACACCTAGATGGAGGTGGGATAAAATTGTCCCAATCATTTCACAACTAATATGGTGGTGTGATCACAAAGCACTAACTGCGTAGTAATTTTTGTTTGTTTTTCTGCAGTGCATTGCAGGTTGACATCTATATTGTTGGACTCTTCTGACCTCAATTATGCATTCAGCCCATCAATTCCGCACTATCCACAGTCTATTTATGATTATTTTAACGGCAGCTGCCCTATTTCCAGCCATTGATTCCCTGTTTCAAGTAACGCCAAGGATAAAATTCTCCTATGCCCCATCTATGGATTCAATGGTTGGCAGGAGGGGACAACTTTGCATGTAGTCCAAAAATTGGTTTTACACTGACATAAATTTTCCAGTGGATTTTCACTGGTGCCCACCATGGCAAAATGGGAAACCCACTGAAGGCCAGCATGAAACTGATTTGCATCCAGCTAATGTAATGCAGATGAAGGCCTGACCACCCATGTTTGATTTTCTGTAGCACCAATGAGAAAACACACCTGTGCAAAGCACATCTGGAACAACGGGGAAGATGTTGAGATTGATCTGCCCTGAATGATGTCTGGGGAAGCCTGTGTGATCAGAATGAAGGCCACCGTCAACCCTGAACCCCAGAATACCACAGTAGTGGGTACAGGGAGCACATACAGATCCTCCAGATTCAGCATCCTGGGGCAGGGCATCATCCAGTTTCAGAATTTCCTGGAGATTTAATTTCTTTTTCAAGAGTTTCATCTTCTGGCCTCAGAATGTTCCCAGAGATCCAACTTCTTTCTCAAGAGTTTCATCTTTCAGTCTCAGAAAATGAAGAGGCTCATCTTCATTTTCAGGTGGTACAGCTTCTTTTTTCAATAATAGGCCAGTGATTTTGGGCACAAAACATCTGGTTGCACAATTAATGAGGTCGGGGCTGGAAGATATGGCACGTTTTCTCCATATTCCTTCCCTGCTATGAGACTTAGTCCCCAAATGGTTCCTTGCTAAATGCTGAAAGCAGTAAGGTAATACAACAGATGTAGTCTACTTAGATATCAGAATGCATTTGACAGAGTTCTCCATGTGAGGCTGGTGGGAAATTTAAGACCCATTGGGCTGATTTTCAATCCTGATGGAAGTGCATAACAAACCCACATGGTAGTTTTCATTGCAGGCTAAACAGAACTCAGCCTCTGGCTCTGATTTGAATGCCATCATTTAGTTATCTGCTTGTTTCTAGAGAATAGCAGCAGCTGAGTGGCAGCAGGAAACTGATCCCTGTGGAAACCACAGCTGATCTTTTCCCAAGAACTTTCCACACTATCTTCTGTTGCCAATGCATTAATTACTCTATGAAACTTAAATTTCCCTACAAACCTCATATCAGAACCTTAGACAAACAGTTTCTGAACATCAAAGTAAGTTATATCCACTGCATTTCACTCATCCACGAGCTTAGTTACCCACTCAAAGAAATCCAATATGTTTGTAAGAAACCTATACGGATATTTGTTTGCTATGGCACTTTTATATGTTCATCTGTCATTGAGGGATAGCAGAATTGCATCCAAGTAGAAAGGTTTGTGGTCCAATTGGACTCAAATATATAATTTAGCTGACATTTCAATGCTGCATGGCTGGAGGTGCCATCTTTCGGATGAAACATGAACGCCCATGACCAGGGTATCCTTATTTGTATCGTATGTTTGGAATATGTGCCTCACGTCACTGAGGTGTACAACTGGTTTTTAAAAATAGGCCAAGGGAACCCACCGGGAGTGCTCAGGTAAGTATAACCCCCAGGCGAGAGGAACATGCCGGGGCAGTATCCTGCACTGCCCCCGCCCTGTTCTACATGACAGTTTTCCCATCATAACAGCATTGTGTGCAGAGAATAAAAAATTCGCCCACTGTATTGTTTATTTCTGACAGTCATTTTGTATTTTTTGATGTATGTTATTTCTCTTCCAGACGCCATGTGATCCGATTTACTGCCACTTCTCCTCTTGGTCACAATATCAACATAAGTAGTACTGTACCATTTACGTTTGGTGATGAAGATACGGTTTTAGCATCTCTTAGCAAAGTATGTAGCACAATAATAGTTGTGGAATATTATCAGTCTAAAACTTGATAACAATTGATAAATTACCAGAAGCACAGTGATTGCAAAATTGAATGGGTTCTACCATTCATAGGTGTCAGCTGTGTCTTAGTTGGTAGTACCTCTTCCTGAGTCACACAGTTCTAAGTCCAAGTCCTATTCCAGGCCTTGAATGTAAAAGTCAGGGCTGACACTCCGGTACAGCACTGCAGGAGTGTTGCACAGTCAGAGATGTGGTTTTTAAAATAAGATATTAAACAGAGGCCCAGCTGACTGCAAGGATGGATGTAAAAATCTCTTGGCAGTATTTCCAAGAGCAGGGAATTTATCTGCAGTGCCCTGGCCAATCTTTATCCCTCGAGCAGCATAATTAAAAACACATTATCACACTGCTGTCTGGGAATTTGCTGCGCATGAATTGACTGCTATATTTCCTGTGTTAGACTAATGGCTACATATCAAACATACCTCATTTTGTAAAGCATCTTGACTAGTCCAGTGATCCGGAGAAATATAAATGCCAATCTTCCTTTCTTAAGAATGATAAAAGTAGTAAAACAAAAGGGTGGTGCGCAGATGGGGGAGAGATGAAGGAGATTGTGGAAAACACAGGATAGTGACAACTTTGAGAGAGGTACCACTTGGCCCTGGCACCTACTGTCATGTGTCAAATCCCAGTGGCGGTTAAGTGGAAGCCTTTAATGACTGTTTACTGGATGCTGTTTATTCAGTGCCACTTAGGGGCCTTAATTGCCCAATGGGAGGGTGAGTTACCCACATTTCCTCCACTATGGATAAAATGTGGGTGGGCCATTGGCACAGTGCCACCATGCCTCTGGCCCTATGGCCCGTCTGCCAACCCAAGCTTTATTTCAATCCACCTTCAAAAAGATTAAGGAAGAGCATTGAGGGCTTTGTTGAAAGGGAGAAACTGTTTCTATTGTCTTGTAACTGTAGAGCAAAGATTTAAGTTAATTAGCACAGAAGCCAAGGCTGAGATGAAAAGGACTTTATTTACTCAGGGAGCTAACATATCGTAGAATCCTTATAGTGCAGAAGGAGGCCATTCAGCTCATTGAGTCTGCACCAACAACAATCCCACCTAGGCTCTATCCTCGAAATCCCACATATTTACCCTGCTAATCCCTCTAACATACACAATCCAGGATACTAAAGGGCAATTTAGCATGGCCAATCAAGCTAAATTGCACATCTTTGGGCGCACATTTTTGGTAGATTCTGGCTTAAAAGATGATGAAAGCAAATTCATTAATGGTCCAAATCTTCCCAGAAGTCACCACCAAATTGCCACTCCAGTCCTATTTTCCTATCTTGAACGTGAGTTTAGCATTTCATTCCTTGACTTCTGAATTGGGCCTATTCAGAAATACAGAAGTCACCCATTCTGGGAGTTCTTCCTTTATGATGCAGCATATTGGGGGAAGAAATAGCTATTGCAGACCAGAACACCTCGTTCATCTGAAGATGGCTACAAAAGCCGAAAGCTTGCAAGTTTACTATCAAATAAATCGGTTGGATTTAAAATTGGTGTTGTCAGACCTCTTACTGTGTTTACCCCAGTCCAACGCCAGCATCTCTACAGCATTCTCCATAGCAATGCCTCCACCAACCAGAATTCACTTGTCAACCAATCAGCACTCTCTTCTTGTGTAGTAGAAATTGTTGTTCTTGTTACAATTGGCATATCTGTCCTGATGAGTGAAATATGAAAACTTCACAACATGTCACTTTTTTCAGCAATTTTAAAGAAAAAAACAAAAAGAAGAATGGAGGAATGGAACTAATTAGATAGTTCTTTCAAACAACTGACGTAGTAGTGCAGGGATTTCTTCATGTTTCAAGATTTTTTGTGAAAAACAAATATCTGGTTCATATTGCAAGGTGATAGTGTTGGTGCATTCCTTTGTCACGCCTTTAGGTATAGGCATTCCCAGCATATAGATATATAATTAGATATAGAATCACAGAATCTTTAGGGTGCGGAAAGAGGCAACTAGACCATCAAGACTGCACTGGCTCTCTGAAAGAGATTCTACCAAATTCCATTCTCCTGTCTTATCCCTACAAGCTTACATATTCTTTCTTTTTAGGTAGCAATTCCATTTCTATCGAACCTGACTCCATTACCCTTTCAGGAAATGTTTTCCAGACTCCAACTACCCTCTAGATGAGCAAAGTTTTCTTCATTTTTTTCTCCTTTTGCCAAATATTTTGAATTTCTGCTCTCTAGTTCTTGATGCTCTTCTGAGTAGGAAGTTTGTCACTATCTACTCTTTCTATACTTCTCAGGATCTTGAAAATCTCCATCAAGTCTGCACTCCTCCTTCTTTCCAATCTTGCCACACATTCTCATAACTTCATGCCTGGAATTGTTCATATGAATCTTCTGTGTATTCTCTTAAATGCCTTCACAGCTCCCTCAAGCCTAACTAGTGCCTTATATAATGTCAACATGACCTCCTTCCCTCGTACTTATGGCCCTGTTAATAAAGTCTGATACTTTGTTAACTGCTTTTTTTGACATAGCTTGTATCTTCAATGATTTATGTACATGTATCCCTCTTTTCCTGTACCTCCTTCAGACTTTCTCGCTTTATTTGATACCTCATGTTATTCCCACCTTGCACTTCTCTGCGTTAAAAGTAACCTGTCACTTGATTACCCGAGCCACAAACATGTCTATGCCGTTTTGAAGTTTAAAACTATCCTCATCATTATCCCGTTTCCTGATATCTTTTATCACTTTGTTTCCCTTCATTCAACAATTCTTATCCAAGTGCCTACTTTCCCTTTTAATCCATGAGCTAGAATTTTTCTCACAAGTCTGTTGTGTGGCACTATATCAAATGTCTTTTGAAAATCCACATGCACCACATCAACAGCATTGTCCTCATCAAACATCTCTGCTACCTCCTCAAAAATTCTAGCAAGTTAATTAAACATGATTTTCCCTAAATGAATTCATGCTGGCATTTCTTAATTATCTTACATTTGTCTAAATGACTGTCAGTTTTGTTCCAAACAACAGATTCCAGATGTTTCCTACTTTTGAATTCAAACTGACTGATCTGTAGTTGTCAGGTTTATTCTTGCACCCCATTTTGAATATAGATGTATCATTTGCAATTCTCCAATCCTCTAGCACCAGTGCTATGTTTAAAGAAGATTGGAAGATTATAACTAGTGTCTCTGCACTTTTCACTCTCACCTCCTTCAGTATCATTGGATTCATCTCAGCTTATTGTGTTACCTTTTCTATTTTAAATAAAGACAGCCTTTCTAACACTCCTCCTTCTCAATTGTGAATTCTTCTAGTGTACAAATTACCTTCTCTCTCATCTTGGCCTGGATGGCATCTTCTTCTTTGTAAAGCTAATGCAAAGTACTTGTTTAATATCTCTGTTATTTCTTCTTCCTCCATTTTTTTTAATAGTCGAATCAGCCATCATCTTTTTGAATGGTGGAACAGGTTTGAAATGCAGAGTGATCTACTCATGCTCCTAATGCATGTGTTTGTATGTTCGTGTCAGAAATCTGGTTATAGGATAAAAAGAAAGATATGCACTTATTATGATAGCTTTTATGGCCCAAGACATCCCAAAGCGCTTCAGGGTTCATCAAGTGACTTCAAAGTGTAGATACTGTTACAGGAAAGGTGGCAGCCAAAATGTGTACAGCAAGGTCCCACAAAGAACAATATGATAATGACTAGATAACCTGCTTTTAATGATGTTGATTAAGAGATAAATATTGACAAGAGAATAGCGGTGAACCCTGCCTCTTTAGAAATAGTGCCATAGGATCTTTTACACTGAGAGGGTACTGGAACTCAGTTTAATCTTTCATTCTAAATAAAGGTTCAGTACTCCCTCAGCACTGCATTGGATTTTCAGCAAAAAGCTTCTGACTCAGAGAGGAGAGTGCCACCAACTGAGCCATGGCTAACAGTGAAAGCACCTTGGGTATGAAGTGGTAAAATGTATCTCATTACTGAATTTCAAAGGAACAATATTTCAAGTTTCTTTTATTTATTCATGGGACATGTGTGTTGCACATTGGCCAGCATTTATTGCCCATCGCTAGTTGCCCAAAGGCAGTTGAGAGTCAGCCACAATTTCTGTGGCTCTGGAGTCACATGTAGGCCAGACTAGGTAAGAACAGCAGATTTCCTTCCCTAAAGTACACTAGTGAACTAGATGAGTTTTTCTGACAATCAACAATGGTTTCATGGTCATCAGCAGATTCTTAATTCTAAATATTTTTTACTGAATTGAAATTCCACCAGATGAGATTAGAACCTGGACCCCCAGAACATTAGCTGTTTTTCTGGATTAATTGTCCAAAATAATACCACTAGCCAGTGCCTCCCCTAAAGTGTGGCGTGTCAGCAGGCACCATTAATAGTTTGCACATGATCTTACAATTGGTGCTGTCAAAAATGTGGCCACTCTTTGTTCAGAAAATCATCCCAGAACTTTTAAAAACTTTGGGTCTTCTGTTTGACAGTATACATCCCCACACCGAACTTAAATATAACATTTTATTTCTTAATTTAAAGGAAAACACAGATTCTGTAATCAGCATGCACAATCAGTATATTTTATATGTTACTTCATATACTTCACTGTGACGTGTAAGGACCAAAATTTTTTCAGTGTATGGTGTGTATTGGAAATCTGTTTGTGATGATCAATACTTCACACTTGATATTCTGTCCATTTGAAATGAGAGTGCAGCACAATTCTGCTTCTGTGATCAGAAGTTTGAGTGTAGTGAGCTTAATGTAGTGTCTAAGTTACAGATATTCACCCCTGGAATTTGAAACACAATGCTGGGAATGCCCTGATAGCGCATATACTGTAAGCATGTGTACTCTTAAATCTATATAAATCGATCATCAGTATATTTTTGAAGTGTAGAAATCTGCCATCAGTATATATTTTCAGTGCATATTGATCCTTTGTCTGTGTATATTTGGGGGGTATTTACAACCTCTACATTTTGAGAATGCATAAATCCATTTTCATCTTAAGTATTCTGGAAGTATATAGGACTTACTGTTATGAAGCCAGTTAAATGCATTGTAAGCTAAAAGATATTGCATCGTAAAGCTTGACTTTCTTGACTTGTGTACATCAACAGGACAGCCTCCGATTCAGTCAACACGCTGCTCGAATTATGAAATCCATAGAAAATGCAATCCATAGCTTCGGTGATAAACAAGAATATCACAAAACTACAAAAGAATTACTGCATTGTCATTTTCCATGCGAATTTGATGACAAGAGTCTGATTGACAAGCAAATCAAGGTGAATTGAAAATTATTTGTTAGAATCTCCAAAAAAAATTTAAAACAAGCAATTCTGTAGCCACATCCATGCTCACTGGTTGTTTCCTTCTACCCATTTCATACATTATTTTCTCCCTTTTTTGGATCCCTTCTGAACCAAATTTCTCTCTGCATTTTACATGGGTTACAAATATTAAATTAATATCATTTTAAATCTGAACAGAAATGCTGTATCTCATTTTGCTGTACTTCTATCCAATGAGAAATGTAATTTCTAGCAAGCTTATGTCATATGTATTAAGTATGCTATCTACTTAGGTCCATTCTGCAAACTCTTTTTAAGTTCCTTTTTACTTTTTTTTCACTTTTTAATAACTATTATGAATTCTGCATTCACTGTTGTGGGCATTTCATTCCTTATCTTTCTTTTCATTCTTTGATCATGATTTAAAAATTATACCCTCTGGTTGCCACCCCAGGACCACAGGAAATAGTTTATCTTGATTTAAAACTCCTGATTTAATGTTATCAAAACTCTTCATAATTTTATATACATCTATCAGGTCCCCTATTAACTTTCTTAGTCACACTGACAAGAACGGGATTTTATCCACAGCATGTAATTTCCAATATTGTAACTGGAACTGAGCACCACCACTTCTGCAACAATCTGGCAAGAGGGTCAGGCGTCAATTGACATGTCACTAACTCTGCACTTTGTCATGTAGGACAAACAGATGCACAATTCGAAGAAGTGGAGACACACAAGAAGAGGAGTTCCTGACCTCAGGCTCCTCACAGCAGACAAAGAGGAGGTCTTGAAAATCACTGACTAAGGGGAAGTGCGACTGGTCATAGACATTGAAGTAGGACCGGCCAGGAATAAGAAGGGAGAGGCAACCATTCTAGTGGTGGCATATGAGTTTGCAGGATGGAAGATGCTGGGTACTCAAGCTGTGATGATTCCAAATGCAACTCTTTTTGTTTCCCACTACAGGTGGGAAGAACCATGCCGCAGCCCCGAAGGAGCATGAAGACTCTAAGTCTGGGTTGCAGAAGCTGGTGTCCAGGAGATTGCAATGTGATCTGCAATAATCAATCTCAGTCAGCATAGTTGCATCTACCATCAGTATCTTGGAGATTTGGGAGTACAGTTTGGTGGCACATCACTAACATGTCGCACAACATGGAGACAATGTGGCACCCTGGCTCCCAGACAATCAGAGGACTGCTGGAGATCAGGCCCCTACCAAGTCCAATGCTGATAACAGACTTCTGGTCATTGACACAAGAAGCCTGCTGAATATGCAGCACAGGTTAGGGGAAAATATGCCAAACATACTAGGGATTATGCACAGCTTTAGTTATAAGGTATAAGCCATGAATTCTGCCATCTTACAGGCATCTGAGCGCATGATATGCTCTGACCTGCATTTCATTGCTCTAGATGCGGAAATGCTAGCATTGGACTGGGGTAAACACAGTAACAAGTCTCACAACACCAGGTTAAAGTCTTAACAGGTTTATTTGATAGTAAACGTCACAAGCTTTCGGAACATTGTTCCTTCATCAGGTGAGTGCAGAGTTCTGATCAGAAACAGGGAATATAAAGACACACACAGTTTACTGATTAGAATGCGAATCTTTACAGTTAATTTGCTATTCAAGTCTTAAAGGTGCAGACAATGTGAGTGGAGATAGTATTAAGCATAGGTTAAAGAGATGTGTATTGTTTCCAGACAGGACAGTAAGTGAGATGTTGCAAGTGAATGAACACCGCTCAACAATCACCAGGCAAGACTGTTCCCTTCCTGTTGGCCAACACAGGTGTTCGGCCTCTGATCTTCAGGTAAACATTCTCCAAGGCGGCCTTCACGACATACGACAGCAGAGAGTTGCTGAACAGAAGCTGATAGCCATGTTCCGTACACATGAGGATGGCCTCAACCAGAATCTTGAGTTCATGTCACATTATCTGTAACCTCCATGACTTGCCTGAACTTGCAACATCTCACTTACTGTCTTGTTTGGAGACAATACACATCTCTTTAACCTACACTTAATGCTATTTCCACTCACATTGTCTGCACCTTTATGACTTGAATAGCAGATTAACTGTAAAGACTCACATTCTAATCAGTATTCTGTAAACTGTGCATGTCTTTATATGCCCTGTTTCTGATCAGAACTCTCCACTCACCAAAGAAACAGCGTTCCGAAAGCTTGTGGCATTATTATCAAATAAATCTTTGGACTTTAACCTGGTGTTATGAGACTTCTTACTCTATTCCATTGCTCTAGTCATGGATTCACTGTAGCAGTGACTAGGGGGTGAAGACCCTGGACTCCCTCCCCATCCCCAAGAGCCTCTTCTCAGGAAGACAGCAAAGATTTGTTCACATACCTAAATGGAGGACGAACACATGCCAATTGCCCCAGGGTCTTTGTCACAAGACAGCCACAAGATAAACAACATCCCTTTGTCTGTTTTGCTGTTGACTCCAATTCCAGCAGGTGAGACCAAGGTGGATGGTCCTTTACTGGTACAGGAGAGACCCAATAGCCTGGACCCCTCAAGGCCCATTTCCTCCACAGCATTCTTGCTTTGATCATGTAAGGCAACAAGACATGATACTGAGCTGACTGCCTCCACCTCATCTGTCAATGTGCGGAATGCACCCAGACATTGTGGAAAAAAAGGTCAATTAGAAGAAGTATGAGCGCACAGTGGCGCAAGTGATTTTTCCAGTCTACCTCACTTTTTGAAATATGCACAATACAATTTGTTCTCTGACATCTGGGGTTAGTTTGTTCTTGTCTTCTGGATGTGTTGAAGTGCCAATGTCTTACATGGATCCCTATACACAAATCTAAAAGTCAGGATCAGGCCCTTCTGCTTTTGGCTGGCTTACCCCATAGCCACTAATGCTTGCTGGCCAGGCCTTTAATTAGCTTGAGGCAGAATTTCCACCTCTATTGCCTCCAAGAACTATTGGCCAATCAAATGGCATCATAACGGATTTCCTACGGCCTCAAAGAGGTGCCCAAGAAGACCAGATTTTCAGGTAAGTACAGAATCTTGCAGGGATCAGTTCTTTGCTCCATTTCCCTTAATAGCTTTATCTATCATAAATCAATTATTCCTAGTGTGAATTTTTTAATTAACCTAACCCCAATAATTTTGGGGAAGTATTGAGATGGTCTCAGTTCCAGTTCCCACTAGCCTTTGTGTGACATTTAGCCAACATCATCCCTGAACGGGCCTAACTCTAATTTTAAGGTTATGCTCAGTTGTTTTGGTGTATTCTATCAAAAGAAATGGTTTCTCTCTATCTATCCTACCAAATACTTTAATCATTTTAAACATCTCAATTAGATAATCCTTTCACCTTTTATATCAAGAGAATACATAACTTATTCAAGCTGTCCTCACAATTTAATCCTTTAAATCCTGGTATCGTTCTGGTGAATCCAGTCCTTAGGTGCAGTGTTTACAACTGAACCACATGTGGTTGAATCAGAGCTTTTGCTCAATTGCAACATAACCTCCACTGCTTCGTGTTCAAGCCCTCTTTTGAAAAAAGATGAATGTTACCACTGCCTTTCTAATTTTTTATTTCTGTCTGTGCCAAAGATACTAAAGAAGTGCATATTCTTCTTGTAAAGTAACTGAAGTCACACAATTTAATTTGAAAAAGATTTACCTGATACCTATCCTCATTGTAAATTTTTGTTTTTTGTTTCTCTGCTAGACCTTCAACAATGCTGTTTACGCTACTGTAGCAAATGTCCTTGATGCTTGCCCAACTATTCAGGAATGTTTTGCTCTTAAAACACTCTTAATTGATACCTTGCCGAAGAAGCTTATGATCAGAAACAAATCTTGCTCAAGTGAGTGTGCTGGGACTAGCTGATATGGTTAGCAGATGAAGAAAGAATAACTTTTAGCTGCCAATTGATATGCATTGAGGAAATATATATTGGATGTTGTGAAAATACTCAGAAATAACATTGAAAAACTTCATGTTTCAATATAGAATCCGTACAGTGCAGAAGGAGGCCATTTGGCCCATCACGTCTGCACTGACCATCCCACCCATAGGCCCTATCCCTATAACCTGATGCAATTTAACCTAGCTAATCCACATTATGCTAAGGGGTAATTTAGCCTGGCCAATCTATCTAACCCACACATCTTTGGACCGGAGCACCCAGAGGAAACCCATATAGACATTGGGAGAATGTGCAAACTCCATACAGACAGTGACCTGAGTCAGGAATCGAACCCAGGTCCCTGGAACTGTGAGGCAGCAGCGTTAACCACTGTACCATCATGCCGCCTGAATTTATCTGAACAATCAAATGGATACTGCAATTTCTTATTCCTATAATACAGTGAATATATTTTTTATTAAATGACTCCCTACATTTATGATTAACATATGTAATTTAACAAAAGATCCTGTACAAATTGAGCCCTAATAAAATCTTTAGCATGAAAGTACAATCTTAAAACATGAAAAATATTAGAACGTAGAACATCGAACAGTACAGCACAATACAGGCCCTTTGGCCCTCAATGTTGTGCCGAGCTATGTCAAAACCCAAGATTAAGCAATCCCACTCCCCATCATTCTGGTGCATTCCATGTGCCCATCCAATAGCTTCAAAGTTCCTAAAGTGTCTGACGCCACTAAAATATTGATATGTCTTGCAAGTTATCAATTTGCAAATGCCTGCAAAAGTTCTCTGATATTCCCAGACTGGTGCACTTAGAGCAAACATTTTTGCATTGGCATTTTTTGGCCAGAAATTTCCAGGCAGCATTCTTCGACATACAAAGACACTCACTGGTAAGTGTAAACAAGCTACCTCCAGTGCAAGTGTCTCTGTTCATTTTTGCCTTTAACTATTTTAAATAGAGAGTATCAAGAAATGCAATACACAATACACTAACTTTGTGGTAATAACAAACTGTACCTAAAATCCTTTTTAAGAAGCAACTTGCTGGCAGGTGAGAGTTTAAGTATTTCATTAGAAGGAAAATAGAATTTCAGACAAAGTTTTGCTCACGCAGTTAGCAATTCCTGTGAAAATGAGGCCTGTATACATGATTGCACTTGCACATTTTATAGCAGTGTAAATTGAGCATAGAACAAGTGCATAGGAGAGCAAGTGAAAACCAATTGCAAACTGACCCAGCATGTCCATTTCCCAAGAAGAAAACCTACATTGCCTATCTAAAAATGTGACCAATGTCTCTGCAGTTTTACTTCTCAATTTCAAATCCTATGAATGAAATATATATGACTTGTAATAAACTTTTGTAGCTATAGAGCCCTTTAACTTCAGAATCATTCAGTGAACTTAAAAAGTTTTGGTGGCACAGTGATTAGCACTGCTGCCTCACAGGGATCCAGGTTCAATTCCAAGCTTGGGTCACTGTAGGAATCTACACGTTCTTCCATGTCTGCATGGGTTTCTTCCAGGTACTCCAGTTTCCTCCTACAGTCCAGAGATGTGCAGGTTAGGTTGATTGGCCATGCTAAATTGTCCCTTAGTGTTAGGGGGACTAGTGAGGGTAAATGCATGGGGTTATGGGAATAGGGCCTGAGTGGGAGTGTGGTCATATAGCCTCTTTCTGCACTATAGAGATCCTAACGATTGTATGAAAGATTTGAATTGAGATAATGCCTTTCACAAGAAAGTGCGATACAGCCAGCTTAAGTACTTTGAAGCGGTAATCTCTGTTACGACAGAGAGAAAACTATCGGACAATATGCAAAACCACAAACAACAATGTGAAAATGATCAGACAGCTTGTTATTGGTATTGGTTCAATGATTAGTATTGACCCAATCACCAGGGCGAACACCCTAGCGTTTTCTGGTAGTGTCATGGGATCTCGGGAGTTGACAAGCAGATATGAAACAAATCTTTCCATATATGCTGCTCCCCCTCCAGACCATGTTGATTCAAAGCAGGAGTTAGATTACTGATCTTTCTCAATGAGGTCATGATGCAGAGCGGGGAAATGAGACTGGAGCTACAAACAGGAGTTGACAAAGCATGATAATACACAATTTGCTGTCACAATCATCGAGCGGTTTGGAACAAATTAATGACACAAGGTGGACCTCAGCCCCATCAGCAAATGGGAACCATTTGCCCTCTCTCCTTGTTTATGCATTGATTTATTTCAATGTTGATCCTGTCCTTACTGAAGATGCATTTCCAGGCCCATGTGCTTTTGAAGTCTACTCTTTTTGGTACAGTTTAAATAAATCCACTGCCACATGTAATGCAAATCCTTTACTTTTATATTGAAGAATATCCACTATAATCTAAGGAAAATGTCAAATCATTAGGTGTTTTCTTTAAAGAACAGTACCTAATCTTTAGCTGCATGGAGGAGAGACAGGTTTTACTGGCTGCAATCGGGAACACACCTTCATCAGGCACAACAGACATTTAAATGCACTGGCATGCATTTAAGTTGACTTAATGAGCTGCATGTCCAACTTTATCGGCACTTCCCCCTTTACCACCATGTTCATCCGTTCAGAATCAGCGCAAAACAGACATGCTCCATCAAAGTCTGATTCAAGCATGCCAGTTAGTGAGGAAGTAGATGTTTAAGATCGGTGGATGGGGCGAGATTGGTGTCTGTCAGTCTGTCTGAGATTGGTGGGAGGAAAGGGGCCTCCGCTGGCTCTCTGCCTGAGATCAGTGGGTAGGAAAGGCGGAGGGATCACAATCAGTCTGGATGTGGGGGTTGGAGAGATAAGGAGATCAGTAATGTGGGGCTGGGGCAATGTCTGTGGGACCAGAGGAAGGCATTATTTAGCCTGGGAGGGATGTGGCAGGCGAGCAGCATTCTATTTTTTATCTGTGCCTGAGCATTTGGAGGCGCCAATTGAAATTGCAGAGTTTTGGTTGCATTAAGCTCCGCCTTCTGCAACACGATTTGGAACCACTGATATTTTTTCAGGCAGAGTGAGTATGGGGGCACCTGAGAATAGGTCTAAAAGTCAGATCTGAAATATTCCCAGTTTCAAGTCCTCCCAACACTTAGAATCAAAATGGGAAAATAGGGGCCAGAGTCTTCTAAACAAAGCCAGCTAGAACTCAATACACCCTTGGAGCCAAACGCAAAGCCCAGCTCCAGTGTAGGAAAGGCCCCATCAGTCACTGCCAAGATTACGAACGCATCTAAATTTGATACCCAGTTTCCAATTCACAGGATCACAAAATCTTTGAAGTGTAGAAGGAGACCATTCAGCCCACTAAGTCTGCATGGCTTTCTGCCTTATCTTTGTAACTTTGCACATTCTTTTTTTTCAGCATACAATTTCTTTTTGATTTCCTTGATTGGACTTGCTTCTACCACCTTCTCAAGAAATTCAATCCAGACTCCATCCACACACTGGGTGGAAAAAAAATCCATCACTTTTGCTCCTTTTGTCAATTATTTTGAAAATGTTCCCTCTCGTTCTTGATGCTTTCTTCAGTGGAAACAGTTTCTCACCATTGACCCTGTCCATAGCCCTAGAGAATTGACCCACTTATTAATGTTCTATCGTTGAGACTGATGATAATATTCAAAAACAAATAACAATTCGATCACAATGGTGATGGGGTTAACACATAAAAAATAGTTAATGCTTTATGTTCAGCATCCAGTAAAATGCTTTAATGTTCAACTAACTTCACAATGTTTTTAATAAGTTGCCACAGATGAACTGCCTGAAGCGTGGAAGGACAGGAGTCCCACCGAGAATGAAATTTTAGCTGCCAACAAACTACAGCATTGGTGGAGAGGTATGATCCTTCAAGAACTCAGGAAGGCAAGAACAATAGGTATGAGCTAAAAGACTAATAAATGTGAGTTTGCTTCAGATACTGAAAGTCAGATTTTTATTAAAGATACAGCAAAACAAAGTCAGGAATGTTCCCGACTCCACAAATTGCTTTCTGTCAAGGAGGCACCTGCCCACCATATTTCCATTCCAGCAAGGTGAGTTCAGGATGGTGTCAGACGTAATTCCCCTAGAGGCAGATCAAAAGCTGCAATGGCAGATGACATGGCCAACAGCTAGAAAGCCTACTTCCATTTACCGAGACATTTGTGCAGTTATAATCAGGACCATTAGATCCTCAAGCCCTTACCCCTCTGCTCAGCTGCCATATAATTTCATTATGAATGTCTGGCTGAGCTGCAAAAATGGCAAACAATTATAATACAATTGCAAAAGGGAGTGAAAGCTTGGTTTGGCATATGAATTACCTTGTAATAATCTGCTATTTCTTTAAAGAGTTTTTTTTCTCAATGCTTGTTTATTTATTAATACTAGATTAGGACATGTGAAGTGCATAATAGTTTTTTTGTCATTGATAATATGAATGGCTGTGGTGAATCTGCAACTTTGAGTAAATAACAGGAGAAATATATTTCAAAAATAATGTTTGATGATTCTAAAAGAAAAAGTCACAGGACAGTCCCTTATTAAGAAATCCAAGCTTGCCTTGTAATCGGCCAGAGATTGGAAAGTCTCAACAGGCTTCAGGCATTGTCCCCCATGCATGGATTGAGAGCAGGCTGCATAGGCGCAGCCCATGATTTGTAGTTCTTCAAGCTGCGGACAACAGCCCATATACCAGTGTAAAGAGAGAAAAATAAAGAAAACAGCAAGAAATCCCCCATTTTGGGACCCAGCAGCAGGATCCAGACCAAAAAAAGATCCCAGAGAGGGACAGAGAGAAGGGACATTTTGAGATCCCAAAAAGGGAGCCCAAGGATAGGGGACAAGGAGAGGTGCCAGTTAAAAGAGAGAATTGAGGAAGGAGTCAAGAGAAGGAGAAGACCATCTGGACTTGCAGGGTGAGGAGTAAAAAGGTTGTAAACAGTTAAAGTGCTTCAAGTATTGAGGGCTCAGGAGAAGCCTAGAGAAAGCAAAAGTCAGTGATTCCATGTTGCAAGCCGCTGGGACAAATCTTTGGAGCAGTAGACTTCAGCTGGGTGTGGCTAAAAAACTGAAGTTATCCTTCTGAGTTGGTGCTGTCATGCAGACTCAGAAACTCAGGGGGATGGAGAATTAGGGGATGAGATTAGAGTCATAGAGTTTTGCAACTTGAAAAGAGACCCTTCAGTGCATCATGTCTGTATTGGCTATCAAGTACCTTTCTACTCTAATCCCATTTACCAGCACTTGGTCCATATCTTTGTACATAATGACATTTCAAGCGCTCATCTAGAAACTTCCTGAATGTAGTGAGGGTTCCCACCTCTGCCAGCCTTTCAGGCAAAGAACAAAGAGCAAAGAACAAAAAAATTTACTGCAAAGGTCAGGCCCTTCAGTCCACCAAGCCTATACTGATCATGCTGCCCAACTGAACTGAAACCCTCTATCCTTCTAGGGACCATATCCTTCTATTCCCATCCTATTCATATATTTGTCAAGGTGCCCCTTAAAAATCACTATTGTATCTGTTTCAGTACCTCCGTCGGCAGCTAGTTCCACGCACTCACCACTTCTGTGTAAAAAAACCTGCCTGTACATCTCCTTTAAACCATATCCTTTGCACCTTAAACCTATGCCCCCTAGTAATTGACTGTTCCACACTGGGAAAAAACTTCTGACTATCCACTCTGTCCATTCCCCACATAATCTTGTAGACTTCTATCAGGTCACCCCTCAACCTCAATCATTCTAGTGAGAACAAACCAAGTTTCTTCAACCTTTCCTCATAGTTAATGCCCTCTATATCAGGCAACATCCTGGTAATTCTTTTCTGTATTCTCTCGAAAGCCTCCACATCTGTCTGGTAGAGTGGCAACCAAAATTGAACACTATCTTCCAAGTGCAGCCTAACTAAGGTTCTATAAAGCTGCAACACAACTTGACAATTTTTAAACTCAACACACTGACCATATGCCTGCTTGACTACCTTCTCCATCTGCATTGCTACTTTCAGTGACCTGTGTACTTGTACATTCAGATCCCTCTGCCTATCAATACTTTTAAAGGTTCTGCCATTATATTTCCTATCTGTATTTGACCTTTCAAAATACATTACCTCACATTTGTCTGGATTAAACAACACCTGCCAGCTCTCCACCCAAGTCTCCAACCAATCTATATCCTGTTGTATTCTCTGATGGTGTTCATCGCTATCCGCAAATCCATCAGCCTTTGTGTCAGCCACAAATTTATTGATGAAACCAGTTATATTTTCCTCCAATCATTGATATATATTATAAACAGAAAGGTCCCAGCACTGATTCCCAAGGAACTTCACTTGTCACAGCTCTCCATTCAGAAACGCAATCTTCCACTGCTACCCTCTGTCTTCTATGACTGAGCCAGTTTTGTATGTGCTTTGCCAGCTCACCTCTGATCTTATGAGACTTCGCCTTACGCACCAGTCTACCATGTGGGATCTTGTCAAAGGCCTTACTGAAGTTCATGTAGACAATATTCAATGCCTTACCTCATCAATCATCTTCGTCACTTTCTCAAAAAACTCCATTTAGTTAGTGAGACACAACCTCCCCTTCACAAAATCATATTGTGTCCATTTATTTCCAAGTGGGCATAAATCCTGTCTCAAAGGATCTTCTCCAATAATTTTCCTACCATTGATGTAAGGCTCACCAGCATGTAATTATCTGGGTTATTCTTGCTACCCTTCTTAAACAAAGGAACAACATTGACTATTCTCCAATCCTCTGGGATTTCCCCTGTAGTCATGATGTGAGATTTGCGAGAAACCTCACAACACCAGGCTAAAATCCAACAGTTACTTGGAAGTAAATGCCACTAGCTTTTAGAACACTGTACCCTCGTCAGGTGAGTAGGGAGTTCTAATCACAAACAGAGCATATAAAGACACACACAATTTATAGAATACTGATTAGAATGTGAGTCTTTACAGCTAATCAGCTAATCAAGTCTTAAAGGTGTAGACAATGTGGGTGGAGATAGGAGTTTACATGGGTAAAAGAGATTTATATTGTCTTCAGACAGGACAGTAAGTGAGATGTTGCAAATTCAGGCAAGTAATGGGGGTTACAGATAATGTGACATGAACCCAAGATCCCAGTTGAGGCCATCCTCATGTGTGCAGAATTTTGCTATCAGTTTCTGCTTAGCGACTCTGCGCTGTTGTGTGTTGTGAAGGACGCCTTAGAGAACGTTTTCCCAAAGATCAGAGGCCAAATGTCCGTGACTGCTGAAGTGTTCACAACAGCAAGGGAACAGTCTTGCCTGGTGATTGTCGAGCGGTGTTCATTCATCCATTGTCATTGTGCCTGCATGATCTCGGCATGGATGTCTCAGCACTCTACACCAGTATCCCTCACAGTAATGGCATTGCTGCAACTGCCTCAATTCTCAATGCCGATAACTGCCAGTTTCCAGATCAGTTTTACAACTCATCCGCTTCATCCTGGACCAACCAATCGATAGTTCCAACACGCCACAGCGAGAAACCGCACCAACCTTCTCAAAAGACAAACACAGGACACAGTGGACAGAATACGCTTTGTCGTCCAGTACTTCCCCAGAGCGGAAAGCTACAACATCTTCTCCGAAGTCTTCAACATGTCATTGATGAAGACAAACATCTCGCCAAGGCCATCCCCACATCCCCACTTCTTGCCTTCAAACAATCACACAACCTCAAAACAACCACTGTCAGCAGCAAACTGCACAGCCTTCAGGAGAACAATGACCACAACATCACACAACCCTGCCACAACAACCTCTGCAAGACATGCTGAATCATCGACACGGATGCCATCATCTCACGTGAGAATACCATCCACCAGGTACTCTTGCAACTCGGCCGATGTTGTCTACCTGATAGGCTGCAGGAAATGATGTCCGGAGGCATGGTGCATGAGGGAGACCATGCAGGCACTACAACAATGGATGAATGAACACCGCTCGACAATCACCAGGCAAGACTGTTCCCTTCCTGTTGGCGAACACTTTAGCACTCACGGGCATTCGGCCTCTGATCTTTGGGAAAACGTTCTCCAAGGCGGCCTTCACGACACACAACGGCACAGAGTCACTGAGTAGAAACTGATAGCCAAGTTCTGCACGCATGAGAACGGCCTCAACCAGGATCTTAGGTTCATTGTCACGCTATCTGTAATCCTCATGACTTGCCTGAACTTGCAACACCTCATTTACTGTCCTGTCTGGAGACAATACACATCTCTTTAATCTCTGCTTAATGTTATCTCCACTCACATTATCTGCACCTTTAAAACTTGATTATCTGATTAGCTGTAAAAACTCACATTCTACTCAGTGTTCTGTAAATTGTGTGTGCCTTTAAATGCCCTATTTGTGATCAAAACTCCCGCTCATCTGATATGGAACAGCATTCCGAAAGCTAGTTGCATTTACTACCAATAAACCTATTGTACCTTAACCTGGTGTTGTGAGACTTCTTACTGTGTGTACCTCCCTTGTAGCCAGTGAGGATACAAAGATTTCTCTCAAGGCCCCAGCAATTTCCTCCCTTACCTCTCTCAGTATTCTGTGGTACATCCCATCAGGCCCTGGGATTAGTCTTCCTTAATGTTTCTCAAGAAGCCTAACATCTCCTCCTTTTTGATCTCAACATGACTCAAACTATCTACGCACCCTTTCCCAGACTCATCACCACCAAGTCTTCTCTTTGGTGAACACTGACGCAAATTACCCATTTAATACCTCGTCCATTTCCTCTGGTTCTACGCATTGATTCCCTCCCCTAACCTTGATTGGGCCAACCCTCTCCCTGTCTACCCTCTTGCTCTTTTTAATTTTTAAAAAGCCTTAGGATTTTCCTTAATTCTGCTGGCCTATGCTTTTTCATGATCCAATTTAGCCCTCCTTATCCCTTGCTTAAGTTTCTTTCTATGTTTTTCCTGAAATCCAACTGGATTTGATTTTTTTGTGGATGTGCAGAATAAAAAGCCCCTTTTGGCAACAAAAGCTGAGGAGGTAGGCATTCATCAAGGCAAGGTAAGGTGCTGTTCTGGAGAGTTGAAAAGGTAGTGGTTGACACCTTTGAGTTGATGAAGGACAAACGCTGAGGAGAGAAGCACTGCTGCCTCATAGCACCAGGGATGAGGTTCAGTTCCCAGTTTGGGTCACTGTGTGTGTGGAATTTTCATCTTCATCCTGTGTCTGTGTGTGTGCTCCGGTATCCTCTCACACTCCCAAGATTTGCAGGTTAGGTGAATTGGCCAGACTAAATTGTCCCTTGGTGTCAGGGGGACTAGCTAAGTAAATGCATGGAGTCTGACATGAGTGCAGTGCACAGAACACATCTGGCTTAAGTGAAGTATTATATTAAAGGTAACATTGCAAGCAAAAGGTTGATCCACTTGGATAATTGACTCAAAATCTCAGAAATAATCAGATCAAGATCACCCAGTAAGGATCTCTGTTAGTGTGTCTTAGGTTTTTCCTTTGGGTGCTACGTCTAAGTGCCCCCTCCCTGCTGACAGTGGAATTGGTGGCAGGTTGCTAATGACATTATCCTGTTGGCGCAGATGACTTTGGCAGTTGTCATCCTAAGCAGATGTTGCCTGGGTGGGTTCACTCAGAACATTGCTGGACCTAAGCAGATGTTGCTGGGTGGGTTCACTCAGAACATTGCTGGACCTAAGCAGATGTTGCCTGGGTGGGTTCACTCAGAACGTTGCTGGGTAACGCTCAGTCGCTGCGGACTTGGAGGATGGAGTAGTGACTGGCGGCAGATGGAGGCGCTGGTGTCCTCATCTGGGCTCCATGAGAAGAGTCCATAGAGACAGCAGCCACCATTCTGAGGTGAATCCTCACCTCCCTATACATCTATGAAGGATGGCCAACTATCAGTGACACTGGTTGACATCGCCTTCTCCCCCACAGGCATTGATGTTCTGAGGTCAGCGCCTGTGTGAGGGTTGCAGGTCAGTGTGCAATCCTAATAACATGTCATTGTTCTCCTGGCACTGCCTCTTCATGAGAGTCACCACTCTCTCTATGGAGGAGGCTATGTGCCCAGGGCTCAGGGTAACTGTAGCACTCATGCTCCACATGGACTCCCCCATGACAGAGCCCATGGCATGCAGATCCTTATTGATCTCCATCAGAAACCGCATGTATCCTGCTGAACATTCAGCATTTGTCACCTTACAGACAAGTCCAGACAATTATTATCTCCCTCAGACTCAGAATGGCCCTAATCCCAACAGTCCTCTGATCACTGGCAATCTGGACACTCACTACCTCTGCCATTGGCCCATGTGAATGTGAAGTGCCCTCACCAATGTGCCCTACCATCTCTCCCAACAAATTAATAGCCACCGGCATGCATGTATCTTCGCTGGATAAGTTATTACCTTCTTAGATACCTGAACCTTTGATGGAGCAGAGGCTGCTGAATGAACACTCTAGCCTTAGGATGCACATGTGTGATCAGAAACTACATGAGATCTGCATGTTTGATCACAACCCTGGATGGCCCCCCTCCTCAGTGTCCAATTCATCAAAATGCCCACTGTGCCATGTATTGAACCTTTTACAGCACAGGATCTAGCTTCTCTGAATCAGGTCATGCCCACTGACCTCAGCTGCCACTTTAGTTCAGGCCTTTTTGGTTTATGGAATGGTCTTCTCCTCCCATCCCTGAACATGAACATATTCCCCCTCTGTGTGATTGCCTCCATCAGAGCTTGGAGGCAATCATCGAAAAAATGGGGCACCTGACACAACTATTCCATCTCCCTACTCGATGGAGGGATACTTGCTGAAGAGGTAGTTGCTGACACCACTAAGATGTCCTCAAACAGAGGCATAGCAACACTACAGAGAAAGCTATCTCCACACCAGGACAATAATTGAGTATTGGCCTTTTCAGAATGAGATTTAGACATCTCCAATGCTTCTGAGTGCTCTCCAATACATATTTGAGAGGGTTTCCAGGAAGTTTACTGCATGCTGCATAGAGGAAGAAGAAAAGGAGCATGAACAAAAGGAAGACAGCAAAGCAAAGAAATGAGGGAAGATTGAGGATGCAAAGCAAGCTGAGGGCAGCAAGACAAAGAATGGTCGTGTTACTGAGCCAGAGAGGAGCTGAAGAGTCCATTCAAGGATGTTCTCATTGAACACACATTCAGCTAATGGTTCTCTCAGGAGATGGTGACTAGACATTTCCCTATCACCGAATAAATCGAATCCTAATAATGATGGCAATCAAGATAACCTCACTCCCAACATAGTCAGCACACATAAGTGCTCTATTGGCTCCTGTCTCCATGTGTAAGAAGTCTATCAACACCAGGTTAAAGTCCAACAGTTTATTTGGTAGCAAAAGCCACGAGCTTTCGGGGTGCTTGCTGCTCCTTTGTCAGGTGAGTGGAAGTTCTATTCACAAATAGAGCATATAAAGGCACAAACTCAGTTTACAAAATAATGGTTGGAATGCAAGATGTGTATTGTCTCCAGACAAGACAGTTAGTGAGATTTTGCAAGTCCAAGCAAGTCGTGGGGGTTACAGATAGTGTGACATGAACGCAAGATCCCGGTAGAGGCTTTCTCATGTGTGCGGAACTTGGCTACCAGTCTCTGCTGAGCGACTCTGCGCTGTCATGTGTCGTGAAGGCCTCCTTGAAAAATGCTTACCCGAATATCCGTGGCCACTGAAGTGTTCACCAACAGGAAGAGAACACTCTTGCCTGGTGATTATCGAGCAGTATTGAAGATAACCTGCAGGAAAGAACGTCCCAGGCATCAACATGACTTATACTCCCCAACGGCATCTTCTGAGACCATTACAACGGAGGAGCATTCAGCCATGTCACTGAACGCACCTTCCCAGGACAATCGAAAGGACAATTGTCAGAGTTATTAGGGCTGACACAACAGCAGTGTCAGCAATCTGCCTCCAATATCACTGCCAACAAAAGTGAGGGGGAGGGTGGAGGAGGTGGTGGAGCACCTTGGCAGCCTAAGTTAAGGTCTGAATTGTCATGACCAAAAGCAATAGCAAATTCCTCAGAATTAACATAGCCAATGCTTCAGCCTCCTTTTATCCCACCCTTGGATAAGAAAAATGAAAAATCAATATTGCCCTTGGCTGATCTAAAAATTCCAATTGATTGCTTTTTTAATCGTCTTAGCCAGTTGATTAATTGTTGGTGAATGCACTTCTGATTCCCGTGCATGCCCATTGTGCAAAATATAGCGTGAGCATGTGATAGCATTGGGGTGCCTGCCCCACATCTTCTCATGTGATTTCACATTCTTCCAGTTTGGCAGCACACCCAAAAATAATGTATAAAACTCTTAACTATAATGTATTAATGCCTCTTGTAACGTATATTCTTCTGTATCATTACAGGGTCAGAACAACATGAGTATGTGCATGACATCCTGCGGGAAATATGGGATGTACTGGAAACAGACATGGAGCAAAATGCCTTGTTTTTACTTAGGTACGATGTATCGAACACAACTGTGTGAAGTTCAGATCGCCAAAAATATTTCCTGAAATATTTGCACGTGGCTATTATTTACTGTGTATTATGTCTAATTTAATGTACTTGGAAGTATAACTTTCATTAATTAGGCACTTTGTTTCCACAGGACAGGATAAATGGGCAATAGTGATTAAAATAGAAGCCCAAATATTAATTCAGGAGCAGTGTGAGACTGTTCTGCAGCCAGAGAACCTCAAAAAAAATGAATTTCCACCAGGCCCTAGCCCATTTAATAGCAGAGCTTGATTAACTATTTTTGCTTTTGTTTCTTGGCTGCAGCCAGCTTGACTGAGAGGCTGGCGGACTTTATGCTGAATGGCCTCAGCCATCATCGCACATGCAGGAGCAGAGAGGATGGAAGGAATGATCATAGATTAGAAGGATCCTTGTAAGATTTAAAAGGAGGATTCAATAAATTTAAATATGATTTAATTAACTTGCAGGCAGCCGAATTACTGGATCCCAAATTAACCCATTAAATAGTTTGAGTTCAACAGAGAGAGATGGGGGAGCAAATAAGCAATATCCAGCAAATAGTGGAAAGGCATTTGCATGCTGGATTCAGTGGTCCTCATTTCTCTTTTGTTGCCATATTTCCCAATTCCACATTTTCATATTTAACCATCAGGCAAAGATTCAGACATTGAATTAGCAAATCATATCAAAGTTTATTGAATATATCCAAATTAAAACAGCAACTAAACAAAAAGCAAAAGTATATTCATCAACTAAACTCTATAAACTCAATCTCCATACTGAGAGGAAGCTGCATCTGCCCCTGAGGATATCAATTATCACAACACTGTGCATCAACAGGGGTCCCCGAAGGAAACTTCAATATCTGAGTTCCATCTCTGTCCCTGGGCACAGTTTTACACTCACAGTCTATGTGCTGACACTCCTCTGCCCCCAAAGATCAAACTAGTTTCACTTGACTTACATAAGATGGCTCCCATTATTTTCTTATATATTTAAAAAGACATGTCACCCCACCTTAGCAAGTGTTGCTGGAAATGGCTAATTGGTTAATAAAGTTCTAATTTAATTTCATGGGTTCTGCATAATTGTGCACATCGCTTTCAACTTAAGTCAATGGGTTTGCTTCAAACTTCACCCCTTATCTTAAGATTTGCAACTAAGGTTGCCTCAGTCAAGTCCAACATGTTCCTAATATGACTGGATCCAACTGAGTTCAGACTTTTTTTCCCCAGGCTGTGTGACATCATTTTTAATCCTTGCATAGAAATGTCAATGAAAAAATACAGAAATCAAACTTATTTGATTATTTCTTTCTTATCCTTTAATTAGAGGGTAATTGAGGCACTTCGTTCTAATGTAATTATCTGCTGCTAGTCAGTGACTACTTCATAGTACTTTATTAAGTTATTTTGTTGTAAAAAGATTAGCAGCATCAACATGGTTTCTTTTCTGTTCACATGTTAGTGCAAAATGGCCACGTTAAGCAGGCAAAATAAATTTTACCAAAATAATATCCAAACTGTAGGCCAGATTACATCTTACATCAGTCGGAGATGTTGAAGTTCTGGGGTGGGGCAGGGGGGGAGGTGTCATTGAAGTTCTAGAGAAACACGTGTGTAAGATCCCATCATGGGGCTGGTGAGGGAGGAGGAGGGGGGTTGGTGGGGAATGTGCAGATACTCAACAGCTGGAGATGAACAGCAGAAGGGAAGAAGCAGAATGTCCAGAATATAGAGATTTGGAGATAACAAGATGAGGGATTAGTTGGAATGTGGTACAAGAAGTATTGGTAATATGGTTAACCAAGTGGAGATGCGGGAGACTCAGGTGTAGATATGGGAGCAAATAAGCTATATCCAGGTGGAATAGGCGGAAAGGCGTTGCTGGATCCAGCAGTCCTCACCACTCTCCAAACTTCCATAGTTTCTGACTCCTCATTTTCATATTGAAATGATTACCCTGCCTTCTGGAAGTGGATGGCCATTGATCCAACATCCTCCCTTAGTTAAAACCATAGTTAGGTGAATACGGTCAGGTTTGAGATTTTTATATCCCATCTAATCCAAATACATCTGTTTTTGGAGTCAGAATTCCCACCTGAAAAATATAAATATGTCACTACTGTGGCAAATGTAATCATCACTTGGAATGATAAGATCAATAAACTAAGCGGTGATTGTGCAAATATTTCTTTAACTCTGTGTTGCTTAACCAGATTATTCTCAGTTCCCCAGACTCTCCATAGAAGTAGTGTTTGCCAAAAAAAACTCTTGAATTGTAGGCTTGTATTAATAGAATAGAATTATATATTAAATACATTAGAATTATTTATATCCCTTTAATGATATTATTTTTGAAGGGTTTTGATTATGTGAAGTAGAAATTTCATATCGATAAAATTGCCCTGTTTAAATTATTTAGAAGCACGGGAACCATCAAGCTTTTGTGGTGCCTGAATTTGTGAACAGAGTATGGCTTTTGGTGCAGGGGAATTTAGAAAGCATGGGTACATGACATTTCTGGACATGATGGAGGAGGAGCAGGAATAAAAAAGATCACAAAATCGCAAAGCGCATAAGGAGGCCACTTGGCCCATTGAGTCTGCACTGATTCTCCCTAACTAAGTACTGTACCTGGGCCCTTTGCATTATCTTATCCCCAGTGGTGACTTATGAAGAGTCAAGACCTTCATTACTTGGTAACATCTAAGGCACTGAGATAACCATATAGGTATGAGAAAGGAAAGGCAGCGGCCAAAATTTACTCATTCTTTGCTAAGTGTTGACTTGGGCAGAAAAGCACCTTATTGGGTTTTCCCACCAAATTTTCAAAAACTTTATCCAAGAAAATGGAAGGGATAGGTCCCAAAATGCCATCTGATTATGCCCACCCTGCCAAAAACTTAGGTTTCTGAAAATCAGGGCACCTTTTTTAAAGGTGTGCGGATTAAAAAATAAAGAAAGAAACCCGTCATCTCCCCTCACCCCCAGCAGCCTCCCACAAAATTCTACCCCACCCCCCCAACTCCACAACACTACTGCAGCAAGGGGGAGTGTCAGGCACCGTCTTGGCATGAACCTGCTTCCCGCTGAAACCTGTCCTCATCTGTGCACATATGGCAGTTTCTATTCACCACGTACATGTCCCGGGGAATATGTGATTGCATGCTGATGTGAATGAACATTGGGAAACAATCAGGAATAGAGGCCTGATTATGAGATTTAAATAGAGATCCTGCTTTTCAAAGTCAGGATTCCCATTATGTCACTGGCGCGGGGAGAACAATCAAGCGGAGAAATCCCACCATCGTAAAAGCCATTTTGTGACCTCTGCTGGCATCTCCACCCCCTTCACCATTTCCAACCCTTGAAAACAGGGCAGAAAATCCCAGCTGAACTTGCAGTTTTGTAATGTTTTTCATTGTGATAAATCATCCCAAATTACTTACAAATGTGGCAGCCAATTTGTACACATCAAGTTCAAATAATGTAAGAATAACAAATATGTGTGGGTTGAGGGATAAAATACTGACCCAACACATCAGGACTTCCATGTTTTTCTTAAGGATAAAGCTGTAAGATCTTATAGGGCCTCAATTCCATCCAAAATTCTATACCTACAACAATGCAGTACTGCACTGGAGTGTCAGCATGGATCATGGGCTTAAGTGTCTGCAATGGGGTTTTAACCCACAACCTCTAGAGAGGGTTAGTGTATGAGGAAGGTGTCTTCCACAAAGTCCTCTTCTTTCAGTTGTTGGTACATCAACATTGACATTATCACTAATGGCTTATTTTTGAATGAAGTTCTGTCCTTGTACCTGTTGGAGACATCTTTGTGACCAGACAATATACAATTCATTGCTGTAATATAAAGATAACAGGTTGTTAAAATTCATTTATGGCAATAAACCAGCATTTATTGCCCATCCTTAGTTTATCTTCAGATGGCGGTGGTGATCTGCCTTCTTGAATCACTGCATTCCCTGACATGGGAGAACATCCACTGTGCTGCTAGAAAGAGAGTTCCAGGATTTTGACCCAGTGAAAATGAAAGAACGGTGATATATTTCCAAGTCAAGATGGTGAGTGACTTGAAAGGGAACTTTCAGGTGGTAGTATTTCCAGATATCTGCTGCCCTTGACCTTCTAAATGGTAATAATCGTGTGTTTGGAAGGTGAAAAGAAGGAAGGTGAATCATGTGAAAGAAGCCTTGGTGAATTCCTCTAATGCATGTGTAGATGGTACACACAACTGCCATCATTCATCGCTATTGGAGGGGACGAATGTTTGTGAAGGGGTAGCAATCAAAGTCTTGGATACTGTCAAGTTTTTTCAGTGTTGTTGGAGCTGCACTCAGCTAGGCAAGTGGAAAGTATTAGATCACATTCCTAACTTGCATCTTGCAGATTGTAGATAATCTTTTGGGAGTCAGGAGATGAGTTACTGCTGACACTGACTGTTCTTGTAGTATTTATATAACTGATCCAATTCTGGTCAGTGGTTCCCCAAGGATTTTGTTAGTAGGGGATTACATGGTGGTATTACAAAGAGTAGATAGTTAGATTCTTTTTCATTGGAGATGGTCATTGCCTGGCACTGTGTGGCACAAATATTACTTGCCACTATAAGCCGAAATCTGAATATTGTCCAAGTCTTGCTGCATTTGGACGTGGATTCTATATATAAAATCCAACAGCATGGTGGTACAGCAGATCACAGGACTTAGACAGATGAGGAAATTCATTGAACTCATCGTTAGCTCATCCATCTAAAACAAATCTATGACTTAGTCATGACATTCAATTCTTACTGAAAGGTTCCAAGCTTCTTGCATCCTCTATACTCCTTTGATGTCCTTCTATAAATTAGTCATTCATTATTTGAAGAAATACTGATACCAACCATCAAATAATCCTGTACATCGCTGCTTTGACTTAGTATTCCCAAGCTGTCATGTACAGTAGCTTTTCCTGATCTACCACATTGGACCATCCTATATGCCTCTGAGTTTTCTCACACTATTCCAAGACTGGGACACCCAGTTTTCTTCATTTTAAAATCCAGTAACCTGGAAGTGGTAATCTTTGTCCAATCTCCATGGTCTGTTTGTCTCCAATCTTTCCTTAAAACATAATGCTCTAGTGCAAGGTACTTTCTCGGCAGCGCCTTGAGTTCTTTTGTGTCTTAATGAACAAAACTGGGAGAAAATATATTTCCCAAATAGCTATTTTGTTTCCTCATTAATTGATGAGGCATATTATCAATGACTTGTGTTGTTTCAAGTCCCAAAATAACCAAGAAGGGTGACTGTACTGGCTCTGTAATCAATCAAATTAAAGAGATAGCTCACAAATTGATAGTGCATTTTGTTGTGGAACACATTACTGTACAGAATAATCTCAGGAGCCTCAAGTACATACTGATCATTTATTTGCCAGTGCGTTGGGAGAGCATTACCTCAGAGAATATCTCTGAAGCAGGAGCTTATCCAACTGAGAAATCGAGGGACATTTATACATTGAATAGCACATAGGCGATATATTGCTTCAAATCCAATGTTGCAGTTTTAGGTTTACATTTAAACAAATACTTTTGTTTGCAGATTTTTATAAAGCAGGGTTCATGTTATCGCAAGCATTATCTACTTTCTCTATCTCATAGAGGCTCCTCCGAATCATTTCCTAGTGTCTATTGCTATTAAGCTTGGTTTTGTACTGCTAGATTTGTCTGCTAAGTCAAGTCTTTGAAGAGTACAGAAGTCACCCAATATACAAGCTACTAGTATGGGACCTGAAGACATCTAACATTTATTAAAACTAGTTAGCTGTCTAATCATGTAAGTGTCTAGCTAACAGTTCCTGTGTGTCTATACCACATTAACATGTGAACTGGGTGTCTTTTACCCTAAATGTGGAGTTTACTTCACCTTTCTGATTCAATAATATAATTTCAAATCTTTCTGTCGGTCCCTTAAGTAAATTACATAGACTATCTAGTCCCTTTGATGTTGTTGTAATGGATTTCTTCCAACTAACCACAGGAGACCCAGGGACAGAGTCAGTATTCAGAACACTGTTTTAAAATTCCAAGCTAACATAGGTTTGTTATTAAACCTTAACCCAAAAGCTTGGCAGTACCCTTCTAGCTTCAAACTGTCTGTTCTTCTAAAAAGTAAACAATCTTGTTGGCAAGTTCTGATGATTTTGCTTTTATTCATTCATGGGACATGGGTGTTGCTGGCTAGCCATCCCTAATTGCTCTTGAACTGACGTTTGCTAAGCCATTTGAGAGTCAAGCACATTGCTGAGTATCTGAGTCATATATAGGTCAGACCAGGTAAGGACAGCAGATTTCCTTCCCTAAAAAACATTAATGAACCATATGGATTTTTCCAACAATCAACAATGGTTTCATGGTCATCAGTAGATTCTTAATTCCAGATATTTTTATTAAATTCAAATTCTACCATCCGCCATCATAGGATATGAACCCAGATCCCAAAACATTAACTGAGTTTCTAGATTAATAGTCTAGTGATAATACCACTAGGCCATCGTCTCCAGTTTTAGGACCTGAGGTATTTGACTAGCATATGCGGGAAAGCAGTGGCCCAGTGGTATTATTGTTAGACTATTAATCCAGAAATTCAGCTAATGTTCTGCAGACCTGAGTTCAAATCCTGCCAGGGCAGATGATGGAATTCATTTTTTTTTAAAAGTTTGGAATCAAGAATCTGTTGATGACCATGAAACCATTGCTGGAGTTGTCGTAAAAACCCATCTGGCTCAGAAATGTCCTTTAGGGACATCATTCCAAGGGTCAGATTAAGATTACTGTGTGTATTATGTAAATTTTCTTGTGTATGTGCAAACATGAGAATGTGTTTCATGAACATTTTTTTTGATCTTCTAGGTACATGTTTGATACAACTCCAGAACTGGCAAAACTGTATCCTTTTTATGAAGATGAATGGAGTAAAACAGTATATGCTGATTACACAACCACATACAGTGACCAGCCTTCCAACTTTTGGTTCGTGGTATTCAGGTATGGACTAAAATCACATTTCTTGGCAACACACCGAAGGTTTCATCTGAGTTGACTTGCATAACTGTTTATCACAGAATCACATAATGCAGAAAGGGCCCTTCGGCCCATAAAGTCTGCACAGACACGAGAAACACCTGACTAATCCATTTACCAACACTTGGTCCATTGAATGTTATGACATCTTAAATGCTCATCCATGTACTTTTTAAAGGATGTGAGGCAACCTGCCTCTGCCACATTCCCAGACAGCACATTCCAGACATCACCATTTTCTGCGTAAAAATATTTTTCCTCACATTCCCTCTAAACCTCCTGCCCCTCACTTTGAACTTGCGTCCTCTAACTAAGGGGAAACTGCTGCTCCCTATCCACCTTGCCAATGCCCCTCATAATCTTGCACCCCTCGATCAAGTTGCCCCACTTCTTCTCAGTCTTTTCTGCTCCCAACGAAAACAACCCAAGTCTATCCAAACTTCCTTCATAATTTAAATCTTCCATCCCAGGGAAACATCTTGATGAAATTATAATTTTTTTTCTGTCCTAATAATAGATCAGAATTTTTTTCAATTTATTAGCCTTTTAATTCAATGATTGCTAATAATTCTTACTACTTTGTGCCCAATCCGCTATTACAGTGAACAGCTCTTGGTTTTACTGTAACTGAATTAGTTACTGGGCAATAGAACAAATATAACGCCATTGGGAATAAATGCTATGTAGCAATTACATGCAAAATTTGGCCCTTAAACATTTTGGTGTGGATATTTCCATGTCCTGTTTTCAGGAAGGCCTTTCAATCCATCTTGGTTCAATCAGTTGGCACTAACAATTCCTAATTGTTTTTTAAATGATTCTAGGGTTTTGTCCTCCACCATTCAATCAGGAAATTTAGTCTCCACATTGATAATAAAATCCAACCTATATCATGGTTTTCTTTTGAGTTTCCTCAACGTGACTTGGTTACAAAGGCCGAAAGGGAAAGGGGTTACATCCATGTGAAGGATTTACACTTTGTTGCATTTGAAGAATTTGCTATTTGTTTTAACAGCACATTTTGAAAGGTATACAATCAGAGTAATTTTGAATGGTTAAATCCTTGGAGTTGCTTCCACTGTGTCACTGTTATACATGTAACTGGTTTTCCATCAGCTATGGCAACAAAGCAGGAGCTACAGCTTAGATGAAATTCACAGCTACAGTGTTTACTTCAGTGATACAGAATGACTATCAACATTACAAAACTCAAATTTTTATCAGTTGCTTAGAAATCACGAGTCAGGCTATTTCTCACTGTCACATTCCTGAGTTATGAATGAACTCGTGCACACATGTAATTTTCACCCCAGGAGTAAGGGAGCAGACTGGAGTTGAGACCAGCACTACCTCGCAAAACGGAACCGGGATGGGAATGGAGGCAGGCAGCTGCTGAGGCTGGCAGACAAGAGGACTGCTGCCATTCATTGTAACATCAGCCCAGTTCTGGGGATGACTTTGGGCCCCCTGATCTTTACCCCTAACCTTCCCACCAGCCTCCAATCCCTCTCTATGTCTCTTCATATCTTGCATGCCATCCATAACCACATGCACCATTCATATACCCAGTTTCCCTCCATTTCACACATATCTCATCTTTCCATTCCTCAAATTACCCATGCCCTTCCATACCCCCATCATATCTCCCCTGCATTCTCCATACTCACTATTCACTAGGGACAGAAGTTATGAGACCTATAATAACACAGGGATGCCTTTGAAATGCTCAAAAATAAATTATCATTCATCATGCCATGGAATCCTGTCTGGGCCCAGCTCTCATTAGCTACTAACCTCCCAGTCTTTGCATAAGTCCAAACTTTAGATGATGGGCAAGATTCTCCTGTATCCAGTTGCATATTTCCTGCCCAGCAAAAAGAGGTGCGTTGCTTGCTAGTGGCAGAATTCTCTGGTCCTGCCGCTGTCAATGAGAATTACCATTGATGTTGCTCCACACTGGCAGGATACCCACGGGCAAGAGTACACTACAGTAGGACCAGAGAATCCCACCGGCATGAATGGCTGGAGAATTCTGACCACAATTAAATCTGGAGCTGCATGTAAGAATTCCCAACACAACTCCTTCCACTTCAGATCATCAATGCAAAAGAAATTGCTTTAGACACACACCATAAACTTAACTCTGACTCCATCATCCTCAACCCAGTAACGCTAGCACTTAAAAAAAATCTTTGCTTCACAGACGTGATGATAGAAAAACACTGCCAAGCGTAATACAGAGACATAGGTGGGATAACCAAATGTTTGATCATAGGAGTGAGTATTAAGGGGGAAAAACAGGTGATCAGCTGGAGAAATTTAAATATTTTTGCTGAACTTCAGCCTAGATATCTGGGTACTTCTGCTTCTGCCGTCATTGTAAGTAACTGCAGGTGGAAATGCTAGTTACCAGAGGAGTTCAAATCTTAACTATCACTCTGATATTGCTAATTTTTAAATGTAACTTTATATGGAAGATTTTAATCCCTTTAGTCAGTTTTTATTTCACTGATGTGTAAATGACATTTGTTCGTGTAAAAGATTTGCAGATGCAATATAATTTATTTTTAATCCCTTCTCTGTCGTGAAAAAAAAATGCTTTTTGAACTCACTCTGCCTTCCTAACTTGCCCCACAAATTTTTAGAGCGGAACTTTCCAGCCCCACTCACTGCAAAACCGGAAAATCCTGCTCGGTCTCAATTGATCTTTGCATGGTCTGCTATGATTGCACTTGTGTGGGATAGGAAAATTCTCACCTTTATGTTGAGAAGGTCTCCCTAAATTTCCTTCTCAATGTTTACCTTCAGCCTGTAGTATAAGGGTTTGGTATATAGAAGGTTAATGTGGGACTAAGTACAATATTGTCCACACAATGATGTTAAAAAAAACATGATCTGCACCTCAGGGTCATTATAGTGTTGGCCAAAACTATGCGTAGAAGCAAGCATGGAGATCACTCCAAGATTGGAACTTTACCTAGAAATATAGTTTCTGATAGACAAATACATATATACTGTTGAGCCACCTAAGGTTACAGATATGACCTTTTGAACTACGCCCAATATCTTACAACATTGTGGCAGTGTTTGGAACAACTCATCCTTGCAGAGACTGCAGAAAAAATTAAAATCCTTGAAAACTGAAGAAAAATTTAAATGACCTGAAGTTCAAGAAGTGAAGGTGCAGAAAGAGATTGTCAGAAAAATAATCCAAAGAAAGACTTGGAAACTGAAGACCAAAATTAAATTGCCCACTGCAGCATGAGATTCCATTGAATCCCAAGGAAATCCAGTTTCAATACCCAGAGCATGCAGAGTCGGGAGACCCAGCTAGACTGAGTCAAAAATGTAAAACTGCTGGTCAAAATAAGTTCTGAGAAAAGTTAAACACTGCAGTGGTCAGAAATTGCCTTCGAAATGGCAAACAGAGAAATTCAATTCCTGAGTCAGTACCTGTACATGGAGCAGTCATGCATATTCCGAGCAAAGAAAATAAAATTCATTCAAAAGTAATCATGACTGAATTGGAACCTTAAAAATGCAGCCATAGCCAGGACTCAATGCTTCTAAGACCCAAGAATATGGTCGTAATGCAGGGAGACACTAACCAGATCCAGAAAACCTTTGTTGAAAAAATTTAAACGCTGAAATTGAAAGCACTATTACTGCGGGAGTCGACCAAAATCAGGAAACGTGGGAAACCTCTTTGAGCAGAAGCATACAGCAGCACCATTTTGGATTTTTGAAAACTTCTGAAAGCTGAACGTGCAATTCAAACATTTTAATCGTGCATTTGAGGTTCACTCATCAAATCAGTTTGGACTTCATCAAGGAAGGTCCTTCACAAGATTGGGGATTCTGGAGAAATTGATTCCTTAGATACACAATTGCTTCAGGTCTGGATAAAAAGACAAATGGTTGAAACATGATACACAATCTTGATTCTTGGCTGAGATCTAAATCCTGGATTTTTGTTCTAGAATGATGCAGACATCTTGGTTAATGGCTACCTCATAGATTTTAGGTGAGCCAGTGTTATGGTCCTATTGAACAAAGAACTATGGCTGACAGGCCTTTGACTCCTAAACGACAGTCACACCATTTTTTGGGCCTAGAGAAATCTGACTTCTGGTTCAAGCATGATTCTGTGTCCTTAAGGCACAGCAGCAAACAGATCTTTGAGCTCATGAACGTCATCCATAATCAGTCTTTTTCTCTCTTGAGCAGAGATATCTGTGTGGCCCTGAATCTCCTCAAAAGAGCATAAGAGATCAAAACAACCATTCTTGTAAATTATACAAAACTGCAAGTTCCTGGGAGCTCCAATAAGGAGGATTCTTTGACTGGGACTTTGACACTGAATTGTCTTCTCCACTTGCCAGTTTGTCTGTTTTCATTGCAAGTCATGATGTAAAGATGCCGGCGTTGGACTGGGGTAGTAAGAACTCAGTAAGAATTTAGAACACCAATTTTAAATCCAACCGATTTATTTGATAGTAAAATTGCGAGCTTTCAACACTCTGTGTCTTCGTCAGGCAAATGCTAAATTTTTACTGAGTTCTTTCATTGCAATTGCCAGAAACCCCTCATTGTTCAAACCAGCTAACTGCTCAGATAGTGGGCAGCACAGTGGTGAGTACTGCTGCCTCACAGGGATCCAGGTTTGATTCCGCTTTTGAGTGACTGTTTGTGTCACATTTGCAAGTTCTCCCTGTGTCTGCGTCTGTTTCCTCCGGGTGCTCTGGTTTTCTCGAACAGCCCAAAGATGAGTAAGTTAAGTGATTGAACAGAATAATTACTCCTCAATGTCCTAAGATATGTCAGTTAGGTGGATTAACCATGGCAAATGGGTTATGGGGATAGAGTAATTTGGGCTCTTTGGGAATATTGGTGCAGACTCAGTGGCCTTCCATCATGTAGGCTAAACATTCGGTAAGTATATTCAGTGATAGAGATTTGATCACCAATGGTGTCCTTCTGCACTGTTGAGATTCTACAGTTATCACAATAACTGGAGTAATGGTACTCAAGAGAGGAACCAGCAAGAAAAAGAGCCTCAACCTCCGGCTCCAAGGCCAGTTGGAGTGACAAACCCTGAGACCATAGATCAGATGCTGTAATCCCAAGCAAGCATGACTGTGAGTAACAACAATCCATTGATAACAGCACACCACATAGCTTAACGTGAAGGTAACCAGGTCACACTCTCCAACATTAAAAGCTATCCTCCATCCTGGCATAGGTCACAGTGAACCTCATGAAAAAGAACAAAAAATATAATAAAGACAAGCTCAGAGTTTGTATTTACCATTATGTCTGGGATAAACCCGTTGAAAAATTAACAAAAAGTGATTCAATGCCAAAAAATGGAAAAAGAGGATGAAATGATACCCCCAATGCCAGAACAACCTCCAATTCAATAAGGCTTTTCTGTAGTGAGAGAGTCTACTATTCCTTTGTGAATAAGACATGCAAGCATCCATTTCGCCTCAACCTGTGAACTTAAACTCATGTGAGGACATGAGGATTGAAATGATGTAAATACATGGAGTAAACTGGGATAATTTGTAAATACATTAAGAGGTATAGTATGAATGTCTGACACATAAAGGGTTAATCTAAGGTTGAATATAGTATCTTCTGACCATGATGTACTCAAGATCAACACCTAGGGGTTAAAGAAGTGTTAGGTAGACAGTGCTATATTTAGAAGCAAGCATGCAGATGTCTCCTAGCTTGGAACTTTACTACACCTATATACATAGTTTCTCATAGTTAATAAACGCTTATTGTTCAACTACCTAAGATTAAAAACACCTTAATAAGTCTTACCAACCAATGTCCACCTCCTTTCCAGCCACTGACCTTAGACCTCAGAGCCACAGCAAAACCATTTTGTTCCCTTTGCTTTCATTTAATAGTGTTTTAACTACCTGAGCTTTGTTTTATCTGCAGAGAGGTTTTTTATATGCCTGTGGACATGTTGATGGTGCCAAAGATTTACTCTGTCCTGCCTTGTGTTCTTCATGTGATCAATAATGACACAGGAGAAGAAGTACCCAGAGTTTTTCAAAAAGTAGCTCCAATCACGTACAGTAAAAATGTGGTAGGTACATGCAGTTGATAGAGATTTGATTACTAATGCATTGTTTTGTGTGGAACTTCTCAATCTGTTATTTTACTGCAAATGTTTCATTCACATTAACAAAAATCTGAATTATAAGTGGCTGCCTAGAACAGTAAACTATTTTTTTTCATCATTTATAGGGTGGCTATACATTCATGGCTGAATGCCAAACAGGGAGTCTGTCAGTTCCCGCTGGTAAATGGAAATTACGTTTGATTGGCTCCAGGCATCCTCTTCCTGTTCTGGCAAGTGATAATGTCAAAAGCAGCTTTTCAATGAAGGAGATTAAGTTCTACTACACTCCAAATAACAAAAACATTATCTTCAGGTAGTCATTAAAAAATTGCTTTGTGGTTTAACATTGCAAGTGCTGACACCTCTTTGAAAATAATTTTGAAAGAGAAATTCTTAAGATGATCGTGGATTATATTTTCTAAGATGAAAGTCTTGTGAAAAGTAACAGCTAGTGACTAATCTAACCTCAAGTACAAAGTGACTTCCAAACGTGATCAGAGTGAACGTTTGCTGGGTCATTTTAATATAATGCTTATGAATTCTAACTGTAAGGAATGCAATTCACTAGCTTGACTTGAAGTAAAAATAGAATCAGAATCATGTTATCCTACCTGAAATAATAGTCAATTTAGAAAATATAACATAAAAGATATGGATATTTTATGAAGATTTTCCTAAAAGCTGAAGTATTATTGAATTTATAGAATGATTCAGTGCAAAAGGAAACGATTCAATCACTGTGTATGTATTTGGCTCAATGGAAGAGGTATCCGATTAGTTCCACTTCGCTGCTCTTTCCCATAATTTTACAAATCTGCTTCAAATATTTATTCAATTCTCTTTTGAAAGTTTATGCAAAAAAAATTTTTCCTCGTGTCACCTCTGGTTCTTTGGATCTGACAACTGTCACCACACCTTCTGCCACTGCAAACAAATTGAACTCAGCTTCTGGAGTCCTTCCACCCATTGATGTCCCTGATTCCCTCCTGCCATCCTTGCCAATCTTGGTTGCACCCTCTCCAAATCCTGGACATTGTTCTTAAATTGTGATGTCCAACATTGAGTCACAACGTTCCAGCCTAACAGTGTTTGATAAACATTTAGCATAAGTTCTTCATCACTGTAGCCTAAGTAGCCTGTGCCTCTATTAATAAAACTAAGGACCTCATGCACTTTTTAAAACAGGCTTTGCAACTTTTTTTGCCATCTTCAAAGATTTATGTTGGTCTCTGTGTTCCTGCAACCTCTTTAAAACTGTCCCATATACTTTGTATTTCCTCTCCTCTTTTTAAAAAATATATTGCTCACATTTCTGTTCTAAATTTCACATAATGTGTACCTGCCCATTTCACCAACATGCCCTGCTCAGCAATTTTTATGTTAAAATAATCAGGAATGAAAGAAATCTTCAAATTTGTGTTACTGGATGGGTAATGGATTTAAATATTTCAGTTATTTAAATGCAATTGTCAAGAATAAAATTGATCTTTAATGAACTGGTAAAAACAGCTAAAACTGATCCTGGCACAAAGCTTTTTATTCTACCAGCAACTCAGTAAAATAAATAAAGACTCGGCACAGCAGTCAGCATTGCTGCCTCAGAGCATCAGGGACCCCGGTTCGTTTCTGGCCTCGAGTAATTGTCAGTGTGGATTTTGCATGTTCTTCCTGTTTCTGTGTGGGTTTCCTTCCGATGCTCCAGTTTCTTCCCACATTCCAAAGATGTTGCAGGTTAGGTAATTCACCATGATTGCCCCTTAGTGTCAGGAGGACTAGAGGGTAAACATGTGGAGTTATGGGGATAGGGCCTGGACGGGATTGTTGGTACAGGCTCAATGGGTTAAATAGCCTCTTTCTGTACTGTAGATTCTGTGATTCTATCTACTAGCTCACCTTGTTTCATAACTTCAAGATATTCAAAAGTGTTTTACAGTCAATGAAATATAGCCATTGATGTAATGTAGGAACTGCAATGACAAATTTGTGCAGAACAAGCTCCTACAAATAGTAACGTAATAATGGTCAAATCATCTGTCTTACGATATTGAACAAAGGATTAATATTGGTCAAGGCACTGTGAGAACTCACCACCTCTTCTTCAAAATATGACCATAATTTCTTTTACATGCACTTGAAAGGACAGAGTCTGAATGTAATAGGCAGCATCTCCAATAACACTACCATCCTCAGTAGTGGTACAGTGCCGGAGTGTTTGCCTAAAATTTGTGGTCAAGTCTCTGGAGTCTAACTTGAAAGTACAACCTTCTAATCAGAGGCAAATGAGCTACCAACAGTTATGGCCAACATGGACAGAAGCACTGGTACGTCTTCTTTTGTCCTATATCCTCCATATGTGTCTAGCAAATAGCAAGTATATTTAAGTTAGTTCCAATGGAAAGTTTGAGCACTGAGATCATATTTCCAAAAAAGGCCCAGATTTTTGCTCAAACGTTGGCTGCACAGAGACAGGAGAATTGTCAGCTCTGCAAACTTCACCTTTAAAAATGGTGGCTCACAGGACTAATTCTCATTCTTGAGGAGGAGGCTAGATTAGAAGTTAGGGCCACCACCTGGAATGAGTGCGAAGGTTGCCATATGTGGAGTCGGCTACACTCCAACATTTGGTTGAATTCAATTTTAAAAATGATTAAAACAAAGAACAATCCTCATTGCTTTCACCTCCCCCCCTTCATCCCCACGGTACCCATGGGAGAAAGGTAACACTGAGGGCTGACTCATGTGTACAAGGAGTGAACCTGCTAAACCTTTTTGTTGCGTTGGCTCTAGTTTCACCCATCAGTTGCACCGTTGATGTAGCACAGAATGCACAGTCACATTGCTGGACATGAAGGGCCTTGAGGAGTGCTATCTGATTCAAGGCTACCATCTACAAAGCCTCTCACAATAGTGTATCAGCTCCTGCATTATATTGGCTGCCATCATGAATGAAGTTCTGCAAAGATGCTTGTGTCAACTCCTTTGGCTCTTTACTGATAAGATGCCCTTCTCCAGACAGTGCCTCATCTCAGTGGCAAAGCATACTCCTCAAGGCTTCATTAACATTCAGAGGAAAATGTCAAAAGGAGCCTGTTGGGGAACTGCACACTCTCATTTTGAAGTGCAGACTTGAAATGATAGAGATTGTTCCACTTTTAGGCAGAATTCTGACTGAGAGCGTTCAGTTATAATCTCACAGATGGTAGCTTCGCACCAGTGGCTCTTCAGCCAAGCACATTATAGCAAATGTCTGAACCTTTGATTCCTTTCATATTGTGGAACTTGCTTTGACTCCTCATGTGGGTCAATTTTCCAATAGGATATACATTCCATTTCATCATCCTCCTCCTGAAATCATGCAGCTATGAAGCTGTCCCGTGCACACCTGTCTCATCTGGCCTGTGTTACGGCCTTTTTGTTTGAATGTCAGCTCACAACCTCATCGCTGTCATTCCCTTCAAGATCCTTTGCATATCGGAAAAATGTGCATCTCTTCCGTCTACTCATCAGGTAAACCTTCCGTACTTTGTAGTGCCAGGTTATGAGGCACATAGCAAACCAGTGGGTCATGACATCCTCAGGGGAGTGTACTGGAGTTCTCAGCCAGATCTGTCCAGGCATCAGACTAGCTTCTTCTGTGAAGTACTAAACTAATCACCAGATAGTGGCAAGAGCCTGTTGTACTTTCTGTCTCCAGGAGTCTAAGACCGCCGGATAGACATCATCAACCACGTCTTTTGCAGGTACCCTTTGCTTCAGTTACCAAGTTCTCCAGGTCCTGCAAAGATTCCAGGATTTGCAATCTATTCAGTATATATAAGTTGTGGATGCTTCCTGGATACCTAGTAAACCTACAAAATTTGTTGTTAAACTTGAAGGAGTTGGAGCTTTTCCAATTTATGCATTGTAGTGCCTGCTGCCAAGGAGCTTTGATAGCCACATAAATGCCATTGATGGCACCCTGCACCCGTGGAAACTCGGAAAATTCAGTGAAAGCTCTGGTGTCCTGGTGTGTTTGATCTCTGTCAAAATTGATGTAATTTGGGCTTTGGCAAGAAAGGGCGTCTGCGACCTCAAAAATGCATTTGTGTGTGGATGCCTGAGAAATCCTACAGAGGTCCACAGTTGAGCTCTGGAATGAGCTAGGGTGTAGAAGTTGAATGTGGCTGTTATTTTCACACCACTGGCAAAAAATGTCCTTTGAGTCCAGATAGTGTCAATTCATATAGAATTTGGCAAATGCAAGTTATCCAATTCCTGTACCATGTGAGGGTCTGGCAACGCTGGTTCTCAGCTACCTATAAATAAGGAAGGCAATGCCAGTACATCCTAAGTGTAGCAAGGTGTCTATACATAACATTTCTGAACTTTTGCACCCAGAAAAGGTATCTTGGGGTCTTAGTTTTCAGGGTTTTGCTTCTGCCTTTGACAAGCCAGCCTCCTCCTTTGCAATCACCTCTTCTCTCACTTCTGTCTTCAATTATACACATCCTGCTGGATTTTAACGTGATGTTGTGAAACTTCTTACTGTGTTTACCCAGTCCAATGCTGGCATTTCCACATCATTCAATTATATAGGCAGCAATCAATACAGACGACATCTGTCTGGTGGACTTCTCTCTGTGGTATATATGAGGAACACACAAGAGTCAGAATTTGTCTGCAATATCATTTTTTTGTCAAAAATTCATGAATAACTGTGGGTTAAAGGCCCTCATTCCCATGTTGCCAAATGTTTGCCACAAAAATTGCTGACACTGTGATGTGCATACCAAAGTGATTCCCCTTGCACAAAACTGAGGTACTGAGGTGAGATTGTTTTGGCCAGGTACCTGAATATGCTGCTTTCATCCCAAGAACTGGCATCTTCATACACAGCACTGTAAGATTAAGAGACCATTAGCATTTCTCATCTGTGCCTGCCTGCTCATGAGCATTTGCTCATTTCAGCCCTTCAACCATTAACCCCTCTTCTCACCCCCAGGTGCAGTCAGCACCAGTCAGCATCAAAGATGCCTGCAGAAACCCCAGCAGCAGTTTTGGTCTCATGATACTTTTCATCTGCGCATGACATCTGGTAGCAAGGTGGTGGTGAGCTCTCATTGCCAGACCACTTTGGACCTTCCCTCTACTAGAATGCAAACCACACCCCTACTTTCTTGCCGAAAGATTGAACATTAAGATTATCCTTCCTCATAGACCTCTTACTCCACCGCCCATATCCTTTGGTCTCACTGATCTTATGGAGCCTATCTGTCAGTTAGTTCATAGGCATTTATTTTGAGGTGGAGGGGCCTATGCCTCATGTCCACTTGAGCTCTCAATATTGTGAGGCCACTTGCACTGCTGAAGACATACGTACCCACCTAGACATTCTAACATTCGCTCACTTTGCCATGTCAGACTGCACCCTGGAGCCTCCAAACCTGCCCAAGGCTACTTCTGTCTTTTACCAGCACTTGTTCTGCAGCTACTGAGAAGTAGGCTCTGGTCTGCTGGGACTGGAGTTTCAAGATAGCTGTCTCAAAATGGATGTGGTTCTGCCACAAAACCTGACATTGAATCGTATGAGTATTGCCCAAGGTAAGGTGGGTGAACAGTCCTCAAATGCAAGTCACCATGGGCAAATCATTTATGTACCATTGTGAAACATACCATTGTGTTTCATGATCCAGTGTGTGATATAATAACCCCAGCTGTAAAGGAACAGTACTTCTATTGCACAAAATTAAGTAAAACAATAACCACAAGATTATGGTGAACACAGCAAGTCCTGACCAGAAACAATATGATATTGGACCTATTGAGAGGCTTGCTTCATACAAGGCTCAGTATATAAACTTCACCGGGTTTGTTAATTACCAATCCCCAGGATGCCCATATAGAACAAGTCCCACGTGGAGGTTGATCAGTGATTCCCCATGCAAGTCCTGGGGTTATCACAGTAGGGATGATTTTGGTAAACAGAGGTCATAATTAGATGCGAATGAATGGAAATGATGATTCCAATATTCGGGAGTGAGAAATGCCACCCTGCCATCTGTGAGGGGCAGACCATCACAAACTGTTTTAATGACAACGTAAAGCAGTTGAGAAAGATCAACTTAATGCAAGGTAGGCCCATTCAAAAGTTTGATGACAGCAAGGAAGAAGCTGTTCGAGTCAGTTGATATATGACCTCAGACTTTTGTATATTTTTTCTGACAGAAGATGGAAGAGAGTCTGAACAGGGTGGGATTCTTGATTATGCTGGTTGCTTTGCCAAAGCAGCAGAAAATGTAGACAGAGTCAGTGGATGGGAGCTGGTTCGGTGATGGATTGAGCTACATTCACGACCCTTTTGTAGTTTTTTGCAGTCTTGATCAGGGCAGGAGCCATACCAATCTGTGATATAACCAGAAAGAGTGCTTTCTATGGTGCATCTGGAAAAGTTGGTGAGAGTCATAGATAGCATGCCAAATTTCGTTAGTCTTTGGAAAAAGTCCTGGCCAAAACTACATATTTGCAGTCAGGAATGGGGTATTTGTGATATGTTGTGAACAAGACCAGAATCATCACAGCTTTTCAAGCAATCAGATTGAAGTTTCATCACTAACCCTTATAGAGTCTAAACCAGAAAGTATAATTAACTTCATCCATTGCAAGTGTAAAATAAAGAGGGAAAGGAACAGAGGATTAAAAGGAAGATGAGTAAAAAGGGACAAATGGAAAGTTCAATAAATGCTCAAGCGACATCTTGATTTTAAATTTCTCATCCTTGTTTTGTAATTCCCAAAATGTCCTCTCCCCTTCCCTTATCTCTGTAATCTCCTCCAACATCTCAACTCATCAAGGTATCTGTGATCATCTAATTTTGATTACTTGAGCATGCTGATTTTAATCAGTCCACTATTAGTAGTTGTGCCTTCAGCTGCCTAGTCTTAAGATCTGTAATACCCTCCCTATGCCTCTTCACCTTACTACCTCATTGCCTTACTTTCCTCCTTTAAGATGTTTGTTAAAACCAACCTTGGGTCATCTGACTTGATCTCTCCTTAAGTGGCTCAGTGTTATATTTTGTTGTATGATGCCACTGTGTACGGTCAAAGGATATTTTATTACATTGAGATGTGGGAAACGTGGCAGCTAATTTCGACACAGCAAAGTTAATAATGCAATAAAAGGCTAGATGCTTGCTTTAGCTTTTAATAAAAGAACACTGGGGAGAACTCCCCAGCTAGTCTTCAAATAATGCCATGGGATTTTTTAGGCTGACCTATGGTAACACATGAGACCACAGTTTAACACTCACTTGAAAGACAGCACCTTCATGTGTAGCATACTCTGAATCCTGCACAGGGCAGGTATGCCTACATTTTGTGTGCAGAATCTTGAATACACAACATTGTCAGATGGTACTAGCAATAAGCCACATCTGGTATTTGACTCACTGCTTCAGGTAAACCATTGGTCCCCAATTTCCTGGGGCCTCTTTCTAGTCTTACACAGTCTTGGAAGATAGATGCAACTAATTGAGGCCTATACTGCATCCTCTCTGAGGAAACAATGGTGTGGGCTACTGTCTAGTCAGTTTTTGGTGAAAGTGGAGGGATGCATTAAATTCAGTTGGAATTACAGAGTAATAAATGACAGTGACAGTTGCCAGATACTGAATTCTTGCGATTTCACAGAGCTTCACTGAGCTCCAGTACATTTTCAGGATCTGGGGAATCAATTTGGAAAATCCCTTGCAGGAAGAGATTGAATGTGGTGGGTGTTGTTAGAGCAAATAAATCATTGATTCCTTCAGCCTTGTTTGCTGGACAATTTCTTGCTGATATTTTGGAAGTTAGGGTAGGTTTTTTGAGATGACACTCCACCAATGGAACATCATCCACTGTCTATGGTGGATCAGGAAATCAGATGTGCTGACTTTGACAATCCTCCCTTCCTGCTCAATGAGACTATGCATGGGGTGGGATGAGGGGAGCAGAACATGATTAAATTGACCTTTTTGTATATACGACAGAGAATTATACATTGTATTATGAAAACTAAAATTTTCTCCTAATGTCTTCGCAAGCCCATAAGCCTCCCTAATCTGGCTTCCAATCCTTTCATGACCCAACATCTGACCTCCTTTCAGCCTGGCTTCCGATCTCCCATTGACAAGGGAGATTTCTCCCCCAACAGCGCAGACTTGGCTTCCAACTACTACCAGTGTATGATTTCCACTTTCATTCTGCGTTTGTTTATCCAAGTGCAGGATGTTCCATGCACTTTGCAGTAAGTGTGGCACCAGAATCTGCTTGCCTTGCTTTCTCTCTCTATCTGTCTTTCTCTCTGGTCTTCCCACTCTTTTTTCCCTTTCTCACATTTTTTGATTTGATGTGATTGAATTGAATTATTAACATCACACATGTTGGGATACAGTGGTAAGTATTGTTTCTTATGAGCTATACTGACAAAATGTTACCATTCATAGAGTACACAGGCGAGATGGAAATGATAGAGTGCAGAATATAGTGTTACAGTTACTGAAAGAGTGGTAGGATCTCTTTCTTTCAAATAATAAGAGGTAGTTTTGAAAGGTATGAGGAAGAATTCTCCCCAACGTGTTATAAGTAGAAAAATGATTGGAGATCTAATTACACAATGGGAGAAATCTTACTTCACCCCTAATCCACCGCTTCTGAATTCCATGAAACCCACCTCCTTTCAGAACCACAGTATCCTACAGCGTAAAGGAAGTTTACTTAGTGTTGCAACAGTCTGTTTTTTTTTTAACTTAATGCCACCTGGTTTATCAACTTGATAGAAATGAGGCTGAGGTACTTTGAGTCTTGCCATTCAGGACAATATTTCTGTATATCCCAAATTGTGTCTCAAGACCTATTGCTGGGCTGACAATATTATATTTTTCTTGACTCTTGTTGCAGGTTCCAGATCAACCTGCATGCAGCCCACCTGGCTACACTACATGTACAAACCTCCAAGCCAGATGTATACGTTAAGCTGCAAATCCTGAATAATGGTGAGGAAGTAGCCAAAACAACTGGAAAAGGCCAAGCCGTGATTCCTTCATTCTTGTTTATCTCAAGCACAGGATATCCCATGGTTTACAGTAAGTGTGGCACCAGACTTGCTTGCCTATCTTTCTCTCTCTATCTTTCTCACTCTCCCACTTTTTCCTTTTTCACTTTTTCTCTCTTTTTGTTCAAATAACAAGAGGTAATTTTGAAGGATATGAAAAGAAAGTTATCCTCAACATGTTATCAGTAGAAAAATGATTGGAGATCAGATTACACAAGAAGAGAAATCTTACTTCACCCCCACCCATCCACTCCTGAACTTTTTGCGACACACCTCCTTTCAGGATCGCAGAATCCAATAACATAAAAGGAAGTTAATCAATAAATCACAACTGGGATTTTTAGAATGACAGTCTTTACTTTCTCATTATTTGAAAAGCCATTGGGAAATACACTATCTGTCCTGTAGTGATTTCACACTCCAATGGACATTAATTAGCTGCAGGCATGACTTAAGCCCCTCATTCCAGAGAAAGCCCTGCCTTCGAGAGCTACCAGTCAATCAGAAGTCATCAGCCTAAAATTTGAGGTTAGGTGGGAAACGGTCCTTAAGTGGTCAATAATTGGCGCAATTTGAGGCTTCGCCCATCCTATCTCTCAATCTTTCCGATCTTACTCTGCACAGTTCTCCATTTCATTCTATATTGAAAACAAACAAAAGAATATGAATACCAATATTATCACTGTAGAAGGAGGCCATTCAACCCATCATGCCTGTAAAAATGTTACATTTAGTCCCATTCCTTTGTTTTTGCTCCCAATCTTGCCATTGTTTTTTTTTCAAGTGTTCACTCAATTACTTGGTTCAAGCAGTGCAATGCTGATAATTATTTTCTCTAGCACTTTCACAAAAACCTTCTGACGCGCCAGTAGGAGGGAGCCGAAAATTGGGAAGCACTTCAAGCAGCAAGACTGCAAGGAGTTCTGCTAAGGCAATAAGTGAATCAAAATCACCAGTTTCCTTAGATGATGGTCTAAGCCGGTTGGTGGATATGGAACAATTACAATCAAAAGTGGTAAGCATTGCCACAAATTCATAAGTTTACAGTCTATCTTCTCTTAAACAGAAATGTTCTAAGATGCATGCACACTACAGCAGGAGTTATGGATCAGCTCAACATTTTCTCGAAGTGAAATTAAGGAAGAGCAAAACCATCAGCACCAATTCCCACTATAGAATCCCTGCAGTGCAGAAGGAGGCCATTCAGCCCACCAAGACTCCATCGAAAATAATCCCATCCCAGGCCCTATCCCCACACCTCATATATTTACCCCACTGACCTACACATCCCACGATAATATAGGCAATTTACACAGCCAATCAATCTAGTCTGCACATGTTTGGACTGTAGGATGAAACCAGAACGCCCAGTGGAAACCTATGCAGACACGGAGAGAATGTGCAAACTCCACACAAGCAGTGACCCAAACTGGGAATCGAACCCGAGTCCCTGGAGCTGTGAGGCAGCAGTGTTAACCACTGTGCCACCGTGCCACCTGTTCTTGTCCATCGTCACTGGCACCATTGCCCAAGTTAATCACTCACTCAGATGAAACCAGAATGCTTGAAGTTTTGGTACTATGTTCAACCATGGGCTAAATCTCAACTCCCATATCCTGTTCATCACCAAAACTGCTTATTTCCGCCTCTCTGCAATCAGTGCATTTATTTCATAGTTTTCAAAACCTGTTGATGTCCCCAGGCATTTTACAGCTCACTATGCCATTTAAAAGATTATGTCAGTGTTGTAACATTAGGAAAAACAGCAGCCAATTTGCATACAATCAAGTCGCACAAAGAGCAGTGAGATCATGACCAGATGTTTTCTTAATGATGTTGGTTGAGGGATAAATACTCACCAGGATGCCAGACACAGCTCCCCTGCTGTTCTTCAACAAAGTGCTGTGGAATCCATTACATTCAGCTGAGAAGGCAGATGCGACCTAGACTTGACAGAAAGAGAGCACCTTTAACAGTGCAGCATTCTCTCAGTACTGCATTGAAGAGTCAGTCTAGTTGAGAGGGGATAAAATTTGTTCCATAATTAAAATAGGGATGAAGGTCTGCGGGAATTCTTACAAGCATCCACAATAACTTTGCCAGAAGAAGCAGGTAAAGCCTGACAAAGCCAAAATTACAACAGGTGAGTGGGTGAACTCAGTTCATCCCGTGTTCCTTCAGACATTATCACATCTTGCATGAAAGACGAAATATAAAACTAACAATTGTCATGTAATCAAATCTCATCTAACCCATTGAAGTTTCAATGCAGTTTGTAAAATTGGTTAATTTGTAATAAGTAAGAGGATATGTGCAAGAATGTTTAAAATCACATATCCCTGTCAGACATCTCATCATTAATGTTTTATTAACAATCTGGTATCCCACAGGTTCACAAATATGTTATCCAAGCGTTAGTTCTTCATAAAAGCTGGCCACTAACTGAAAGCGAATTAGCTTTTGCTGAATCACAGAAGGATGTTGACAGCATTGAGCTTGCAGGTATTGTCATTCTGCTCATTCACTGAAACAAATGGACATGTATACCAAAGTGTCACAAAACACCAAGTTTGAATTCTGTATGACTTCTTTTGATTGTGTGCCATGAAGTGCGATAGTGCAATTCTTACAGCAAGTAGAAATTACATCTTTAATTTGATTTATTATTGTCACGTGTATTGGTATATAGTGAAAAGTATTGTTTCTTGCGTGCCATGCAGACAAAGCATAGTGTTCATAGAGAAGGAAAGGAGAAGGTGCAGAATTTAGTATTACAAGGGTGTAGAGAAAGATCAACTTATTCTCAGGTAGGTCCATTCAAAGGTCTGATGGCAGCAGAGAAGATGCTATTTTTAAGTTAGTCTGCCACCTAGCAATAACTTATTAAAACTTCAAGGGCACTCTTATCTTTCTACAGGTTTATCAACAAAACCTGTATACCTTTTGTTTCATAATAGAAAATCCTATGTCAATATTTTCAAATAGCAAAATCTTGGTTACCATTCATGTTGCAGCTCCAAGTTTCCTGTCACCAGGTGGTGCCGTGGCACCTTTCCATCTTGTTATTCAGCTCCCCAACTGAAGTGCCCTGCCCTCACAGCCACCTTCTCTGTCGCTTCAGTTCTAAGCTATTCCAGAGCACCCTTTTTGGCCAAGTATCAGCCACTGCTGGCATACTTTCCCCATTCGTGGCCTCCATTTAAGCTACTCATCTTTCATATTCTACTAACAGTTCTCAATCTCAAGTTTTTCTGTTACTGTTGCCACGTCTCATTCCGAAGGCTTTATAGCCTGCACATTTCCCCATTCATACCTCTTGACATTTGCCATGTTTGCTCGCTTTGGTCTGCTGTGGACTCTGTTATGGTTTCAAAGACTACATTGCTTCCAATACAACGTCTTTATTGAACTGAATTGAACATGGGTCACCCCAACCCTGTGCTTCATGGTTGAAGTCACGTGACTATGGCAAGCCAGATAGACAATGTATTAATGATTGCATTCCAAAACCTACATGTCCCTCTTTTCATAATAAACAAAAAGCAGATTTGCATGCATATGTTATGAAGAGAGCATATGGTATGCTAGCCTTTATAGGAAGGGGTATAGAGTACAAGAGCTGGCCTTTAATGTCGCAATTGTATAAAATGTTGGTTAGATCTCATTTGGAATACTGTGTTCAGTTCTGGTCGCCTTACTACCAGAAGGACGTGCAGACTATGGAGAGAGTGCAGAGGAGGTTTACTAGGATGCTGCCTGGTATGGAAGGTCTGGGTTACGAGGAGAGGTTAGGCAAATTGGGACTGTTTTCCTTAGAAAGACGTAGACTTAGAAGAGATCTAATAGAGGTACAAGATTATGAGGGGTATAGATAGAGTAAACAGGGTTAAGCTTTTTCCTAGGATGGACTCGAATAGCACGAGGAGTCACAGGCTTAGGGTGAGGGGAATAAGGTATAATTTGGATGCTAGAGGGAGTTTTTTCATACAGAGGGCGGTGGGAGTATGGAATGCGCTGCCAAGTAAAGCGGTGGGGGCATGCACTGTGGAGTTATTTAAGAAATACTTAGATGGGCACATGAACAGAATGGGAATGGAGGGGTATAGAAAACTGATTTAAAATAGGGATCATGAGCCTTGGGAGTTCCTAGGAAGTGTGTAAATAGATGATGATATTGATGTACTTGTTTTTATTCTACAGGTGCTTTGGTCCACCTTGTTGTCTAACAAGTGGCATACACGCGATGGGTTGTGAGAGGGTTGGTCTTCGATTTTTTTTCGAGAGTATCCTAGTGCTTCACATTGTTAGTGTATGTTTGACCTGGACCATTTGATGAGCAACACGACAACTCAGTGACTATCGCTGTGCTGTGCAGATACATGGATTTGGGCCTGTGTCTGTGGGAGTTTGCGCATTCTCCCCGTGCTTGCGTGGATTTTCTCCAAGTACTCCGGGTTCCTCCCACATCCAAAAAATGTGCTCTTGGGCTGATTGGCAAAACAAATTCTCCCTAAATTGTCTCAAATTTGGTTTTTAATCCATAGATCTATAAACATAGACAGGGATCACGGGTAGAGGTGGGAACATCGGGGTGGCAGCATGGGCTCGTTGAGCCGAAGGGCCTGTTTCCCATGCTGTTTTGTTCTTTGTTCTTTGTAACAGAGTGTTACCCAAGTTGCTCACTTTTGCACAGCAGTTCCCATGCATTACCAAACTCTTCATTATTCTGATCAGTTGCTGTACATGCGTTGCATAGTAGTAGTTAAATCATGTAGGTCTCTTAATGTGTGTATTGTCATTGGCTGTACATTTGTGTGATGTTCCTTCTCTGGGAACTTCTTGTTGCTATGGTAACTATTGCAGATGTCCCATTTCCATTGTTGGGGTCGGCGGATCTCTGGGAGTGATGGTCATTCTATAATTTTGCACAAATAGCAAGATCCCATTTTCCTGATCGGGTGCCTGCAGTGAAGGAATAGCTTCTCTAGTTGTTTGTGTATGCCAATACATTTGGTCTTTCATTTTCACCATATATGACTGAGCTGACAACTCCTCTGTACCTGTTCAAAGCTGCCATATGAGCTGACTCCTACTGGGACCATTGAAGTCTTGTAGTATGACTGGCTGTCCAATGCTCAACTCTGCCAATGATTTGGCTGTCTTGTCAAAATGAAATTTGGCTTTTTGCCAATTCACCTTGACTTTTTTCATTCATACCTCAGTTATTTTTATTGATATTGAAAGATTAGTTTTGATACGAAGTGACATTAGTCTTTGAACTGGATTACTTTCCGTGCCTTCAGTTGGTGTGTTTCTCTATTTGAGAAATACCTTGTATATATCTGAGCTAGATTTGCTTGATTTTCTGATGATTGCTTTCGTGATTTTCACTGCCACCTCAGCCTTTCCATTTGACTGAGCTTAGTGTGGAGTTGGTGTCTGGTGTCGAATTTTTCAATCCTTTGTGAAACAGCTGAAATCACTGCTGAACTGGGGGCCGTTGTTACTCATCACAATGTCTTGAATGCTGTAATGACTTTCAGGTGCTCCACTACCTCATTGATTGAAGTCAACTGGTTCAACTCGCTGTAGTCAGAATAGTAGTCCACGATGACAAGATGACCAGTTTCATCCTGTCTGCGATACCATGCGTTATTAGTGATTTGATAGCTTGTTTAGCACCACAGTAGCTGATTTGGTCATTATCTTCATTGCCCATTTTGACCAGTAGAGCATTTCTCTTGCTTTTCTCAGGCTCGATTCAATGTCTTGATGACCTGTATGGATGTGCTTCAGCATCTCTCATCTCTGTAAGGATAATGACTTTATTTCCTTTGTAAAAAATGCCATTTTGGTCTGTCAATGCATCTCTTTATGCCCGATAGACTCTTCTGACTACATATGTGTCCTTGGCACTCTCAGGACATCCTTTCACTACTAATTTTGGCAGCACTTTAAGAGTTGAGTTGCAACTTGTTGGGTAGTTTGCCTTATTTGAGCATCTGCTTGTCTGTTAGATTCAATAACTCCACAGGTAAACAATTTCCAGAGCAAGTCAATGTGCTGCTTCACATTGAACCTGGAACATGTCACATTCAGTTTTAACATCATCAACTTGCCCCATTAGGAGTGCTGTTCTTGACAGCATGTGAGTGATTTGCATCTGTTTCCCCTGCTTGTATGTCACACCCAATTGATAGTGCTGTTAACAAAGTAACATTCTTTGGGGTCACTTTGAAGCAGATAGTTACAGTTTGAGAAAAAAGATTGAAATGGGTTGTAATTGGACTGCACTGTTATTTCGTTTCTCCCAAGCAAGATTTGAAGAAAATTCTTATAAGCAAAACCAATAGCCTAGCATACTTATTCTGAGTGTAGTCTCATTTATGTCAACATCCTGGATGCAAATGCAACTGCTTTATCTTGCTGCATTAAGTTTGCTTTGAAATCTGTCTCACTAGTATCATACTGCAAGGTGACTTCATCATTGATATCATACCACTTCAGCACTGGTGTTGACATGACTGGTTGTTTGATTTTAGTGAACGCTGCTCCCTGTTCTGCTCCCCAACACCACCGCACATGCTTGCCAGTGAACTCACATAATGGTTCACACTGATGATAAATTAGGAAGAAGTTTTGCTTGGTACTTTATAAATCCAACAAATCTTTGCGCTTGCTTTCACATCTGTTGGCCAGTACATCGCTGCTACATCTTGCACCTTGTCAGGATCTGTGCAAAGGTGTTTTGCTGTCAGTACTTTTTTTTAATTAATTGATGAGACGTGTATGTGACTGACTGGCCAGCATTTGTTGCCCATCCCAGTTACCCGAGAGCAGTTGAGAGTCAACCACATTACTGTGACTCTGAGTCACGTGTAGGCCAGACCAGATAAGGATGGTAGATTTCCTTCCCTAAAGGATATTAGTGAACCAGATGTGTTTTTCCGACAATCGACAATGATTTCATGATCATCAGTGAATTCCTAATTCTAGGCAATTTTTATTGAATTCAGATTCTACCATCTGCTATGACATGATTCAAATCGGGTCCCCAGAAAATTCGCAGAGTTTCTGGATTACTAGTCTAATGATAGTACCACAAGGCCAGCACCTTCTGTGACTTATATAATTGAATTAAATTTTTAATTTAATTTGTGCAACTTTTTTGTATTTATCTTCAGGTTTGTTTGACAAACTCTCTCCAGCAGTCATCAAGAAGGCCTCTGGTGTGTTGTTAGCCTTCACTAATCGAGGGATTGTGTTTAGGAGTTGGGAGGTAATGCTGCAACTTTATAAGACCTTTGTCGGACCCCACTTGGAGTGCTGTGCGCAGTTCTGGTCATCTCACTACAAGAAGAATGTGGAAGCTATTGAGAGAGTGCAGAGGAGATTTACAAGGATGTTGCCTGGATTGGGAAGCATGCCTTATGAAGATAGGTTGATGGAGTTAGGTCTCTCCTCCCTGGAGAGATGAAGATTGAGGGGTGACCTAACAGAGGTTTATAAAATGTTGAGAGGAATAGATAGCATCTGAGAATCCACCCTATTTCTCAGGGCTGAAATGGTCGCTACAAAAGGACACACGTTTAAGGTGCTGGGGAGCATGTCACGGGTAAGTTTTTCACTGAGGGTGGTGAGTGAGTGGAATCGGCAGCCGTCTTCGGTGGTAGAGGCGAGCTCCCTGGGGTCTTTTAAGAGACTTCTGGATGAGTACGTAGGATTGAGAGTTATAGATAGGCCTGGTAGGTATGGATATGATCGGCGCAACTTGTGGGCCGAAGGGTCTGTTTGTGCTGTAGTATTCTATGTTCAGTCACACTACATTCTGATTGTGGTCAGCTATGACCTATTTCATTGGCTCTTCACATTCATAGGTTAGTAAATCATCCACTCTAATTTCCACCCCGAGAAGATCATGGGCTTTCTCATGCTGTTCACATTGATACTCTTCTAGAGTTGTAGAATTGCCAAATGTCATGAGCAATTATCTGGAGAATAAATTTCTACTTTCTCAGTAAACTTGCTCTTATTACATGATTTCTTATGTCTAGGACAATTCTATCTTTAATGAGATCATTGTTTAATTGCCCAGATTCATGTGATTGTGAACAGAGTCCAGAATGTAGTTAGAAATCTGCTGCTTTCACCCAGCTTCACTTATAACCAGACTTTACATCTTGAGGATAAAGATCTTAATCTTAGCAAATTGGGTTAAAATTCCTTTGATGAGCATGGAGCAGTGAAATCTCTTTAAATCTTTATTGAAATCCTTTGGTTCTAACCATACCCTCAGCTTTCCAGGTTGTTTCACTGCTGCCAATCCAGCTTGGACAAGTTGCCACTTTGTTGGTTACTCCCTCCTTTTCCAGCTTTTCTGTTTTCTTATTTGGCCTTCTTTTAAGGAAATCTGGAAGTCTTCTTAGCAATTTGCTAAATTGATCTTACAGTCTCAGTCACTTCAAGATGACATTCAACAGGTAGACATCCAAATTCTGTTATCACATCTTTGTAGTCTCTCTGGGATCTATTCAGTGGTCAACATTATGACATGTTGTAAATTGCTTTGGCACATTTAGCATTACCAGTCCAAGCTTTAAACTTGTTCCGGCTGAGATGAATGGCTTTTACGTACTATCTACGATCTGGAAAACCAGATCTTCATTCTTGCCATTGCATTGGGTTGTCAAACTGATTTGTCTTCTTGGTATAAGTATTGTGCCATCATGTGTCCTCAACCTTCCTTTTGAAGGCTTCATTTTTGGATCATTATGTTAAACCACTTTGTACAGGCCTGTGAGGTCTTGATGTTGCAAGACGCATCAGTGTCTATCTGACATCTAAGCTGGAATTTTACTGTCCTGCCGGCCACAGGAATCGCGTTGGGTGAGGGGCAGAACGTGGAAAGTTCCAGTGACCTTGGATGGAATTTTATGGTTTTGGGACGGGCAAGACCATAAAATCCCACCCTTTATTTTCACTTGATGCTCGCCTTCTGCAGTCACAAACCATATATACCTATAGATTTGACAGAACCAACCAGGGCACACTGCTACATTAAAGTCTTCTGATATTTCTCCAGTGGCCATCTCTATGGCTTTGTTTTGCTTCTTTCTAACCAAAGTTTTGTGTGCGAAATGATTCAGTTTCTTGCAGTTAAAACACTACTTTTCCATGCTGCATAGTCTATCTTTTCCTTTGCATTACGTTCTTTGCAATATTTTCATCCTGCCTTTTATCCATGATTGTTCTGCTCTTTTGACCTGGAATGTCTATCAGGATTATGACATTGCTGATCTTCTCTGCCATTCATGTGCTTGAGCTGATGTCTTACAACCTTTACACAGCTGCTTTCTTGAGACTAAGTTTCTCCTCTCTCAGTAGACTTGCTCTCATTGCAGGATTTCCTATGCCTAAGATAAGTCTATCTTTAATGAGATAATCTTTTAATTGCCTGAGTTCACAAAATTCTGCAGGGTGTATTACTGAGACACATACTGATCAATTTTCACCTTGAGCTTTAATGTTGAATACTTATGATTCATAAGTTACATTCACTTGGGGTTTAAAGTGTGCCTTTAAGGCTTTCAAAATCTCTGTTTCTGTTTTTCTCTGTTCTTCTGAGAGATTTAGGATGGAACAAAATTTGTAGCAGTTTCTTCCAAGCAATGTTAAGTGTATTGTTACTCATATCAGCCTGGCTTGTTAATTAAATCTGATGCAATATCATAGTTTCACATTGCACACATGATAAAAACTGCTGCTTTTGCCGCATATCACCTTCCATTTTAACAGGAGCGAGGAGAGGAAAAATTACCTTCATTTTCTTGCTCATCCATTGATTTTCTTACAGCCTTCATTTTGTGCCCGCTTTTCATTGTTAGTAGTTTTTTTAGCAGCTCTGAACATTTTTGTGTTTTTTCTTTGTAGCTGTCATTTCTCATCAGCTCTTTAAAACTCAATCACAGCTGCACTTATTATGCACACAATATTATGAACTCTGAAATTACAGTACTTCTAGTACAATATTTTTATTGAACTGAATGTAACATGGCTTCCCCCAACCCTGTGCCTCATGGCAGAGGTCACCTAACTATAGCAAACCAGATAGGACATATAGTACTGATTGTATTTCAAAACCCATATGCCCTCCTTCTTCATCATCTGCTGTTCACTTATTGGTTTCTACATGCACCCCTGCAATTTCCCATCTGCTGCTTTGAGCTTTTTGTACACCCTGTGCTTGCCCTACTTTTTCTGCCTTTAACTGTGCACTTACCTCAACGCTTTGTCCCACAATAAGACCCAGTTTTTTTCTGATTGTTCATTTGTCTCTGGCTGCTGATAGTATGTTGGTTAAAATACTTACTATACTAAAAATGGATCACAATGGATTAAAGAGCATAGGTATTGTAGTACCACCAGGAGAAACATAACGGATGATGGGCAAGAAAAGGAGATTAGAGGGGAGAGGGCTAATGAAGTGGAAGAGACCAGGACTAATGAAGACAAATTGCATACTCCCCAAGTTATTTTCATATCCCACCCTCAGTTCATTCAAAACACTGCTGCCTAAATCCTAAACCGCACCAAATCCTGCTTACCCATTACCATACTGGTTGCTGATTTATACTGGAACCCAATCTTGATTTAAAATAATTTGCATACTGTATTCAAATCCTGTCCCTTCTCATGCCTGTAACATCCTCCAGTCCTGCAACCTGCCAAGAACAAGACTTTCATCTTGTGAATCGCTGACTTCCTTCATCCTTTATTGGCAGCTATACCTTTAGAATTCCTTCCCTTAATCTCTCTTCCTCTCTTTTTCTCTCCTTCTACTTTTTTAATCAAGCTTTTAGTCACCTTATCTAATACAACTTGTATTAAATTCTTCTCTGATAAAGCTCGTGTAAAGCACCTTAGGATGTTTTACCTCATTCTAGCTACTATATTGAATGAAAGTTGTTGTTACAAAATCTCTGGTGGCTCTTTTTTGTCTGTTCCTGCCTACAATGAAATTCCCTGACTATCCTGATGATTGCACCAGAGACCGAGGCAGAGTTAGGAGTGAAAAGCAACTAGCTTGCATTTTTGAACCTCAATACAAGTATAACAGCTGTGAGAAACAATTTAAATGGAACAAATCCATCTGTCCTTACTTGTGGTGATTTCCAGTTGAAACGATTTGACTCAACAGCCTTGGAACATTGAAGCAATTCATCCCAGAAACAGACAGAAGTAATTTACTTGTCTGTGTTCTGATAAATTAGAATTTTTAACATGATTTCTGTAAATTATTGCAGCTGAGGTCTTTATTGCATTTATTCACAAATATATTAGGAGTGTGGTATACATAATGGCTGAAGAGGCCAAAGGCAGTTCTTTGGGCCTACTTTCATCAGTTTAGACAAACTGCCATAAGGCTCGATCCCAACAACACTTGAACATGACAACTCCCAATATTCCTCGAACTCTTCTCCCTCCAGTTGTCCATGATATGAGTGGCACGGTGGCACAGTGGTTAGCACTGCTACTTCACAGCACCAGGGACCCAGGTTCGATTCACAGCTTGGGTCACTGTGTGTGTGGAGTCTGCATGTTCTCCCCATGCCTGCTTCCTCTGGTTGCTCCGGTTTCTTTCCACAGTCCAAAGGATGTGCTGGTTAGATGTGTTGGCAATGTCAAATTCTTTCTCGGTTTACCTGAACAGGCACCGGAGTGTGGCAACTAGGGGATTTTCACAGTAACTTCATTGCAGGATTAATATTAGTCTGCTTGTGATACTAATAAATAAGCTTTAAATTTCTTTAAAAAAAATTAACTTTTAAATCCTCTCATCTATTGTTTCCAAATCACCAATCCATTTGAAGCACCTGACCACTACACCCTACCCACCACATCACCGCCACCTAACCTTGCATCCCTGTGGACTACATTGAACACCCACCCAGATCCCACTTCCCAGTCTTCCTCAACTTCAAGGTCTCTCAGTCCATTGTTTTCTGAGTCGTTCACACTGACAAATGGAAAACGAACTGTGGTGGAGCTGGAACAATTCCAAGGAAATGTTCCAATTTTGTTTCTCGAAACTGATCAAACTGGGCTGGACTATTCCGATGATTGGATAATTCTTGGTACTTTAAAGAAATGAAGCCCTCCAAAGTAAGCCATCTATCTTTCCTGCCTGTAATGATACAGTTCAGACGCACTTTAAATTTAATCGGTATTTAATTGAAGTGACTTATTTTAACAACTTGATCACTCTTGGGTTTTGTTTTACTTAAGCTGTAGTGCCATCTAGGGTATGAATTTACCACTTCTATCAAGTTTCTAATCCAACACTAGAACTACGTTATCATTGCAGCTCACTGCCAAAGCATTTATTTTAAAATAAAATTGATTCACTTAATGTAGCATTTCAAACAAGTAATTTGGATCTGGGATTATTGGCTGCCATATTCTGCTGGAATGTGCTTAATTGCCTGCAGAGATTAGAGGGAAGCTTCCCAGAACTTTGCCCCAAATTGGTCAAAGGGTTTGAATTTTTCATTTCTCTGAGGAGGTCCTGTGATTTGACAAAGGGTTGATGCAACATGTATGGCTAGGATTGACTGTGAGTCTTTCACCTTCCTTCCCACCTCGTATACAGAAAGAAAGGACTTGCATTTAAGTAGCACCTTTCAAGACCTCAGGATGTCCAAAGTGCTTTACTGCCAATGAAATACTTTTGAACATAATCATTGTTGTAATGTAGGAAATAGAGCAGCTAAATGGCACATATTAAGCATCCATAAACAGGGATGGAGTAATCATGTCATACTGTCATAGAAGTCTGCAGCATGAAAACAGGCCCTTCGGCATTCCGCTCTTTTTTAACCACTAAGCTAGTCCCAATTGCCCACAATTGGCCCATATCCCTCTACCCCATTTTACCCATGTAATTGTCTAAATGCTTTTTAAAAAATAAAATTGTACTTCTCTCTCCTACTACCTCCAGCAGCTTGTTTCAGACACTCACCACCCTCCGTGTGAAAGAATTGTCCTTCTGGACTCTTTTGTATCTCTCCCCTCTCACCATAAACCTCTGCCCTCTAGTTTTAGATTCCCCTATCCTTGGGAAAAGATGTTGATTATCCACCTTATCAATGCCCCTCATTATTTTACAGACCTCTGTAATTTTATTCCTAGGCCTCCTCTGCTCCAGGGGAAAACGTCCCAGTCAATCCAGCCTCTCCTTATAAGTCAAACTGTCAAGTCTTAGTAGGCTCCTAATAAATCTTTTCTGCACTCTTTCTAGTTTAATAATATATTTTCTGTAATAGGGTGACTAGAACTGTACACAGTATTCCAAGTGTAGCCTTACTAATGTCTTGTACAATTTCAACATGACTTTCCAACTCCTGTATTCAGTGTTCTGACCAATGAAACAAAGGATGCCGAATGCCTTCTTCACCACTTTGTCAACCTGTGACTCCACTTTCAAGAAGCCATGAACCTATATCCCTAGATCTCTTTGTTCTATAACTGTCCCCAGCGCCATGCTATTGTTTGAGTAATTCCTCAATAATACACTGGACTGGTTTAGGGCCTTAAAGTTAGATTCCTGAGGTAAGGAATTCCTGGACTATTTGGGTATTTTAACCGTAGCAGCTGGTAGTAGCTCATTTCAAATCAATCCAGCCTTAGAGTTAAACATACCAGCCAGTATTTTTCAACCATTCCCACCAGCATGATCTTCCAGTCCCAATGATGACGAACCTCCGTAGCAGTTTCTTGGCAAACAACTAGAAATTCTGTTGACAGCAGCAGGATCAGAAGCTCTTACTGCTAGCCAATAATGGGCCACTTCTGCTGCTACAAAACATGCCACATGCGGTGCAGAAAATCCCAGAAAATGTTTAGGTTATCTACTTACCTATTTTTATTTATTCGGTTAGTTTTATATTTTAAACTTTTAACAAAGTCAGCTGTGCTATCAGCCATCTCAAAAACTGAAGTGAAACCTTAAATTGTTCCATTAACTAATAGTAATTCACAATCAGGATTTGCATAGGAATAAAAATAGCAAATGACAGAAAAACTCAGCAAGTCTGGCAGCAGAGAGAGAAAGCTTAGCATTCTGAGCCCAGTATGATTTCTTCACAACCTGGGGGGGGCGGAGTTTTCCCATGCTGCCTGCCAGGGGAATCGTCGCAGGTGGGACAGAATGATGCAAAAGTCCATTAACCATGGGCAGGATTTTCCAGCTTTGGGGCAAGCGTAGCCAGAAAACCCTGAATAAGAGTCTAGCTGGGTTCAGTGTTTGGACCCTTACGGATAAGGGAAATGGCTTAATTTGTTTGAAGTTATCCCTTTTTTTTAGGAGGGCTTTTAGGGATTCCTCCCCATCCCTAGCTCCTGCCAGCATTAAGGGACTTGTGGAGGTGGGAGCAGTCGGACAAGCGACAATGTTCTCATCCAGACTCAACCCAGCATAACTGCCTAGATCTCAACCAATCTATGGAGTTTAGGTCTCCAAGTGATGACAGTATAGGTAGAAATATAGAAATTATTTGTTCTGAAAATGAATTTCTGTAGACTATTGTTTCATTGTGTATTTGAGAATCCCATTATCAATACATGGTGCCTTGCCAAACAATAAGCTGAAAATATACAAAGTCCACAATGTCATCTATTGTTATGTTTATGTCTTGTTTGTTAAGGGAGGACTATCGATCCCACTTTTCCTGAAACTGAAGAATCAAAGCCCTCAACAGCAACGAAACATAGCAGAAAAGGAAAGGGAGCTGATAAGGACAAAGGAAAGGAGAAAAGCGCACCAATGAAGCCAGAGATTCTGGTACATTTTTTTAGTTTGTGGAATGAACAAAAGAAAGCAGTGGCATAGTGGTAATATCGCTGGACTAGCAACTCAGAGACTCAGGACAATGTTCTGGGGCACTGGGTTCAAAATCCCATCAGTCAGATGGTGAAATTTGAATTCAATAAAATATCTGGAATTGAAAGTCTAATGACGATTATGAAACGATTGTTGTTAAAACCATCTGGTTCACTCATGTCCTTTAGGGAAGGAAATCTCCCATCCTTATCTGGCCTGGCCAACACATCACTCTAGACTCACAGCAATGTGATTGACTCTAAATGGCCCTTTGAAATGGTGGGCAGTTAAAGATGGGCAATAAATGCTGGCCCAGCCAGTGATGCCCACATCCCATAGAACTGAATTTTTAAAAATCCACACATTTCAGAATGAAAAACTCTGTAAGTACAAAGAATTTTTATATGCATAGGCCAGAAGTTTACCACCAGAGCAGACACGGCTCACAGAACAGAATTCTCCGTTAATCTGTGGTGGGATTTTACGAGCTTCACTCAAACAAAGTTGTAAGACACCGACCGTAGTGTCTTTCATGACTGTAAGGATGTTCCAAAGCACTGTACAACCAATGAAGTTTTTGACGTTCTAATGGAGATCACATAGTTTGCTAACAGCAAACACCCACAGAGAACAATGTGATAATAAGTAGATATTGATTGAAGGACAAATATTAGCCAAAAATCAAAAACATCTGTCCTGCCATTCATCCTAATAATGCTAAAGGATTTTTTTGCCTCTGAAAGGACAAGTGAGGCATCATCTGAAAGGCAGCATCTCCAGTGGTGCAGCGTCCCCTCAGTACTGCGTTGAAGTGTCAACCCAAATCTTGGCGCTCATATTTCAGCAGGGAAGTAATAAATATGAAGATTAGCTATCTTGAGAAGCAATGGAAACAGAAGTTATTGGAAAATCCAGGAACACAGGAACAATAGGCTGTTCTGGGACCATGCTCCCTACAGCCTTGGCTTTTCTCCATTTCCTTTAATATCTTTGGATAACAAATACTAAGTAGTAGCAGGATAATTAGAAAATTCTGGTTAGAAGAAATGTGTTTTGGGGAAGCTTATAAAGGTAAGGAGAAAGTTATCACAAAAAAATCATGAAATCCCTATAGTGCAGAACACGGCCATTTGGCCCATCAAGTTGACGCCAACTATTCAAAGAGGACCTTAGCTAGGCCCATAACCCCATGCATTTACCCCACTTATCCCCTAACCTACACATCTTTGGACAATAAAGAACAATTTAGTAAGGCCAATTCACCTAATCCGCACATCTTTGGAGCGTGCGAGGAAACTGAAGCACCTGGAGAAAACCCACATAGACATGGAGAAAACGTGCAAACTCCATACCAAAGTCACCCAAGACTGGAATTGAACCCAGGTTCCTGGCACTGTGAGACAGCAGTGCTAACCATTGTGCCACTGTGCTGCCGAGATGAATCCCAGAGTGTGAGACCAAGTCTCTCTGAAGAATTTTCCATTGATGAGGAATGACATATATGCACAAGAAGTCACAATAGAACATCAAAGAACAGGAGCTAAGCTTTATGCTGGAGTATAGGGTAATGAATATGTTTTTGACAGACAAGACTGAACTGCATGGGTACAGAGCATGAATGGTATTTGTGGGCTTTTATTGGTTATCTCTTTATAAGTTGCCATGTAATGGCAAATACTGATAAGTTTTGCAAAAGTAAAATACAGCAGATGTTAAAAATCCAAAACTAAAACAGAAAACTCTGGAAATGCTTAACAGGTCTAGCAGCAACTTGGAGGGAAAAACAGAGTTATCAGATCAATGATAGGGCGACACATTGGAATAGTGGTTCCCACTGCTGCCTCACAGCGCCAGGGACACAGGTTCCATTCCCAGCTTGGGTTACTGTCTGTGTGGAGTCTGCATGTTCTCCCCATGTCTATGTGAGTTTCACCCCAGTGCTCCAGTTTCGTCCCACAGTCCAAATATGTGCTGGTTAGGTGGATTGGCCATGCTAAATTGACCCTTATTGTCAGGGGATCTAGCTAGGACAAATGCATGGGGTTGCAGAGATAGGGTTGGGCAGGATTGTGGTCGGTGCAGACTTGGTGGGCCAAATGCCCTTCTTTTGTCCAGAAGGATTCTATGATTCATCATCAGGTCTGATGCACTCATTGCTGTGCTGAAACTTGCTGGCAGGTTTCTCTACATTACCACAGTGACTACATTAAAAAGTCTTCATTAGCAGTGGAGATAGTCATCTTTCCATTTATTATTCTTGTTTCAACCTTTAGACTATTTCCTAATGTTAAAGAAAGACGTGGTGCAATATTTGATGTGATTAACTGAAATGCACACTATTGGGTTTTTTTTTTGTTTTCAGGTGCAGCAGATTGATATCACAAAGCCTCACTTTACTCTTCACTATGTCACTGACTATAGTGAAAGTGACTCCGTTGAGATCAAGAAAGATACTGAACGACAGGATGAAATCCTTGCTATGAAACGAGCTTGGGAAGCTGCAGAACCTGGAAGGGCTTTCAAAGTAATTCACTGTGAACTGACTAATGTTTTATATCTCTATTGTTAATGATGCATGTACCTCATTCTTTATGCAAAACTATTAGACTCTTGAAGAAATGATTTGCATTTATAAAGTACCTTTCACAACCTCAGGATATCCCAAAGTGTATCACAAAGTGCCTGCTCTATTTTGAAGTGATGTAGTGTAGACAAATGCGGCCACCAATTTACTTACACTTCCACAAATTTCATGAAATAATGATCAGATAGTCTATTCTAAATTACATTAATTGAGGGATAAATATATGAAATTCTGTAGCACACAGATCAACTGCAGCCCATAAATGTGGCTTACTTTCCCATATAACGCTCTATTTCTCTGTCCTCATCAGAAGAGGTTTCTGACTGCTCTTCTTCCTCTAGCTGATGTCACCTCTGCATGTGAGACTTCTGCAAATAACAGATAAGTTTCCCTTTTGCTTACCCTCTCACACAGAGCTATTTTCCCACCACCAGAATTCCAATACATAGCCTCCAACGCAATTCTTCAAACTGGGCCCATTATTTTGCCTGCTCCAGTGGGCTCCACAAAATTCTGCTCAATGATATAATCATAGAATCCCTGCAGTGCAGAAGGAGCCATTTGACCCATCCAGCCTGCATGGACACCAATTACAGCCCTATGCCTGTAAACCCATATAGTTGCCCTATGATTCCCCCAACACAAAGGGCCAATTTAGCAATGGCCAATCGATCTAACTTGTACATTTTTGGACAGTGAGAATAAAACCAGAACACATGAAATGGATCCAGGGAGAATGTGCAAACTCCACACAGATAGACACCCAAGGCTGGAATCAAACCCACATCCCTGTGATGTGAAGGAATAGTGCTAACCACTGTGCCACATTACCATCCTTTGAAGTATCTCAAAGGGAAATGGTCACATTAAAGCCCACCAAATAATGACAATGAGATGGAAGGGGATATCTGTAGAGAGTTAATGTTAGTACAAACAGTAATATTGGGAAATTTTACCAAGCTCAAGCTCGACTTAGTGATGGCAACTTTCTGAAACATGAGGTTTTCTCATGAGATGATGGAGTTTGCTCTTTGGGGGTTGATTCTGTGTTAAGCTGCTCCTGATGTAGCTCAGGACCTCACCCTGGCATTTCAATCTCTGCTTAATTTGCTGCACAGTAAGACACTGGGCTGAGAAGATACATGTTTCAGTGGCTTCTGTTTTCCTTCGGCCCTCTTCTCAGCCTGCTGAGCTTTTCATTTCTGTTTGTGTTTTCCAATGCCTTTCCAAACAATCAGCCTCCAGAGGTCATTTACTGGCAGTGAATATCTCACTGTTGACAGCATCAATATTCACCACCTTCATACCTCAATTCAGGTATTCCTTATTGGACATATAAATACCCAAGAGCCATTATCCCACTGGCATTTACCAGGCAGAAGGTCTTTAGGTATATGGTTTTCATCCATCCATTAATCATGGGTAAGCCAGCGCAGGTGTCATTGTCTTAGTAATAAATGCATGCTGATGGCACACTTCAGGACCTCTTGGGTTGATGACTTTATCCTGCAGGCGATACAACAGTATGTCTGATAAGCAAAGGTGGAATTTGTTTAGCCTAGCAGTCTCACCACTGTAGAGGAGTGCACAGGGCACCAAGGTTTTGTTAACTCACAGTTTTGTGTTTTCAGTCAGGTTGCTGTTGTTCCACGCTCTCTTACTTAGCTTGGATATAAACTGAAGATTTTATGATGTTTAAGTTTATTTATTAGTGCCACAAGTAGGCTTATACTAATAATGTGTAATGAAGTTACTGTGGAAATCCCCTGTGTGTTCATTTCAGCATCAAGTGGCAGATTGCTGGTGATTGTGGAGCATTGATATGTGAAGCTATCAACAACCCCCAGCGTCACATGTCAGTGCTGATATATGGTGGTATGGCAAAATTCTGGACCGTAGCATTTGTCTCCCTGATACTGATATTCAATGCAAATTTTCTACAGGCATAAGAGAGGGTGTTCAACATGTCAATGTGAGTGTCCAGCATGTGGTGGAAGAGAGTTAATATGCTTTCTGCTTTTATGTGCCTGTTTGTTTCTCATTTTCAGCCTACATTACTGACTAGCAACAATGTGTACATTTTTCGCTGTCAGTACAAGACAGACCAGGATAATAGCAGTGTCTTTGGCATGAAGAGTGCTTTTTGGACCCCTTTCTGCAGCAGCATTTTTCAACAAGGAAAAAGCAATGTTTGATTTAATTTGATATGAAGTGGAAAAAAAAACTGGTATGAAAATAGGAGAACAATTGGGAAATAACCACAACATAGTACAATTATAAGAGGATGTTCCCAATATGTTTATGGCTTCTTGTTTTCAGGATGTAGATGATCCTGGCAAGTTGCCACTTATTGTTCACTGTTCTTTACTCTGTGAAGGTGATGGTGGGATTTCCCTTGAACTTCTTCAGTTCCTATGGGAATAGTATACCTACCTTCAGGTTAGGTAGGAAATTCCACGATCTTGATTCAGCAGTGATGAATGAACAGTAAAATACATGCAATCTGTAGCATCTGTGACTTTGAGCGGAACTTGAGGTAATGATGTTTTTACAGCATCATTATCTTTTTTTTGTTCTTGATGGTTGAGTAGCAGATACTTTTGAGGAAGGATTGATGAGCTGTTGCATCAGTGTGTTCTGTTGGTGAATGGGGTAGATATTGGGCATGATTTTCTTGGCCCCCTGTGCTGCTCTAGTAGGTAGTAGGCAGGAAATGTCAGTGCGTGGCCAGAAATGGGAATTGCAACCAGAGTCCAGTTGGCTGGTGGGCTATTTTTTTCCACATAATCATTCTTGCACCAGGGAACAGCATGAAGCTGATCACAATACTCAAAAACCGATTTGATTTTAATTAGCAAATCTGGGACAGTATTGGCCAGAATTGTTAATGTTTCTGACCCTGCCATTGGAGATCCATACTGGCAGGGATCACTTTTGGTCACCAGCAATGGGGATCAGGTGTTATGGCCTGGCTGGTGGGGCCAGAGGTCATTGAGGCTCACAGGAGGTTGAGGCAGAGAGATGCTGCTTGGGCAGTGCCAAACTGCACAGCCCATTGGGCACTCTGCCAGTGCCAGCCCAGCACACTAACATTGCTCAACAGGCACCAAGCAGTGCCAAAGGACCAGGACAGATGGGCACTGCCAGATAAGTGGGGGGGAAGTAGGCAGCACGCAGCACAGTGGTTAGCACTGCTAGCTCACAGCACCAGGGAACTGAGTTCTATTCCAGCCTCAAGTAACTGTGTGAATTTTCTACATTTTCTCTGTGTATGTGTAGGTTTCGTCGGGTCTTCAGTTTTTTCCCACACTCCAAAGATGTACAAGTTAAATGGACTAGCCTTAATAGATTGCCCCTTAGTATCCCAAGATGTGTCAATTAGATGGACTAGCCATGATAAATGTGCAGGATTACAGGGATAGGGTGGCAGGAGAAGGCTAGGGTAAAAACTCTGTCAGATAGTCAGCACTGTCTTGATGGGCTGAGTGGCCTCCTTCTGCCCTACAGGGATTCTATGAATCTATGAATGGAGGGAAGCTCTGCAATGGACGTTGGGGACTGAGGGCTGGTGGTTAGTGGTGGGCACAGTAAGAAGTCTGACAACACCAGGTTTGAGTCCACCAATTTATTTGATAGTAAACTCACAAGCTTTTGAGGTGTTTCGACCTCTTCGTTAGTGAATGAAGTGTTCTGGTCTCAGACAGCGCATATAACATATAAATAAATAAATCGGTTGGACTTAAACCTGGTGTTGTCAGACTTCTTACTGTGTTAACCCCAGTCCAACGCCGACATCTCTACATCATGGCTGGTGGTGGGACCAGTACTTGGAGGCTAGAGTTGGCCATCAGGAGGCTGGCTATTGGAGGGGGAATGTTGGGTGGATGGGTGGTGGGGGGGGGGGGGGGGGGGGGGGGGCTGTCCCAGCAATTGGGAGGCTGATAATTGTGGGGCATGATGCACATGTCAACAGAGGAGATTGGGAAAATTGGCATATGCACACTGGCCCTCTTAGCACTCTGATGCCAGTCTCTCGGGCAGGTTTAGGCCCCACCACCCCTGCTGGCGTAAATAGCCTGACAGCTGTTATAGTGCAATAGTACAAAAAATTAATTAAAATATGCTCACCCAAAAAAAAATGAGTAGGAAAGTCTCCGTTTTCCCGCCCATGTGGCACTTACTTTTTTTCTGGGAAAATCATGCCCATGAGCCCAGTGGTAGGAACAAGTAGTGAAGTGTTCTGTGTTGACTTTCTTTCTTGTTGTGGCTACACCTATCCAGGTGATTGATGAGCATTGCATCACCATCTCTTGAATTGTAGACTTGAAAACCTTGTAATGAAAATAACGTAAGTTCTTCAGTAAGTGAATGATCTGCTTGAGCAGATGACCACATGGCTATGAAGTCAAAACTTTATCCCAGTATTATAGACTAGTTAAGATATCTAATATCTATATTAGTTTGCTATGTATAACCATGGACCATTCCATGGCTCTGTAATCTTGGAGATGGAATCTACGAGTTTTGAAATTAAAGTTCAGGTTGGTAGGTTTACCTAGATAGCTATCTCTGTAGTGAGGTTCTGGGTGAAGTTTAGTTCCATGAAGACAGCTGCTATACAAAGAATGTAGAAGAAATGCATATTTAGGTGTTGGATAAGAGACAACTGGTTTTGTCCAAAGACAATTGAAAGAGGTATTGTAAACTATGTACAATAGAACATAGTTGCCAAAATCTTGCTGTTGTTCACGCCAGCGAGATCTTATGGTCCTGCCAATGGTGCATCCCCACTGCAGGTTTCCCAATGGTGAGGTGTGTGTTTAACAGGAAATCCTATCGACAACGGAAGGACCATAAGATCCTGCCACCAGTGAGTAGTGTGCTGCCTCCCACCACCACAAAACAAGCCGCAGTGAGAGATAAAAATCCCACCCAGTGTTCTAGCAAAGCACTGCACCCTAACTTGCCGCTAATTATTGTCTTTCATGATATGGCAGAAGAATTAAGTAATTGGGGTCAATTAACCTAATTCCCATTCTAAACATTTATTGCATAGGTACTGAAAAAAGCGTCCACTATGAGGAAATTTAAATATATACAGATCAATCACATCTCTGCATTATATCTGTTTATATAAAACTGTAGTCAATCAAAGGAACTGGAATTTATAAATGGATGTATATCTGCTGTTTCTAAAACATTTTCCCTTCTTTTGAAGTTGTTGTCTAGAATAGACTTTAAAATTTAAGGAATATGTTCCTCCTTTCATTCTAGTATATGCTGGCCCACCTCCTATCCTGCACCCAATATAAATTTGAGTTCATCCAAATTTCCACTATCCATGTTCCAACTTACACCATGTCCTGTTCATCCATTATCCTTGCTCCTGCTGATCTACATTGGTTCCTGACCCAGTAACTTGTCAAATTTAAAATGGTTTTCCATGTTTTCCAATTCCTTTATTACCACACCTGTCCCAACCTCCGTAACCTTCCCCAGCCCTATAGCTCTTTGAGATCACTTACGCCAATTCCAGCCTCTTGCGGATGCGTGATTTTCATCTCTCCACTATTAGTGGCTGCACTTTCATTTGCCTAAGTCCTAAACTCTGAAGTCTCTTCCTTCAACCTTTCCCTCTTCATTTCTCTCTGAACCTTTAAAGGATCATTAAAATCTACTGAGTTTGAGTTTTATTTTATTATTGTCACAATTAGGCTTATATTAACACTGCAATGATACTGTGAAAATCCCCTAGTCACCACACTCTGATACCTGTTCACGTACACTGTGGGAGAATTTAGCATGGCCAATTCACCTAACCAGCACATCTTTAAGACTGTAGGAGGAAACCAGAGCACCCAGAGGAAATCCACGCAGGTGCAGGGAGACTTGTGCAGACTGTACACAGTCACCCAAACCAGGAATCGAACCCTGGTCCCTGGTGCTGTGAGGCAGTAGTGCTAACCACTGTGCCACTGTGCCACCATACCTCATACCTCTCTCACCAAGCTTTTTGTTGCCTGTAATATCTTCTTATATGAATTGGTGTCAATTTTTTTGATAATTTTCCTGCAAAGACCCTCCCTTTGGAATTTTTGCAACTTTAAAGATGATTGTGAGTCCTTCTGTGCACTGGTTAGCTGCTGCGCTTTCTATGTAACACGTCAAAAGTACTCAATTGGCTGCAAAACACTTCGAAACACCATGAAGTCATAAAAGATGCTATATAAATAAATATCTTTCTTTTACTTCATAATAGTGAGATAGATAGTGGAGAAAGAATGCGCCACACAGAGAGGTCAAATAGACTCAATTAGACTTGAAGCATTCAAATGGTTTTGTCATGTTGTTTTTAAAAGTGAATTCAAATTTCAGGCTGTTCATTTTTATCTCCTGTATTGTTTTTCTCTCTAAATGTCAATACAACCAAATAGTATAGCCTGAAATATAGGACCCATCAGATGTTTTTGTTTTGCCAAGGTGAGAAGGCAGGACTGCACGAAAGGCATCCCATAATATAGAAGTGAGGGGGGATGGTTAAATCCCAGCATTATGAGAGTGATTTGTTAACTTTGTTATCTTGATCACATTATGGAAATAATTTAACTCTTAGTTGGTAGAAAGCAGAGACCTGCTGGTGGAGGCTGACAATGTGTTGATCATGATCAAAGGTAGTGAAATAGAATCCAGATCATAAAATTGATCTTCGATGATATAGGTACAGTTCCAGTTGGACTACTGTAGATATGTTACACTGAATCCACAAGTCTAATTTTCTATCTGATTTTACGGATATAATTTTCCTAAGCAAGGAGAGGCACGTTGAGTTGGGATCCTAACATCAGCCCACCTTCTTCTAGCTTGCACTGTGGTAGGTTCCCAGTTCAGTGGAGAACTCTCTTGTATCAGTCAGGAAACCAATTTAGCAGGCAATTAAGTCCTTTGTCAATACTGCAGTCTAGATTTTCCTAACAGTGCATGGGTTCCATGTTGTTTCATCTCACCAAAAAGTGAATGCCCAGAGGAACTCGATGATAGCTACAACTGGCTTGATATTTACTTTATTTATTAGTATCACAAATAGGCTTACATTAACATTGCAATTAAGCTCCTGTGAAAATCCCTTCATCACCACACTCCGGTGCCTATTCAGGTACACTGAGAGAGAATTTAGCATGGCCAGTGCACTGAATCAGCATATCTTTTGGACCATGGGAGGAAAGCAGGGCACCCAGAGGAAACCCACACGGACATGGGGAGAACATGCAGATTCCACACAGAAGTGACCCAAGCCAGGAATCGAACCCAGATTTCTGACACTGAGGCAGCAGTGCTAACCACTGTGCCACCGTGCTTCCCATCACCCCATGTTGATAGCAACACTATAAAATCTGACATCCAGAGACCGGTCTGAGAACTCAGAGGCAGGTCTTACCTCACACTGCAGCAGTTTCCTCCTATCTACTGGTACGTTCACTCAGTAATGCCATTGTAAGCCCTGCCTAGGATATTTTTAAGTAGAGGTTCTTCACTATTTGTTTTGGCTCAGTACCCCACCTGTTGGGCACTGGAGGGACAGTAATGGTTCTTTAACTAAGAACTACAGCAAAGTTCATTAATTATTCAAAATTTCACTAAGGATTAAATCCATAAAAATTCAGCCTCTCATCTCAGGCAGTAAGATGAAGGTTTTTGTCTGCACAGATTTATTTGCCAAATTCACAGTAGGTCATGTTCATGTTAAAGAAAGTGCATTTGTAAAGCCTTCACTATATTAATTAAGCTTCGGACTTAATCTCTTGACTGCTGCTTGGATGGCTTTTTTACCTCTGGTTCAGTAGTTCCGAGTCTATTTTGTGACTTACAAAACTCATTTAACACAGGTAAATAGTTTAATGTTATACTAAGGGAATGTAGGAGATGGTAAAATGTATTTTCACCCAATTAGTTCAGTAGAAACTAGATGCTAAGAGTAAGATTGCCAATGTTCTGTTAAAAGCGACTGAGTGACTTACGTGCTGATTTCCAGCCTGCAATTTTACAGCATAGGAAACCATTCTCTTTGGGAGAATAATCCAATTAATGCCAATCCACCATTTTTCCTCATAGTCCTATTAGCTTTTCTTTCCAGTGTGCATTCAATTCGTTCTTGAAAGTTATTATCAACTCTGCTTTCAATACTATTTCAGGAAGTGCATTCCAGATCTTAATAATCTGCTGCATGAAAGAAAACCTATTCATCCTTTCTTCACTTCTTTGCCAATTTTTGTAAATCTGGATCCTAAGCTTTCTTATTCTATGCATTCTTAATTTTTCTGCATGTATTGCACATGAAGAAATCTTCTATCTATACTTTCATTTTGTTTCTGCTCCTCAAAAATGAGTGAATGAAAATGCAATTTGTAATGAACTCTGTCAAAATGTTTTTGTGCCCATTGTCTCCCAGGCCTTACAGCTTCGTCTGCATGTCATGAATTACAAAACAATAGACAGTGCATTCCAGAGTGGGAAGGAAGGCGAAACTATCAGTGAGGTTTCTTCTGAAGGCGAACTTGGTGATGCAGCAACACAGGAGAAGCAACTCATAGGTACTGCTTAGACCACATGAGATTAGAAACAAGTTTAACCCATTGAGCCCCTAAAACCTTTTCCATCAATCAACTAAGGATGGTTGTTCTATATTTTATATCCTTTTGCCTGTCTTTGTTATATAAATCTTAATGCCCCTACCTAACAGAATTTTATAAATCCCTAAATACTGGGAACCTTGAAGATCTGAAATAAACACAGAAAATGCTAGATATACTCAACAGATGTGGCAGCATTTGTGGGGAAAGAATAGAGCTAGTGTTTCAAGTTCAGTACGACTCTTCAAATGATAATTCTAGTTGTCTCTCCATAGATGCTGAGCTTTTCCAGCATTTTCTGCTTTCATTTCTATAATCCTTATTTTGACATTTTCAACTGACAAAGTCTGAACTAGTTTTCCTTTCCAGTGTACATTCAATTCCCTCTTGAAAGTTACTATTAAATCTGCTTCCAACACACTTTCAGGCAGTGCATTCCAGATCTTAATAATCTGCTGCATGAAAGAAAACTTATTCACCCTCTCTTCACTTCTTTGCCAATTTACGTGATTTTTTTTGGAGGCGTTTTTTCAGATTTCCACTACACATTGCATGAAGCAATGCTTCCTGAGATCGCCATCTTAACAGTTGCATTCTAATTTTAAGATTATGATTATTTGTTCTGTACTTCACCAGAACATTTTCCCCTCTATCTACCAAATAAATTCCTTTTGCCATCTTAAACGCTCAATTAGATCACTGCTAAATCATCTATATTCAATGGAATGCTGTCCATATATCCTGTCCTCATAATTTAACTCTTCAAGCCAGATATCATTTTGGTGAACCTGCAACATACTCCCTTCAAGGCCAATATATCCTTCCCTATGGTACAATGCAGAATTGAGTGTAGTACTCATTGCTTTTCCCTTTTTTGCTTCTGATACTTGGTCATTTTAAGTGTCAAGAACTTAAATAATATACATAATTTAATAAATGATTCATCCCTCAACTTTTGCAATAACATTCTTCCAAAACTATCAATTTCCCAAAAAAAAATTGTCTCAGTAGTAATCAATGGCTGAAAGGAAATTGGCCTTTTGAATAACACAGGTCTTGACCTGTGCCAAGATCCAGTCATGACACTCTAGCATCCAACTTCATGCAGGCACACAGTATGCATAGGATAACTGGAGTGGAACTGGCAGAATTTTGGGAAGGCAATGTCATCTAATGCTTCAGACAACTGTAACATAAATCTACTCTTTTCTATTCCATCTCCAATATAGAAATGCCAACCTTCCATTTGCATTTGAAATTACCTTTTCTAGCATCCAAAAACTAGATGCTACTCAGTTCCAGGTGAATGGGCAAGAAGTTCTCTGCTGAAACAGTTTGTAAAAAACAGAGCTGAGCAGGGAAAAGTCCATTCAAAAGCACATCTCAGGGCTCAATGACTTCATGAAATAAAATAAGAAAATATGCCCAATATCATTATGAGAAACCAGAAATACAGAACTTTCCTCTGAAACACTTTTCCACTCATAACTAATTGAACTCTGGCATTGCCGAGTGATTAAGGCAAGAGAAGATTTCAATCAGGCAAGAGCATGGAATCTCTGTGAGTCTGAACCTGGTTTTGTAGTGGGATGTGGACAATTCTTGTGTCTGTCTTTTTTTTACAGGCATCAATAGGTGAATCAAGATTATTGGGATGATATTGCCTCTCCAAAATCCTGCCAGTTCCAGTCCAGTTGCCCAGTACATACTGTGCACCTGCATGAAGCTGGCATCTTAGCATGTCATGACTGGATGTTGGCACAGGTCGAGACCTGTGTTATTCAAAAGGCCAATGTCCTTACAGTCATTGATTGACATAAAGATAGTCGTCTTTTGGGCAATTGACAGTTTTAAAAGACTGATACTGCAAGAGTTGAGGGGTAAATCATTTATTAAATTATGTACATTATTTTGAGTACTTGATACTTAAAATGACAAAATATCAGAAGTACAAAATGGAAAAGCAATGCAGGATACCTTGGTTTCTTCTGACATGGGGCCAGGAATATGTAGTTCCATCAGTGTACAAACTTCCAACAGCAATTGGAACCTCTAATTGGCCCCATGATCTTGTTAATCACAGCAATAAAAGAAGTAGCCAGGCTGAACACAGCAGGTCATCATCAGAAAGATAACATTATGTATTATGTAATACATAATTCTTGCCATTGTAAATTATAGTTTCATCCATCTTGCTGTGATTAATCCCACAGAACATTCATTGACATTTTGTAAAGTATTTACCCACTAATATCATTTCTATTTATCTCTGTATTAACTTTTGGTGACTGTGTTTCCCACAGTAAACAGTCATTGCTGCTTATAGGAATGCTGTACCATTTGAGGAATTTTTTATTCTGACTTCTATTTTTAACATTAAACTGACAAACTTTTACATGAATTCTATTTTCTCACATTGTTGTGGTATTTGTTAGCTCTGCCTGCAGGGAGTGAGTCTACTCGGCATTCTTTGTGATGAGCTCACGATTTTGTTAAATGCGGTTCATTGAGCTGTAACAAAAAACAGGAGTTTTTACGATTAATAATCTTGTTGACTTCAGATTGGAAATACTATTAGGGCATGTTACTTTCCAAATGTTCAGCATTCTTGTTTGAAGAGAGAATTAACCTATTTAAATATTTTTGGTGAAGCGTAGCAAACTCAAAACATTAACCTGTCTTTTCTGATCACAGTTGCTGAACATTTAAGCATGTGAGAAATTCAGACAGTGTGCACAGGTTTTTAGTGTCAACTCACAAGAGGCTGACTTTGAAAGTTGGTGAATTGTTAACTTATTTCTGTTTGTTCTCTGTGTGTAGACAATTCTCAGGGTGTTGAAGAAACTCAATCCTCAGATGTTTCCAAAATGTCAGATGATTTAGCTGAAGATAAGAAATGGACCCATTATTTAAGGTATTTAGATGCAAATGTGTAGCCAGTCATTTCAAGATAACTGGGTTTCAGCTACAGTATCCAATATTCTATAGCTGTGCCATATTGAATATAATTAATTACACGGCTGGAGGAGAATAGTGAAATTGATCTTGGCCGGTAGCTCAAAACAGACGACAGTGAATTTTCAGCCTCACTTCGCCAATTAAATTTCCCTGCCCTACTACTGGTAAATATCAGGCACTGAAAATTCCAGAAGCTTGCTTTGCCAGCGCAAAAGCCCTCAATCTAGAGCTGAGGATACTGACTCACATCCCAAATTGGGGGGATGTGGTCACTCAAATGACTGGGATGGCACATCATGTCCCAGGGGCCCATTAATCCAGTGACCAGTGTTTGAGACGTACTCAGCTAATCTGACTGAGGGATGGGGCATGAGATCTTTTGAGGCAGGATGCACCTTTTTATTTTCTACAATGGGAGCAATCTAAAGCTCCCAAACCCCTTCTGAGGGGCGAAAGATGCAATGAAAGTGTGATTTCTTTTTCTTGTAATAATGGATAGCCAGTATTTTGAAGCACTCACTAATTCTCAGACTGTCTGTAGTGACATGTTTTATTCCTGATTTGGCAGTCATGTCCTTGGTAAGATTAATCCTTTTTTGTTCTTCTTCGTCGCTTGCCTCCTGCTGAAACCAAATTTCTGTTGACACAAGATATCACATTATTTATTTCTTCTGAATTCCAATTTTATTTTTAGCAGGAATAAAAATGGACAGAGGTGTCAAGGAACGTTCCCACCCATCCACCTATCAATGTACTATGGGAGGATGTAGAACTGTTTGTGTTGTTACGAATCACGGCAACTGGTAGGAAAGCAAGTGCATACAAGAAGGAAGCTCTTATTGTGGTCATAGAGGAGTGGAACACAAAGAGAGTGGAAGTTCTTCCTGTTGATGGATCTAAAGGCCAGTTACTGGTTGCCTTAATATTCACATAGATGCAGCTGAGATGCCCTGAATCTTAAGGGTTCAGGGTAAACACATTCCTTTTAGAGTGAAGGATAAAGCTGGCAGAAGTAGAGAGCCCTGGATGACTCAGGATATTGAGGCCCTGATCAGAAGGAAAAAGAGACATGACATGCATAGGCAGCTGGGATCAAGTGAATACCTTGAAGAATATAGGGGCTGTAGGAGTAGAGTTAAGAGAGAAATCAGGAGAGCAAAAAGGGGACACGAGATTGTTTTGGCAGATAAGGCAAAGGAGAATCCAAAGAGCTTCTAAGAAATACATAAAGGGCAAAAGAATAACAAGGGAGACAGTAGGATCTCTTCAGGATCAACAAGGTCATCTATCTGCTGATCCACAAAAGATGGGTGAGATTCTAAATGAATATTTCTCATCAGTATTTACTGTTCAGAACAACATGGATGTTAGGGAACTTGGGGAAATAAATAGTAATGTCATGAGGAGTGTACATATTAAGAGAAGGAGGTGCTAGAAGCCTTAAAGCACATCAAGATAGATAAATCCCCAGGACCTGATTAAGTGTATCACAAAGCATTGTGGGAGGCTAAGGAGGAAATTAAGCATCCTCTAGCCAAGATACTTGAATCATTGATAGTCACGGATGAGATGCCTGAAAATTGGAGAGTGGCAAATGTTGTGCCTTTGTTTAAAAAGGGTTGCAGGGAAAAGCTGGGAACTACAGGCCAGTGAGCCTCATATCTGTGGTGGGTTAATTGTTGGAAGGTATTTTGAGAGACAGGAACTACAGGCATTTAGAGACGCAAGTACTGATTAGGGACAGTCAGTATGGCTTTGTGAGTGGAAAATCATGTCTCACAAATTTGATTGAGTTTTTTGAAGAGGTAACCAAGAAGGTAGGTGAGGGCAATGCAGCTGATGTTGTCTACATGGATTTTAGCAAGGCCTTTGACAAAGTACTGCATGGTAGGTTTTTGTATAATGTCAAATTTCATGAGATCCAGGGTGAGGTATCTAAATGGATACAAAATTGGCTTCTTGACAGAAGCCAGAGAATGGTTGTAGAGGATGGTTTTTCAAATTAGAGGCCTGTGGCCAGTGGTCTGCTTCAGTGATCAGTGTTGGGTCCATTGTTATTTGTCATTTATATTAATGATTTGGATGAGAATATAGGATGCATAGTTAGTAAGTTTGCAGATGACACTAAGATTAGTGGCATAGTAGACAGTAAAGAAAGTTATCTCCAATTGCAATGGGATCTTGTTCAATTGGAGCAGTGGGCTGACGAATGGCAGATGGCATTTAATTTAGACAAATGTGAGATGATGCATTTTTGCAGATTGAACCAGGGCAGGACTTACTCAGTTAATGGTAGGGTGTTGGGCAAAGTTACAGAACAAAGACATCTAGTGGGTACATGTTCATAGCTTCTTGAAAGTGGAGTCACAGGTGGACAGAGTAGTGAAGAAGGCATTCAGCATGTTTGGTTTCTTTGATCAGAATACTGAATACAGGAGTTGGGACATATTGTTGAAGTTGTACAAGACATTGGTAAGGCCACATTTGGAATATTGTCTGCAATTCTGGTCACCCTATTATAGAAAGGATATTATTAAATTAGAAAAAGTGCAGAAAAGATTTACTAGGATGCTACTGGAATTGATGATTTGAGTTATAAGGAGAGACTGAATAGACTGGGACCTTTTTCTCTGAAGTGTAGGAGGCTGAGGGGTGATTTTGTAGATATCTATAAAATAATGAGGGACACAGATCAGCTAGATAATCAATATCTTTTCCCAAAGGTAGAAGAGTCTAAAATGAGAGGGCATAGTTTAAGGTGATGGGGAAAGATGCAGAAGTGTCCAGAGGGGCAATTTTTTCACACAGAGGGCAGTGAGTCTCTGGAAAAAGCTACCAGAGGTAGGAGTAGAGATGGGTACAATTTTGTCTTTTAAAAAGCATTTAGATGGTTACATGCGTACGCTGGGTATAGAGGGATATGGGCCAAATGCAGGCAATTAGGATTAGCTTAGGGGTTTTAAAAAAGAAATGGACAAGTTGGGCCAAAAGGCTTATTTCCATGTTGTAAACCTCTATGACTGTATGACTCTATGAATCCAAAGATGGTGGTGAAACCCACTACCCTCAGTGCCTGCAAGGCCCCACCTGTTGAGTGTACTGTGTGCCTCTGAAAAATAGGGCATCAGTGCCCTGTGGCATGCCATTGTTTACGAAAGGAGTCAGAGTTATCAAGACCACAGTTACTTTGACAGCTAGTGACAGAGTTTAATTACCAGTGCTGTGAGGTGTGACAGTTCTATGTCAAGGACACAAATATCCATGACTATCCACTTGGAGAGTCACTGCCTCCTCTACCACTGTTCCCCAGATAGCTGCATCTTAGCCAGAAGATCCTACCCTGAGCATTTGGCCTTTATGTCTTGCCTGCTTGTCATCTCTCTCCCTTGCTCTCCTGATGCCTGGGGTCTGCTCTTCCTGAGGAGGGTGTTGCTCCTCAACACCACTGGACCCAAAATCTGACAGTTGTTCAGGCATCCTGTGAGCAGGTGATCCCTGACAATCTTTCTTGGCAGTCATGCTCCTTTTCTTAAGTCATCACAATGCCAGAAGGATGTTGACCCCTTTGTACTTCCCAAGTACTTAGTGCCTATAATCGGCACCATTGACACTCTTTGCTCTTTTATGAGGCCCTTGTAATTTCTTAGAGCAGGTCTGGCTCCCCACTGTGTGTCTGCCTTGATTCTGCTGCTCATGAACTTCCAACAAAATACTAACAAGTCCCTTAATGAGCTTCCCATTGCCCTGACTTAGGCTTCTGTCACTCAAGTCAGCTCCAACCACATCACACAAACAAGGATTGCTTTGACCTGCTGTCAAAAAAGTTATCTAGGAGTTTTTCACAAACATTTCACAAGATATATATAGCATATATACAGGTTGTGCAATAAAAGAAAGGATTAAAAAGTGAGTAGTGCCACAGCTCACGAAAATGCAGCCAATCTCAAGTTTATGTTATGTGACGCCAATGTATCACAGATTTTTATGTGTACTTTGGAAGAAGTGCTTTAGCTATCATGACCATAAACTTTGAAATTGTCTTCTGAAACCTCTCAGCCTTCTTTCCAGTAAGATACGCCTTAAAACCTGCTTCTTTGAAAAAACGATTGGTCACCTGTCCTCATCTATTTTTATGTAAATTCGTATCTCTATTAAATAACAAAAAATTCAGTGGCTCTGGCAGTGTTTGTGCAGAGAAACATTTCAGTTAGCATTTCAGTTCTAAACCATCTTTTGGAAAATTTGATTGAATGCCAGTGTTGATTTGCATCCATACCCCAGAGATGGACAGCATCACTGGCTGCTATCTGTGTACCCCATGTGGGCGATGAAACCTGTGCAGGTAGCAGCTGGTGGCATTGTCTGGACCCCTCACCAATCCATCCAGGGCAAGATTTTACAGCCATGCTTATCCAAAACCAAAAATATCCTGCCCAAGGTCAATGGACCTTTGTATTGTTGGCCGTCCACTTGCTACGATTCTCATAACGGGCAGGATGAGAAAATCCCCACCCTGCCCACCACCCTGCCAAACCCCCATAGTGTGCAAAAGATTGCTAGAAGTGAAACTGCACAAACAAATTTCTTTCCAGTATGTCCAACCTGGGAATTTCTCAGCTCATAAACTCTGCAATTCCATGATAAATAAGAATTAAACCATAAGACTATAAGGCATAGGAGCAGAATTAGACCACTTGTCCCATGGAGTCTGCTCCGCTATTCAATCATGGCTGATATTTTTCTCATTCCTATTCAAATTGTTAATGTTCAGAGAGATGCTAGTTTGAGCTGGGTTTTTTTCTCAACAGGACTACTCGACCTACACCAATTCTTGTGGATGAAACTGTTATTGAAGAACAGGGGAAGAGCAAAGCGGAAGAAATTCGCAGGTTCCGACAAATACGAGAGGCGGTTCTCCAAAAGCGAGAAGTAGAAAGACAGGCTCGCTATCAGCTGAAAGCACAGCAGCTGCAAATGTATGAGGATTTGCAGGTAAGGTCCCTTGTTCCCAGAAATATTCCTTGCAGAGAGCTCTTTTGTTAAACTGGAAAATGAATGTCTTTTTGCAGCATGTGTTCCAAAGAAATTTCAGTGGCTTTCAGACTTAGATTATGCACAGGACAACCACTATAATACCGAGGCAATGCTACACCGCTGGAAGGGCCATGTTGTTGATAGTCTCTATCTGCCCTCCCAGTGGTTGCCCAAGATCCTGCAAAATATTGTAAGTTCTTTTTGTTGTCTTTGCAAATATTTATCCCTCGACTAAAATTAAGAAAACAAGATATTGGTCATTAACTTCGCTGTGGTTTGTGGGACCATGCTACACACAGACCTGCTACAACTGTGTAAGAAAATTTTTATTGTGCAAATCTAAACAATATTACTTTATTTTGCGCTTCCAATCGCCATTGAGAGTGATCAGAAGGATCTGCTCAAAGTTGCCTTATTAAAGCCGCCTTTTATACAGATGATGCGAATTTATTCAAGTCTGTACGGAACTAATCACATCAACCATCTTTTATACAGGTCTGATCAGTCAAATATATTCAATTTTGTACAGATCTAATCACATTCCTCAATACAATAGATTTCCTACATTATTTATGCAGTAGGTCTTTACCAGAATATAACTACACCCATAATCAAATTAGTTATGTGCTCGTAGCATTTTGTTTTCCTGAGCATTCCATTCTTTGTATGCCTTCATTTTATTTAAGTCATGCTATACTCTCTGACCCCTATCAAGCCTTACTAACCCATATTTTCTGAGTTAGCCCTTTACTTATATTCTACTTCTCACCACTTTTCTGATAGTGTGAGAGTGACTATACTTCAAAAGTGTTTCACTCACTGTAAAGCATTTTGGGATGCCCTGAGGTAAAGGAAGAAATTGACAAATGCAAGTTCTTTCTCACAGTGAGATTACAGGATCCGAAGTTCCCACCCAAAGTCAGTTTCCCATCTGCTCACAATGATCCCCACAACTGGTGGGACTGGAAAATCCCAGTCTCTTTTTTTCTCTCATTTGTTCCTCTTTCATTATCCCCATTCTCCAACTCCATTTTTGTTATTTAAACATTATCGTGTTATGTTAATTTGTTAAATTTCATCTCAAGTTTTTGTTTTAAAAATATTATCAGCAGCAACGATTTCCTCAGGGTTTTGCCCTTACCACATCAGAACTTTGATGTAAACCGTTTTTACACCAGACTTCCACTGTGTAGCAGTTAAAACACGAAGAAAATTGCTGCCCCAAATATTTGCCTTGTTTCTTCTCTGTCCAGATCAATTTTAGAAATGGGGCCCATCATTCCTCTGATTTTCATTTTGAACCAGAAAGTTAAAAAGTAATACAACTCGAGGAACATTTTGCATAGAATCTATGGCACAAGAACAGCTATTATGCCCAACACGAATAAGCTCCACACAAGCCTTCTTCCATCATATTTTATCTAATTGTATCAGCTTATCCATCTATTTCTTTCTTCCTTGTTTACTTATGTACCTATGTTATTTGTCTCAACCACTCTGTGTGGCAGCAAATAATCCATGTTTTAACCATTCCTTGAATAAAGACATTTCTCTTATTAGTTTTATTAGTAGCTACAATATCGTAGCTTTGGACTCTCCTACGAGTGGAAGCATCCTCTGTACTTTTGCCCAAACAAACCTTTTCATAATTTTAAAGAATTCGGTGTACTTGAACAGGCACCAGGCGAGCAGAGGGTTTTCACAGTAACTTCATTGCACTGTTAATGTAAGCCTATTTGTGATGCTAATAAAACGAATAAATAGGTTCTCCTTCATCCTTCTATTTTCTCAGAAAAGAGACCCAAGCTGTTCAGACTCCCATCATAGTTCTCATGTTATTTTTTAAAATCTTTCTCCAGTGATTCTATTTTCTTTTTATATCAGGCTTGATAAAGATAACTGCCATTACTCAGCAAATAATTTGCTCAACCGTACCAGAAACCCATTTAGTCCACGGAAGTTATCTGATCATGATGTGCTTAGAACTAACTTTACTCCAATATCACACAGGGCAGAATTTTACTATGATTTGTCTGAATGTCAGGCTTTGACTGAAAAAACCAGAGTGTATCTCTCCAGAAACACAACCAAGCTTTAGCCAAATTTTCTGGCACTTGGTGCATAGAAAATCTGATGAAGCAGGGCCATCATAAATCCAGCAAAGGCAGCACCACAGAGATCAAGGTGCCTTCTTTAAAGGCACCCTCATCTGTGCTAAAAAAAACTTCCTCTCACTTTTCCACAAACGTGAAGGACCCCTTCCTACAAGCACTGGGACAGCCCTTCACTACACGGAAAAATCAGGGGGTCTCTCCCTGCAACACCCTCCTAACTTCATTGCAATATCAGGGCACTCTCCCTCCCACCCCCGCCCCTTGCAATCTTCTGCCCTCTCCACCCAAAAATAAATATAAGGGGAAAGCTCCACTCCCTCCCCCCCACATCACGGGGCTCCCCAGAGAGCTCACCTGTAGCACAGGTTGGCACTGCCTGGTTGGCATCGGGTGTTCCCCTCAACTAATTCTAGTTCTTGTATAACTTATAAATTTGCTGATACGTCAGCAAGATATAAATACTTAGCAAAGTGGGAGGGGGAACATCATATGGCTGGAAAGCTGTTTAATAATAAGACCTCAATGTATCCAAGGTAAAGGGCAGGAACCTCATTACATCACCAGCAAGGAAGTGGAAAAATCATTGGCAAGAGTCTCGTTTCCCGAATCTTGCAAGATTTTGGATCTGTGTCATCATTTATGCTGGCGATAAATGCAGGCTCAGAATCACCTTCACAGTGCATACAATGCTGGTGCACCTGCCTCAGAGGAGGAATCTAATGAAGGCTCTGGTGTGGAAATCAGCCAGGCAGATGGTGAGGATGAAATGTCTAAAACTAGGAAACTTTAAGGAAGCGGGGACAACAGGGAGCCCTTGATTCAGCTTTTTTTTCAGCTAGGCCTTCTATTTAAGTCCATGGGCACCACTTCCATTTCAAACATCTTACAAATAACAATGCCTGGAGGCCAATGTGGCGTCATAGCCTTAGTAATAAAGTTTGATGCCCCTAATGTTTCTTATCGGCCATTGATGAGGCAAACACCAATCAAATACACAGGACACTCATGCCTTGTGGAAAAAGTTGCAAGTTATTGTTTTTACATAAATGTGAAACAAAGCAAAACATCTAATCTGAACAGTTATAAACACTTTGATGTGAAAAAAATAAGCTTCCAGTGAAAACTGTGTCCTAAGTTTACATTGTGGGTCCTACATCTAGGTGCCTCCCTTCCCCTCTCCACCCAGTATTAGAGACTGACTGTGGTGTCTAGTTGGCGTAGATGACCTTGGAGGTTTGGCTGGTGGAGCCTCAGCTTGGGAGAGCATACTTAGCAATATAACTAGGCACTCCTCAGCCATTATGGATTTTGAGGATGGCATGGTGACTGGAAGAGAGCCGGAGCAGCACCGTGAGAGATGACAACCAGCTTGTCCGCCATTGTGAGGTGTATCTGGACCTTCCTGTGCACCACTGAAGATGGGCATCTTTGTGTCATATAATCCCTGGTCCCTATTCACTTCAATTTTGTTGGACAAACTCAATGCCACATTTGGGTCAAATGTTGTCTCCCCATCATTCTCATCTTACAGCTGGAATTCAATTCATTTATCCATATTTCAACTAAAGCTGTAACAAAGTTTATAGCCAAATAATCTTCGGGAGGCCACATTAGATATTGTTTAGGAAGTTGTTGGTGAGTAAGTGCTGTTTGATAGTAGTGTTGTGACAGCACTTATCACTTTGCTGACTGAGAACTGTATTTTTATGGTCATATTACTAACCTGGGAATTTAGGGCCTTGGACTAATGATCTGGATGACATGAGTTCAAATTCCACTGTGGCACCTGGGGAATTTCTATTCAGTTATAATTCGGAATTATAAAGCCAGTATCAATCATGGTGACCATGTTGAATGTTGTAAAAACCCATCAGATTCAGTAATGTTCTTTAGAGAAGGAAATCTGCCATTCTTTCCCAGACTGGTCTACATGTGACTCCAGAGCCACAGGTTGACTCTGAGCTGCCGTCTGAAATGATCTATTTAATTAAAAGCAGTTAGGAGTGGGCAAAAGATTCTAACCTTGTCAGCATTGTCACATCCCATGAATGAATTTTAAAAAAGGGGAAAAATTGGAAAATTGTATTAGTTCTGGCTTTAATGGACTATATGCTTGGATAGCTTTCCACTTTGTCAGGTAGATGTCAGTATTGTAGCTGTACTGAAACAGCTTAGCTTTCAGAATGCTTAATTCTGGAGCATATGTCTTCAGCACCACAGCTGAGATGTTATCAAACCCATAGCCTTTCCTATATCAAGTGCATTCATTTCTCAAAGCAAATTACTGCGGATGCTGGAATCTGAAACCAAAAGAGAAAATGCTGGAAAATCTCAGCAGGTCTGGCAGCATCTATAAGGAGAGAAAAGAGTTCATGTTTTGAGTCCAGATAACCCTTTGTCAAAGCTCAGATGCATTCATTTGTTTCTTGATTTCACATGGGGTATCAAATTGGCTAAAGACTGGCATGTGTGATAATGGGAACTTCAGGAGGAGGCCAAGATGGAATATCTACATCTACATGGCACTTCTGGCCAAAGATGTTTGTGAATGCCTTGCCTCATGCATGCTGATCTCTACTATTGTGGACGATGGGTAAGTTCATAGAGCCTCCTTCTGCTGTCAGCAGCTTAATTGTCTACATCCATATATGACTGGATGTGGCAGGATACATATGGAGCTTTCATTTGAGCTATCAGTTTATTGCATGCAGGTTCTACTATTTGGTATGCAGGTAGCTCTGTGTTATAGCTTCACAAGATTGGCATCTCATTTTCAGGTACACCAGTACTGCTTCTCTTATTCACTTTTCAGTGAACCAGGTTTGGTTGTTTATCTTGATAGTAGTGTTAGAGCGAGACATATGCCAGGCCATGAGGTTGTAGATAACAGTGAAATTCAGTTCTAATATTGTATCAATAAAGTCTAGTTTTGAGTTGCTAAATCTGTTCTGAATCTATCCCATGTATCATGGTGTTTGTTGCACCCAGTATGATAAAGAGTGTCTTCATTGCAAAAGCAAGACTTTGTTTCTACAAAGACTATAAGCTGGTCAACTCTGTCAATATTATATATATTTGAGACCAATAAACTGGTGAGAATGAGGATACTTCTTTGTGTTGGTTCACTCACCAACATACCAAAAGCCCAGTCTGACAGCTTTGAACTTTAGCAATCGACCACTCTTGATAATGGACATTGCAGTTTACTGGCCAGAGTACATTCCTGCTGCTCTCAGTGTTTCTTCCAAGTGGTGTTGAACATGAAGAATACCAATTCAGCAACACAGGTAAGGCATTAAGTGGGAATAAGCAGGTTTCCTTGCTCTTGTTTGCCCTGATGCCAAGACACCTCATAGTCCGGAGTCAATATTAAGGATGCCAAGGGCCATTCCGTCCATACTGCAGACCACTGTGCCATTCTGATGGTTCTGTCCTGCCAATGGGACAGCACATACCCAGGGATTGTGACAGAGGCATCTGGAATATTGTCTGTTTCCGTGACTATATCTATGTCAATCTATTGCTTGATTGCTCTGTGTGACAGCGTTCCCAGTTTTGGCATAAGTCTTAGTAAAGAGCATTGCTTTAGTAAGGAGATCTCTTCAGGGTTGACAGGGCCTTGGTGCCCACTTACCATTTCTGGTGAGTAAAGTGGTCTAATATAAAGGCAAAATACCGCGGATGCTGGAATCTGAAACAAAACAGAAAAATGCTGGAAAATCTCAGCAGGTCTGACAGCCTCTATGGAGCAAGAAAAGAGCCATCGTTTTGAGTCTGGATGACTCTTTGTCAGAGCTGGAAGCAAAGAAAATCAGGTAAGATTTATATTGTGAGGGTGGGATGTGGGATACTGTAATAGGACAAATGAAATGTAAATAGTGACGATGAAAGCTGAGAAAGGTGCTAAAAGTGTCCATTAAGTGATCAGAATGTATGAATGGCAGAGCAGAGGTACAGTTTGTCAAAGGATTACCTGAGAATGTGACAGTTGCCGTGAAAGTGCATGTGTAAGATGGAGAGTGAATTTGGAGAATGGAAAAATAGAAGTAATAATAGGAAGTGACAAAAATGTATGAATGAAATAAAAGAAGAAATGAAATAAAATAAATGGAAATGGTGTAAAGGTGGAGGGAGAGACCTCATGCTCTGAAGTTGTTAAACTCAGTGTTAAGTCCAGAAGGCTGTAAAGTACCCAATTGAAAGATAAGGTGCTATTCTTCTAGTTTGCATTGGGGTTCACTAGAACATTGAAAAAGGCCAAGGACAGACATGTGGATGGGAGAGCAAGGTGGTGTTTTGAAGAGGCAAGTGACAGGAAGATCTGGGTTCTGCTTGCGGACAGACCGAAAGTATTCTGCGGCCCTCTGAAATGGAAGTGAAGGAACTGAGAGAATGGTGGGGGGTGGTGGTGTATGAAGAACTGGAACAAGGTAATTGTGCAAGTCATTGAGCTTGTAATGGATACTGATAGACAGTCTGTCACCAGAAATGGGGAAGTGAAGTTAAGCAAGGGAACAAAAGTGTCAGAGATGGAATATATAAGGTGACAGAGGGGTGGAAATTGGAAGCAAAATGGATGGATTTTTTTCAGGTCCAGACAAGAGCACGAAGCCGCACTGAAATTGTCGTCAATGTATTGATGAAAGTTGTAGGAGGGGACAGAGTAGGACTGGACCAGGGAATATTCCACACACCCCATAAAGAGACGGGTATAACTGGGACCAAGAGATTATCCATAACCACATATTTAAGAGGAAATGAGATGAGTTAAAGGAGAAATTTTTAAATGAGAGAACAAATTCATTCAGACGAAGGAGAGTGGTGATGGATGGGGATTATTCAGAACTCTGTTCAAGGAAGAAGCAAAGAATGGGGGTGTAAACAGTTTGTAGCCCCCAACCTCACAGTATAAATTTTATCTGATTTTCTTTTCTCTCAGCTCTGAGGAAGAGTCATCCTAACTTGAAATGTTGGCTCTATTCTCTCTCCAGCAGATGCTCTCAGACCTGCCGAGATTCTCCAATATTTTTGTGTTTTTGTTGAGGAAGGTGGTCTGTTGAATTTCATTCTCGTCAACATTGGTAAACTGAATGTCTTGCTAGATCATTCCATTGGACAGTTAAGAATCAACCGCATTGACTATGCAAATGGAGTCGCAATGGCACAGAACTGGTGTGGATGGCAGATTTTCTTCCTTTAAAGAATAGCAATGAATCATTTGAGTTTTTGCAACAATCTGGTCATTTCACGATTGCCATTCTGATACTTGCTTTTTATTCTTGATTGATTTAATTAGCTCAATTTAAATTCTCCAAATGCAATCATAGGATTTGAATTCTAGCTTCTGAATATTAGTCCAGGTTTCTTGACTTCTAGTCTAACAACATCACCATCGTGCTACCATTCCTGATAATTCACGTTGTTTTTCTAACGATTGATGTATCTGAACCTCGTGATTCCTCTGTACCTCTATCCCAATCCGACACTTAGCTGCATGTTTCATGAAAAGTTTCATATTGTTTTGACTAAAAATTACTACCTCACGCTTAACAATAATGAAATTGGTTTATCAGTTAAACACTCAATTTTCAAGTTTATTAATATCTTCTTATATTTTCTCACAGTTCTTCTCTGTGTTAATGACATCCCAATTTGGTGTTGTATGTATGTGCATAAGTATGCCACAATCCCTGATAGGAGAGGTAATGGCCTAGTGGTATTATCACCAAATTATTATTCCAGAAACTCAGCTAATATTCTGGGGACCCAGGTTCAAATCCTGCCATGGTGGAATTTGAATTCAGTAAAAAAAGTCTGGAATTAAGAATCTACTGATGATCATGAAACCATTGTTGATTGTTGGAAAAAATACCTGATTTGCTAATTCTTTTACAGAAGGAAATCTGCTGCCCTTATCTGGTCTGACCTATATGTGACTCCAGAGCCACAATGAAAGGGCTGACTGTCAGTTGCCCTCAGGCAACTCGGGTTGGGCAATAAATACTGGACAGCCAGCGACGTTCATGTCCCACAAATAAATAAAACAATCCCTTGTTTTTAATCACTGTAGGTGGCTTTAGATGATGCTCGGGACAAAGTCTACCTACTTAGAGAGATGTACAGAAATAAACTTATCGAGGAAGAATTGAAGAAGCAAGAAATTGCAGCAATGGAAGCAGCTCTCCAAGCAGAACAAGAGAGAAAGCTCATGAGCTCTATGCCTAAATCATCTAAGAGCTCAGGAAAGAAAAAGTAAACCTGAAGCAACACCATTTTCCAAAGTTTGAAATTGTATTTTTAAACACATTTAATTGAATGCCCTTCAGTCATTTAGTATTTTGAACATGTTTCTAAGTATTATTTCCAATGCTGTATATTCAATTTCAACTAAATTCTGATTTCTCTGCTCATATTCAGAATGGGTAGCTCACTGAAGTGAAAGCTGCAAAATGCCATAGGCACACAGCAGGTATGTCTTAAGGGACGTGACAATCTGGTGTGGTGGCTGTGCCAGAACCTGAAGCATTAACCAATGTTTCCCTATCTTACAGGAGAGACTACACTTAAGGATGCTTCATTAGTTGTGAAGTGCTTTGGGACATCCCAGGAACATGAAGTTATTGTTTAAATACAACTTCGTTCTTTTCCATCTACAAGTGCTATTAGCTAGCTCTCTCATTTACATTCTTGTTTTTTTTTGTTTTTCCATTTTCAGCCATTTTTCATGCACTTTCTTTTCCTTAGCAGTCCCTAGAATTATTTTTTCAATTAAACTTGATTTTCTCGAGAAGTTATTCACCATGTCTATTGTTTGTCTTCATGACACAGATGTTTTTAAAGAGAAGCTAAATAAATATATGAGAGAGAAAGGATCAGAAGGATATGCTGACCAGATGAGATTAGCTAAGGTGGAAAGAGGTTCCTATAGAATATTGTTGTGGAAAATTTACCACTTCGGAGTCAGATATGGAGGTTCAACAAAACAGTTTTATTTTGGACAAAGCTTTGGGAGAAAGCACTGGTACTCCGCAGTACTTAGTAGCTACCTTCTCAACTATACAATGGTAGTTGAGTATCTTTATACCTTTTAGATAATAAATAGTACAGATATTAGCTGTTAACACATTGTTACAAGTTGAGTAGGCAGATACGGACATTGACAGTTAACACATCATTACAAGCAGACAGGTACGGACATAGACAGTTAACACTGTCCGTATAATGCATAAGTGCATAAATGTAATGATTTAACACATCACTGTACATAGAATGGATACATTCATGCAATTATGTGCTCTATCAATGACTGGTTTGGATATTTACATCTATGCATTTATGTCCCCATTAGTGGCTGATCTTATTATCAAACTCATTGTCCTGGGTCTATTATCTTAAAGTGCCCGAGTCTGACCAGTTTCCTGCAGGAATTCAGATACTGCAGGTTTTAACTCTTTGAGTAACTGTCTGTGCCCCAAGCCAGTGCCTTTTAATGTCCCTTCCCAGGTAACCATTTTTTGTGCCAGGTAACTATTTTGTGTCTACCACTTTAATTTAACCATAACAGCTCCTCCTTTTTGGTCAGGATTATTATTTAATAATCTCTAGACCAACAACAGCATCTTCACAGGTAGATGTTCATCTTCTGCTTTCCTTCTTTGTAATTCTCGATGTCTTTCAGAGGTTCCCATCATGTATTCTTCCTCAAAGGTTACAGTAGCTCCTAGCACAATTGGTGTCATCATTGCTTTACAACAGACATTAAGGTATCCAACAATTAGGCAACAGACAATTACAATTGCAATGAGATTGATCAGTCCATTAAATCGGATAGCCAGGATCACCCCACTAGCCATTCCAGCCAGCTACTCCCTTTCTTGGGTCTTGTCTGAAATTATCAAGCTGTTTTCTAATGTTGTTAATGACTTGGGTGATGTTATATGATTCGTCTGTACATGGGTTTTGCATTTGTCTCCTATGATTGTATATACTCCCTCTGTTGTGCTAACTGATGGTCTACTGCATATTGTGTCTGCTGTGTGTATAATCTCACTCCAACCATTTCTTGTTTGACAGCCTCCAGTGCTTTTAATGTCTGTTTTTCAGGACTGTTAGTCCACAGACAACATGATTCCCATTTTTTGCACTAATTACTCCTGCTGTTTCCCCCCCCCACCAAACCCCAGAAACAGGGCTCCAAGGAACCCGTATCCCGGTGATGATCCCATTGTGCCCAGGGTTTCCCAATCAGCGCAGGATTCTTTGCTGATAGTCCAGGTTACTATCTTTCTCCAGATATGCCTCTTCTGAGGGCATGGCTGGTCCTATTGGCCCTACTGCAAAAAGGATCAGAGGGTTGGTGTTGCTGACGTATAAATACTATTGAAGAGGAATACAAATCCCTTCTTAGCCTGGTAGTATTTAGTGTCCTGATTATTAGCTTGTGTATACCACCAATTGCTCATTTACTTGACTCTCCATTTGATTCCATCACCTGGTAAGTATCTAATGGCTATGTCCATTCGCTGAGCTGACATGAGCCCCATTACACTGTCCACAAATGAGCTGCCTCCCCATGGTTACATTCAGCTATTTCTGCTCATCACAGGTGCAAGTAAACTGACTCTATTTACCCAACAGCACTGATGGATACACTGTGTTTGTATGCAGAAATCATACTTGGGGATCAAGACACATGCACATCCCCATCTCTGTCCCATAAAACAAAGCGGATAGCTGGCATTATCTGAGCACTCATTTCCTCCCACACCTTGGAGCACCCTGCACATAGGATCTGTGGGATTTATAAGTTCCGCACAGCTTCCCTGTATAACTCTTTTATATTTGTCAATTTATCCCTTACAGAGTGCGTCTGAGATATCTACTGCATATATGTCATGGGGAGGTCCACCCAGGGGTGGTCAGAAATAGGGGTTCTGCAAATTGGACTAACAGTAATATACAGTCTGATTCCCATGTAAGTGTATATGAGCCTTGTAAAATAGGTTATCCTCTAGCCAAGACAGGTTTACAGTGGTGACAACACAAAGTAATACAGTTACATATCCAATCTCATATATGTCTGCAACAAGCAAGCATCAATCTTATTACTTTAAGTTATACAACTTTCAAAAGTTATATTGTCAACCTGAACACATCAATTACTCTTTGCGGTCTTCACCGCAATCTGGCCACTTTAATTGATAAGTTCATTGCTTTGTGTAATTTCAATTGGGTCCAATGTTTCCACACACCTTTCCCTCTTATGTCTAGACAGGCACAGATGTCTCCAAGAACTATAACTTCATATGGCCCATTTCATTTTGGTGCAAACCCTGGTTTTTGAGGTAATGGGTAATGTTTTTACTAGGACGTGACTTCCTGCTGTTCGAACGTAAAGGAGCATTTCAAGCTCTCTCTATGCACCTCTTTCTTCCTGATTATCTTTTAATAATTTGCGCATCCCTTTTAGTTGGACACTTAGTTCCAAAACATATCTTCTAATTTTATCTTTTAGTGGACCTACATCGGTCCCACCTGTTTTGATGCTTTCTGGTAATCGTATTGCTCGTTCTGTCATCAGTTCATAAGAGGTTAATCCGGTTGTCCAGTTTGTGGTAGCTCTTAGCCTCGTTAATATATTGGACAGTGCTTCTGTCCACATTTTTCCTGATGTTTGTATAGCTTTAGCCAGTGTATTCTTAAGTGTTCTATTCATATGTTCCACCATTCCAGAACTCTGTGAATGGTAAAGGATGTGGAATTTTTGTTTTATCCCCATCAATTGGGCACACTATTTTTACCACCTTTTTGGTGAAGTGCGGCCCTTGATCTGAATAGATTTCTAGGATTATTCCCCATCCAGGGATTTCCTGTTCTGCCAATATTTCAGCCACCATGGCAGCAGTACAATTCGTAGTAGGGAACGCTTCTATCTATCTGGAGAACCGGTCTATAATAACCAGACAATAGGTTTTGTGATGGGATTGTGGTAGTGGCTCTTTGAAATCCATTTTCAGATGTTGCCAGGGTCCCTTTGGTCAGGGCTGGTGTCCCATCTTAACTTTTATGAGTCAACCAGGGTTGTGTTGTGCACGTGTCGCGTGTCAGTAACACTGCTGGGCTATGTCTCTTCCCCTTTCCACCACCATTCCTTTCCTATACTGGTTATCATGGACTCTCTTCCCGCATGTGAGAGTCCATGGTGTAGTTCCAATAGGTATTTTGTATGCACTCTGGTGCCATTACCTTATCTTCTCGACTCCAGACATTATCATTTGATCTCTCCCTGTGCTTTCCACTTCCCCTTTTCCTCTTTCGAAGTAAGTCCCAAATATCTATTTTGTCTTGTGTCTGTTCCATTACTGCTATTGGCAGCTTGCCAACTGTCTCCTGTTCTAAGGCTAACTGTGCTGCTCTACAGCTTGGTTCTCTTTGAAATTTAACCAATCTGCGTTATCTCTTCCAATTCTTTTTGGTGCACTTTAATTTTTATTACTGCGGCTTCTCAGGGTTTCTCACTAGCTTTTAACAATGCCTCAATTCTTCGTTGGTATTTAATAGGAGTTCCTCCAGTTGTTATGAACCCCATACAGTCATACAGTCACGTATTACCCCGAATCTGTACCAACTATCTGGATATATGTTTACCATTTTACCTTCAGATAACTCTAGTGCCTGTGTGAATGCCACTGGTTCTGCTGCTTGCGCGATAGACCTCCATCAATTCTTTCTGACCTTACTGTTTCTAGTTTGTCATTTACTACTGCCCACCCTGTCCAGGGTGATCCTTCCATATATTTGCGTGAACCATCTATAACAAAGATCTCCTCAGCTGTTGTTAAGGGTACATCCTTTATCCTACCTTCTTCTATGTCCATATCTATATCCCTACAATTATGTGGCTTTTCTATATCTAAAATTCCTTCTGCTGGATTATTTCCTGTGTCCCTTATTATTAGTATGGATTTGCTTGGAATTAGGAGGGCAGTTTCCCATTTGACCCTTCTCATGTTTGAGACAGACCTTAGCTTTCCTGTGTTCAACATTTCCACCAAGATGTGTTTGGTGTGGAGGCTTATATTCCCTGTCATTATTATTGGCTTGCTAATCCTTACAGCCCAGCAGCGCAATCCAAGGTGGCTATGCACCTTGATAGTCAGGTGACTACCAGCCCTTCTGAACAGTAACCTATGGGTCTTCCTTTGTCGCCATGGTCCTGTGTTATCACTGCAGAATAGAACCTTCGCTCATTACTACAATGGATGTGGAAGTCTTTATTGGAATCTTAGTCCAGGGGCTGATATCAGTTCTGTTTTTAATTTATTATAAGCCTCTTCCTGCTTGGGTCCCCATCTACGGAATTTAAGGCTGGCTTTCCTCCTTTGGCTAGTCTTTATATAGGTCCTAGCAATTTTACAAATTCCGGGATAAAACTTTGGCTATAGTTGAACAGTCTCAGCCTCTTTCTGATCCCTCTTATGGTGACAGGCCGCAGCATTTCTTGTACTGCCTTCTTTCAGTCCGTTGGCATTTCTCTAAGTCCTTGGGATATAAGGCATCCTAGATATAGGACTTGTGTTTTCCTGATTTTTGTCTTTTTGGAGCTTACCTTTAACCCTGCAGTTTTTAGTTTATTTAATACTAGATATAGTGCTTCTTGATGTCCTGACTTAGATTCTGAAGCTATTAAGATATCAGCTACATATTGTAGGATCTTGCTACCCTCTGGCAGTTCTATCCTGTTCAGGATATCACTCATTATTCGATGGAAAGTAGGGGAGCTGTTGTGGAATCCCTGCGGTAGGCGAGTCCAAATATACTATTTGTCTCCCACTGTAAAAGCAAATTTGTCTTGGGATTCAGGATTCAAGGGTAGGGACCAGAATCCATTGGCTATATCCAATACTGTGAATATTTTGTGCTCCTGTGACAGTCCATTCAGGATTCTCGGGGGGCTTGCTACAATGGGGTGTAACTTGGACATAACTTTATTGAACCCGGTGTAATCTATCATGAGCATACAGCTTCCATCAGGTTTGCTCACCAGCCAATTGGGGAGTTAGTGGTACTCCCTCAGAATTCCTTTTTCCACTAACCCTTTAACTATCTCCACTGCAGATTTTTCTGCTTCTGGTTTTATTGGGTATTGTTGGTGGGGTTTATGCTCCATTCGAGGTATCTTTATTGGGTCCGTTTTATGTAAGCTGGTATCTAACTTTGTTTTAGCCCATACTTAGAGAACGGAGGCACAGATGGCTCTAAACCCTCCTGTCTCTAATTCCCGATTTCTGATGGTGGCTGTGGCTAAATAGTTTTGAGGTGACTTGTGAGTTCCTTACTCTAGTTTTCCGACTGTCCTGTCTTGGCTAGACTAATTCTCCCTTTCCATAGTCTATCAAAATCTCATTCTCTTTCATTAAGTCATTGCCCATTATTGTAATTATTGTACATTATTTTTATACACATAAAACCTCATCGGTATGTACAAATTATTTCTTTCTACTAACATGGTCTCACTCACGTAGGCGTGTATTTTCCCTCCTAACCCGGCTAGGTAAATCATTTTATTTGTAGCGGATAACAGTAGGTCGGTGACAGATATGGATGCTTTTGTGTCAAACTGTATCTCACGTTGCCTGCCCCCTAGTAGTGCAAACACATAAATCCTTCCCTCCTTCTTACCCTTATAAATGGGTGCTGCAGACCATCAATCTTGTTGACCTCAGAGGTTCCTTGGTCCTCCAATTTTGCTGTGATCATAAATCGGGTTGGGGGTCTCCCATGTTTGTCCCAATTGACTGCTTCTGTGTGTTCAATGTTATTAGTGACTACGATGTTTCCAACTGCTTCCAAATTTGTTTTCTCTCCTTGGGACCCCGCAATCCCTTGCAAAGTGCCCTTGTCAGCCACAATTGTGGCGAGTCAGTTTGGATTTAGTTCCATTCCCATTACTGTAAGCGGCTACTCTTTCTGGCCTTACCCTTGTCTGGGATTTCTCCTCTCTGCCTCCCGTTATGCCACTACCCCATTGTACCAGTTCATCATAGTCTTGGGACATAATCACTCCCATTCTTTAGATGGTTTGGTGAGCCCATCCTTGAAAGCCTGGATGAATGCTCGATCCCCACGACCTGGGTTTCCTTGTGCTCAGCATTCTGGACATACTTGGAACAACCATTACCCATACTCAAAAGCTCCTTTCCCCTTTAGCTGCTTGGTCATGGTAATTCTACACCAGTTAGTATGAGCATTTCCTAAAACTCTTTGCATTTCTGTTTTAAATTGGATGAAGGGTGCCTGTTTGGGCATGGGTTCCGATGTTAGGACGACTACATATGTCCAACATCCCCCACTATAATCTTGTGCTGGAGGAATGTTGGGTTCACTTGCTCCCTGCCTCCACTTATCCACTGGATAGGCTGCCCTGACCAGTTGGTGTATGTCTCTCAGGTGTAGTTGGTGTACTATCCATATTGTATCTAATTCTTTCCAGAATTTAGTGTTTGCACTTCTAGGTTGTAACTTACCCAGAGAAGCCATTATTTGTTATCTTTTGCCTGGGGTGAATGGTTTATAATTTGCTTTTGGTTGTGCATCTGTTCCCCCTCGGGCTACTGGCACTGAGTTGTGTTCTAGCACTTCCCACTCCTCTGGAGGAGCGGTTGGGTCCCTGTCATGTAGACTCATAAGGAGTAGAGGAACAGTTTCCTCGCCCCATCGATTCTCTTCTAATACTTGGTTTCGTTTCTCCAGTTCCCTTATTCTGGATTCTAATTCTCTCATCTTTTTTATCTTCACTCCACTTTTTAATAGAGGCGACTACTTGTTCAATTAGTCCCGCTAACAGATGTACTAATAATTCCCCTGCCTTCTGTCTTGTTTCTCTTTTCCCTATCTATCCACTTTCTGTGCTGTTCTAAGATCTGAGAAACATCCCAGCCATCCATTTGCATCCTGTCTATTAACGCTCATCTGTCTGTTGTATATACTTCAACAAAAGATCCTGCAGGTCCTCTCTTAACTTCTTTATCTCCATCTCGCAGACTTCACTACCCCGGGTCACTATTGCCCCTCTGGCAATGTGTTTTAGGCACTGTATGGCCACGGTTACTTCCTAGTAATATGTGCTGTCTACTGTAGGGACTTCACTACCCCTAGCCACTATTACTATTCTAGCAGCATGTTTCACTACTGTCTTAGGGTTTCAATTTATACTCATGGCTGCATTATTACTGCCTTGAAGTGTGTTTCACCACCAGAATCTGGCACTAGGTCAGAGTTGATCAGTTCCTTTTCCATACTGCTTTACAACATTGACAGTCCAATACCCAACTATACAAACTTTCATGCAAGCAGGTGGCAACTCTGCGTTTGTTCACCATTATAGAGTTTGATGTTAACCAATTTTTGCCACTTGTGCTTCACAATCCTAAGTGTCTTTGGTGCTTCTATGCCTACTTCAGGGTCTTGACCTTTGTGTAGAGGATTTCCCCTCTTAACAACTGGTCTAAGGCTGTGCATTTAAGATAGGCACTTCCTTGTCCTCTAGTCGGTCAGCACAAGTAACAGTTACTTACCACTATACCATCAGTAGTTAGTTCTTGTCTCTATAATACCATAAAATACTCCTTAATTTTAACTTTTTTTTAAACTATTATTGACCGCGTCTGACTCCCACAGATTCAGTGATCTCTACCCCAGCTTTGTTGGCCAATCAAGAAATCATGGCCAAGAAATCATGATCATGGCCAATCGATCAAACTTACCAGTAATGAGATCCTTGCTGACTACGCCAATTGTTGTGGGAAATTTATCACTTCAGAGTCAGATTGGACGTTCAACAAAACAGTTTTATTTCAGACAAAGCTTCGGAAGAAAGCACTGGTACTTTGCAGAATTTGGCAGCTACCTTCTCAACTACACAATGGTAGTTGAGCATCTTTATATCTTTTAGACAATACATAAGCATGGACGTTAGCCATTAACACATCATTACAAGTTGAGTAGGCAGATACAGACATCAACAGTTAACACATCATTACAAGCAGACAGGTACAGATGTGGACAGTTAATTGTACATAGAATGGATACATTTATGCAATTATGTGACCCCCATGACTTGCCTGGGTTAGCAAAAAACCTCATTTACTGTGCTGTCTGGAGACAATACACATCTCTCTAACCTGTGCTCAGTGCTCCTTCCACTCACATTGTTAGTCACTTTAAGACTTGAATAGCAGGTTAGGTGTAAGGATTCACATTCTAATCAGCAAACTGTAAACTGTCTGTGCTGACATGTGTGCTATTGCAGACCAGAACACCTCATTCGCCTTAAGAAGGCTACAAAAGCCGAAAGCTTGCAAGTTTACTATCAAATAAATCGGTTGGATTTAAAATTAGTGTTGTCAGACCTCTTACTATGATTGGATTTGCCATTGCCTTGAAGATTGGAACAGGCAGGAGAACAGAGGGCCTGGAGTAGTATTATTTTTACATTCAGGGAATTTGGACATTGCTGGTATTGCCTATTCCCACTTCAGAGGACACTTAAGAGTCAATTACATTGCTGTAGATCTGGAGTCACATGTAAGCCAGACAGATAAGGAACTAAGGTTATTCACCTCAGGTTAACTCGCCACCAGTCAGCTCTCTCCCTCAAAAGGGAGAGCAGCCTATGGTCATCTGGGATTACAGCAGTTGTACTTTTATGAGATATAGTGCATACAAATGGTCAATCAGAAAGGATTTGCTCAAGCAGTGGCAACTTTGTACCACCACCTTAGCACCTTAGTTTGAATTTTCTTTCAGCAGTTTAATTCAGCAGTAACATCGCTTTATGGCTCCCTGCCGTTATGGCTGTGATCCTGACAGCTGAGCATTAAGATGGCCCAGACTATTTGTTCTTCCTGTTCCCTGCTTTAAAAATTTCCTCCTGGCCCTCTTCATTCGGTTAATAAGCTCTTCAACAAAGTGGAGAGACCAGTACAGAATGATTGTTTATTAGCCAACACACTGGGAGAGCTCAACCTCAGAGAAGGTCTCTGGCATTTATTCTCCCCTAGCTGAAGAATCGTGAAATATTTATAAATCATAAGTTACATTGGCAAGGTATTATTTACATACCAACATTATCTACTTTTAAGCTTCGCGTTAAACTATTTGTAGATGTTTACAAGGCAGGGTATCCACTATCTCAGGAATTATTTCTCTCCTTATAGCCTCCTCCCTACTGTTTGTTTGTTACCAGTCTTCGGTCTTGCACCATTATCTGCTAATTCAGGCCATCTAAGTACTACAAAGTCTCCAGACATGTTCACTTGTGCTACTTAGCCACATACACATTTGGCACACAGTGTCTGCTTGTATGCACAGTGGCACATCAGTAAGGTAGCCTATCCCAAGGTAGCCAACTCTCAGATGCTGAATGCTTCCTTTACTCTCCTCCCATTGATATTGGCCAAGTGTCCTGCTTAGGTTTGCAAAGGTATGTATCATTTGATCCTTTCTTACAGGCATGTGATCCTTTATTTTACTGTCCCAATTACTAAGTCTATCACTTCTACTCGTCTTTCTAGTCCAAAAAATGAAGCAAGTTAGGAATATAATCAATGCTATTTGGATTATAACCAGGACATGGGAGATAATGCCAATCCATGCCTGTATTGTATGTCTGAGCCCCAATTCTACAGATCCACTCACTACATGGCAGGGTGGTACGGTTGCACAATGGTTAGCACTGCTGCCTCACAGCACCAGAGATCCTGGTTCAATATCCAGCTTGTGTCATTGTCTGTGTGGAATCTGCACATTCTCCCCATGTCTGCATGGGTTTCCTTTGGGTGATTCAGTTTCATCCTACAGTCAAATAACGTGCTGGGTTAGGTGCTAAATTCTCCATCAGTGTACCCGAAAGGCATCTGAGTGTGGTGCCTAGGGAATTTTCACAGTAACAACATTGCAGTGTTAATGTAAGCCTAATTGTGACACTAATAAATAAACTTTAAAACTTTAAACTTTTAAAAACCCATGGACGTATTGATTTAATTAATACCAGAAGATATGTGGGGGCATTAGAGAAGGCACAGAAAAGGTTTACCAGGGTGTTGCCTTGTATGGAGGGCATTAGCTATGAGGAGAGGTTGGAGAAACTTGGTTTGTTCTCACTGGAACAATGGAGATTGAGGGACGATCGGATAGGAGTCTACAAGATTATGAGAGATACAGACAGAATGAATAGTCAGAAGCTTTTCCCCGAGTGGAAGAATCAATTACTAGGGGGCACAAGTTTAAGGTACGAGGAGCAAGGCTTAAAGGAGATGTATGAGGCAGATTTTTTACACAGAGAGTGGCGGGTGCCTGGAACTTGTTGCCAGGGGAGGTAGTGGAGGTGTATACAATTGTGGGTTTTAAGGGGTGTCTTGACAAATAGGATGGGAATAGAGGATTATGGTCCTCAGAAGGGTTTTAGATAAGTCGGTGCAGGCTTGGAGGGCCGAAGGGCCTGTTCCTGTGCTGTAATTTTCTTTGTGCTTTGTTGTAATACTGTCTCCTAAGGCATGAGTGTGTTGTTGAAGTGTGTAGTATGTTTATATATTCCTTTAGTCTGATTTTGAATCATTGTCAGATATGCTGGCAGGAAGGGGATTGCATGGCAGTACTGTGTCAGATTATCCTTCACACTCCCTGTGATTTATAAGTCAACTGTTTCTCTCTTGGATGTCTCCACTTGTTCCTCTTACCTTACCTTGCCGGTACTAACAGGTTGCAAAATACCATATGATTGTTCCCATGTCAAAGGTTCTGCTGGCATGTAGTAATACAATATCTTCCCTCGCCAATAAATGTAGTGGTTTTCTCTTTTGAAGCCCATTTTGCCTCCATTGTACTGTTCCCTGTAGCATTAAAGTGACATCTTGCTGCTTCTATTTTGTACATTGGATGTGCATATGTTACTGAGGTGGCTTCTATTCTATACCCATCTTGACCTACACTGATAAGACTTCCCTCTATTTCTATAGCATTTGCAGACATTGGCACAATCGTTAGCACTGCTGCCTCATAGTGCCAAGGTTTGGGTTCAATTCCTGGTTTGGGTCACTGTCTGTGCAGAGTCTGTATGTTCTCCCTATAACTGCATGGGCATCCCTATAACTGCGTGGTTCTCCGGTTTCCTCCCACAGTCTGAAAGATGTGATGGTTAGGTGCATTGACCATGCTAATTTCTCAATGTATCTGAACAGTACCCAGATGTGGCAATTAGAGTATTTTCACACAACTTCATTACAACGCTAAAGTAAGCCTACTCATGATTAATAAATAACTTTAACTTTAATAGGACATTATGTTATTTGACATAATGATTTCCTTCAAGTACCCTCAATATTCTCCATTCTTTCTAACATCCTGCCGGGTGTTGAAGTGGATATAGTAGATACTATAGTAGATACTCCTAATGCAACACCAATAAACACACTGCTCTCCATAATACATTTAATATTAGTTCTATATGCATGCATTAGAACCCTGAACTGGGTTAGTTCATGATCCTTGTGTCATGAAAGATTGAATAGATGTATATTGTTACCCATAAGGGAACTATCTCTTCATTAATTTTCTCACGTTAGTTCATGCACCCATGATCCATTGGTTCCATAGGCACTGAAACTAGAATCAGGAGTAGGCCATTCAGCCCTTCAAGCCTGTTCCACCATTCATTTTGATCATGGCTGATCATCTAATTCAGTATCGTTATTCCCCCCACCTTATCCCTTGATCCCTTTAGTCCCAAGAGCTATATCTAATCTTTTCTTGAAATCACACAACATTTTGGCCTCAACTACATTCCGTGATAGTGAATTCCACACATTTACCACTCACTAAGGGAAGAAATTTTTCATCTCAGTCCTAAAAGGTTGACCCCTTATCATCAAACTACGATCCCTAGTTCTGAACTCCCTCACCATTAGGAACATTCTTTCTGAATCTATCCTATCTAACCCTGTTAAGAGTTTTATGAGATCCCCTCTCTCTTTTAAATTCCGGTAAATATAATCCTAACTAATTTAGTCTCTCCTCAGATGATCTGCCACTCCAGAAATCAGCCTGGTAAACCTTTGCTATATTCACTCTATAGCAAGAACATTCTTCGTCAGATTAGGACACCAAAACTGCACACAATACTCTGGGTATGGCCTCACCAATGCCCTATACAATTGCTGCAAAATATCCCAATCCCTATACTCAAATCCTCTTGTTGTGAAAGCCAACATACTATTTGCCTTCTTTGCTCCCTGTTGTACCTGCATGCTTACTTTTGGCAAGTGACGCATGAGGACATTAAGATCTCACCAAGTATCCACTACTCTCAATTTATATCCACTTAAGTAGTCTGTCTTCCTATTATTGCTACCAAAATGGATAATCTCACATTTATCCACATTATATTGCATCTGCCATGCATATGTCCACACTCTCAGCCAGTCCAAATCACACTAAAGCATCTCTGCATCCTCCTCACAACTTGCCTTCCACCCCCGGTCACATGTGTCCAGATCCCTGACACTCCTTATTAGATCTATACTGCAGTTTAAAGTCACTGGTTCTCCTCCTGTCACATTTACTGTTCCATGTTGGTCGAGGTGTACCAGAGCTTCTCGGTGGTGTTGAAGTTGTCGTGCTGAGGATTATCAGTCCCTCGAGGGTTAGTATGGCAATTGACATTCTGTAAATTAAGCAAATCTCTGTCCCAGTTGTCACTGGTTTGTCGATGTTATTTTTATGAAACAGAATCAATCTGTGAAATGTTATAGCTGTGACAATGCTTCCAGCATCCCTACCTTTGGTATTCATAAAAGCACAGGTCATAATCTGGCCCTAATAATCTTATACAGCCTTAATCACTTGAGTGCAATGTTAAACATCTCCTTTTCTCTAATTCCTCGTACCTTAGCTTGTCCTATAAAGGCATTCCTTTCCATACCACATTCATCTGCTGATCTCTCACCCCCAGTCATAATCCATGTAGCTGTTTACACAGTCCCCTTGCAAACTGCCTCAATTTCTCTCGTTATCCCTATCTCTCCTCCATTTATTACAACATCTCCTGGCAGCCTCATGGCTCTTCTGGTCATCAGTTCACGCAGAGTTAGATCCACTATCCTACCAGGTATGCTCTAAGTCTCATTAAAGTACTGCGTAGTAAATCTGCCCAACTTCACCCCATGTCCTGAATGTTTTTAGCTTATGTTTCTTTAAAGTCCCATTCATTCTTTCTACCATACCTGAACTTTGTGGATGGCAGGGGACATGGAAGGAGGGAATCTGGTATTCAATTGCATCATCTTACATAATGTAAGTCTATTTTTTTCAATTTTGCCCAAATGTCATTTCTTTTGTCTATCCTTTTTCTTAAACTGATTTCAATTTTCAATGTTTGTTACATAATCAAAGTTGCAAAAAATACTTTGTGAAATGTGTTGTTAACCAAATCTTAACAAAACTCTGAAACTTCAAACGTTTTGAAAAGTTCAAGTTGGATTGCTGCCAAACTCAGGCTTATCTTAGGTTTTGGAAGCAGTCTGGCTTAGCAATGAGCTCAAACACAATCCTTTCCAATTCTTTTAAGCAGAATTTCTTTTAAGCAGAATTTCACAACAGGCCAAATTAAATGGAGTTTAGATTCCTATCTACAACATTTCCCCTCAGAGACTAAATGTGACAATAAACAGAACTCTGATGAGCATATCTCAAATGAAACAGTAAACTCATTTTCTGTGTTTAACTTTAACTATTCTTAACTCAACAGTACAAGGGATGGGTAATACCTGACTGAATGTTTACAAGGCTCAGACAGACTTCACAAGTTGATTCAGAGCTGGATTCAGGTGGCACAGTGGCTAGCACTGCTGGGTTCGATTCCAGGCTCGAGCCACTGTCTGTGTGGAGTTTGTACATTCTCCCCGTATCTTCGTGGGTTTCCTCTGGGTCCTCCAGCTTCCTCCCAAAGTCTAAAGATGTGCAGGTTAGGTGGATTGGCCAGACTAAATTACAACCTTAGTGAGGGAGACTAGCTAGGGTAAGTGCATGGGGTTCTGGAAATAGGCCCTGGGTGGGATCCTGGTCAGTGTATTCTTGAAGGGCTGAATGGCCTCCTTCTGCACTGTAGGTTTCTTTGGATTCTACTTGGAGCTTTAGGGTTTATTGAGGACAGCTTCTTCTTTTGTAACCGCACATAAGAAGCTGAAGTTTTCTTTATCAACTTGCAAGCAGCTCTGAATGGACTTTGATTGAGGTTTGTGAAAATGCTTTTTCACCGAAGCAGAATTGTTTGACACAAGCCTGTATTTCAGTTATAGTTTGGCCAACCTGATATTTCTTTTTATTGATCAGTTTCCTATGCTTTCAGGTAAGGTAAAGTGACATTATCCCCTCATCTCTCCATTTCTCAACAAATTCTAATGCCTTTGGGTTTCTCTTCAAATAATTCACCAATTCACTTTGTGAAAGCCACAATTGAATATGCCTCCACTATGGTCTCAGGCAATGCACACCGGATCCTAGCCACTTGCTGCATAAAAAAGTTTTTTTTTCCATGTTGCCTTCGATTCTTTTGCCAATCACCTTAAATTGGAATCTTCTGGTTCCCAACCTGTCCCCAGTAGGAAAGATTTCTCCCTGCGTACTTCATCCAGACCCTTCATGATTTTGAATACCTCTATCAAATCTCCTCTCAACCTTCTCTTTACTAAGGTGAACAGCTCAACTTCACCAATTTATCCTGTAACTGAAGTCTCTTATGCCCTGAGCAATTCTTGTTAATCTTTTCTGCACCCTCTCCAATGCACTCACATCCAAACAATAGAGCACAAAACAGATCTTTTTTATGGTAATGTGGCATATTTTGTGATGTTCCAAACAGAATTGCAAACAAAATATTTTTCCCTTCAAAATAACCTTTTGGTTCTATGATCTAGATGAATAATTTATATCTCTAAGGTAGGCAATAGCATATTTTCTGAACTTAACTGGTTCCATCCAAATATCTATTGTTTATAATATTCTGTTAGAACTTCTTTGATCTGGGAAACTATAGGAATAATTTACATTTCGCACAAAATCAGAACAATTCTCTTCAGACCTACCATCTATAATTGACAGCTAATGGGCCCACTTGCCATATTATGGCTATAACCCCTTCAACTTTGACCTTGTAAGTCCTGACACAGGAAAAGACATTTGATGTGTAAATACATTGGATAATTTAGTAACTTTGAACTCATGAATTCAATTACCCTACATTTAAAGATTTAATTCCTTAAACAAAAGTTGGATTTAAAATAGATACTTACCATAGCATGGAATTCTCTGATATTGGCTCCCACAATGATATCCAAATCAAGATTATCTGTGATTTAGAAGAGATAACGGAGCTACTTTTCCTATTCCGCTTGCTGTGAGAATTATAGCAGGCAAGTGGTGGACCATGGAAAGGTCCATTGACCTCAGGCAGGATTTTCCAGTTTCAGGGCAAGCATGCCAGAAAATCCTGTCTAATGACTTTGAGGTGAGTACAACATTCAAAGCCTACCTGCGATAGCGCTACTCCAATTTCTCAGCAATGCCAATGTCATGCTGCACTGGTGGAGTTTAGGGTTGATCTTCTCTCTGGGAGGCCAGCCGTGAGTCTCAGGCAGGAGCTGCACACTGAAACAGAGATAAGTATTGTGATTGAGGCACAGGGGCAGGTTGGTAGGAGTGAGAATGGAGTGGGGGGTCAAGAATGACAGAAAATAGGATAATGGGATATTGGGAATTGGAGAGGGAATGGGGAAGGATGACAGAGACATCAGGAACAATGAGGTATGGTGGGGTTTGCTGGGGTGGTGGGAGGAACAATGGCAGGCAGAGGGGAGGTCAAAGGTGGGAAAGCTGAAGCCCAACAAGGAAGACTAGAACACACAGTGGATGGGAATTGAACTCTATGAATGGGATGGACTGCATGCAAACTCTGGAAGAGAAGGTGGGAGGAACAGTGTTAGTGTGGCACAAGAGGAATAGAATTGCACAGAGATTTATGGGGGAGAGGAGAGGCTTGCACGTGAGGAATGGGTTGCACAGATACTCATGGAAGACAGTGGGGGGAAGAGATTTTATTGTGATTGGTCATGAAGAAATAACCAAGCTCATTGAAAGACAGTCAAAGTCCCTGGTTTAAGGCAAAAAGTCAAAGTGAGAGATTAAAACCAATCCTGGGGAAATATGGGCCATGCTACAGAGCTATGCATTGCACGCATGTCACAGTTCTGCTCCAGAATGGGGCAAAGTCTGTGTGCTCAACTTGGATAAGGCACAACTTGGCATGCAGGACATGGTTATAATCTTATAGCCCGCAGCGATGGTGTTGTCTGGCTCCGTACTGGATTGTAGCCTGTAAATGGTGAAAGTTAATAAATCAGGGGAATACTCCAAGCTGTCCTGGGGTAGAGGGGTTTCTCCCTTGTATGTGACTGTACTCACAGCTTCAGAGGGGAGGGGTGAGGTCCACATGAGACTTGGGTCATCAGCAATGATGAGTTGGGGTGGAGTGGAGGTCTGGAATGTCCACCAAAATGAGAATTGGATACAGGTTAATGGGGGAGTCACAACACTGAATGTAGTCAGAGCTAGATTCTGAGGTTTGCAGCTACCTCAGACTTCCCTGTAGTTCAGCATACAATCAATTGCACACATGTCACTTTGAGAGCTCCATGGCAACAGCCCCAGTTATAGAGTCATAGAGGTTTACAGTATGGAAATAGGCCCTTTGGCCCAACTTTTTTTTTCTTTTTCTAACTACTCAGCTAGTCCCAATTGCTCACATTTGGCACATATCTCTTTATATCCATTCTACATGTAATTGTTGTTCATTTACAGGAGAGGGTTCAACTCACTCAACGCTAAGTTGATGAGCAAATATCAGAAGCATATCATGTGCCAGGTGCCTGGAAGTTCCCATGACTCCGACATCCTCAATCACTCCCAGGACCTGCAGCATTGATGGTCTTTCCAACCATGTGCCAGATAGTCAAAGGACTGATTACAG